>CM042752.1:13827572-13879801 GCA_022496165.2 Catalaphyllia jardinei
CATCTTCAAAACACGTCTGGTGCTTATCGAATAGAATTATGGGTAAATTACCTGAGTATAATCGAACAAATAACGGGAAAGCAAAGTGAATACGAAAATTT
Source organism: Catalaphyllia jardinei (assembly GCA_022496165.2). Taxonomy (NCBI): domain Eukaryota; kingdom Metazoa; phylum Cnidaria; class Anthozoa; order Scleractinia; family Caryophylliidae; genus Catalaphyllia; species Catalaphyllia jardinei. Next base: position 13,827,674 of record CM042752.1, read on the forward strand.
CCGATTTCTGAAATGGCCGTCATGTCATGACGTCGTCACATGGTTCAGTATCAAAACTAATGACGACCCCGGACTGATGTACATCGATTGTGAATCAATTTACTGCGTTTACGATTCTTAAAAGCCTTGAATACAAGTTCTTGAAAAAGATTTTTGATCCAAGGGTGAGAGCAGTCATTTTAATACTTCTCCATCCTTTCAAAGTGATAAAAACTTTAGGGAATCACAAAATTTATAAATAGGTTTGAGGGTGATACTATAATTTCTGGGGAACTCTAACTAAAACCAGGAATACTGAGTTAAGAAGTATTTGAAATTTATGTAGTCGATTTTTCTTTATGCTTAATGCGATGTTAACGTATAAAGAAAGGTTTTTATTAGAGCAGGAGTTAATTATAGAATATAATAATAATGTAGCAATATATATGTCATAGCCGTTATTACTAATGAACATTTTCCCGTTTCACAATTTGTAAATATATAACAATAGCTGTGTTTGAAGTTTGAAAAAACTTTATTTAGCACTCTTTAAAACACAGAAGTTATTTCATATAATCTGTTTAGTTCTGTTTTGAATGTAAATTGTTGCGTTAGGATGGAAGACAATGACAGATAGTTTCTTTAATTTTTCAATTAATTTTCATCATTATCATTGTTTTTTTTAATTATTTTTTTTGAAATAATAAAAATATACTGTTGGGACACATTTGTGGAAATGATTTTGGGATATCAAAAACAATGGCCCAATCGGCATTTTACAACTACAATTAACCAAATGAACTCTGAACTAGTATTAAGTACTCAAAATTGCGTATAATCCATTATTACTTTTTTGGAGATAGTAGTGAATCTTTTGGATAAAAGTATTCATGGATAGGGGCTTATATTTGTATGCGTTTCTCAGTCATTTCGCCGACAAAGCACGAAATATTAAATGATTATTTGCTTTTTTTCTGTCACTTTTCGAGAATTCTCTGAACACTTTTTACAATTACTCTGTCGTCACTGAGAAAAAAAAAATGTACCAGCGTCCACCATTATTCTGAACAATAACAATAGTTCTATACAAGTGAATAAATGAACGGTCATATGAACTGTGCAGAAGGGAATGAAGACATGATTGGTCATCGCAGTTATGCACAAACTTTAAGCAGTTGTGAAATTAAAGCCTGAAAAAACATTCAGGCCTGAACGGATCCCTTGCAACAAGTGATAAAGCAAAGACAGCTTTAAGAAGTCGCTCGTTTAGACGTCATCTTTGCTTTACGATTTCGGATTAAAAACTATATGGAAATACTGCAATCAATTAAGTACAAAATGGAGAAAATCGGCCATTTCAGAAATCGGAAATTTTCGTATTCACTTTGCTTTCCCGTTATTTGTTCGATTATACTCAAGTAATTTACCCATAATTCTATTCGATAAGCACCAGTTTTTTGGTTGGTATGGTTTAGAGATTTGTCGGTTTTGCAGGTAACAAAATCATGATCTACATTCTTACTTTAATCTGCACCTGCGCATTCACCTGACGTTAAGGAGATTGCATGACGAGAACTAACGTTGAGAGGACTGGCCGTTCTGATGCTTGGCAGCTATCAATCCCTCCCTAACGTTTTCAATCCTATTCCGAAGCTTGAGCGTCCTCACAGACTTCGGAACAAAACAATACATGACACAGCGTCTGTGCATCTTTGAATTGGCTTTGAAGAGCCACTAACACAAAACGTTAACTTTGACCTTCAGTTGGATCATCAATAGTTTGACCTAAACATTTTCTTACCTTACTTGTGTTGCTTCTCTGTGAAGAGCGGGAAAAGGGGAGAACAGGGCTTGATGGTTACGAGGAGAACCGCCTATTCCTCACCTTCAATATGGTCAGTGCGCCTGAAATAAGTAAGTTGACCAATCAGGATTCAACAATAGGGAAAACTGAGCTATCGTGGCGTCAAACGTGTGTTAACACAAAGGGCATTGCAGTCGGACAAATCTTTTTACTGAGACAACTACATTAAATGGTTACGAAATGGAATTTATAATTCTAATTCCCATCATAGACTGTAAAAAAATAATCATATAAAATTATGATTGTGTATTCCCAGGCCTTTAATTTTGCGCCAGAGATTTGTCGCCCGCATCTTCCAGGGTCTAGGGGTAAACTGACAACTGACAATTCCAAAATAAAAAAAAAAACTAGTAAATAAACAAACAAACAAACAAACAAACAATAAATAATTGCCTTTATTAAGTGCCAAGTGAAAGAACATGATGTGGATAAAGCATTCCTCACCAACAGGAAACAACGTGTTCTGCTAAATAGAGTGTCTTCAGAGGCTGTAGAAGAGCTCTCAGGCGTCCCACGGGGCTCTGTCGTAGGCCCATGCGTTTTCCTTGTCTACATGAATGACTGTTTCAAGTCAGAAACTTCTAATGTAAGATTATTTACAGATGAAACCATTGCACCTCACCATAAATTTTGAGTTGGACTCGTAGCTCGATGAAGGAAAATTTGGGACATGAATTTCCACCTGGAATTAGGACTCCTTCTTCGTGTAGAAGACACAGTACACTTTACAAAAGAACGCCGCTCCACAAACCTATTGCATTCATTGTTTTCCTCGTTCTTTTGTCTTCTATACTGTTGTACGTCAGCTGTGTCTTCTACACCAAGTGAGAGCCGGAATTAGGCGAAGACGTCCGAGTTGGGCGAGGCGAAGACATTAGCGTATCCCGCCCGACTACTTCCTCCATGTAGAAACCCTCCAATTAAGTGACACTTCAAAGTACCTCGATGTAACCGCCAAAGCTGAGTTGGAAGTCATATTGATAACATTACCCGAAAATCGAAGGTGGAAGCGGAGTAATTAGATCTCTCTTCATTATTCCATTTTTTCACACTTATTCATTATTTCTTTTTCAATTTAGCTCGATATTCTTTATTCCGTTTCGAGTTTGTCAAGCAACTTTGGTAGCATAGACGTTGTAATTCCATGATTACTTTGTATTCAAGATAAGAAGTCGCACGCAGTACTCAAGTTGCCAAACAAAGATCAAAGAATGTTTATCGTTAAAACAATAGTGTCTCAGTTATGAGAAAATATAGATTGAGCATATGAAGAATTGCGCTAATTTTGCGCGTGATTTATGGTATCAATGACAACACCTTTAATAAACGTTTGTTCCCTTTAATTTGATTTGTTGGCGTCTAGTCAATACGATTGTTCAGAACGTCCTGTGGAGTCGTAGGCAAGGTTCGAAAATATACGAATCTATCAGGAACAGCTGTTCAGGAATTGTAAAGCCTTCGGTCGATTACATTCGGAGAGTCATCGAATATCTTCGGAAAATGGTCCAAACCTTCGACCGAAAAAGTATCAAAATGGCGACCATGAACTCGAAAGATCTCGAGTTCACTCAAAGAGCATTCTTGTTATACGTTTCCACCCACTGCACTGCAAACAATTAACCAGATGTTGCAAATGCAGCACAAGTTATTAGAATTCCAACAGTTTTCGAATGCCATACGGTTATTCTGTGCATTGGGATATCAGTGCGCCGCGAACGTTCCGGAATACTTCCTGTGTACGTTTACATCCCACTACATCATCAGTGCCCTGTTCTAATGTTAACAATGTTCACACCATTTAAATATCCCATGGTTGGGAGCGCCCCGAGAGCTTACGGAAACACATCTGGCATGCCTGGAAGTGAGCCTATTAGATTAATCATGAATGTTTCTGATATTCATGAGTGGACTACTACGAGCACTGGGTACGAGTCAGGGCTCGCTAGAACTACACAGAGTCTCTGGCAAAACATTCAATACCCACCCTCAGGGACAGAGAGTTTAGCAAGTAGGTTGGGTTAGTATTATTAAATCAGTGTAAAATGGGGATGACTGTACTAGCCTACACGACTTCTACGGTTCGTGACATTTGTACATTTGCCGTCCTCTTTTGTATGGGTCACTCGACCTTTTTTTCGCATCACTCGTCTTTATGAAGGGCACTTCATGTTGTGTTATAAGCAGGAATTTTAACTAGAGTGGAGCCGTTAGATCTTGCTTGGCAGATTTTAAGAGGTCATAGGTCTGCACGATTTCCGCTGTTATCTGCATGTCGCTTCGTTGTGTTTGACACCTCTTTATTTTGTCATGTGATAGTACATTGTTTTGGCTCATTTCTGTTGCAAGATAAGTCTACAAGTATTTGCCTTGGAGAGACAAGATATGACGTTTACTGTGAACGTGTTGCTTACTTGCATTCTATATTGTGACGCCGGGTCCGGCTGTGATTAGAACTGTTTGAAAGTACAGTAGGTATATTCCTTTTACGGATATCATATTTGTCCTCATACATTTTCCTTCGGAGACGCCGTAGCTTTACTTCGAGAAAGCTATACGCTTGTCCAGAGAAATTCTTTTGTTTCTTGTAGCTATCGGATCGAGCTTATGTTTCTGGGGCTCGATGTGTAGGTTTATTCCTCCTTTATTATTTTGTTCGGGTGACGGGTGTACTGCGTAAGTTGTGCAGCACTCTTCGAACCCTTGCGTGTACTAGAACCAAACGTGTCCAGCTAGAGACCGCTTCGGATCAAGTCTCAGGGAAGACGCGCACCCACTGCCGCCCATGGACAACGTGTTTGCAATGGACAATATTCACAAAACCTTATCAAATTGTCAAACGAGAAAAATATGAAACATTTTGTGTCTCAAAGTTTTCAATTTGGCACCAAAAATGAGTCGCCGGAGTTCGGCGGGGCTCATAGTTCGTCGATTGTGGATAGGTAGTGTAATAATTGTGATGAAATTGTCAAGTTTACTATAAGAAGAGGCCAAAGCAACTTTAGCATTGCAATAAAGCAGGATCGTAACAGAGGAGAGCTAAATTGTCCTAATTCGTCCTTGTTGAGCACTGTGTATAGAAGGTATGTAACGCCTGCCAAAGAGCCAACACACACAAATTGCAAAGTGGCCCGTTTACTATATCAAGTTCGGTACTTTGAGTCTACTTGCTCCTCGAAACACGTGTTGCCACAGCACATGTTTCGGAGCTCAACGGGACAAAGTGTCACGTTTGGAGTCTCAAAAAGCAAAAATAATTAATGTGGCTGGACAGAGCCAGCGTAAACAATTGAACGCATGACCAGTATACCACGCCTATTAATTTTTTGCTTTTTGAGACACCAAAAGTCACAATTTGTCTCCTTGCCCCCCCCCCCCAGCCACGTGCTGTGGAATTTATCGTATGCGGTCCTTTGCAGTTTCTCGTTTCTCGCTAAAAGATGGTATGAATTAAAAATCATCATTTATTTCCATATCATTGGCAACAAAGTCAAATCACAAGCGTCGTATAAATACCATAAGGTACTTATCTTTTAAACTCAATGTACTTTCAACACAAGACGATCGTTGACTTCACACTAGAAGCTAAGTTAATTTCAAATGAGCACTTTACTATAGTGGACTTTAAGATCTCACTCATGACAAAGAACATTACTTCACACCCAACCTGTTAACTATCTTTCAGGGTAAAATCAGTCATGCATATCACAAATTCGATTTCGCAAGTAAAAGCATGAGGTTTTTTCAACGGAAAAGAGGCTTTAAATATTTCAAGAAATACGCAGCTACTTCGTTGTTAGCTAGCACGTAATACAAATTTCTAATATTAGTGTTATTACTATTATTGTTATTATTATTAATATAACAACTTTTTATTTATTTAGTTAGTTATTTGTTTATTTATTTTGCACCATAGTTGACTCTGGCTGCTTCCATGTCAACTGCTTGCCTGATAATAGAAATCTCGAGATCATGATTATAGTAGAATAGCAATGATGCTAGCAACTATACTTGAACAGCAAAACTGACAATAATCATAATACAAGAATAGCAATACCAGAGTGGCAATGATGGAAATGACTATACTAGAATGAGAATGATGCCAATGATTATACTAAAAAAAACAAGGATGCCAATGACTATACTGGAATCAGAATAATAACAATGACTATATTAGCAATAGCGCAAATGACTATAATAGAATGGAAATGTTGTCAACGACTATACTAGAATAACAATGTGCAAATTACTGTACAAGATTAGCATTGATGCCAAAGGCTATACCAAAATAGCATTTATCCCAGTGACTATACTCGGATAAGAATAATAAAAATGGCTATACTAGAAAAAACATAATATGATGAAAATGCCTGTTTCAGAGTTGCGACAATGCTTATAACTATACTAGAATTACAATGATGCCAACGAATATACTAGAATAGCAATGATTCCAGTCAGTATTCTACAATAGTAATGATTATAATGACTATACTAGAGTAGCAATGATGCCAATGACTATACTAGAATAGCAAGGATATCAATGTCCATGCCAGAATAGCAATAACGACAAAGACTGTACTAGAATAGCAATGATACTAGTACTATACTAGAATAGTATTGATCCTAGTTTATTCTAGTAGAATAAGAATGATCCCTGTGATTGCACTAGAATAGCAATAACGACAATGGGTAGAAAACAAAAATAGTACTAATGTTAGCACCTATAAAAGAATAGAAATGACTATACTAGAATACAGTGACATTAGTGTCCCATACTGCAGCACAAATAATGATTATGATTATACTGGTAACAACAACAATGACGTCAATGACTACTTTAGAATGACAATGAACACCAATGACTACAATAGAAAAGCAATGTCACTAGTAATTCTATGTTTACTTTCATAACTCATTTAAAAGAAAACAAAATTTGCAACGACTAAACTGTTTCTCTCATTAACTTGAATCGATTTTTCGAGGCCATATGGGTTTTTGGACGGGCTCTACTTATTTTCACGGCCCAACGAGTATCACTTCAAGACGTGAGGTCCTCGCACAGGATATTTTCCCTATAGTTTTAGAAGGAAATATCGCTCGGATCCATACGGGTCATATGTGGCCTTTCACGCAAACCCCGTTCGTTACGGTATCCGTTTGAACGACCGAACGCTCGGAAAGTGAACGAGAAGACAAACAGTTCAAAACGGATACCTTTAACGGCTGAACGGCTGCAGAAACGTTTTGAACGGATAAAGTGAACCTTTTTCGAGTGAGAGGTCACATATGATAAAAACAATGAATGACTAAGGTACAAGGATGGCCACCGTTCAGTATTCTGTGAATTTTTAATTTCACTCTGGTGACAAAGAGCTTCTAAGTAAGTGGGAAGATCGTGTTACAGAAAACCTTGGGGAATTATTTAAAAATCTATAACACTCTGCTTGTAGACTGCGAGGAAGACAGAGACTCAAACAAGAAATTACGAAAACGGTACAGGAAAAATGCAAACGATACCAGTTCTTAGCTCAACATCTAAACAAAATGCTGTCAAGGAGTCCGCACTAGGGCAGAAAGAAAAATGTTACCACCTGATGTACCTTATTTGAGAAGAATCTCGTACGATTTTGATTTGAGATGGAAATAGTGTCCGAAAATAAAACCGTCGGAAATTTGAACGGTCCGAAATATTTGCAGTACAGTATAAAACTTCATAGTAGCTTTAAAGCTACTCAATTCCTTTATTAAGTAAGCTCTAGTTGAGGTACTGCTTGAGATAACGTAACGGCTTGACAGAATTTGTGTTATTTTCTTGTCGTTGTACGTATCTATAAAACCTTGGACGTGCAGTAAAACTATCAGTTTCACAAATATTGATTGAGTCTCTTTGTTATGAAAGAATGAAAGATGCGAATGCAGCCATAACACTACTGTAAAAATGACCTGAAAAAATTCAGGCTTTGACCGGATCAGGTCATTCAGGTTATTTTTCCAGTAGTGTTATGGCTGCATTGGCATCTTTCATTCTTTCATCATTTAAATGCTACTGTTGGACACCCATTACCATCTTTTTGTTATGATCATGGTTATTATGTTCTTGTTACAATAATTTATACTGTGTCTAACTATATTGTTTTTATCTTAATATACTTTTAATTTCCTTACTATGGCAATGTATCGTTTTGTTTTAAACAAAGCCTTTCAATCGTACTCTTGGAATCGTCGTTTTTAATTACCCTTATCTTCTACACACTAGCATCTTTGCTGTTTAATACCTCACTAATTATTTTCTCTTCCCAATCTGGTGTCGTCTTGTATTTGTCAAAATCCACCAGTTTCTTTTTTCTCAAAGCGGCTGGTAATTGCTTTTTCTTCATATCGTTGATCTTTACAAGAATCAGGGACGAATCTTCCCCATCCAATTCCCTCTGCACAGCCATGTGCAGCTCCTCTCGACAAAAGTTGCTGGTGAGGTAATTCTCCGACAAAACAATCAACACTTGACGGCTGCCGTACACACTGTCGGCCATGTTCTGAACGATGGGTCTTCCAATTTCAAAGTCCCGGCTATGGATGCTATATTCAATCGAGTGCTTTTCAAGAATTGAGATCAGATTGTCATTGACCCAACCAAAATCCTTTGAACTGTAGCTGATAAACAGTCGGTTCATCAAATCTTCTTTACTGAGGTGATCTGTCAATGAAAGGTACGCCAAAAAACGGTAAGCTTTGCAACGTCGGAGACTCAATAAATGTTTAAATATAACGCCACACTAGTCAAGCCATCATGCGCGTAATTACAAAATGGGTAATAACTGCCGCGGACCTAACTTCCACAGTTTAATGAGAAGACAAACTCTGAAAGGAATTGACCTACTTGTACTTTGGACATCCTTTTGTATTTGAAATGTAAGTCACTTAAAGCCTTTTAGAAACGCTTATGCCATTGTAATATCCTAGGTGAAAGCTTTTAGGACTTTTCAAGCAATCCTCTGTTGCGTGACGAGTCCAAATATCGTTTGTTTTTGGCCTTAAAATGAACCTGAAGTATTGGTTCCATTAAATCACACGCAGTATCCCTCTGAAAGATACGACCAGCATCCCCGTTACTTATGTATGAAATGCTTTTTTATTTCAGCTACCTCTCTGAACTTACAGTTTGGTATGTTATAAGAAGATTTCCATTTCTTCTTGACACAAAAATGCACAAAAAATATGAACAAGAGGCTGACACTTGCTGCTGATACCATAATGATCGATAGAAGCCACACCCTGCCATTTCCTGTGGATTAAAAATCATCATAAAAACACATGAAAAAAAAACATTCCTTAAGGCATGTGTAGATTCTTTCTCTCTCCCTGCGAGGTGCAGTGTGTCTGGTGCTTCCCTTTTTCTAAGCTCTATTTACTATAGTCACGAAAAATGTAAAGAAAATTAAAGGTATTTATAGTTGGAGTGCTCTTGACTTAATTGCGTGTCAGACCTCTGAAATGTTTTGAAAACATTGTATATATTTTAGGTGTTTTTCAAATGAATCATGCCCCCCTCCCAAAGAGACTACGAGGGTGAGGCCACTGCTCCTTAATTTCTAAAACTTAAAACAACATGAATCGCTGGATATATCTTCTTAAACTCTCAAATGCATAGATGTACTAGCACTTGTTACTTTACAAAAGTAGTAATGCATGCCAATCTGGGCAGTCACCAATGAGAAAATAGCGCATATCATTAAAAGTTGCTCTCGACCAATCAGATTGCAGTGTTTGCGATTTGCTTAAACAAGATGGCCGCTTTGAATTTTTGACCAATAATTCAGAAGTTATGACCTGACGGAAGTCTCGCGTTACACCAGTAACGCAACACTGTTGAAAACAGGCCACCAGCCTCGACAGAGGACATCCCTCAAATTACCGTTTGGTTTGCTGTCCCTATGATTATTCAAAATCCCGCTTGCTTTGAAAGCGTTAATGAATATCGCGTACCTCCTATCCCTCGATCTGTGTCGGTGAGACTGGAAAGATTCGTATGATTTATTCCTGTTTTAGTTGATTCGTAAGAGTAAAAGACAAGGAATTGCTTTTGTTTTCTACGTATCAAATCGTTTACACCTGTAAACATTAGCGAAACATTTTACTCAACGCTCGATTGCTGTCCCTACGGTCATGCAAAATGCCGCGCGCTTTGAAAGCGTTAATGTTAGCTGTACCGTTTATCCCTCAATATGTTGCGCTGAGACTAGAAGGGTTCGTGTCGTTATAACCGTCTGCTTTGCTCTCTGACTAACCAAATAGTGTTAATAAGTAGCTGTGCCCTGTATCCCTCCACGTGTGTCGGTGCGAGTGGAAAGGATTGTACGTTTTAATTCATCTTCTTAGGTTAATCGTAGGAATAAAAGGGAAGGAATCGGCCTTTAATTTTTAGAATTCTCTTACGCCTGTAATTTTATTTGAACAGTTTACCAAGCGCTTTATCAAGTTACATTGTCGCGAGCTTTGTTGCGTTAATGAATAGGTGCAGCCCTATCCCGTGTCGGCAGCTTGTTTACTCCAGCATATTAAAATACTCATTAAGCATTCATCTGAACCATATTGTAATCAGATTGCATATACACCGTCGTTGACCGAAAGACATTCAACTCGTCCATCGCCATGCCTGTCAATATGGATACAAACAGAGAAAAAGTTAAGAAATGAAAGGAAAAAAATCCATTAAGTGCAAAGAACAAAGAGAACGATTCCGAGCAAAAAATACAAAGGTCAGGAACAAAAAAGTGAAGAGGTGGCGAAAAGAAAATCCAGATCTTTACAAGGCTTAGATGCGATGGGATAAAGAAAAAAATAAATAGATCAGCAGCAGAGCAGCAGCAGCATGCTTCACCATTAGATGGCTTTGAGTGGACGGACGAAACGGAGGCAATTGTCGAAACGTTAATTACATACATGGCCCATGAACAACTTTTAAAGGTTATAATCTTTGACTGTCAAGAGACTGTCAAGAGGCACTAGCGACTTCAGGAAATGAAATTCTCAACGAATTTCCTTACAGGAAAACGACCACTTGATTTGTTGACTTTGATTTTGATTTTTCACTATTTTTTTTATGTTATTTCGCCACACACAACGATTTACCAGCAGAGTAAAAACTAAGATAAATAGGTTAACTAACATTATATTTAAAATTTGAAGATTACTTGGGAGGAGTAACTGTGAGGGGATAATCTCCGAGAAGCCGAGCTTATGAGGAATAGAAAAAAAAAATCAACATGTGTCGCTTTACTTGCACCACTTACGACAAAACATTCATCAAATTGAAAACCTAGGTGCGAGGGCTTTCCGTTGGAGGAATTTGAAGTATTTTTCATCAAGATGCAAACTTGGGTGACACATAAAACTGATTTCACACCTCCAGTATCTGACAAATACGTTCACGAATACAAACAACGATTTCGCTGCAACTACATCGATAAAAGTTAAGCACGTGTATGTGTAAGTAATAGTTTGTAATATGAAGAGCAAACGAACAGTTCATTGAAAAGGACAGGAACAGTTCAACAACGACATTATCCGTCAGAATCTTCTTAATGAATTAACAGACGCTCTTGACGAAAGTCGTAATTTCAATGTTGTCAATCCCAGTTTATTCACAAGAAATCCGGCCACAAAACAACCTAAGGTGGGTGTGCACAACAAAAGCTAAGATTGGACTTTGACAAGCAAGTGGTTGATCCCGCCAATTCCCGATCGTGCCCTTACGGTTACCCTCCAGCACTAGATGATTTACACCTACAAAATTTGCAGGCCATGCTGATCCTGTATATATCTTTTTATCTCATTTTACATATTGTAAATAGTACCTGGACAGTGGGTTTGTTACAATTCGTAAAAACGTTTTCCAAAGCCAGCAACTCTTCTAGCAAGATGTGAATGTTGTACATGTCTTTCTTTTTCAAGGTAGATAGTTTTCCTTGTTTGCTCTCGGCCACAAAGAGTCGAGGTAACGCCTTGGTGATACCCACCCTGGGGTTTCACTGCTGTCTTTAAGAGAGGGAAACTGGGGAAGTTGGTAAGTATTTCATTACGTATGCTTACGTTGTATTCTTCTCCAATTGGTTCTTGAGGACGGCATTGTTCCATCATGCTTTGCAACACCCTATGTAGGTAAACCTTGAATCCACGTTTTTCAGTGTTCCCCATAGTCGCTTGCAGGAGGGCTTCTGTGCGTTTTGGGCGCGGACACTGTAAGTATTTTACCAGGGTCTGTTTACGATTGTGTCACCATGAAATCCTTGAAAAAGTACTGTAAGTATTTCATCGAATTCTTAACGACTGGGTCGCCATGGAAATCCATCCGACCAATCCCAGGTCCTCTGTGGAGGCTACTGGGCTGCTTTCCAGCATGGTGTTACCCTTCCGGTTTAAGTAGTTTTCGAACAGTGTTACGTTTCTTCTGGTGTCAAGCGTGTTGTCCGTCACGTTGTTACTCCTGAATTATTAATTTGCCTCCTGATTAGTCAAAAATTAAAAGCGGCCATCTTGGTTAAGCAAATCGCAAATAGTGCGATCTGATTGGTAAAGAGCAACTGGTAACGGTATGCCTTGCTCTCTAGTTGGCTGCTGCCCAGAAGAGCGCGCATTACTACTTAAAAAAAAATGTATTCGATTAGAATTAGCAAGCATGTAAAAATACCTTAGAACAGCCAATATATATGAAAAGCTTAAAATATGCCATTCATTATTTTCGTCATTATTATGAGAAAATTATGCAAACGTTTAGTCTCACTTAAGATTGTTGTTACCATGTTCTAAACAATGAATTAATGAGCGGAAAACGAGAACGAATCTGACAGAATTTTACATTGCTGTAAAGGTCACTTCATGTAAACAGACGCGAGGTGACATTGGCTAGCACTGACCTGAAACCAGATTCGAAGAAGTCGTCATGCCTTCGAATTCAACCACTTGCGCTGTTGGAAAGAGAACCAAAGTTAGAAAAAACTGACAAATGCTGTAGATTTCTCACTTGTCAGTTGCAACAGACCACAACGTAAACGACTTTCTACACCATGTTATAAAGTTCTGCTGCAATAAATTGAATTTCACTACCAGGCGATCAGTTAAAGTTATTAGTGCTACTTATCCATGGACAAAGTTGGGTTTTGCGTAAAATCTGAGGTCCCGACAAAGAAACGCGAAGAGCAAGACTTAACCAACAATCAGCTGAGGCTTTTTTCTCTCAATGCTAACGTTTGCAGCTAAAGACGTTTTATTCGAATACTTTGAAATAGAACGGAAATGTTTGGTTTTTAAAGTTTTATTCATCCTTCTTTTTAAACACTGGCGTTAAATATAACTACTTGAAACTGCACAATGGTACTCAAGAAAGTTTCGAAGTGGAAGAATCTTGCAAGTAGCTTGACACTTCACAACTCTCCCCATAGATTTTGAAGGAAATGTCTTATCTATACGATCTTAAAACGAAAACTGATTTTTTTGGTCGCTCAAATAGTAAGTAGTAAAGCTGTCAGCATTAAGCGCGCGCGCTTTTATTAGGCGAAGTAAGGTTCAGGTTAGGTTCAGGGTTTAGGGTTTGGGTTAGGCCTGGTTTTGAAAGTAAAATGACACTGCTTCTTTGCATCATTTAAACAGGCTCTTACCCGTCTGTGTTTCAGAAAACACTTTCAAATTAACAGCAGCTACTCGGCTTTTGCAGTTCCAGTTGCAGCTGTATTTTCCCTCGTCACCTTCCGTCACGTTAACAATCGAGAGGATGGATTTTATTTTACATTTGCTGCGCAGTTTCTTCTGTTCTATTCGATACTTTGTACCACTTTCCAATGGCGCAGTGTCGTTGCGCCAAATCAATTGTGCAGGACAACTGTTCTTTACATCAGACAGGCATGTCAGATTGACAGTAGAAAAAGTCTTTGCAAGAACCTCCAGATCAGAGACAATGGTTGGGCCTTTTGGCGTTGGACCTGAGTAAAATAAACAGTTCCTGATGATTATTAAACCATTATTGTGATCACATTATTTCAACTCTCAAACGTACATTCTCCTCCATGTTACCCGGCTCTCTTTTGCTTTACTCAGTCCACTTCACTCCGCCCTACTGCTCTCGAAATCCACTCTACTTAACTAATGTCCTTTATACGCAGTCATCAGATTGTTTACATCAGTAACTCTTAAGTCGTTATGGGTTTCTGCTTACACACATATATATACTGCAAAGAGTCAGAGGCCTGTCGACCAGAAATCTTGCTTTTCGCACTGCACTTATAGCTTCCTTCGAGCTCTTCACGTCCTGGAGGAAGTCTAAGTCTGCTATAAACAGTTTCCTTTCCAACTTTCCGTCTCCTGTCCTCCGAATAATAAATGCCTTCAGTTCCGTTGGTGATTATTTTGTCATCTTTGTACCAGTGGACTTGAAAAGCGAGAGGCCATCCCGAGAAAAAGCATTCTAAATCCTCTGGTTTTTTGTCTTTGAAGATAAAACTTGGAGTGTTCGAGATCCAAACAACTTTTGGTGCACCTGGAATAGTGAATATTTTTTACAAGAGTCAGTGCATGCGTAAAAGAATTGTTTGAATATGAAAGGAGTCATTTTATATCGAGTCATGAATGCCAGTAAGTCTAATATCATATGATCGTTACAATTACTACGATTGCTAGCATCCAAAATGGTTGAGCGATCCTTACGGCTACCGGTTCCTATAACTACCACGATATCGCTACAACACAAACTGGTCTGGGGGACTTTTCATCGCAGTGATCGCTAAAATCTGTAGACAGTGGTTTTTTTATCATACAGCAACGATTATTATGATCGCTTGGATGATTGCTGATATCTATGTTCACAATGGCAACTGTCGCCAAAGAGATCCATCGCAGGGATTGTAGTGATCAGGTGAAAAGCAGCCTTAAATGAGACTTGTCATAGTTTGCACATTGCTAAAAAAAATTTAGCCCGAATTTTTCAAGTTTGCCGTCTGTTATCTGAAATTCTCTCCATCCTTAACAACCCTTGTTACTTCATAGTTAATGATCATCTCTTTGGTATTTTTCTATGCTGGTAAACTATAATTCTCAACATTTCCTCCAATTTAAAGGCAATTCTGTATGATCATCTCTTTGGTATTTTTCTATGTTGGTAAACTATAATTGTCAACATTTCCTCCAATTTAAAGGCAATTCTGTACATAGCCAAACTAACTCAAAATACCGCGCCAGAACATGCCATTACGTGCTATTCCAATTATATGACATATCATATCCATTTATTAGTTATGAATGAATGTCAACCGCGCAATTTTTTCCTCCCTTCATCTCGCTCATGGAACTCTTAAAACTGTTGAAAGAAAGATTAATGCAGAATTATTTCACATATTCAACTGCATACCTATTGAGACATTTTTATTTTGAATGCGTTAGACTTCATAGAGATAACGACACAACAGTATTAAAATGTACGTAACAATTTGACCGGACTGCCCAGTGTATAACCCCGTTTCATTGGATACAATTAAGCCGGAAGTTGCTGTATGACAGGAACTTGGCCTGGTCATTCCCCACTCAAAGTTTCCAATAGGTTGACAAACCATAATAAGTTGAGAAATTTATGTCAATATTGCCAAGAGTGTATTTTTGTGTAAAGCACATTATTTGGCTACATAGGCGGAAATTTACACTTTGGGTCCGGCGAAAATGTATACAGCGCAAATTCCTTTTACTGCAGAACTTCATGCTTAATGAAAGCTAAGATAAAAACAACCAAAGAAACACCCACGTGTGAAGTTAATATTGGTACAGTCACATGACATGGTGTCGCTGTACTTTGTTACATTTAATTGCACCAATACCAAGTCTGGTGAACCAGTATTGGTATGTAATTTTTTCTTCGCTTGTCTCCAGGTCATTCCTAGTTCCAGTCCTGCTGTGATGATGGAGCAGTTGAGAGTAATGATCGAGTCTGGATCTACTCTCATAGGATCTGTGTGCTGACAACTTGACGGGAAACAGGAAGACTGTATTTCGCACTTCGCGTCAGTAGCAGATGAGGCATCTATTTTATAAAATAACAACCCAACAACAATAAACGAGCTAATGAATATGTGACTAATACTAACAAGTATCATCAGTTAATCCTATAATTATTCACCAGAGACAAGCTCCTAGATCTAGCTACTAGACGCTGCAGTGTACTGAGAGCAAACCTCAATAGTAGACATCGAGTATTGGAAATAATTTCTTTATTATCTCATCCCGGAACGAGCGAGAGATTTTCCGCTTGTAACCAATTATATAGATATAATACTATTTTCCTTGGGTAATATTCTTGAGGTATCAGTATACCCCAAATGACCAGCATTTGTTGGCGTCACTTAACGGTCAGACGTTTCAGGCAAAGCCCCAAAAGTATACATTTCTCGAGAGTTTAAGAAAGTAGATTAGGAAAATATTTACTAAAATGAAAAATTTTAGATTTTCCGAATATAGCACCCTATTTCACAAAGTACGGGGGCTCACTAATCAAGTTCGTTTTCGGTCGAGATCAACATCGCTACGTCTTCTTGACAACTTTCTCTTAAATCCGTGTAGGGAAATTTTGATTACTTGTCTGGTTTATTTTTGACACCCAGTTAAACTTTGACTTTTGATAAAATACGTATTCCCTTCACGAAAATAGTCATAACTTTTAAAAGAAGCAAAAATAATAATAATAATAATAATAAAATAAAATAAAAATTCCCCGTCAAAGTTTTTGTGCCTGATTACCGAGCAACATTCTCTCCTAATTGCAGCGAATAACTTTGAAAACTACAGCTCAGTGGCTAAAATTTTCGTTTCGAGATATGAAGGAAGATATACTCTGGGACGTCCTTACGGTGTGATGAGATCATTACACAAAACGTGTGAAAATAATGACGCGTTAATCGACCTAGTGAAAGCTCATTTTACGTTAACAGTAGAACTCGTATCAAGTTTGATCAATTATAGATGAGTCTCAGATTTGGCCTCGCCGGTGGAGAATATCCTTTGCAGTTAGTTTGCCCAAGTTAGCAAGAATTTTATAACGCCTCAGCTAAGACGTAGACAACGAATGAGCGTACTCATAAACAAAGTGAATAGATATTACTGTGTATGCCGCTTCGAACAACGTAAGCGCCAAGGAAGTAATAGTTAGAATTTCCTCGCCCTGTGTCGCAAGCACTAAACTAGCAGGAATTTTTGTCGCTAGCAGCTAACGAATTAGCCAATTCTGATGGAATGTTTTGAAACTTTTTCAGTCCCAAATTTTCCTTTGTAGCTCCTCTGAAGTTTTCTTTGTCCTTACAGATGGACACGAACATTTGCGTTTCTTCGATGACATATTAAAGCTTGAATCAACAATCTTCAAACGGAGAACACCGAGACCAGCTCGTTAACTTTTCCAAACACAAACGTTTGGTAATCGGTCATACGCGACAATTTGTCAACCAACTTTTAATGCAAATTCACTTTTCGTGATACATGTAACCCGTTGACAGCTATCAATTAGGTATAATTACACAAAGAAACGTTTTTCGTTTGCGACTTTGCATAGAATCAATCTTTTTCATACAACGTTTTGCAAACGAAAGATCGCAATAAGATCTATTTGAAATCGCGAAACACATTTTTTTGCAAAAAATGGTCAATTATGGGGTATAGAGGATCGAAGACGTCGTCTTTTTTGGTACTCCAGAAATATAATATAAATTCAACTTACTACATGGTTTACTTATCTCCTCTTTTAACATCATGGTTAGCATTTTATTTCAACAAGTAAGTGATTACCACCCGCAATTCCAAAATTTCATATGACTGATGTATTACATTGGCTTAGCCGTTGTTATTATGACTGTTATAATGCAAGGTATAAATGACTTGATTTAAAAAAGCTCAGGAAAAAAGTGAAATCACTGAACTTTTCTAAGATTTCGTGGAAACAGCGGCGTTTCATGTCTGAAAGCTTTCTGTTTCATGTACAAATTACTGTGCAGTAAAGCTTCCTACGTACAGAAACAACAGGTGCTATGCAACGACCACTAAAACTTTGCTTTATAAGAGGCTCTTTTTTCACTTAATAACAGGGCTTTCAGTGACACAACATTCAATTCGTGAATTATAAAATTTCGCGTAAACAATTTTAAAAGGAATACTCTTTCGGTCATTGTCAAAAGCTAATTTGCACTGAAAGTAAAAACTGATAAAGTTTTATTATTATTCCGGGGCATTTATGGCAGCAAATTTAGGTCAGACAAATCGACAAACGATATCATACATGTAACTACTCCACTGCTCTTTTTTCCATTTGCACAATTTTCTGATAAGCGTTCAACTTGTCGAGCGCTCTTTGGCTAATTCTTTTTAGTATCACCCAACTAGTGGACTAATGCAAATCCTGCATTTTGATTGGCTACGCTACTAGGGGTCTAATAGTAATAGTCATCGAGTAGCGAAATTCGCCGGTTTTTCCTTCGTTTTTTGCCCCAAATAAATATTTCCTAAACTTGCATTTGCTAACTTTGTTATTGCCTTTTCTGTCCGACTAGTTGGGTGATACTAAAACAATTAGACCCTTCGCCCTCAAGGGCCACGGGTCAATAGCCCATTCGGCTTCGCCTCATGGGCTATTGACCCGTAGCCCTTTCGAGCTACGGGTCTAATTGTTAAATAGTCCGTTAGAGAGAAAAGTACATGAAATTTCCCAGAATATACTCATAGGGGGACACCACACTAAATTTGAAACGAATAAAGATAATTGTACTTGCGATGGGTTTCTTTTTTCGTGGGGGCCATTTTGATTTTTAATACCCGTTAGAGGTCTGGAGTTTTACAGCCGACAATTCTCAAAACATCGATCGCGTACTGAAAATGATAAAGTAATGTTACTGTTTTGCAAGAACTACTTCTCGAACGGTTATTCTATTCCAAAAATCACACCAGATGACCGCCAACTTAAGATTGAAACCAGCTACCACAAGGTAAAAACCCGTCCGTCTGTAATTAGTCCTAAAATATGATGAAAGACATCCTGTGTGTTACGCTCTTTACCGGCAGCCTACAACAAATGCACTCATATTTAATCATTTCTTGAACTTTTTTGCTTTGTAGGAAATAGCAGTTTATGCCATATGGAATTGCTACTAAAACGTCTTTTATTTATTTGCTTAAGTGGCACTTTGTTTAATGGCATAATGAACAACCAAAATTAAACCTTTTAACAACTACTGATTTTGCATACCGCGGCGTCCACAAAGAGACACTAAAGCCCCGTCCACTCTCGTCGGAAAAAATTGAAAACGCAGTCATTACCTGTCGTTTTGGATTGTGTTTGAGGAAATCTTGGGCAAGAAAATCGCACGATCATCGTAACCTCGAGTCATCGTTTTCAAAAGTTCCAGTGCTTTTGAAACGTTTTCCTTCCACGCTAAAACGCAATGCCGCCGTATTTAAATTCATCCGTTTAGAAAAGCGTTTTAAATACACTCGTTTTCTTGACAGATTAGAGTGAGCTTAAGGGCTACCCGTAGAAAAAAAAGCATCGTTTTCAAATTTTTCCCACGCAGTGTGGACGAGGCCTGAGAACATAATTTCTCGCACGCTGGTGATGTACTCTGTCGGAACGTCCAAGTTGTACCGGAATCAGTATCAAAATTAGAAGTAGGAAAGCACTCAGCTTGCAATAGTGGCGTTGCTAAATATCACTAATTTCATAAAATGTGTAGATTAAGCCTTGCGTCCAGGCTGTATTTTGTAATTAGGCTCATTGTTTTTTGTCCGCTAAATACCATCTGGAACATAACTGATAAGTTTATCCATGACTGTCTTTTACATGCTACTTCAAGATGTCTCGACTAGTACTAAAAATCCCATTAGATGAAAATGAAGGGTTGTACTCGAGATTCAAAAAGGCGGTACGTTTAACGAGCGCACTTACAAGGAAAGGATACGTGCTAAATTCAAAAAACCCGGCCGGAGAAGTTTAGATCATAAACGTTAATATTCAAATGGCACTGAACAACACAAATCTGTCCGAAAACCAAAGAGTTCAGATAATCTAAGAGGCCGTAAATTTCGCGTAAACAAAATTTCAAACAATTTAAAAGTTCTACTAAAGAAGGAAGTGATAAACGAAATTAAACTGTATTCAATTGAAAAAAAAGTAATATAACTCTATTTTTAAGCTCACTTAAGCATAGCAATTCATATACTTATCAAAAAGATCACTTGGAAAGACTGGGCGCTTTCTCCTCAACCAGAATTTCTAATGGTGAAATTTCTTAGGCGCATAGAACACAGTTTTCTGGTTGACTGCACCAGGGTGGAAAATGATTCATCATTGATGCCACTAAAAGGGAACATGACTGACTGACCCTGACTCCCCCGAATTTTTGTTCGCTTGGAGTTATTCAGTGATCGCAAGGTCTAAACACAGAGGCCACTAACGTTGTATCAGCACTAACATACCGGAAAACATTGAAAAAAAATTACTGTTATTTATCATCTTGTTTGGTGCTTTGTATAGAGTTCGCGTCCCTTGCGGTTCCAGTCGCAAATATAAAAGCAAAAAACAAATTACGGACCTTACACGAATCACCACGGCGGCGAAAACGTTATACAAGGGTTTATTGACTGGTACAATGGTTCTCAACGCGTTATAAAGTTTCGTACATTTGTTAGCTATCTTTTGCAAAACAAAACAAAACAAAACAAAACAAAAAACACCAGTGGGCATACTGTTTTAATGGAATTAAACACTTTCTCAGTCTTGATGTATTTAGCTGTAGTATATTTTGGGGCCGTAGGTCTTCTCAGATCCGATATGCTGCTCGTTTTTAACATGGTTTGGCTATGATTTTCCTGCGGGACAGTTTGTCTGTCCGCAGTTACCTTATCGCGGCAACGACAAGATATTCTCGATTTTTCCAGTTGTTTCTTGTCACGCGTTTTGCATGTGACATTGGCCAATTGGCAAGGATTTAGATTTGAGTTTCATCTGAGGTCGTCACCATCTCAGTGAGTGTATGGATATCAGTCGAACAGCTGATTACTTCATAGCTTGCAACACTGTGCCGATGAGACCCAACAAGGTCGAAACCGCTGTTGCAATTGTTGGCTTTCAGTTTGGACTCTATCATGTCGTTGCCCGTTAATCTTTTCACGCAGTATCAGCCTCGCATCATTGTTTGTTACTTTCTATTTTTGGCTGATCAGATCTTTTACAGATCCTGCGTTCACAGGCAGCATTTTCGTTTACTGTCCTGTGCATCATCATGTTTCAGCTGTAGTTAGTATTTTATCGACAGACAGGTGGCTAGGTTATAAAGCTAATATTAATCCATTTTCGCGTCGGTGGAAATTTGGGAAAGAGCTGTCCTATTCGTCCCTGGAAATTTGCCGTAAATTCAAACAGAAATGTAGAGTTGAAAGAAAGCTGTCAACGTATATTAAATATTCGAAAAGTTTGATTTAAATAGTCAAATATCCATTTGCAGTGAACATTAATTACGACACATCAACTATTATTTTTCCAGGTCATTAATTTCTTTTGCCTGTTAATTACAAGACTTACGTTGGGTAAACAGGTAAAGGACTTCCTAACTGCCAAATCCTTTCTGCTCTGCTGTCGATTTCGCAATTCTCTGATACAGAGACTGTGCAAATTGGTGCACGCTCATTGCTTATATTTTTCCGTAATCTGTTACAGATCAAGTTGATGAAATTGTTAATTTAAGCATGCTAACAGGAGGGGAGGGAACCACCTCAAATTTGGGGCCGGTGGAAGATAATATCAACGCGTTCCTGGTTTTGGGACGGCCACACACTAAGGAGACTCGGACAGCCGAGACCATTCGAAAATTGTCGGGACATCCGATTGGGTGTAACCTCCCACGCCTCGTCACGCAGTCTTCCTCAAAGAATGTTTGCGTAGGAGGCTAGATTGGGCGCCGCGAGCAATCAATTGAACTTACAGTTAACTTAAAGCTGCGAATGGTTCTCAAATTTGCAGACATCGGACCAGACGACCGCCCATTTCAAATTAAAATCGGCCTGCAGAAAGCAAGAACTTAGAGATCTTTCATTTCTTTTTTTTTAATTACTCCTAAAATTTGATGTGTTATGTGTTATCCCCTGTAGAGTAGTCTTCGTCAACGGCCTACTCTTTTGATTAATTTTCGTATTGCTTTTTATATATCGCAGATATGAAATTGACGCCAGCTGAAATTGTGAGGGTTTTTTTCTTGATTTGTTAGGCCGATATAATTTCTTGTCACGACCAACCAGGACCAAACAGGCAAACCGAGGCACTTGCCGCAGTCGTTTTTAAACACCTTAAATACCTAGGAAGAGAATTAAACCATAAATATTTCTCTCAGTCATATTTTTTCTTGAAAACTACCTTTTTGGCTACGGCCCTGCCAACATTTTTTAGCTACTGTTGATGTTTGATAGATCCATAAAGGAGACAGTGAAGACAATAATGTATTCGCTAACCACCGGTTTAGGTGTATTTTGAATGTAATAAGAGGCGATGGTCCCAGATATGCCGGGATCGGAATCAAAATGAGATCGAGGATATATATATTCGTTTTCCATATACATTGTGTTGATGAATATCGCGAATCTGTTCACAATAGTTCATGTCCAGACTAACTGATGATGTCTTTCGTCTAAGTTGTATTCGGTGAATGAGTTTAGTGCTCGTTTCACCGACAAATACCATCTGGACAGTGACTCTTTATTATTCAAATGCCATCTGAACAACGGAGATAAGTCCGAATAACCAAAAAATTCAGATGATCGAAAATTTGGAAGGTTCGATTCACCCAAAATTCACAACAGTTAAAAGATTGAATAATGGAGGTCGTGATAACCGAAACGTCACTGAAAGCCAATCAATTCATTTTAATTTGTGCCCCAAGTTGGCGGGTGTCAAAGATAAATAAGTTAAGTCTAAATTTTTTTTAGTTCATATGCCTTTAATATATGCTTGTGAAATTGGTCATTTTCAAAGACTGTTTAATATTGTATGGCAAACCTAGGCATGTTGTTAATTCTTTATGAAGTAAAAATTTAGAGCGTGGAAATTTCGTAAGAGGTTTCGTTGAGAAGACCAACAAAAAACTATGTAATTTGAGATACTAAAAATTAAGACATAGTGATGCATGTGCATTTCTTTTGAATTTTTTTAATTTTCTGAAATATCTGGGATGATCTCCCTAGTATGCAATGAAGTATAGTAGTATTTTCAAGGAATAACAAAAACTATTGTCCCGTCAAGCCAAGAAGAACTGCAAACACTGTATCTTAACCGCGGGGAATGAGGGAAGTCAAATAATCTCGCGTTATGTTTCATTTTCTGCTACCAGATAAACAACAAAAAAAGGACATAGTTGATGAACTAAATTTGAAGAATACACAATGGCGGATGAAATTTTAACAGTGTGATTCCCTTTACATACCTTGAATCATAAGAAGCGACAAAGAACAAAACAAAAAGTATTTCACCAATCGAAGCTTGCAGTTTTTCTTCAGGTGTTGATTCTTCATGGCCTCAATTCCGGCTGCGATCTTTGTATTCGTGCTCACCACTTAGCTTTGTCGAGATATCTTGCTGTTGCACTGGTGTTTTCCTCAACTCGGTTACCCACGCTTATACGTTTAAGTTTTGGGATCAGAGGTCTAATGGCTCTGGCCGGGCGGGAGAGGGCCAAATGTTCTTTTATTATGCAAAACAGGATGTCGCATGAATTATAATGCGGAATCGGCACGACACTCACACAGGACATCGCCTACACACACTATAAAATGTCCACCTATGTCGCCGGTAAAGATGATATTGACAACCACAACATACAGAACACGACTGTTTAAAAGCTTTTTGAAATATGTTTCTTAATCTGTCATCACGTTTGCTGACAATTAACATTTAGCTTATTTATCTAAAGAAATTTGAGTAAACCTGTCGAGATCTGATGTAAGCGACGACTTATTAGGCAGACAATGTTCTTTCAAAAGTTTTGATCGAAAGATTCAATTCGTAAATTATTGAATGGTATATTTCGGGCTTTTCCGCACTGGTTGTTCTTGTTTCGAAATTTCCGTAAATTTTGACAGAATTAAAGTGTCCCCCTGGTACCGCCGTATTAACGGGAATTCAATTTGGGAGCGGTAAATAAGTGATCGTAGTTGAGCGGGAAAAAGTTACATCTTATAAAGCGAACACCCGCATAAAAAAAACACATAATTCCAGGGTTCAAGCTGATTTAATTCTTATTTATCGGGTGCTTAGTGAGAAACAAGCCTAAAGATGGACCAAATAATGATAAATAAATATTCAAATAAACATAACTAGGATAAGAATCTCAGCTGGTGGGAGGCAGTCCAATTGGCTATTTACATGCAAGGGTAGCCAAGAAGTTGAACTCGGGGCTACCGAGAACAACGTCAGCTACCGGTCAGAACGGCGGGATTTGAACATACAGATTTCAAATCCGGCGTTCTAACCACTCGCGGCTCTGCTCTTCCCACTAAAAATGTTCTTGATGTTCTTAAAATGTTTCAGAAATACTACACATAACATATTTTTAGAGGTTTAGTTAGCATATTTGTGATAGACTGTTCACAGCAGCCCTCTGTTTTCTGGTATATTTTAACCCCCCTCCCCCACCCCCATACCCTGCGTGGTTCGCGCTGGCTTTGGTCGCTTTTTCGTTTGGTGCATAAATAGAGTCTGTTCGCGTGACGTCATAAAACAATTTGAAAACGAGACGCGGCTATCTTTTAGGAGTATTTTCAACATGGCGGCCACAGACCCATAAGAGATTAATTATTCCAAGCATATTCTGTTTGGATACTGCGAGTCAGTGAAAAATAACACAAAGAAGAGATATGTGGAGAAGATATCTACTATTGGCATGAATTCGTTCATCGTTCCGCAGCCGAAATATACTCCGGAATTCCATATGTATCATGCGATCTGGCCATACCTCTTGCATGCTTGAAACTAGTTTTTATACGAATGAACACTTCAAGAATTGCAGATGCTTATTTGCGTAAAATTACATTGAGTCGGGTTTTATTACAAATCGTTAGAGCCAAATACGTGGCTCTTGCAAGAGTATGGCATCCTCATATCCTCCCGTGCAGTTGTCAAATCAAACTGACTGGGTGTCGTAGTTTAACTAATCATGTATCCATTTTTTGATTCATCTATCTCGAACACAAGAAACATCAAATCAGTGACAGACTTGTTTGAAAACAAGTATCTTCAACTATCTTGCACTGTCATTCTAAAAGAATTTTATATAGAGTTGATAAAATCAACTTATTTTTAAGAGAAACTATATCTCCTTTTTTCTATATATGTATTTATTTACATCTTACACTACTTACAGCACTAATATTATATACACATTTACACTTACAATAAAACCTTTGTACAGAACTATATTTCTCTACTTAGATTACATTACTCAACGTCTATCTACTTCTTATATTACTGTAGTTATTAGATTAATCACTAGTAATCTCTAGTACTTATGTTTACTTCTGCTAAAAGTCACTTATTAACAGTCATAGCGTTACTTACATTACTGTACTAAACAAAACATCACTTACATTACAATACAAAGCATAATTCATGCACTAATTGAACCTACTTGCCTACTTCAAATTGCTTGAATTGCTTTACAAAACGACTTTGGGCTTTGATTTAGCGTGTCTGTATTAATTGGCTAGTTTAATCAGAGTAAAGGCTTCGCGAGAAAATCTGTGATTTAGGGAAGAGCGCATTTGCCATTGTAGTAAAACTTTTCTTTGAAATTCCTGCATGTTAGGTTTCTTACGCAAACACAGACGTAAATGTATTGTTCTAGAATAATGACGAAGAGGTTCAGTCTGCGTCTTGGGTGATCGGTTTCATGAGTTAAACGGGAAATGTCATTTAAGGTTATTTGCTTACTTGAAAGTGTAATGTCGGTGTCATTTTCATGGTTGAACCATGATATGGCTTTCGAGTAAAAGGCCGTTGTCACAGTACGGTCTAGAAATGTATGTTTTATAGAGTCTGGTAGGAGACAAAGAGTGCATGCTTCATCCTCAACTAGTCTGAATTTGAAAAGCTCCCTTTTGGTCATTATTATTTTGTGCAGTAACCTAAATGAGAATTGTCTTGATTTATTATCCTTTGTGGACTTATATATAAATGAACATTTTTTCCCTCAATCTGTGAAATAATCAGGGAAATTGTTTTTTCCAGTTTTTAATACCAGTCGGCTCGGTAATACCGTTTCCACTGAGAATTTTATAGTAGTTTTTGCAACGCATTTCAGTTAAATGTTAAGTTAAATCTGGGGTAGCAATCACTGAAGAAGACAGTTTAGCTGTGTCTAACAATTCTAGCGAGGGTATTTCAATTGTGGCAGCTTTCATTTTTAAATCTGACGGAATAGCAGCAATTAATTGCAGATAGTAAAGAAGATTTGTTTTAATTTTAAAATTGTTTTGGAATTCTTCAAGCGCTAAGAAATTCCCTTCCGCATTTAGGACGTCTTGTACATAAAGAATTTTCCGTTTGAACCAGGATCTCCAAAAGACGGAGCAATTTTCAATGGTTTTAGCCTTGTTGTCCCACAGTAAGAATTCGCTGTAGGGAAACATGTAGGTCTTGTTGTTAAATTCTTGGAAATATTGTAGCAATTCTCGATAGAAATTAGGTAAACATTTGTTTATGGTTCAGTATTATAGTTGCGTTCGAGAAGAAACTAGAGGCCGCCGTATTCTGATGGATACCAATTCGGGATTGCTTTCCATGAATCATCGGTATCTCCTAGTAACCTACTTATCCATGCTAAGTGTAAGGATTTCACCATTGTGGCAAAATTAAAAAAATTTAGTCCCCCTTTTGTCAGAGGCTGATATATAACTGCTCTCTTTATTTTATCTTTTTTGTTTTTCCATAGGAAGGAGAAGAGTTTTGTTTGGACAATTTTGATAACTACATTTGGAACCGAAAGCAAAGATGCTGCGTAAACTAATTGGGATACACCTAACGTTTTAGCCAATAAAGATTTACCATAGAGCGTGAGATCTCTCGAAAGCCATAAATTCAATTTACGTTTCATTTTCCTAATTCTGTTGAGGAAATTTTCTACAATTATCTTATCTTGATTATATCCTAGAAAGATCCCCAAAACGTTAACTGGCTCTCTCGTGCTTTTGAATTCTAGTATCTTAGAAGTATTGTGTTTCATGGAACCTAGCCACGTTGCTTTGGTCTTCGTCCTATTTAATTTTAACCCTGAGACTGCCCCAAATACTTCTATAGTCTAGAGGTGTGATTTGAGGGAGTCTGTACTATTTGTTATGATAGTTGTATCGTCAGCAAATTGTGAAATTCTCGCTTCTTTATCATTTGGTAGACGTATACATCTCCAGTTTGGGCTCTAGGGGATCTTCAAAGCTAACAATTCCACAGTAAGAATAAAGAGGGAAGGGTTAAGTGGACACCCCTGTCGCACTCCTCTTGTTATTTCAAAATAATCAGTCATATGGCCACAATTCATAAAAGCGCTTTGTATGTTGTTGTAAGTAACAGATAACCATTTTTGGAAGTTGCAGCCAAATTTAAAAACATCTAGGGTATTTGATATAAAATTCCATTCTATTGTATCGAATGCCTTTTCGAAGTCAACAAAAAGAAAAATTCCTGGCAGTTTCTTAATGTCTGTATATTCCATTAGATCATTCAAGAGTCTGATGTTCTGTCCTATATATCTACCATTAACAAAACCTGTTTGATCAGAGTGAACCAATTTTGGTGAGACTTTTTCCATTCTCCTCACCAGTACCTTGGATAAGATTTTATGATCAATATTGAGTAGAGATATAGGGCGCTAGTTCTTCAATTCCGTCAAATTCTCATCGCCTTTCGGGATCAGTGTTATTGCTCCTCGTTTCTATGATACAGATAAAACCTTTGCGGAAAGCCTCATTACAAGAATTAAGAAGGAGGTTGCAGAGAAGATCAAAAAAAAGTTTGATAAAATTCCTTTGTAAAACTGTCCTCCCCTGGGGATTTATTATCCGCAAAGGATGTTAATGCATCTCTTAATTCGTTGACAGTCAAGTCTTTTTCTAGGAAGCTTTGTTCTTCATCGTTAAGTTGAGGAATGTTCAAATTTTCAAAAAACTCATTAAATTTTTGCTCATATGCATGGTTGTCCATATTGTCATTTATTTTAGCGGCGTACATGTTCCTGTAAAAAGCTTTAATTTCTTTGTTGACCTGAGCGGGATTTGAGATTATCTCTTCATTTTCTAGTTTCACCTCTCGGATCAGTTTTTTTCTCATAGTTTGTTTTTTGGAGATTATAGAAATATTTGGTTGGCTTTTCACCTTGTTCTATCCATTTCATCTTTGATCTGAACATGGCCTCTTTACCTCTGATTTCATGGAGTCGTTTCAGTTCTTCTTGGGCGGTCTCAAATTTTTCTAAGATATCTTGGTCGAAATAATTTCCGTTGCAAATTTTAGACTCAAGATCTTGTAACTCTTTCTGAAGGACATCTTCCTTATTTCTTAGTTTACATCTTTTCTCTTTTGAATATCCTATAGTTTTTGAGCGTAATTCCATCTTGATTAGTTCCAATAAAAGTTGGTTATCTGTAATTTCGGAGTATTTTCTTAATATTTGTGGATAGTAGGGTGCGATCAGTTCTTTGTAGTTACTGTCTTCCAGCAAAGTGTTGTTGAATTTCCATAAGCCTGGACCTCTGTTGAAGTCATTTTTAATATCGATACTTAAGAAGATCGCGTTATGGTCTGGCGCGATCGAAATACGAATTTCCGCTTGTTTAACATCGCAGGAAAGCGAGCGCGAAATAAGAAAGTAGTCGATCCTCGATTTTAGGTTGAACGATTTTGATACGCAGGTGAAGGATTTAGACTTTGGGTGTAGTTCACGATAAATATCAGTAAGGTTTAGTTCCTTCATAAGATCTACGAGTGTATTTCTACTGTTCGTAGCCTTCCAAGGAAGACCACCGAGTTTAACAATTCGATTGAGAGTGATGTTCCAGTCACCGGATATGATGACTTTTGATGTATCGGTTTTTGACATAAGTTGTTGGCTTAGCATTTTCATGAAGTCGCCTTGGTCCTGACAGTTATTTGGGCCATAGGTGTTAATAACGAAAAAACATTTCTCTTCTATTGTAAGTTTTGCAATTAAAAATCTTCCCTCGGGATCTATTTGAATGCTACCTGAATTGAAAATTGAGTTGAAAGGTGAACTGGGATTTAAAAGAATGCAAACCCCTTTTGAGTGTGTGGTTCCGTGCGAATAGATTATTTTGCCTCCCCATTCTGCAGACCACACTTTTGCATCTTCGGGCGATAAGTAGGTTTCTTGCAAACAAAAGATTGTAGCTCTTTTGCAGTTTGAAGTATGAGAAAATTTCACTTCGTTTACTAACGTTACGTAATCCTCGCACATTTATGGAAAGCAGTTTTAGCTTATGCGACATGGAATAATCACGCAAGGTTTGTCGATCTAAATTTTGCTAAATAGCAGATGGCAACTAAGACTAGCCTTATTACTTGGAAAAAACACGCAATAATAAGATTAAAAGCCTGTGTCATATACTTGGCCATTTCAATAAGTCAGAATACGTGGTGCCGAACATGTATGAGAGTCGGTGCAAAGCCAAGTAAGATCGAAGGCAAGTTTGGATAAAAAAACAACAAAAGTAGAGTTGGTAATATACACACATACTTATACACAACAAACAAACCATAAATGTTTTGAGAGTGTTCCATCCTCATGCTCCGCCTGTTCAGTTTCCGTCCTCATTATACATACATATTTATATCATCCTTGGGAATCTTGTTTCCGTTATAAGTCATCTAGATCTTCCAGGTCATTTATTTTAATCGGTCTATCTCCTGGTGAAGTCTTCACGTAAATTTTGCCATCTAGAGTCCATGCAAACAGCATTAGCGCTAGGAAATAGGGGTTTACCTCGGTGTGAAAACTTGTGAAGTTTTTCTTTGTTTTGTAGCTATTGTTATGTTGACTTCTTTGTTTTCTTGGTTTTACGTCACTGGTGAGTGTCACAGGTTTTTACACCGAGGAGGAGCCGAAAATAGGTTGGAAACTTTGACGTTTTCTAATTTAACTCTCGATTTATAGATGTTGCTCTTGATTTTATGGTTGGCGAATTTAACGATTATTGGTTGGTTTCCTTTTCGTTTTCGTTTGTGGGAAATTTCAACATCCTGAGGAGTAATTGGAACTTCGAGCGCTTCTGCCAACTTCAAAACTACCTCCTCTGTCGTGCTGTAGGCGCTTTTCTGGCACACCATGGATTTCGAGAGAATTATTCCTCGTATATTGCTCGAGCCTGTCCTGTAACTCATATAGTTCATATATTTCGTCTTGTTGTTCGTTAACACGTTTTCTCACCGCATCTAGTTCGTTTTCGGTGTCAGAACATTGTTTTGTAATCTTCGTTAGCGAGGTTTTGAGGTGAGCGATTTCGAGCTATTGTTCCCGAACAGTTGCTGTTAGCTCGGCCAATTCAGTCCTTATGCTTTTATTCTCTCAAAAAACATTTGTAATGTTGATTTGAATGTCGACTAACACTTCTTTGAGCTCCTCTAGGCTTGTTTCAGTAGCGGTGCTTTCAATATCGGTGATTGCTGGTTCTTCTGTTGTTGACTCCTTATCCTGCATGTCTTCTGAGGCCACCATATTGGCGCGTTTACAAATGTTGGGATCGTCTTCAGTTGAACCACGGGCCCCTCTTTTATTTTTATTACCCCCGGTCATTAGCTGATTTCACGTCGCGACCTCAGTACGTTTCTTTTGCAACCAAGGATTTATGATTACCGGCGATTTATAAGAAATTGAGGACGTTAAACCTCTCCTTCAGAAAACGCACATCCGCACGTTAAGCCCGCGCATGCTCCTGCTTTTATTGGAGCTTCCAAATGCCTTACAATTAGTCACACAGATCTATCCCAGCCCTTCCAGACTCTGATCAAAGCCATATACTATCCAAATATTTTTCAGTTGCCTCCAAACATAACTGCAAACATGAAGATTGAACTTTTGTAGAATACGAGAAAACAATAAAGTCATGTCAACTTTGTAATTGATACCAAATGTTTCCATTCTTGTATGCCACTCCTGATTTTCTTTGCAAGTATGATTGTTGTGAACAGGGTTGTGGAGAAGCTCCCATATGACATTTATTTTGACAGCTATGTGCAAACAAATACTGTTTTTATATAGGATCCTAGTTCTCGACACATGTATGTAAGCAGACGACCACCGTGCAACATTACGAAAACGAATAAATTTTATTGCGATTTTAATGCACTCAGCCTATGTCCTGCCATAGCATCGGCAGGCTGGAATCTGCGCATAATAGTTAAAGACATAAGACATAAAACTGCCGGCGAGTGGTTAATTTGTCTGAAGTCGCCAAACAAAAGCTAAGAAAGCCAATTTTCGCGCCAGACTCGCATTTTGTAAACAAATTTTCCTCAAAACCCATAAAAGTCGATGTTTATTCTCACCCAATTCATAGGAAGGAAAATATGAAAGTATGTATGAGAGGAAGCCTAAGTTTTAAGCATTTTCTGAAACCATAAAGGTATGAGTACACGCCAAAATTGACCATATTAAAAACTAATTCTAAGAAAAAGGATTGATTCTAGGTAGAGTTATGAACAAAAGACGTTTTGTTGCATTAACTAGCTCTAACTGATAGCTGTCAAAAGGTTGCAAAAGAATTAAACCTGCATTTGACACTTGTGTGACATGCACAGATTGCCACTTATGTACGATTGTCAAAGTTTTGCGTTTCGAAGTCGACGAGCTGTTCTGAATGTTGTCCGTGTTTAGATTGTTGATGTAAGATTAACTATGTCTTCGAAGAAACGCAAAAGTTCGTGTTCATTTGCGCAGAAAGCATCACAGTAACCACAAAGAGAAAAGTCGGGAAAGAAAGGTTTCAAAAACATTTCATCAGAATTAGACTGAAGCGTTATTTGGCTATAGGCAACGGTTCAATCTCGAGCAGAAAAGGTTGCTTGCATTAGCTGAGGAAGACAATTGACATTTTCTAAGCATTACTTCCTTGGCGCTTTCGCCGTTGGAAGCGGTAAACAGTAACATCCAACTCAATCGGTATCTCGTGTGTTTTCTTCACGTTGTTTATAAGTGGGCTCTGTCTTTATCTACGGCGTCTCTAAGCTAAGGTGTTTCAAAAATTGGATAGAAGAAACAGAAGCCGTGATAATTTCTTTCTTACTAACCCGGGCGCATAGGCGATGGTATTCAGATCTTACAAAGGATATTCCTTCCAACAAGGAATTTAATCGTCAACCAAGGCATAATCTTGATGTGGCAGCAACTTCTCAGAAGTAATATAAAAGACATGTTCTGAATTGAGTTTGGGGAATTCAGTTATCGAAATATACATTTGAAGCCGCAAACTGAAGTTATACTGAAAATAGTGCCGTGACATGTGCCGTGACATGACATTAGTCTGAGTTATCAGCTTATAAAACTGGACTCCACAACGTATTGCTGTGATTTAGACCCATCCTACGCCACAATCGCAACTACATGTACTGGCAACGGGAGCGCGTGTTTTAGGAACACAAAACGTTTTCGCGTTGTTAACCTGTTGGCAAACTTGACTATCTGGGAATCTAGTGTTAGATCACAATATTGACTCAGAAGAAAAAGATAGATCTAAGTCCTTTGCATAGATTTTGTAGCGAAAAGTTATCTTAAATTTTCATATCTTTATTGAAAAGCAATTAACCTTGCTCTGAAAATTTGAAAAACGTGTTGAGGAATTCGGAATAACTGCAGGGAGTTTTTCGTGGGCGGAATATTGAATGAAATAACATGGCAGTTTTCGGAACTTATCATGAAATGATAAACAATATCCGTTGTTGTAATTTAACTCCCACCTGTCTTGCTGTGAGAGCACAGAATTAGTTTATTCAGCCTCCCGTGATTAAATAATGGCCAGCTTACAGTCAGTCTACTCAGTTTGTGAATTCTAACTGACAGGACAAATGCAAAGATAATCGTCGCACCTGGAGAGTCAACACTATATCGACTTACTTTCCTACAAACTTTGACAAACATCTGAGTGTTACTGAAATAAATATCTGACTCCAAATTTCTCTCACCCATGTAGAGCGTTTTAAGAGTTTTGAAATCTAATAGACATCCCAAAAAGTTGCCACTGAGTCGTCCATCAAAGCCAGCCAGTCATGTTAAGAGAAAACTTACCTGTGTGAAGTATAACAAGTAGAGAACTGGTTAAAAACTGAGAGAGTGAATCGTTCCTCCGACAAAATACTTTCATGGCTGCTGCATTTGGCGATATTTTTCTGTCCTCCAGAAGCTTGTCCAGAACCAGTGATTGATAGACGCTATTTATTATTCATTTTGGGGATGTTACTTTCCTTCGATATCTTCTTTCGGTGCTATGCGTTTGCTTGGATAGTAGAATGTAATTTGTGTGGGTTACATTAAACTTCTTTATGTACTCGCAAGATACAAAAGATATTCTGTCGTCGGCTTCCGACAGTTTTATTGACTTCAAACTTGCGTTGCTAAAAATAACCGGTCTTCATGATTAGAATAACAATTCTTAGGAAACAATAAAGCCACGTATAAAGCTCTTCATGGTCTCGCTCCTACTTACATTAAAGACCTTCTTAAAAACTATGATCCACCACGCGATCTTAGGTCTTTAAAGAAATATGTTGTCGTCCCTGCCTTTAACACAAATAGTCACAGCTGTCGTGTTTTTCTGTTGTTGCGCCACTTCTCTAGAACAGTCTTCCTCAGCATATTAGGGATACTGGAACACTTGGCATTTTTAAGGTGGCTCAAAAGAGTTCCCAGCACTTAGATATTGATGGGTTATTATAGCCATTCTTTATCACTTGATGCTACAATTGTTATGGTATCAAAAAACTCCCCAATCATTGGTGAAGACGTTTTCGCTACACAGTAGGTTACCATAGCAACAATATGACCTGTTAAAAGCACCCTTAATTACAGCTTTACGGGCTTACAATTCGAAAACGGCACTTGTATTTTTTTGTATATTATTTAAGAAATAGAAAACATGTACCGTATTTCTATCGACTTATACAAACACGAGTGGAAGTTTGGGAGAACGAGAGATGCTGTGGGAACACGAGCCGCAGGTTAAAAAAGGAAAACAACTTGTTAACTTTGATTATCAAAATGTAAATTCTCTTTGCTCGCGCCATCACTACGTCAACAGCGCGCGCTAGTTCTCTGTCTCCATCGAGTTATACAAACACGATTTTTAACCAATCAGCGCTCGAGCTTTCTTAGGACTGTTTTCTAATAACATTTAATAAGCAAGGCGCAATTTTTGGCAAAGTTAAAACAAAATGGTGGAGCGGTCTAGTACGGACCGCTGGGAAAAGTAAGTAATCATGCAGAATTATCCTTTAGGCCGATGACCAATTTGCCATATTTGTAGAAAAAATATAACTATAGGTGTATTTTTTGTCATTTTGCCATTATCGTGCATCATTGTAATACAGAGTTTGATAGCGCGGCTTTGCAAGCTATGCAATTAGTTAACAAATAAAGAAGCCTGAAACGTGTATTGCACTGTGATAAAACACGACGGACGTTTGAGAACACGATAGAAATGCAGAAAATACGAGCCGTAGGCGAGTGTTTACTAGATTTCTCGAGTGATCTCACATGTCAGGAGTGTTTTATCCCATGTAGTGTAATACATGGCTCAGGCTTCTTCATTTGCTTGAGTTATGATACAGATTTTACGCGCGCAAAACAATAAAAGACGCTAATTCTATGTTTATATTCTAAAAAAAAAAATGGGTCCTTGACCAATCAGAGCGCGTGCAGGGTTTTATTTATATTATAATTGTATTTAAGACACTTGGTTTTCAAGACTAGACATTTTTAGAGGTCTTCATAAATATTTCCTTTTTGCTTTTTTTTTTTTTTTTTTGGGGGGGGGGGGGGGGGGGGGCGTGCCTCAAGCAAGACCTCAATACGTGACTTCCCTACAGCTCAAGTTCACTTTCGACTCCGAAGCCCAAAGATAATTGCTCATACACCATGATGGCTAGGCCAATAAAAACTCTTAAATTCCATTATGCATTGATATCGAGTCTTTCAATAATACATGTTAACACATCTGTCTCCTTAGGAGGCTCGTTAGATATCAGCGACGCACTATAACACTATTTTAAGCTTGTACCGGCGTTGTAACATGTCTACCGTCGCTTCATGCACGCCTGCTTCGAGTATTTGAGAGAGAATAAGATGTGTTTCTTTGATTTACATTTCTACTATACAACGTAAAGCAAGGGGAACTCGAAAAATCATAATAATAATAATAATAATAAAAAATGAAAATTCAAGACACCAATAAAAAAAAAAATCCAGCTTAATATTTGCATTTTAGCAAATTGTTATTGTCGCGTCTTTCGTGATATATTTAGGTGATTGAAACAAGCCATAATTAATGTTTTTGCTTTGTAAAAAAAATGGAAAAAGAAAAGGCAATGCAATCTAAATTAATAAAGTCTCTACTGGAGTCCAGTTCATGACTCCATAAAAAGTAACGCCTCCATACACAGCAACATTATCATCCAATTAAGTCGTCTATTGATCATCTTTCTTTCTAAAGAATGACGGAGAGTATCCTGCATATTAAAGTAAACAGCTGGAGACTCTCTGTCCACCCTCGTAGCTGAATGTTTCAAGAAAATACATTTCTAAGAGTTTCGAAGGTATCATGAAGAAAAATGAGGCACAAATATCACTTATTAGTGTAAATTTACCATAGTCTATTATGAATCCGTGGATTTGGCTTTGGCTAAATTACCGTTCTCTATCTGCTGATAGTCAACAGTTACGCATCACCGCACATCGCGCATCACGTTTGAAACTGATGTAACGTAACAAAAAAGTTCTTTTCTACGCTTTACTTGCCATTTTTTCTTTTTATGCAATGAGACTACGATAAATTTATACTAAAACAATTAGACTACTCGCCCGCGTTTTCTACGAGCGATAGTCTATCTGCTCGTAGAAAACTCGGGCTCGTAGTCTAATTGTTAATTAGAAAATAACCGAGAAAATACGCGCGCTGATTGGTTAAAAATCGTCTTTCTATAACACGTTATGATGGCCCGAACAAAGAGAATTAACATTTTGATGATGTTATATTTTGTACCTGCTGTCCCCAAAACAATTAACTTGACTAGGCGAAAACTACTCACAATAGTAAGAAAACTAAACAAGCAGGGCAGATAGAAAAAATAGTAATATACTTAACCTTCATTACAACATACATAATTTAAGCGAAAAAACAAACAAACAAACAAAATATGAACATAAGAAACAACAAAAGGATATTTTGTATGTATGCTTGAAAAGTATGTAAGATAATAATACTAAGCCATCTACTTCCTAAACTCTCTCTTTCTCCGAGAGTGGAGATTGAATGTTTTACTAGAGACTCTGTGTAGTCCCAGCTTGCCCTGACTCGTACCCAGTGCTCTTATCAGCCTACTCATGAATATCAGAAACATTCATGATTGGTCTAATAGGCACGCCAGATGTGTTTCCGCCGCTCTCGGGGCGCTGCGAGGCGTGGGATATCTACATGGTGTGAACATTGTTAACATCAGAACAGGGCACTGGTTATGTAGTTTTGAAAACGTACACAGGAAGTGTTTCCGAACTTTCGCTACGCACTGATATCGCAATGCACGGACTATCCGTATGGCATTCGAAAGCTGGCGTCAAAACGCGAGGTTTCCAAAGCCTTATGGATATCCCGCATTGCATAAATAGTCAAATGGTCAGCCTCTCTCCTGTTGGGATTCTTAATAATTTGTCAGTTGCATTTGTAACATTCGTTTGATTATTCGCAGTACAGTGGGTGGAGGTAATATTTCATAAACGAGGGCAAGAGTTTCATCAGGGTTTCCAATCACGAGAAAACTGATGAAAGCACTCGAGTGCTTTTATTGTTTTCGAGTGTTTAGCTGATGAGACACGAAGCCCGAGTTTATGAAATGGCTTCTCAAAAAGGGCCTAATTTAATAACAATAAGCACAAAAACAGACCACGCAAACATTCAGCTTTTGTTTTCTTTTGTTTCATTATAGCATATACATTGTAGCATATACATTGTTTCTTTTTAATTAAAAGCGGTCGCACTTTACATTGGCGTCCTCATTTGCAATTTTGACAAATGGGAAAAGGTCTTCCCGGATTCGATCCCTGAAAAGTTTTGAAGAGGAAGTTTCTTTGCTTGAACGTTCAAAGCCTATAAATACTCAGTAAAAACGATAAGTGGGCTGTCGATGTTTTCCCAAACTGGCAAGCTGCACGAGAGAAAAAAAAATCCTTTACGCGAGCCGGGGAGTGTGTTCAAAGGCTATGATGTT
Source organism: Catalaphyllia jardinei (assembly GCA_022496165.2). NCBI lineage: Eukaryota > Metazoa > Cnidaria > Anthozoa > Scleractinia > Caryophylliidae > Catalaphyllia > Catalaphyllia jardinei. Next base: position 13,865,047 of record CM042752.1, read on the forward strand.
CAGTGCAAACTCTTGAAAATAGGTTTAAATCCTGGACAGCCTTTCCTTAAACGTCTGGCTCGCAAAATTTCGCCCAGAAATCGGTTAATAAGATAGGATGTTACTATCCGTTGCGTTCCGGCGTTGTAATGATAGCTGTAAACCTGTTGAGAGTTAGTAAACATTTGTTTAAGTAGTGCATTCTTTTGCAAATTGATTTCCAAACACACATGCTTGGACTTTTAATATCCTAACGCGTGTGGATATCTAATCACAAGTGTTTTGAGCTGTTCTTTACCGTGTATCAAGGGGCGTCCACGTGACCCAAATAAAGCTGCATAATTGGTTAATCACCTCATGAATTATTACTGAGTTTGACAAACAAATAAAAATGTAACGCCAGGTTCACGGCAACCGTTGGAGGGCTAAATCGTCACTCGCCAGACAACTCGTTGCGATGAGGATAGCGTGTGGGAGATGCTTTACTAATCGAAATAAAGCCAGATATCGCGGAAATCAGCCTTGATTGACGGTGATTTAATTGACGATAATGGACGATAATCGAACGTAAACTGAAATACAATGTAGTGAATAAACTAATTACTAGATAATAGCAGATACAAGATGACAAGAGTCACGAATCAATAATAGCGAACATTCCGATCATAATTGCGGTGTAACAATGTTTCCAGTAAAGACTTCACAGTAAGGACACAACTAAAATCATTAGCGATCCCAAGCAGAGACACATACGGTTAACTGTCCTAATACGATATATAGCAACACTGTAAACTTGAAAACAACAAAATTGCACGATGCAATAAAAACGTGCTTGCATGAACGCCACCGTAGGCGATGTGGGAATAATTATACTGAATTACCAGGGTATTCTTGTAGGAAGCCGCTAGATAAAAACTAAGGGTAGTATATACTATAGAGACAGGAGTACCCAACGACCATTTTTGACAAAAGTGTTCATACAATGTTGTAACCACTAATAGAATGTTTTTACGTCAATCTTTGTTAATATTTAACTCTCCTGGGAAAAAAATACCCGCTCTTCACTGCCAGCGAGCAAGAGTCTCAGGAAATAAAAATCCCAGCCAGCCATCATGTAAGATCGGTTTTAACCAGGCAGCATATTTTAAATTGAAACCGACACATATTGCCAGCCAGCGCATAAGGGACTTTGGAGTTTGCCAGCTAGCGAGCGGTGGCGTACGTTTTGAGACAGCAATCGAGGTTTCAATACATAATTTTTCGAAGGTACTATAAACATCAATAGTAATAAATACTAAATAACAAATGAAAAAAAAAAACAATAATAATAGTAATAATAAAATAATAAAAATATTATTAATAATTAGCTGTACTCACAGTTTCTCAAATTGAAGTCCTTGCTGAAATTTGAACTGGGGAATTAGTTGCAGGGCGATCAAGATAGAAGATCTCGGACTTTGACCATGACACGTAAACACGTAACCACGCTTTGAATGCAGAGTCAAAATTATCGACTGTTTTTTTCCCTCGGTATTGCAATATAACAAAGCATCAATCTTGCTGTTACAATCAAATGGAGACCATGAACGTCCACTAACTGCGCATAGGAGTTACGTGCATAAAATGCACATTCAACTGGTCTCTTCTATGCAAAATAGAAATGAAAAAGAATTCACATACTAAAATTTCTCAGTGAATCGGCCTTCCTGCTTTAACGAGACAAAAAGCTAAAACACGTTCCAAAAATCTAACGATAGGAATCCACAAGCATTTGATCACTATGAAGAATGCTCAGTAAATTGCACAATCAAAACCGTATCGGTAGGCATTAGTTAACCTGCCAGGTATAGAGTCACTTGTTCTTTCTGATGAAAGGAAACGATAATAGCTAATCACATGTCAGGAATGCACGATCAATTAATCTTTTTCGCGAAACGCAACGACGAAGAGGTAATCATATGCCAACAATGCACAGTCAAGTAATCTTTCTCGTGAAACGTAACAATGAGGAGGTAATCACATGCCGAGGATGCACAGTCAATAAATCCTTTTCTCGATCGATCTTTCACTTAACGACCAAGGGGGAATCACATGCCAGGGATGCACAGTCTGCTAAAATTCTCAATGAAACTTAACGATGAAGAGGGAGTCACATGCCAGGGATGTACAGTCAGTGGATCTTTCCAGTGAAAGTTAACGATGAAGAAGTAATCACATGCCAGGGATGTACAGTCAATGGCTCTCTCCAGTGAAAATTAACGATGAAGAAGTAATGACATGCCAGTGATGTAAAGTCAATGGATATATCCAATGAGACGTAGCAATGAAGAAGTAATCACTTGCCAGGGATGCACAGTCAAGGAAATCTTGCTAATGAAACCTAACAATGAATAAGCAATCACGTGCCAGGGATGCACAGTCAATCGATCTTTCCAATGGGACTTAACGACCAAGAGGGAATCACATGCCAGGGATGCACAGTCGACTAAAATTTTCAATGAAACTTAACGATGAAGAGAGAGTCACATGCCAGGGATGTACAGTCAGTGGATCTTTCTAATGAAACTTAACGATGAGTAAGTTATCACGTGCCAGTGATGCACAGTCAATCGATCTTTCCAGTAAAAGTTAACGATGAAGAAGTAATGACATGCCAGGAATGCAGGAGCAACTGAAATCTACAATGAAACTTAACGATGAAGAGGAATACGCACAGTTAATGGATCATTTCCCATGAAATGTAACAATGAAGAGGGAATCACATGCCAGGGATGAACAGTTAACGGATCTTTCCAATAAAACTTAGCGATGAAAAGGGAATCAGATGCCAGGAATGCACAGTGAATAAAGTCCCTTATGATCCTTATGAGAGGAACGATGAAGAGGTAATCGCATACCATAAATGGAGCGTCCATCGGCTCCTCTTTCCATTGAGAGGAAAGGAGAAAGAGGTATTGCCAAAAATGCTCAGTCGATTGATCTTTCCAATGGATCATTTCGATGAAGAGGTCACCACAGCTCACCACGTTCCAAGGACTAACAGTGAAATGATGCTTGTGATGACAGGTGACGATGAAAATGTACTCGTTACCAAGCTTGTAATTGATCGATCTTTCCGATGAGCTCAAACGACGAAGATGCACAGTTTATATTTTATTTTTCGTGAAATAGAACGATGAACAGGTAACCACGTACAAGTAACACACATTCAGTGGATTTGTTTTTGTTGACGGCTTCACTTCCTATCCAGATCCAAAATTTCTACCATTAGCTCTGCGCGTAATCTAGGTGCATTTTCGTACTTCCAGCTATACCTTTTATTCAGACCGTTACATATGTCTCTCACTGTGCAGATTACTGCCACCCCGCAACTTCCAGAACCTTGGGTTGGTTGATCCGGCATTGGGACTTCGAAACGTTTGAAGTGGTTCCACACTCCAGGTGAGTATGTTTCATTACGAGTCGTCTCGAAAATGATCTTCAGGATTTCCTTGGAGTTTCGCTTAAGTTCTTCTGGAATTGGGCAATGGGAGCCATCATCAAAGGCAACAGTCTTTTCCCTGACAGAAAGAACTGCTAATCCCCAGTGTGACTGATGAAAAAAAACACAACGATCATAATTTTCAAACGTGACGACAACCTTGAAAACGCTGCTTGCGCGGCCCAAATGGCCCGGACATGTTGCTTCAGTGCATTGTTTTCCTATTGTTTGATTAACTCAGAAATCAGTGAAAGATCATATCCAGAGCGCTCGGAACAATAAACAATCAGTGTGCCAAGTACGCGAAGTCATAGACGGAAACGTTTATAAAACGTGAAACAACCGTCGCGTTAGTATTTCGCAGCCGCCCGTTTTTAAGGTCTAAAGTGAGGACTTGTGGAAATCGTGTACACAAGGAATATCTAGCTTGTAGCTGCAAACAGAAAGATAAGAAAACCGGAAACTAATTTAATTCCAAAAATCCCGTGATCAGTGAGACAAAATACAGAAAATATAACAAGGTTCAATCCATCCTAACTGGTCTTAAACAAACTCACTTCATCCCTCAGTTCAGCTACAAGAATTTTGGATATTTCAAACAGACTCTCCAAAACCGCCAGGCGAGGTTATTTAGGATTCGATTCGCCTTGAGTTTTCACATTTTACACGTAGACTCGAGAACTCAAATATTCTGAAGACCGAGGAATGTTATAGATTTAATAGAAATAATTTTACTACCTACACTTTTGCGTTGTGGGAGCCGTGGTGGTCTCATGGTTAGTGCGCTCGTTTCCTGATCGAGCAGTCCGGGTTCGAGCCCTGGCCAGGCACATTGTGTTGTGTTCTCGGGCAAGACACTTTACTCGCACAGTGCCTCTCTCCACCCAGGAGTATAAATGGGTACCGGCAAATTGTTGGGGAAACCTAACAAAATTGGTGGGGAGTGACCTGTGATGGACTAGCATCCCGTCCAGGGGGAGTAGAAATACTCCTAGCCGCTTCATGCTACAGAAACCGGGATACGCTCCTGCAGCTATGAACCAGTCTTGGCTCCAAGGAAGAACACTTTTGTGCGCCCAACTCAGCCAATTACCAAGAATGGCATCAAAGGCACCAAAAATGGCCTGAATTCGATTCGGCTGAAAAGCAAGCCGAGCGTGAAATCTTACGTTGGCCTCGCTTCATTGTCGCTTAGCTCATAAAGCCGCGCTTATGCAAGCTGGGGCTTAAAATATGTTTTTTTTTTTCACAGCTGCAAACAAAAGACGATTCGAAAAATTGCATCTTAATAATTTGAATTTGGAAAGGTTTTGTTGGAGCTTACGGTATAATTTCAGCGAGACGAAACGAAACGAAACGAAAAGTTATTCTGTAGGCGTAAATAGAATAAACATAGAATTCTCTTACCGTTTGCGATTTTCAAAGATCAGAAAGATAGCTAGCCAGTAGCTCAACGCCTTCCAAATGAGAGCAATTGAAGAACGTTTCCCGCTGCCCGGTGTTGATCCACAGGATCTAAAAAAGTGTATTTTATTTAAATAAATCTTAGTTTTGAATTTCTTCCACTAAAACAACGAATTGTAAAACTATTTTTTGAGCCTCTTGTCCTCTATGAAGCAAAACCTTAGTCTAAAATGAGACATGTGCAGCATATTCTACAGAGCGTTGTCAAATAGTTTCAACGGAAAATGCCAGCTCGCGCTGTTACGATCATTAAAAATAACAGTCTGAAATCATATGCTCCGCTAGTGGTGTACATTACTCAATAGAGACTATGCGTCTTCAATTGGCAGAGTTTGCGGCGCTCTGCATAAGTGCTAGTTCCTAAATTGACTAGATCAGACAACAAACGTAACATTTTGCTTACCTTTTAGCTGACTTCACAGATAGGGATCGATCAGTGGCCAGTAGCCGCTTTCTGGACAAAAACTTGAAAACGGAATCAAACAAGCAGGAGGTATTTTCCGCGCCACCATAAGATTTATATAAAACGAACGCAAAACCGGGGAAACCGTCAAAACTTTCAGGCAAATAATACGGGACTGCCAGCGGTGCTGTGCGCTCAAATGTGTGTTGAGACTATTTGACAGGGATTCACAGCATGACATATGCCTTGCTTTATTGCGTAACTTGAAATTGACACACCCCAGTCAATAAATAGCAAAAGAATACTGTACATGTCGTTAAGAGGGATTTCAAACGTGTTGGCGCGAGATCGCGTTTCGCCTTTCTCGCGTGGCTTGATTCTTACACGCAATTGCATGTTTCATATTTTTGTAGTACGGTTACCAGGAAAAACAAACTCTGCAAACTATACATTTATTTTCTAGCTAGAACCCGCGTTGCAACATAAATTCACAGCCAGCATGATGTTTATATAGATTTTCCAGCAAGTTAAGTAGCCCGTGTTCAATTTCCCAGCCAGCGCAATTCTGCCCTGTAGAGCGGGTATTTTGTCGAGCGGCTCCGTTGGGTACTCCTGTAGAGACTTTTTTATGACTTTAGATCTATCTTTATGTCTTATTAGTTGTAGTCTCTTTTATATTTGTAAAAACACGCCCTCCATGGAAACCAGCTGAGTGTTGTTGGGGCTAGCGTGTTTCTTGATTTAAATAAAGTATACCATACCATACCATACCATACCATTCAGACAAGTCTGCGACAAAATCGGGGCTTGTCGGGCGATATCTGACAGTGCCACATCTCAAAACGTCTTGTCGGGCCTTGTGGGCTAGTGTGCGGTGGACCAGGACAATTTGTCGGGGCTCGCATGTTTCTCAGCCAATAAGGAATTGTCGTGAGAGTCACGTGAACAAGCGTCTTTTCCAACATGGCGGAGATCGACTTGGCCCCAAGCCTTAAACTCGGTTAGTCGCGACAACTTCGGCTAGTGTGCGACAAGCTGATGTCCCGACAAATTTTAACCCGATTTGACCCCGACAAAAAATTTGCAGTGCTGCAACAAAATATCGGCTAGTATGCGGTGGCCTTAAACACTACCCTACTGCAGGTATCTTTCAGGGTGTGAAGACCTGTTCTTTTGTTTCAGAAAATGTCTCCTCTTGTCATCATGACCTGGATCCTTGGTTGAAGTTTAGTATGCGTTGTGGTCTGGGCATGTTACACTCGTGTGTTACGCCCGCGCATGCATGAGGGAACGGCAATCAAAACCGAACTGTTTTACTTAAACGACACGATCACAATCTTTATTTTCCGCAGCTAGCAGCCATAAAAATGGAGAATTCTGGGTTTCATTTGACGAGAAACAAAATATTGTACCTATCTTAGAACACTCGACCAGAGCCAGACGAGGGTCTGGATGGGGGTGTGCAAATGTCAGTTGTCAGTTAAAATCTTGGCCCATTTGGCAGTTGTCAGTTGAGTGTCAATTGAAAATTAACTGAAGACCTTAAATGGCTTAAAACTCTCAAAACCAAAACTTTAAACTTTAAACTTTATTGATATTCAGCTAAAACTTAAATTAAATGAACAAGAATGACTTAACATAATAATTTTCTCATAGTTCTCCTTATTTATAGAAGTTATGCATATAATTTAATGGAAAACCCCTTTTTAGTGTACTATTGGGATGGTTTAAGGGTTGACGGCCCTAAAGCACTATTGTACTATGGCAATAAGGTGTAAACTAAAATGTTTGTTTAGTTAATTAATTCCAAATAATTAATTAGCCTTGTTTTGATGGGGTGGGGTAGGTACCTTTGATTGCTACGTAAAACGTACTACACTTACATTACTTCTTGTATAACATCACAAAAGTATATATGGTTCGTATATTCTCTTGTTATCCTATTGGTACTGTTCTCTTAAGAACAACAGTAATTCGCTGGAAACGCATGCGCAGATTGATTAGTATTAGTGTTAATTATATGTTAGGTAAACGGTACATTTCATACACGATTATACACGAACGTTAAGTGCTTTTCTTTTTGGTAGAACACAACATTTAAAACGCATGTGCTCTAGCATTGTCAGCATGATACAGTCCGCTCTCGAGTTCAGATTCATGTTTGTGATACCACACTCTCGTCTTAACGGGCGATAGCAGTTATATTTCAGGTAGTATCAGTTCTACCTTTTAGTGCAAAGAACGCTTTTGTGACAGCGTATCTTTTGGAATCATCCCTAGCTCATTTAAACTCTTGTTCTTAGGCCATCGTAGCTTGTTTATCATCGCTGTTTGTGTTATTTTCTTAATCCCTAGCTCAGTTCAGAAATGTCGTGTGCTGTTTTCAAACTATTTCGTGTTTGCTAAGCTTTAAAGAGGGAAACGAATGGATGTCCTCAGCCGCTTGTTTATTTTCTACCCTACGAAAGAGAACAAGAAGTTTACAAATGTATTCAACCGAAACATTTCCGAGTTAGGGGCATTACCCTGAAGGGACTACCCTGAGCTTTATATTTAAATAAAGGTGTCTGTCTGATTGGATTCGCTCCGACGAAGGGCTAGCGCTCGAAACGTCAGCTTCTGAATCTCTTTACGGTGGCTTATTTACATTATCAACTCAGTTGATAAAACCAAATTATCCTGTCTGTCTGTCTGTCTGTCTGTCTAATGTCGTGACAAAATAAACTTCTCAAATATTGCTGCAGACACTGTGGCACTTAAGGAAACCGCAAGTAAATTTAGTCAGTCTTTGAGGGGACTCATTCACCGATGTAGGATATAGGTCAAGTTGAAACGCTTCTCGGTTGTATTAATCGATATCATCGTATATTTTGAACTGGTTTATTCTTAACACCAATGGTGGCAACCTAGTAGTAGTAGGCCTCCGTCGGTCAGGGTCGACCATGGGTTAAGCATCCTAGTTGTGTGCTAGACTGGAGCATCGGCGACTATGACTGTGAAGACCGATGCGTGAATGGCAGTCCTTGTTGCAAGTATTGCATGTGTATGCTGCTGTTGGACAGAGCTGACGCAAAGCTTTCTCTCTGTGGCGGCTTGTGTCAGCTTGTCTTCTCCTGTTTTGAGGTACTTGGTCACGGCTCCTCTCCATTGTGACCGATCAGCTGCAAGGTTTTTCCAGGTCTCTGTGTCAATATTCACAGCCTTTATGTCACGCTTTACAACGTCACGGTATCGCAACTGTGGGCGTCCAGTGCATCTGCTTCCAGTGGCCAGCTCGCCATACAGTAAGTCTTTCGGAATGCGGTCGTTTGGCATGCGATGGACGTGGCCCAGCCAGCGGAGTCTGCGCTACCTGAGTAAGGTAAACATGCTAGGCAGACCCGCACGAGACAATACCTCTCTATTTGGAACCTTGTCTTGCCACGAAATTCCCAGGATGCGGCGGAGGCTTCTCATATGGAAGGTGTTCAGGCGTCTTTCTTGTCTGGCATATGTCTTCCATGTCTCGCCACCGTATAGCAGTGTACCTAAGGGTCTGTTAAAATGGAGGGAGGGTTCCCAGGCTAACCGAGCTACCATGGGAGGGATAACTTCTCATAAGTTTCTTTAGAAAACGCACTGAATCGGACAGGGTAGCCCGGCTGCCCGGGCCACCCTGTCTACTTGCCCGGGGCATCCGGCTAAGGCGGGATAGCTTTTTACCAAGTAAACGGTTCGTGTCGGGCTATGCCGTCTAGCCAAGATGAGATAAACCACGAAGACATGGCGGCGCGTGGTAATTTTTTTCGTAGTTATCATTTGCCAGTGTTATCTGCCTAACATAATGATAGTCAATCTGAAGGGATCAATGTAATAGACGAGTCTCAGACAGAGAACAGGCCCCTGCCCGTGCAGGAAGCTGAAATAGGATGAAAAAAAGTTTCTTTGGTTGGCTATTTTGTTTATTGTGCTTAGTGGCCGCTCAAAAGATAGCCCACGTAGCCCAGTCACTGTCCCCGTTTGGTGAGTTGCATGTAAAGGCGGGGCTGTGTCAACCCTTCTAACCGGGTAGCCCGGTTAGCTGGGGCACCTAGCTTCCTTCCATGTAAACAGGTCCTAATAAGAACGTGTTATTCCGAGACACGGCGTAACTATTTGATAATTATAACCCACCCATTAATTTTCGCGTGATTGTATTGGCTACTTGACGTCACGTGATGCAAATCACCGGACAGTTATCACGAGGAGGAGAAACGAGGAGAAACATAGTCGAGGAGAAACATAGTCAGCACAAGAATTTCAACTTTTCTTTTCTCTCTTTTCTCTTCTCTCGATGGAAGGAAACCAAACTAGTGTTATTGAGTCTAGCGATAGTGACTTTAAAAAAGCTGATGGCAAGTGCTGTTCGGGAAAGTCCAAAAAAGTCACCAAAATATGCTGTCAATGTCTTTGAAGGTGAAAAAAGTCACGAGTACACTTTTAGTATTTAGTCCTATGTAAATTAAAACCGATTCATTTAAAAAATAGAGATTTAATACAATGTGATAACTAACCATAAAATAAACCATCATATTTTGTCATCGAGTTTTCCAAGCGTTAAAACTCAATAACTCTAATCAGGTAATGTCAAAAAAGTTCGCTGAAAAAATTAAAACTGCATTTCAGTCAACGGATGAGATTTGTCACTTCCACACAAAACGTTGAATTTTCCGCTACTTTGTCGAATATTTTGCCCATCAGAAAAATGAGTGCCCACAACTTTCAATACAGATAATTGTAGCTTAGGCTTAGTACATTACACTGATAACAGCCATCATTCACGTAGAGGTCCCACTTTTGAGAAAAATCTGTTTGTTTGGAGCCTATCTCAGCAAAGATGGCAAAGACGTTTTTTGAGGATCAGGTTAAAACGTCATAACTTTGCTTGCACTTAAGATAAGCAGCTAATTTTTAGTTCTGTAGAAAGGAGAAAAAATTATGCAGTAATTCTAAAAGAATTAGGTTGTTTCGTTGAATGTGTAAATTTTGAGCAAGCATAACGTAACCCCCCATTTTTGGGGTTTCAATTTCCAGTTTGTGTGGTTTTCGGGGTGCGTACAAAAAAAATCCTCAAAAAACTTGAAAAAGCGAGCCTATCGAATGAAAAGGCCATTTTCGTTCATAGCACATGCTGCTTGACTTGTGTAGAAAAAATGAAGGGAATTCATTTTCAACGAAAATTTGAGTGGTCGGTTCTTACAGGAACACGCTCTTAAAAGCTGATCGCTTTCCTGAAAACTGCACACAAATTTACGCAGTTTCGTTTCATTTCAACAGTGCTGTAAAGACCGAACGGAGCGGTAGTAGTATGGAGCGCGCCACGGTTTCCTTATTTTTTGCGGGGGAATCTCATTAATTAGCGGGGGAATAAATTATCACCCCTCGCAAAAAGTGGGTTCCCTTTATTTATATGCAGAACAGTCTAGTCAATGACATCACCAATTGTTATAACCTTGGGTTCCTCTATAACAATGAAGCGTTTAGCTACCTAGGTAAAAATGGGTTCCTCCATACTAATAAGCGTCGCTCTAGAACAATAAAACCAATAAACTTTCCCGATCTCTTTTAACCCTGATTGGTGCCTTTTAAACTCTATTATGTGTTCGAAGTAAAAGCGCAATTTTAATGAAAGCGTCATTCTAGCGGAAGTGGAAGTAATATTATAGATGGAACCCTACACGCGCTCTGATTGGTCAAAAAACCATGTTTTATCAGAGTATAAAACATAAACAAACGTGTTTAAGACGAAATCCGATAGAAAATCGAGTAATTGCAGGTTTTAGAGGAAAAAAAATCAGTGCCAGCATAATTTTAACCCTCGGACGTACAAGCAAACTCATACCCCCACCGTGGTACAAGGGGGTGGTAGGAACCCCTCCCCTTGGTTTTCGTTGGGTTAAGATACTTTATAAAGGTAATACCAGCAATAGATAGCCTGGTCAATGACGTCGCCTATTGTCATAACCTTGGGTTCCTCCATAATAATGAAGTGTCTAGCTCCCAAGGTAAAAATAGGTTCCTCCATACTAATGAGCGTCGCTCTAGAACAATAAATTTGCCTAAATTTGGCCGATCTCTTTTAACCCTGATTGGTGCATTCCAAACTCTATTATGTGTTCAAAATAAAAGCGCCAATTTTAACGAAAGCGTCATTCCTTCATTCAATTAGAACTCGCTGGAAATTTGAAAACTTGACAAGACTGTTCTGCATATCAATAAAGGGAACCCACTTTTTGCGAGGGGTGATAATTTATTCTCCCGCTAATTAATGAGATTTCCCCCCTCCCTCCCCCCCAAAAAAAGGAAACCGTGGTGCGCCCCATACTACTACCGTCCCGTTCGGTCTTTACAGCACTGTTGAACTGAAATGAAACCGCGTAAATTTGTGTGCAGTTTTCAGGAAAGCGATCAGCTTCTAACCTTACGGAACTGAGGAAACCATCAAATTTCTGTTTGTAGAAGGAACTGTTGTTACCTGGCAATAGGACAAGTTTCCTCGTTTTTGATGAAAACTGACTGATATTCAGTATTGTCATCTTCAGATTCATATTCTATGATGTCGCCTCTTTCGCCTCACTCATAGTCGTATTAGAAAAAAGTAGAAGCCATCTCGCTGATTCATACAACGCGCGTGGTTTCGAGTCAAAATACTTTGTACTTTGACCTTTGGCATGGCAAACACTTCGATAGTCACATGCCTTCCTGTGGTGTTTTTTTTGTTTTTTGTTTTTGTTTTTTTTTTTTTTTATTTTGGTTTTCTGTCAAGGTTCCGGGGGGTTCTGGGTGGGTCTGGCTAGGTTCCGGGTGGTTCCGGTTAGGTTCCGGGCGGTTCCTGGTGTTTCCAGCAGGTTCCGGTAAGTTCCGGGTGGCTTCCGCATTTTACACACACCCCTCCTAAATTAGGTTTTGCCAGATTCCCACATCGTGACACGCTTCAGTAAATTGCCGTTCATCTTCAACTGTTAATTACTTGGTATATGTATAAAAAAGAGCGGAGTAATTTATAATGTCAATAGGCCTTTTGCAACAAACGATCACATGGTACAAATTCCGCCATGCTGGAGGGCAAGCTCATTACTATTCCCGCACTGGGACGTTAAAACAAAGAGACCTCAACCAGTCAAGCTTGACTGGCCTTTGTTTTAACGTCCCAGTGCGGGAATGATAATGAGATTGCCCTCCAGCATGGCGGATTTTGTACCATGTGATCGTTTGTTGCAAAAGGCCTATTGTCAAAGAAAGTCAGACTTTCCGTCGTTTGAAACACGAATGAAAAGAATATTTCCGATAATCAAGTTTAATTTTCATTTAATTTTGTCAGAAAATTCCTGCAGACTTAGACGGGGTTCTCGGCAAAGAACGTGCAGTACTATTTTTAGCACTTCTGTAACCAGAATTCAGTTTCTTTGGCTACCGCATGGTAATTTAATTCAAAAGCTGTAAAAATGTAGAAAAATGCTCTGTCGTTCGATTGACCAAACAGAGGTAACTTTTTTAAGGGATCATCGCTATTGGAGTTTATTTAACAAATAAACAGGCCTAAGCCGTGTATTACACTAGTAAACCACGACGGGAATTTGAGATATTCGGAAATGATTGAAAGTTAAAATGTTCGGAGAGTTTTTTCACAGTGTAATACACGGCTTAGGCTTCTTCATTTGCTTTACGATATAGATTTTACACGCGCAAAACAATTAAGACGGAATCCGTCAGAAGTTTGAGTAACAAGTGGACAAAAATCCTGTACCAAGATTATTTGCATCGTATGGCAAACCTCTGCAACACCAAACGTCGAAAAAGAATGTTGAACTTCGTATGAAACACATGAAAGTACTGGTGAAATGAAACTGATCATGACATTTTCCCTGTGTTTGCACATGTTCTCTCAACTTTGAAATTTATTTTCTCTCGTTTCCACGGGAAATTGTTTTCGGTGTTACTGCAGGGAATTACTTATGTATTTAGCTTTAAGAAAATGTAAAAATGACTATAAAACACTTTAAATTATTCTGCTACTGATTTTTGTCCACTAAAACCTGAAATTGCTCGATTTTCGATCGGATTGATAAAACATGCTTTTTTGACCAATCAGAGCGCGCGCAGGGTTCCATCTATATAATTACTTCCACTTCTGCTAGATTCACCGGCCTTTGAGGTCGTGTTGAGAATCATTTTGTAAGAGCAAAAGAACACTTTTTTCGTGTTACATACCCTCATCTCAACAGTCAAGGTGCTGGGAGAATTCTCGAAAGTTATGCAAATCCTCGACCGCGTCTCTCGTTTGCATAACTGTCTCGAATTCTCCCAGCCCTCCTCGTGTTTAGATGAGGCCAATATGTAAACACGAAAAAAGTGCTCTATTTCTTAATTGTAGCGGTGCTTCACTCAATTTAACAATGCTTGTTTTCTGCGTTGGAAAATTGCTTAAAGTGTCCCTGCGATGAAATTTCACATTTCTTTTCCCCACTTTTTTTTTTAACAGAATAACTTACGATCACGTACGATGTCCTTTCGTCCAAAAAGAAAAAAATTAAAAAGACTTCCTTCATTAAAATTTCGCCGCTTGAAAAGTGAAATTCTTCGTCCGCCATTAATCGAAATTGGTTCCAGTTGAGCCCGCTATATTCGCAGCGGCAGCTATACTTGTGACATCATACTCCTAACGCATGAATGATTTATCTTTGATCGCCCATTGATGTCAGTAGGGTTTTTGCTTCGTTTCCTCAGAAACGAAACGGTATTGTTTTCAGTTCAGGGTTGAACTATTTACACAGTGGAGGTAATATCCAATCAGAGTTAAATTTGTAGTTGTTAATGGAAATACGGCAGGAAAATTAATTTCTGCCAAAATCCTGTGCATCGAAATGCAACATTTCAAATTGTTGCTTTGTACGAAAAGGGAAATTATCAATGGAAACTCTGGTATCGGTGTATTACTCAAGAAAACTACGAAGTTTACTTCTAATCCGATGGTGATAGTGAAAAGGAAATATATTTTCGAGGTAGGGCGCCGCCACACCACGCGATTTGTCCACCAATGCGATATTTTAAGCCGATTGAAGCGGTTAGTTTTGTTTAGTTCAACAAAGAAATAGTACTGTTTATTCGTTTCAGAGTGATTTATTGACATAACGAGTATGAAAGTTACCAATGTAACGCTTGTAATTCACAAGGTAAACATGTGCAGCAAAAATATCCTGAGGAAACTAAATTTAATTTCGTGTCACGGAAAGGAACTTAAAATGTCATTAAAGCAGTAATAACTGGAGTCAGACTGAAACGATATGATTCTAAAGAAACGAAGATATCTGTTTCCTTGATTGATTTAAACGTGATGAAGATCACAACTACGGCGACATATAATGTAGCGTACCTAGGCGCTGAGGTATTAATAAAGTAAACCTTCACTA
>CM042752.1:13879811-13892263 GCA_022496165.2 Catalaphyllia jardinei
GATAACAATGTTCATATTCATGCTAAACAGTTCTTCAGCCACTACATATAATTTTGGTCAAATCAGACTTGTCAGAAATAACAATCCCGCCGATTTTCTGTGGATGCTTACGGGAAAAGAACACGCACCTGGAACGCTTGGACGTTACTACAGACAGATACAATATACTGTGGAAGGTATTTTATTTTAATTAACCTTGCTATATTGCAAAAGAGGTACAATGTGGTTTTCTCATAAGGTGTCGACATCTTCTGGATTTAATTGAATTTGTCAAATTTTCCGCCACAATTTGGGAAGATTCATTTTTTTGTGGACCGCGTCCTATTTTAAGCTTTTAGAAATAACAAACTTTTCGTTTTGACGTAGCGTGACTGAGCTGGTTACCATGACAACACCGATAGCACTTGTATTTTGACCTTATAAATAAATCGAAGGTGTAGATAACTGCTTAACTCTCGTCACACGTAACACGTCCTTTTTAAAAAGTAACTGAAATATATTGCATCAACGACAACAAAACGAAGAGTGTCGCAGCCGACATTCGAATCAAGCACTGCCTGGCACAGAAATGGAAAAATTATACGTTCTTTCTCTTAGCGTTATTTAGCCTTGCACGCACAATTAATGCGTTGAATTTAAGAGAAATTAGCGAGGCCGTGCGGCCCGCTTCCCGAAGCATTTATAAGACCAAAATCTGCGATTTTTCAACCCTATTAATGACCTGACCCTTAAATTTACGCCCTATCGCAAACCTGCCTTAGTTCCCTACATCATAATGTTTGAGCTTCCTGGATCTCCAGCCTTATCAACTATTACCTGATTGCCGGTCTTATCGATAAATTATGAAAAACTAGCTTCTTTTAAAAACACTGAACATACCAATTCAAGACTAAAGTGCAAAAACCATACCCAGTTTGAGATCAAATTGACCAAAATGGATACTCTAATTCTGACTTTAATGTCTTCAAAGAACCATACCCTCTGAGGCTGGACACACCTATACCCATATAAGGGTTACCCCTCTCTATCCTTGGGCAGAGGTAAGTATCAAAAATAAGTACATTTCAAAGTGTGTTAATGTGTAGAAAACTTAAATTAATTTATAGCTCTTCCTTTTCTCATTGAATAAGTTCAGTCACGGAGATTATCGACGTGAGAGAGTGAATCCCCCATATAGGTCCTCTAACTAAGGTAATCCCTCTTAAGTTATTTTCAGACATTGTACCCAGTTCTTCCGCGGATATTACTTGCGCGTTACGCGAATGTTTTCGTTGAGGATCAGCTTATGTTTCATTTCGTTTCAAAGCAAAGTAAAAACCTCCAACGTTGTGGAGATGTCTCCCTTGATATTTTAATTACAAGCATAGGAGCTTCGGCTCTCGGTACATGTATGTTCTAATACATTTCGAAACTTTAATGGGAGTTTAAATAAAGGACGGATGTACCCTGCTCACAACCTCGTTCCCAGGGTCTCTCATCTCAAACAACAACAATGAATGAACGGTAGAGAAATGTTTAGACAAACCAGTGCAAAGCAAACAAGTGCGCAAAAACACAAGCTAGGCTACCGAACAACTAGATGTTCGAAAGTGCAGGTAACACCAAAGACAACGTCGATTAAAGAATGACTCAATATTCAACCTACGAGACTCGCGACAATTTGAATGATTCAGTTTGTCTATACTGTCAGAAATATCCCAGACAGAATCTGTAAGAGAGCTTCAAAATTCGAGAAAGAAATTTTAAACATTGGCCGTCGTATAGTTCACGTTCTCTCAAATATGCAGAATGTGGCTATTTCACTTTGATGTTTTGTGGAACTTTTGTGAACAGTGGAAAAGAAATGAACAAAGAATTATAACGCACGCTTACACAGCCATTGTACCCTAAAACCAAATAAGCGGTAAAATAATGAACAGCCAAACGAGCAGAAACAAAAACGAAAGCCCGGCCGAAAAGTCGGCCGAGCCCGCACAAAATATCTCCGGTATGAAACGAAACCAAAACATATGAAATGACCTTCCCGCCATTTTTTCTCAGGCAGTTTCGAGAAAGTCGATTGGGCTGTCTACGCATCGCGCGAGTACCATCCTCGGAAGAACTGGGTACTGTGTATAAAAATAGCTTTAGAGGGATTACCTCAGTTAGAGGACCTATATGGGGGATTCACTCTCTTACCTTAATAATCTCTTGGTTCAGAACTATATCTCGCCTTGACAAAAAACCTTAGGCTCTGGCTACTAACTGAATCACATAGCAGCGCATTAGCACAAATCAACTTCTCCCCGGGACTTCTCATGCACAAGATATCAAACCTCCAGCCTTTCTCAGACCAAATATACTTCCGGAAACGAAACACTATTTCTTTCTGAGAAATAGCTTCTTGTTGTCTTAGTATTGGCGAAATCTCTGTGGATTCAGAAGTTCATTTTGGAAAACAGTAGTGAAGATTGCTCTGAGTCTTCAGAGGCTAGCTTCTGCTCGGCAAGCGAAGATTTCCAATCATACGATGATAGCGCCGAGCCAATTGCCACCGAAGAAGAAGCTACCAATACGCTGAACCAGAAACATATCACCTAGGCTTCTGGCAGAACAAATAGCTGTAGAGGTAGTAGAAGAGTCTGAGGACATGCTTCTAAGTCGATATGCTGTCGAGACAGATGTACAAGACTGGTATTTTATTTGGTTTCTTCGTTTCGATTCTTTCTGCTTTTATCAATACGTCAATTTTTTTAAACTTCCAAGCAGCTTGTTTCGAAGGAAGTTATGTTGGATTCGATTTGTGTCACTGTGTTTGAAAATGTCTCTTTCGTAGATATTGCACTATTAAATTATTTCTGTAATTTGGTCAATTACCAAAAAAAAAGATCGGAGTGGTATTTGTAGTTCTTAGGTATTTCAAGTTTATTTATGTGTCAACTGCAGTGTTATTTTGAATTTGCCCATATAGTATAGGAAATCGCACGACCTCGAGTACAATTCGTGATTAATAGGTACGAGTGATTTTCAGTGAAAGTTCTCAAAAAGGCGAGTGCAATTTGAGAACTTTCACTGAAAATCACGAGTATCTATTAATCACGAATTGTGCGAGAAGGTCGTGCGATTTTTTAGTTATAGTACATTCAACGAAATTACAAACTGTGAGAGAATCATGTCATTTTTTAATTTACATGCATAGTCACCAAAATCACGCAAGAATTGCGGCAACTCACCTGTCTTCCTCGCCTTTTCATCATGCATGGTTGAACAATCACAATCGATGCACAATACAACGTATTCATAAATGGCCTCCACGCGGAACGGTCTGGACTCGAGCGCATGAAAGCGAGGTCGAAAAGGCCTCGGTGAAATCAACAAGAAAGAAATCATGGCGTCTTCCAGCTATTCGTCGGCAGAAAGCAACATTATTCTCACTGAGAACGACATATCTGGTGCTTCCTTGGCTGGGAGAAATCCTTCTTCCTTAAAGAATGAAGAACTGAGGTTTTGGCTAAGATGTCGCGTAGATTCGCTTAAGGGACTCAAGACGAAAGCGTGCCTTATGAAACGGTGAGTACACGCAATGGCGACAGACGCGTAAGAATCTGCTCCGGCAAGGGTTTGGCTTTCTCCATCGAAAATGCCCAATAACGCCAACAAACGAGCAAGAGAAGGTAGTTCTGGCTCTAAAACACCAGATGAGAAACACTCCGACATTACGTTAAAGTCTATAATGGAGAAATTGGAGTGCATTCAAGGGTCTTTAGATTCGAACTTTGCCGAAGCTATGAATGAAATTAATAATTTACGTGTAGATGTAAATGCCCGCCTTTCGATCTTGAAGAACGCCACAGACGATTTAAGGACATCGTTGGATGCTGCTTGGGTGGAAATAGAAGCTTTTAAACTACTGGATGAACAAAACAAGCTTCAGTTAGCCGAACTTGCGAAGGAGAATGCACAACTCCAAGCTGAAGTTTCAGCTACCAAAGCAAGAGCGATAAAGTTAGATAATTACACCAGAAGAGAAAATATTCGTCTTCTTAATGTTCCTGAAAGCCAGGAAGAAAACTGCAAAGAAATTCTACGTGTTGTGTGATGGCCGCGGTCAAAATGGAGGGTGCAAATAACGTTGAATTTCAAGCAGTTCAACGAATAGGAAAGCAAAGAGATGACGGGAAGCCTCGCCCAATTATCGCACGTTTCGTCAATCGCGAAAAGAGAAACGATCTTTGGTATCGACGAAAGGAGCTTGCAAATTCCCCAAATCACCGACATGTCATTTTGGTACCGGACTACGCGCATGAGACAGCGAAGGAGCAAAAGAAACTGGCAACTGCTCTGCGAAACGCCAGAAGGTTGAACCTTGCTCCGGCTTATATCAAGAACGGACGGATCTTCATTCAAGGAAATTCTTATCCAGCGGACAAAATCCGGACCCCGGAGTGTTTTCAGAACGATGAAGCTGTTACAATGGGCGAATAAATATCCTTTGTACCTAAAGTTAACTGCTACCCATGAACGTCACAAATAATCTATTTATGCTTTATAAAATGTAGCCAACCTACTGCCGTTGAAAACCATTGCTGATAGAAACATCTAATTAATGTGCCCTAAGTATGTTATTTTAATTGTTATGTTATTTTTGTTTACAGTTCATGTCGCTTAATTTTTTTGATATTTTATGTAATTTTTCTCCTTGCGATCTTTGTCTTTGTTTGCACTGTTATGTTTTGGGCACAACAGTGTGTAACTCAAAACACCTTTGCAAAATTCCACAGGGCTCCAATCTATACAAAATCAATTTTAGTGTTTTTAATGTATGTTCGTGGTGTCAAAAATTTCTTGTTATTTCCTCTTTGTACTTATAGTTTATTTTTTCCCGCGCTTTTAGCTCCGCTAAAACCATCGCTCCAAATTTTCAGTTACACGGCTTTGGAGATCATAATTCTTCTCATCAGTCAAAATTTATATGGAGATACAAATAAGTTCTCTTAACGTACGAGGCATGGGGGACAAGCAAAAAAGAAGTGAAATATTTAACTGGCTGAGGTCGAAAAAAATTAACCTTTACTTGCTACAAGAGGTACACTGCAGCAACGATAAAATAGCTATCTGGTCTTCAGAATGGGGTTACAAGTCACTTTTTAGCTGCTGTTCAAGTGCAAAAGGCGGAGTGGCTATTCTCTTTAACAACAACTTTTCTTTCCAAATTCTTCGGCTATATTCGGACACAAATGGCAGATTTATTATCTGTGACATTGAAACTGAAGGGAAATGTATTACCTTGGCTACTCTGTACGCTCCAAACGAGGATGAGCCCAACTTTTTCCAACACTTTTTTGACCATTTAAGTGACTTTCAATGCGATGACTTAATAATATGTGGTGATTTTAACTTGATACTGGATCTTGATAAAGATAAAAAAGGTGGCCGCTACAAAACGCACACTAGATCAGTTAAAGCGTTAAAGGAATTTATTGCCAAATTAGATCTCATTGACGTGTGGAGGGTTCTAAATCCCAACACACTCAGATACACATGGCGCCGGAAAAAGCCTGAGATTCAGTGTAGATTAGATTTTTTTCTGGTAAGTCAAAGTTTGATGTGTAATGTAATACACGCTGACATTACGATGGGGTTAAAAACAGATCATTCTCTGATTACAATCAGTGCAGCACTACACTCTAATCGACGAGGTCCTGGCTATTGGAAGCTTAACACTTCCTTTCTCTCAGATGCTAATTACGTAAATCAAATTCGTACGACAATTAAAAAAGTCACCGACGAATATGTTAACGATGACAACGTAAACCCCACCTTGATGTGGGAAATGATCAAACTAAAAATTCGCGAGCAATCTATAAAATACGCTAAAGATAGAAGAACAAAAACCTCAAGAAGAGAAGAAGAAATAGAAAAAAACGATAAATGTACTGCAAGAACTGATAGAATCCAGTAACAAAGGAGATCAAGAAAAAAGAGAAGCCTCCAGGGACCTGGAAGAAAAAAAAGCTGAACTGGAAAAAATTATTGAATGTCGAACTAAAGGTGCAATATTACGTGCCAAATGCAGGTGGTATAATGAGGGTGAGAAAAACACGAAATATTTTCTAAATCTCGAGAAAAGGCATTTCAAAAAAAGGCGTTATTAGCCAACTAAAAACTGGAGAAAATGAATTTGTTACGTCGGATAAAGACATACTACATCAGTGTGAAAATTTCTACAGAGATCTATATAAATCTCGTATCAGTGAACAACAATCCGAACCCTCGAATTTCAATTTTTTTGAAGACACAAAGATTCTAAATGCAGATGAAAAAGAAAGTTGTGAAGGCTTGCTAACTAAATCAGAGTGTCTACAAGCTTTAAAAAGTATGGAACCAGAAAAAACACCAGGCTCAGACGGTATTCCTGCTGAATTTTACAAAATCTTCTGGAACGACATTTCTGAACACTTGGTAACCTCGATTAACCACGCATATCAAAAGGAGGAGTTCTCAGTGACTCAAAGACGTGGAATAATTAAACTTATTCCAAAAAAAGATGCAGAACCATTTCTTATTAAAAACTGGCGCCCTATCTCCTTACTCAATTGTGATTATAAGATTGCGGCCAAAGCTCTTGCTAACCGTCTCAAGAAAGTACTACCGAAACTGGTGAATAGCGACCAAACTGGATTTATGAAAGGCCGGTTTATTGGAGAAAACATTAGACTAATTGATGGAGTTATAAATTTTGCGGAGGCTGAAAACACTCCTGGACTATTGCTTTTTTTAGATTTTGAGAAAGCCTTTGATACTGTGGAGTGGGCCTTTATTGAAAAAACCTTTCAACAGTTTAATTTTGGTCCCTCGATGATTAAATGGATTAACATCTGTTATAACAACATCGAGAGTTGCGTTTTAAATAATGGGTGGTCCACTGTTTTTTTAAAACTTGAAAGGGGAGTAAGGCAGGGCTGCCCCCTTTCGCCTTATCTTTTCGTTCTTGGGGTCGAAATTCTTGCTGAAAAAATTAGAAAAAATGAAACCATAAAAGGAATAACGGTATCCGAAAATGAAATTAAAGTTAGCCAGTACGCCGATGATACAACCCTTATTCTCGACGGTTCGAAGGAATCTTTGATATGCGCTTTACAAGTTCTGGAGAATTTTAGTTTGGTTTCAGGCCTAAGATTAAACAACAGAAAAACAGAAGCTCTTTGGATCGGGGCCTATAAAGACAGGGATGACAAACTATGCCCTGGAAAAAATTTAAAGTGGAATAAACACAAAGGAAAAGCATTAGGCGTCTGGTTTTCTACAAATCCGGGAGAAGCTTTGGAAGCAAACTATGCTGATAAATTCGCAAAAGTGTCCAACTCTTTAGGTTGTTGGGAATTACGAAGATTGTCTTTGCTTGGAAAAATAACAGTACTTAAGAGCCTGATAGTTTCTCAATTAGTTTACATTTTGTCGCCCCTAACATCAAATCAACGTGTGCTTGAAGAGATAAATACTCTCTTTTTCAACTTTGTATGGAACGGCAAGGGAGATAGAATTAAACGAAACACAATGATTAGTGACTACTCAGAAGGTGGCCTGCGAATGATAGATTTAATATCCTTTAACAAGGCTCTCAAATCCACGAAGGTTAAGAAGTATCTAGATCCAGAAAATCATGGCAAATGGAAGCTTTTTTTTGACTGGCAATTACAACACTATGGCGGCCCAGTCGTTTTCAGAGGTAACCTTAATAGACATGACTTGTCTAAACTTATCAACACAACAGATGCCTTTACTACGGAAATCTTACAACTTTGGTCAGAGATAAGCTACGAGGCGAACGTGAACTCTACTGACCATTTTCTTTCATTGCCTCTATGGCACAACTCTTTGATACGAATCGACAACAGACCCGTATATTATAAATCGTGGAGCTGTAAAGGTATCCAGAATGTTACAGACCTGCTCAAAGACCAGAATACCCTTTTATCTTCTCAAGAACTTCAGGAACGATATAATGTTAAAACAAACTTTTTAACTCTTCATGTTCGTACCTTTCCAAAACTCGCTCGATGTCTGTTAATTTGTCTCCTGTGCCTCCCAACTTAGTAACACCGATACGCCATTCACAAGGTCGTGTGGCTGTTGATACAAGTAATTATTTTACAGCAAAATAGTAGCGGACTGTAATATGTCATGTTACTAATGTATTGTATTGTACCGTAATGTATTTTCAGGTTATGTAATACATTGTAGTATATAGTATATTGTTATTGTAATTTTTAATTATATCAATCTGTAAGTAATTGTATGGTAGCTCTAGTATCTTAGTAACATTAGTATTGTAATGTCGGTAGCTTCGTGCATTTCTTTAAGCTTTTCTTGTATTGTATTGTTAGTAGTGCATGTATAAGTAGTGTAATTAGTCAGTATATTGTAATTGTAATGTTAGTATTGTAAGCAGTGTAAGTGTTTTGGAATTGTAAATAAAATTGCATGGGAAAAAAAAAAAAGAGTACACGCTACTATTTAAGCATGTGACTGTGAAAATCGTGCATTGATAATCTTTGTTTTTATAATAGAGTCCAAGAATATATCAAGTCTGGTCGAGATAAAATGGTAGTCGACCCGGATCCAGATGAGATTTATACCAAGAGGAAGACTAGGCTTTCGAAACTGCCGACCGAACGCTCTCCCGAAACTTCAACCCCGAAATATCCAAGCGATGGCTGGAGAAAATCACTGGAAAGGATGCCTCCGTTTACGCGAGCGGAAATGAACCAGCATATCGAGAGTTCTGGAAAAAGAGTGGGAAATGCCGATTATCATTCCATTCCTACAAACTTGAGAAAAGCGAAGACATCTTTAAAGGACGAGTACCTTAAAGATATTGAAGCGAACAGCGATCAAAGGTACTTCTACCTGAGATCAAAATGTTATCATAGCTTCAGAAAGAAAGATGCTCCCCACACTCTTCGATTCGCGCCTTGCATCGTGCCAGGTCAAGTTTTTCACGGCAACTGTTCATGTAAAGCTGGAAACGTGGGTTATTGCAACCATGTTCTTGCCTTAATGTTTAAAGCATGCAATTTTCAGCTTATATGACAGCAAGAACACTGATGACCTGAACCAGGAAAATTATGAAACCCCTAATTTAGCATGCACTTCACAGCTTCAGAGGTGGCATGCTAAAGGCCGTGGTGAAAATATCCATCCTCAATCAGTAATGGAAGTGACTGTTTCCAAAACAAAGTTGGGTGAAACAAAAACGAGGGAAGGAGTAAAGTCTCTGCTATATGAAGCTCGGGTAAATCCTGGCCATGACCTCCAGGCAGAAGAGGAACTGAAGAAAACCCTTCAGGGTATAAACCCACAGTTCGATTTATCACTAACGGCCGCAGAAAATTTATGACCAGCATTCTGCAGTTATCAACTAACTCATACAGAAGCAAATTTTAGTGCCACCATTGACATTGCCTCAATACCTCGCTTAAACAACTCTTCACCCACAGAGCTGACCTACCACAGGTTTCCTTTATCTGTAATGGATACATTTGTCACTCCTGATAACCTGAATGAGGCAGAGAAAGCCTTCTTCGTTCTCTTGAAGTTGATGAAAATTCTATTAACAGCATTGAATCTGCTACAAGGGGGACAATCAAATTCTGAACGCTAGAAGAATGAGCGTAAATATAGATTCACAGCCTCAAGGTTTCACTTAATAAGGAAAAGGCAAAGAAACCACGTTTGCAGCTGAGCTCATTGACCCAAGGCCATTCTCTTCAAGACACGTTGAACATGGACTGAAATTTGAACCAATCGCACCAAGAGAATATGAAAAGATAATGTTAACTAGAAAGACTCCAGTTAAGGTTTTCAAGTGTGGTCTGGTCATTTCGCAACATATGCCAATTCTTGCAGGCTCCCCTGATGCAAGGGTTGTTGATTTTGCGAGCATCACTTTGGACTTGCAGAGGTGAAATGTTCAGAAACTAAATACCATGTTACCCCTTTGGAGGCTTGTGAAGATCCCACATTCTGCTGTGAAGTTTTCAATGGACAATGCAAACTCAAGAGAGGTCATGCATACTTTGCCCAAGTTCAGGGCCAGATGGGTGTAACTGGATCTTCCTGGTGTGATTTTATTGTATACACTAAAAAAGGAATCTCAGTGGAAAGGATTGCCTTTGACCCTGCATACTGGGCAGAATTAAGGCAAAAGCTTGCATCGTATTATTTTGTACATTTTATAAAGCATGCATCAAAGGCAGTGCAAATGTCAGCTTTTTAAGGAGTTTTCACTTTGGTTTTGCCTATTCTGTAGGGCAACCACACTTGCAATATATTAATTTTTCTTGTTAAAATTTAGTTTTGGTTTAATTATTTTCACCACTTTCATTTGAATTTATTTTTTTATGTGTTGTTGAAAAGAAGACAATGAAAAAAAAAATCAACCTGGTTTGAAAAATCCTAAAACAAAGATGAATTTAAATTGCAATGCAATTTTAGCTACAACCCCACCCCCACCTCCTCATGTTTTCCCTTCATTTTGTTATATGCTTTAAACAAATTATACATGCCAATTTCCAAGGGGTTACATTCTGGTTTTCAACATTTTTGCAAGGTTACAATATCAATCATTTTGGAAACAGTTCATTATGGATTGGTTTTCATTCTATTTCTGTGGGGTTTAATTCCTCCTCTCTTTTGTCAAGCAAGTTATTATATTAGCATCAGGGGATTTTAAACTACTTCAACTAAAGTTGTCATATCTGCAATAAGATGTTTATTAATGTATTGTTACACGTTCAGTTTCCATTCTAATTGCTTGGACTTGAATTACAATTCTTCAAGTGCAATAGGTTTACGTAAGGATCTGAAGAGGCTAAATTTAAACCGGTTTAGGTGGAAAAACTCTGCTTATCCTAAATGCAAGAAAGTAAATAATACAGAAAGAATTTGACTCTACTTCACCAAGATAATCAGATTCAGAATATAAAATCGTACACATGTGGATACTTCTGATTGTACTTCTTGTATGAAATGAATAAGGGGAATTCATATTATGATTTATTAAAAGTATTCAACATACATGACACAATGAAAAATGAGAGATTCATCAAACATTATTTCAAAAATATCTAAATTATATATATAATGGTAAAATCATATTGTATAAAACAGAAGAAACAAACTGAATGCGTTCCAGGGAGTGAACAATACACCAAAACCAAAAATGGTCGAACCATGATGAAATGCACTTGTGCTGAATGTGGGATAACAAAGACCAAATTCATGAAGAGTGGGAAACAAGGATCGGGATTTGATGAGCTTATTGTTAAAGGATTGGCATCAGGTGCCAAAGGACTTTTCAACTTAGGTAGAAATAAAGCTGGTGAAGCAATAAAATCAGAGACCGCCAAAAAGAAGATGAAAGAAATGGGACAAAAGTATTTAGACCAAATCATTGATTCGGTCACCGATGATATGTCAAAAAAGATATCAGGTAAAGGAAGAAAGCGGGGAAACTGATTGAGCCCTCACACGCTGGGGGCAATATTGATGAGGTTTTGGAATCTTATATGAGAGGAAAAGGATTGGATATTCATGAGGCTATCTTGAAAGTTGCTCCTGTCATGCCTGGACACAAGTATACAGGTCCTTGTAACCCTCTGGAACAGCAGCTGAGGTATGATCCCAATACTGGTCAGATACTTGAGATATATCAACAGCCAACAGGTAGAACAGATGATGTTAGCATGCAACATGATGATTACTCAGTTTGTGGCAACAAACCAAAAAGTGACCAAGTGAAATGCAAGAATGATGCAGATCGTGAGATGGTTAAGGCTTTGGATGCTATTCCTTGGAACGACAGACAATGGGGACATGCAAAAGCTCGCAACGGTATAGCAGCTAAGTCAAAATTGGGTATGGGCGTTAAGCCAAAAAACGTATAAAGCCGTCGAGTGAGGAAAACTGGCAAAAACAGTTAGCAGATGAATTACATAAACCGATAAAGCGTAACTTTACTCGATGGCGTGTTATAGCGAACCATATAGATGAAATATGGTGTTCTGACCTTGTTGAGATGCAACAGTTTAGTAAATGGAATAAAGGTAACCGATACCTTCTAATGGTGATTGATGTATTCTCTAAATACGGTTGGATCGTTCCATTGAAGGATAAGAAAGGCGAATCTGTCACTGAAGCATTCAAAACAATATTCAAGGAAGGCAGAAAACCACAATATCTATGGGTTGACAAGGGAAAAGAATTCTATAACAAACATGTGAAAGACCTATTAGAGAAAAATGGGATACATATGTACTCAACTGAGAATGAAGAGAAGTCATCAGTAGTTGAAAGATGGAATAGGACAATTAAATCCAAAATGTGGAAACAGTTCACAGTTCAAGGTAATACAATGTATCTAGACATGTTACCTAAACTAGTAAAACAATACAACAACACAAAACATTCAA
>CM042752.1:13902312-13904812 GCA_022496165.2 Catalaphyllia jardinei
GACACCTTTCCCCTCCCTCGTCATTGTTGTTGCATGATAAAATGGTTTAACCTTCCCCCCTAAAAATCCCAACAATTTACACTACCTGTAAAATTACGCATTTGTCAAGCATGATTATCAAGGTGCACTAGATGAGGATCAGGAAACTAATTTAATATACCACGCTTAGGAATCGGAGTTTAAACTGCCATTTTATTCAAAACGATTTCGCAATGGGTACAAAACTGTGGGACATTTGAGCTTATTTTAGGTCAATGGCAATGTACACAGCAAAATGCTCTAACGAAAACGAGTTTTGCTGACCACATTGTCTCTATCCAGCGAAAAGAACAGCAATACCAGATTACATGACGTGAAGGGCGCCTACATTTAAAAACCCATTAAATTGCCCAGTGGCCAGCGTCAGGAGATGAAACTTCTGGTGACTGTGAGAAATATTACAGTTCATTTATTATCTATATGGAAAGAAGATACGGTTGATTTGAAAATTTTGGAAACCATTGAAAGGCTCTTCGGTAAACAAGCATCCTACGAGCGTGGCACATGACTAGAATAAGCAGAAGGGATAAAAAACTAAAATACGATAGCGCGGCGATATGAACAATAATAAACTTGATGAGTTAGTTGAAGATATATTTACAAATCGCAGAGATGTCTGGGACTTAACATATAGTATACTTCTACGAAAAAGCAAACTTCATAGCTGACACAATACTGAAGCTTAGATAAAGTTAAACGAGGCTTACCTTGCGGTGTTGTCGTTTGTTTCCCTGGCTCGATCTTCCATATTGTAGGAATTGAGCCAGGAATAAGCTGACGACGACAGCCTTCCATGGAAATGGACTGACACCCGCCACAAACTTTCTGCTCGGGTTAATGTTCGCGCGGTGAGTGTGTACAAATCTCAAGTACTTATCTCGCCCACTTTTTATTGTAGGACTAAAATGAGCAAAAATAACTGCATTCATATCTGATCTATTGCTGCGGCCGTGTACTACACAACGATTGAGCATGATTCGATTCGAATAGAGCGCTAGATTCACATTGCGAAACCAGTTAAGTGCGAACTACATAGAGATGTTGTAACAAAATCGCCATGTGAGCCTTGTTGGTTAGGAGTATGACGTCACAAAGCAGCAAGGCCTTATGGGGTTTCATGAACATGATTTAACACTCGATTAAATGATTGATTTAAGGCTTGAGAAAAACCGAAAAAATCATCTTCCGCACTTGTTCGACAAAACGGCTTGGGCAGGTGAGTAAGTACCACTTAAAGATTCAGAAAATGCAAAAACATTGAATTCCAAAAATTTCGTCGCGGTGGCACTTTAATAGTAGACGGCAAAAGTCCTTCTTCTATGTAGTGAAGGAAGAGCGGAGTCGGACGATAAAGGTCTAGTCTGTTATTATTCCTGATCAGGGCTTATCGGGTTTTTCTGTTGTGGTTGAATATAAAATACTGGACTTCTCCCGCCCTAAATTCCATAAGATGGATGGGTTTATTTACAAAAAGGACTTTCAGGAAACATGGAAAGTTAATTTTCCCTCATAGGGATTTTGTCATATTGCATATTGTCAATGGCAATTTTCTATCCGCCTTTTGTCGTCCGCATTTTGTCGTCTGCATTTTTCATTCGCATTTTATCATCTGCATTTTTCTCTCCGCCATCCGACATCCGCCGTCCGCTGCCGTCCGCTGCCATCCGCTGTCCGCCGCCATCCGCTGTCCGCCGCCATCCGGTCCTCACTTTACAGAGACCCACGGTTTGACTAGACAAACTTGAGCGTTTTAAGCATGTAATAACGTGGAAAAAAAAATCTGCCGTTCACGGTAGCTCGAAAATGGTAGTAATGAATTAAATGAACGAAATTCAACGTAAAACAGGGCAGCAAAATTTAAGACCGTCCGGGCAAACAGTAATTGTAAATTATTTTTGAACCTTGAACTAACAAGTTATATGCAGGCAGCAGATGACTCAAAACGTACTGACAGTCATAAACATTGTCCCGATAGTTTTAAATCTTTGTTTTCTACTTTTCATCGTCGAAAAATCAAGTCAAGAAAGTATTAACTTTTTTTAGAAGCAACTACTAATAAAAATTTATGCCTAAATTTCCATATTAGCCAGGAGCCATAATCAGGGACGGAGACCGTAAGCGCACGCCATTTCTAGTATTGGGGTTGCCTCCATGATATGGGACAATTTTTCTATTTTTAGAACAAATTGCCCCATCGCCTGCGGCACACGCGCGTACATTGCTGCGAGGATTTTCGCAGATGTCGCGCAGGGGAAATGGCGTCCGAAATTTCCGAACTCGTTTAGCTTTTGGCCCACAACTCAACGCCTTTTTGGCTGTTGAAATATTGCTTAAGTATTTTCGTCGTAAGTTGCTCAAGTTTGAGTGAACACAGTGCCGAATTTAGGTATGTACCGCTTTATATTGCTGACCAAGTTGAGTTCCGCTGCTTCTTTTACAAGAACTTTACATTACTCTAACC
>CM042752.1:13919812-13927998 GCA_022496165.2 Catalaphyllia jardinei
TTCTGGCAAACCTTCAATTCTATTATTATTCATATTAATATTCTCAAACTGAAATATTTCATGATTACTGCTTACTGACTCAATGTTAAATATATCATGATTAAAATCAAGGCCTATTGAGCCCTTTACTACTCTCTTTTAGAACGCAAAATTAACTGTGTTTGAACTCGAGTATTGCCCATAGAAATATATTCTAAAATTAATGTCACCAGCATTTCCATTACTCCTGAATCTAATATATGCTCTATGGACTTTTGACTGCTCTCTACTTGTGTCAAATGTTAAGAGACTATATCCGCCCCCCGCACTTACATTAAATACTTTCACATCATTACTTATAAAGTCAATACGACAAAGAAATATCTCAAATATTACTGTAAAAACCCCCCTCTCGAACTTGTCATTTGTCATGACCAATTCAACCCATGCATTTCCCCCAAAAGCAGAATCAGAGCCTGTTTTTCTTGTGTAGTAATAGTCTCTATGTTGTGCGTGACCTGGCGGTGTTAGAAAATTTAGTGGACTTAGTATTGACCCGTTCTTATAAACTTTAAAACTCGGCTGTAAATAATAATTTACACTATGGGTATCGCCTGAACCATCAACATATTTCTTTGTGGCAGCATCGCTATCATCTACCGGCTCAGCTAAATTAAATATTTTATGGGTCTTTAAGTCTAAATCTCTCTCAAAATCCTTATCTAATTTAAGGTCTAAATTATCATCAGTATATTTTTTAGTAGATGCATCATTTTCATGGGAGGGTGCTCCTACATCTGTTAATCTCTTTCCATCAATATCAAAATTACCATCATCTGTAAGATGAAAACCAATTCCAGGAAGACCTCTATCTCCTCTTCCTCCCTTTTGGCCTTTGCCTTCATTTTGTTATAATAATCCATTACTATATCCCATATATATAGTAATAGATCTTTAATTTTTAAAATTAATGCATTTATGAAGAGCTTTGAGAATCATCAGAAGAGAGAGTAGATTGCAAATCATCTCAAGAGGATTCCCAAGAATATTGGGAAGATTGAGATTGAGAAGATTCCCAATCATAAGATTGAGATTCAGAAGGAGAAGATTGTGAAGAAGATGGTGAAGATTGAGAGGGAGAGTAGTCACTATCTTCTGAGTCAGTACTTTCTAAACTAGCGTTAAGGAGAAAATCTTTGTAATCAGACATATATAAACAAAAAAGAAATTTTTTTTAGATATTTTCATTGAAATTCTTTCTAATACTCTTATTAGACTTATCTATATAGGCAAAACTAAAAGGTTCAGAAGTAGCCTTAAGGAATTTACCCTTATTAACATTAACTTCTTTACACATTCTAGAGGTTTCTGCAGCAGATGGAGAGTCAAAGATACAGAAGTGAGAGCAGTTAAGGCGAATATCTTTTGGAGTTAGATAATAAGACTGAGAGAGATAGATAACACTACAACCTTTATGATGACCACCAATAAAGTATTCAACAAGAGGCTTCTGATTCGTTTCACATATGTAGTCATCAAAGATAACTATTTTTTGGTTATCACCATCTAATTCTGCTAAGGGTATTATTTCATCATTACTAGCCTCAATAACATTATAACCTACCTCTTCTGAAATAGGTTGGAAAGTATCTAATAATTGCTTATACTTCCACTGCTGAAGGTTTTTAGAGAAGAGATAAATTTTATCCAAGTAGAGAAGGTTGTATAGCATATGCATAAGGAAATTTGTTTTACCACAACCACTTGGTCCGCAGATTAGCATTCGGAAAGTGTCCCTTGGCATAAAAGGTTTGAGTCTCTTAAATTTGCTCCCTGCTTTGGATGCTGAGTCATAGTTTGGAATTTTCATCTATAAATTATATGGATATATTCTTTTTCAATTAGTGGAATACTCTAATATTACATTACATTGTATGATTTATAAAAATATAAATTATGTTAATATATGAGTCTATCAAAATGGAAAGAATTAGCTGCCAAAAGGACAAATACAGGAAGGGCAAAGAGAGGTCTCTTCGATGAAATAACAGAAGAGAGGATAAAGAGTAAAAGCACGGATCAAAGGATTGCAAAGACTTTTAGGTTAGATAAGCTTGATCAAATAGCTGAACAGACTAAGCCGAGAAAGAGAGTGCGAATTCAGGTACCCAGAGCGAATAGAGAGGGAGGTATTGATTATGCGCCAGAAGTAGATCCCTATGAGGATATGGATGTAGAGGGATTGTTAAATCTAGAAGATTATGTAGCACCTCAAGCTGAAAAACAAATAGCTAAGATACCAAAAGAACCACCCCAATATGAAATGGATCCAAATCTTTGGCAAATTCCTGATGATCCTCCTCCTCCTGAATATGCATCACAAGATCCTTTAGCTATAGAGGGACCTTCAGAAGAAGATGATGAGGAAGAAGAGGAATATGATGAAGAAAAAACAGAAAAAAAAGCAGATAAAGAAGCTGATAAGATTTTAGATGAATTGAAATTACCAAATTATAGTGATGTAGAAGCGAGATTATCTCAACCAGAGATGACAAATACAACAAGCAGAAATTATTTGGATAAGATTGTTAAAGATGCAAAGACTCGGAGAAGGCAAGTAACTATTCGTAAATCACATGCAACAATGGACTTTAAAAGAGGGAAAATATCTGAGGGGTAGAGAGATATGGCTCATGCTCCATCTGACAAATTACGGAAAGAGCTTAATGACTATATTAGAACATATAAATTCAAGAGCAAAACATATAAGGGTTATGGTGCTCAGCGTGGAGGCGGTGCCTATTTTTTCCATAATCCAAAAGAGATGCTAGATAATTTGACTCTAATTATTGCAGAAATGGGGGCAGGTAATACAAGCCTAGAAATGAGAAACATGGGTGTAGCTATACTTGATGCGCTCTATCATGCGGGGCATGTGAATAAAAGCCAATATGGAAAATTAATTTAAAAATATTTCCGAATTTAAATATAAATGGAGAGAGAAATAACGCTAAGTAGTTTTTCTGTAAAAAATGAGCCAGGAAATCGACCAGGTGATTTTACTACACGGTTTACGCCAACAATAATGCTTGATTCAGACCCAACCTACTATATTGGTTTTAACAGAATTATCTCAATGTTTTTTTCATGGACAAATGTCAATGCTGGATATAATAATCAGATAATATCATGCAGTAAAGATAATGGCCAGACTTGGACAGATATTGATTTTACTCAAGGCGTTTGGACATATAGAGATTTAGACAATTATATTAGGTCTGAGACAAAAACCATAGATGGAGATATAAATGAAGACTGTCCTATTACACTAACTTTTGATGATCCAACTTTCCGGGTTATTATAACTTTAGATACGGACTCTCAGCTTGACCTAACTAAATCTGATTTTAATGAACTTATTGGGTATGATAAGAAGATTCTAAAAGATGAGCTGAATATAGGGCAGAGAGCACCAAATCTCACAGAGGATACTGATGTCCTACATATTCATTGCGATTTAACTAGTACTTCATTAGTTGATGGTCAAGAATCAGATATTATTTACAGTTTTGGCACTGCAACTCTAAGAGCATCCTATGGTTTTACTCTTGAACCTAGGCGTATTGTTTATAACCCATTAAATAAAACAAGTATTTCAAGTATCCGCATCTATATAACTGATGGATTAAGGAGACCAGTCTACTTAAATAATGCGGATACTGCGTTTTCACTAATATTAAAAAAAATAAAGCAGTAATAATTATATGCTTAAATCGAGAGAATTCAGAAAGATGTATCATCCATCTCTTGGGAGATATGTTTATGTTCACAGAGGAAATGGCCTTATAGTTGATAATATTATGAAGCCACTTGGTGCAGCTGCAGCTGCAGTTGGAAGTGCTGTGGGAAGTGCTGTAGCAAAAGCAATAGGGAGAAAAGTGACAAAGGGGTCAAAAAAGGTAAAAGAAAAAGCAAATTCAATGGCAGAAAAATCAGGTGATCTTATAAGAGAGAGATTGTCAGGAACGAAGGAGAAGAATGGAAAGAATGGAAAGAGTGGAAAGAATGGAAAGAATGGACAATTAACCCAACATGAAGTTAACACATTAATTAATAATCTTATAGCAGAAAACTAAAAAAACAAACTGAAACACAAACTTAAAGAAATAAAATAAAATAAAAAATATATGTCATTCAGATCGCCAGAAAACATCCAGAGAAATGAAGAAGTCCGATTTTTACTAGAGAGTAATATAAGAGCTCCGGCAAATGGCACGGAGCAACAGAAGAATGGTTATAAATTCGTAATAAACGATCGGAGTTCTTTTTATGATTGGTATAATGCCTATTTTGAAGTAAAATTCCATCTTGACTTAGTGGAGATAATGCCGGCACACTCACCACACTCTTACGTGGCTCGCATTCTCTTATCCGACATCTTGTTATAAAGAGTGCTGGTAAAATTATCTATGATACTGATAATCTACATCTGGTTAATTTTGCAAAAAGTCTATTAGAATATTCAGATGACTATGCTCGAAGTGTAGCAAAAAATAGTTTTTGGTATCTAGATACTGCTGAAGCAGCAGTGGATGATGAAAATCTGGGTTTTAAACACAGACGATCATTAACATCAACGAGAAAAAAGGTTAATGTAAATATTCCACTAAACAGATATTCTTTCTTTGAAGAATTAGAGGGCCGGATGCTGCTACCAATGCAACTTGAATTTGAAATAGACTTGAATCCTGATGCAGAAATGCTTTATGGCGATGCTGCTACACTTCGTCTTACAATTGATAATTTTTACTTATGGGTTCCCAGACTACAGCCTAAAGATGCCTTAATGACCAAATTTATCTCTGATTTTCAGAAACCGAGTAAATGGAAATATCTCAGAGAAATGTGTCAACGGTCAGACCTAACCAATACCTCAGGTGATTTCCGAATCTCAGCCTCTATTGACCGAGTCCGTTATGTATTTGTCTATTTACAGAGAGCTAAGAATAATAGTATGACTGCAAATCCATATATATTTGATACCTTTAAACTAAATGCAGGTGATGCTAATAGTTCTCTCACTAGCTGCAGGCTTGAATATGGTGATGGAGTGTTCTATCCTGAAAGGGACTTTGACCATGAGAGTAAAAGCAGAATATTCTCTGCGCTAATGGGTTATTCATGGAAAAAGAACGATTATAATACTGGAACTCAACTTAACATCGCTAATTTCACATCTATCTATCCTCTAATCTTCTTTGACCTAAGTTACCAAGCTGAGGGAGTCTCAAGGGATCCAAAGCAGCTTATACTTAAATACATGATTAACACTAATGATGGTGACCAATTCCGGGTTCATGCCATTGTCCAATATGAGAAGGATGTTGTTGTTGATAAAGTAGGAGATCAGCTTGTTATTGTATAAGTGCCGCTCAGGTCGAAAATAAGTGTGTGAATGAAATTTTTAATTTAGAGAAAAAATATTTATATAGTATATAGAATGAAAAACGAAAAAAAAAAAAAGTGAGTTTGAAATCGTTAATTTTACTGATATTGATGTAAATGAGATTACTTTTGGGAAACCGAAAGAAAACAAACATAGTGGGAGTCAAATACCAATTCTATATAAAGGCCGGACTATGTATGTCAGGTATGAAGGTATTTCACCTTTTGGTGTTAAGGAAAATTATGATAAGGATGATAATTATCTTGGCACAAGTATGCAGATTAATTTAGAAGGTGATTATTTGAAAAAGGCAAAAGAGTTAGACATTTTCTTTATTGACTCTTTTTTTGGGCATAAATGGTCTCTAGCCAAAAATATTCCAAAGAGTAATATTGAAGGTTATGGTGAGCATGGTATATATGGTTTATGGAAAAGAATTTGCAAGAAATCTTATAAAGTAAATGCCCTCACAAAAGAGAGAGAGTATAATGATTACCCATCAAAGATGGAATTTTCCTTATTTTATAAACATGACAGACTGCAGACAACCTTTTTCCATTGGGATAAGACAAAAGTAGA
Organism: Catalaphyllia jardinei; assembly: GCA_022496165.2. Lineage (NCBI taxonomy): Eukaryota > Metazoa > Cnidaria > Anthozoa > Scleractinia > Caryophylliidae > Catalaphyllia > Catalaphyllia jardinei. The sequence goes on from CM042752.1 coordinate 13,925,817, forward strand.
AGGTTATAATGACATTGAGCCAAGGTCAGAGGTTAAGTTTATTGCGGCATGGTTTTCACTATGTCGCGGGACATTTGGATTAACTCTAAAGCCAAAACTAATGCAAGTTATGTCTAAACCAGAGGAGTCTGTATTTAATGAGTGCCTTTTGGAAAGTGATGAGGCAGAAGGGGTTATCTCGCTAAACCCAGAAGATTGTTTTGACCCACAGTGATTAGCTCTTTTGTTTTTTTTTTTCCTGTCATAACAAAAATTATGAGTTAAAAAAATTTAATTCATAATTAATATAATGAGCAGTAAAACTGAATTACACCAAATAAATGTTAATCTTTCAGACGGCCAACTCCGAAAACTCAGGAGCGCCTACAGAAATAGAGAAGAAATAGGTATAAGATTAAAGAACGGAGCTTTAACTGGGAGTCACACTCTTCTCGTGCCTCAAGCTGTAGTCAATAGAGTAGAGAAGGCAAAAGCCCGTGGCACTGGGGCTCTCGTTAAGATTACAAAGACAAATATCAGAAAGCAATCTGGATCAGGTATTTTCTCTTCTGTAGCTAAAAGCCTAATGCCTATGTTAAGAAATTATGGTCCTATGCTTGCTAAAACAGCTGGTTTAGCTTCTCTTGCTGGTTTAGCCTCTTAGCCTCTTAAAGGTTTAGCAGCAGGTGCTAAAGGATTATTTAAGTTAGGAAGAAAAGGTGCCGCTGAAGCAATTAAATCTGACACTGTTAAATCTAAATTACGTCAGACATGTCGAAAGTATTTAGATGAGGCTATTGATTCACTTACTGATGATGTATCCAAGAAGATAGAGGGAAAGGGAGTAGATGTTCACAAAGCTATTGGTAAGCTTCCAAAACCAAAAGGTGGTTGGACCCTGCCCGGTCACAAGTATACTGGCCCATACAATGATTTAGATAAACAACTCAAATTTGATAAAGGGACTGGTGAAATATAAACCAACAGGAAAGACTGATGCAATAGCAATGATGATGTTGACTATAGTGTTTGCGGTGATGATAAGGCTTGTAAACATAAGGCTGACAAAAAGATGGTCCAGGCACTTGATGCTGTTCCCTGGAATGAGAGACAATGGGGGCATTGGATGGCTAGAAATATGATTGATAAAAAACAAAAACTTGGTTTGGGTGGCCCGGGCTATAACGGTACAAAAAAAAATGACCAAAATTTAAAGTGGATAGAAAAATTAGCAGATGAGTTACATAAACCTATAAGACGTAATTTCAATAAGAGAAGAGTTTTAGTTCACAATGTTGACCAAATTTGGTGTTCTGATTTAGTAGATATGCAAAAGCTTAGTAAATGGAATAAAGGTTTTAAATATCTTCTTATGGTCTTAGACCTTTTTAGTAAATATGGTTGGATTCTACCTTTAAAGAGTAAATCTGGTTTAGAAGTATCTAAAGCTTTCAAAACCATTTTACAAAAGGCAAAGCCAAAAAAGTTATGGGTTGATAAAGTTAAAGAGTATTATAATAAAAATTTTCTCGATTTATTAGATGAAAATAATATAGAAATTTATTCTACTCAAAATGAAGAAAAGTCAGCTGTCTGTGAGAGATGGAACAGAACTATTAAAGAGAAAATGTATAAGATGTTTACAATCAGAAATAATACTGTTTACATTGATATTTTGGATGAAATACTCTCTTCTTACAATAATAGTAAAAATATAGGCATAGGTATGAATCCAACTGAAGCTAGAAAGAAACAAAACTATGGAAAAGTTTATCTAAAAATTAATTCCATAGGTAGAGAAATAGGTAGCAAACCTATATTCAAAGTGGGCGATACTGTTCGCATAAGCAAATATAAAAGAAAAACTTTCGATAAAGGTTACACTCCAAATTGGACAGAAGAAGTATTCGTTATAGATAGAATTTTGCCCACAATTCCTATGACTTACAAAATAAAAGATTTAGGGGGAGAAGAAATAAAAGGATCTTTTTATACAGAAGAGCTGCAAAAGACAGATCAAACTGTTTTCAGAATAGAAAAAGTCATTAGAAAAAAAGGTGACAAAGCTTTAGTCAAATGGAAAGGTTACCCAGAAAAATTCAACAGTTGGATAGATATAGAAGATTTAGAAGATTTATCCTAAATTTTGTAATGACCATATGCATAACTAGTCAATCCATCATCCAATATATATCTCTTATCA
>CM042752.1:13937166-13944666 GCA_022496165.2 Catalaphyllia jardinei
CATGTTGTAGTCAGTGTTTGGTACAGTTGATGTCAACATTCTCCAACCAAGAATATGTCCAATCCCATTAAAAATTGAAAATAACACTGAAGCAGGTTCTTGAATTCCAAGGAATCGTATAAATGGCCACTGCAACAGACAAAGGGTTAATGATACATTTCCCGTCCCTAGCTTTGCAACAACATAATTTACCAGTTTTAATTTTAGCAAGCCAGTTACTTACCTTGCCATAAAATTGTTTGACTCGCCTATTATTTCTCATGTCACTTGCCGTGACATTGTGCATACACTGATACTTGCATTCATCTGAGCAATCCCACCAAAACACAGTCAAGTATACCGGCAGTTTGCCAGGGTATTCATCCAGACTGCATCCCTTTGAACATTGTCTCACACATATGAGAAACTGTTTAGACTTGTCTCCTCTTGAGCCTTTTACTGGGTTCCATATCAAAGCAGTTAAGAAAACACTGCTCTGTAAGTACACAAGAAAGGGGCTGAAAAATATTTAAAAATTATTTCATTACTTGAATTCAAATTACTGGAGTGTACAAACATGTTAAGTCTGGCTGATCCTGGTAATTAATTACACTGAAATCATCCTTAACTAAGATGATAAGACAAAGAATTTGTAATGTTTTATATCTGATCCCCGGGGGGAGGGTACGTAAGAAAGTTTATAAGGGGAGGCTCCGCCCTGAGGTCCAACCACTTACCCTTTTATATACCATTTTGGCAGAAAAGGTACCCCTTTTATTTACCTTTTATTGAAAAAAGGTACCCCTTTTAGATACCTACTTTAGGAAGTCTTGTTCTTGTTTTCATGTAGTGCTTAATAAATATACTGACAAAACCATAAGGGGCGTCTATTCGAAATATTATAATTAAAGGCCCTTGTAAATACCTAAATGACCGATTTACCTACCCTTTTATATACCTGAAGCGTGAAAAAGGTATTCCTTTCGGGCGGAGCCTCCCCGTATAGGCCATTATAGGGAGCACCCCCCCTGATCTGATCACCAAAACTAAGCTGATGCTAATACTTGGATGCGTGGCTAAGCGATACCCACTTATTGTATTATGAGTTCTTATTTTCTTTTCTTAATACCCCCTAGCCTGTTTGTAATCTGCAACTCCAGGGCTGTGCTCCAACAGCCTGTTGTTCATTAGTGACACAAAGATTGAGGTTAAAATCTTATGTGATCATGTTTTTTTGTCTGAAAAATTAATTACAGGTTGTACATAGGTGAATAATTTTTTATTTCCATTATTATTGCCTTTGTCTTGATTTTTTCTTCCTTTTACACATTAGCTATTGAATAATTTGCGATAAGCATAATTTGACCCTTTAACTACGATATCAAACTAATGCTTAGAAAGCACACGTCTGTAAATGTGCTCCACTGTTAAATTTGACACCTCTATGAATTGGCCAAGTTATGTTCTGCTTCATGTACATGTATATGAGTTGTTTAATCTTTCCAGTATTCCCCTGGAGACGGAAGGGGGATACTCCATATAATGCCCTATACCAAGAGGTGCACCTTTTTCAAGTTTCAGGATTATAAAATGGTAGAGATTTCACAAGCTGACTTATATGAAAGGGTAGGAAAATCTGTCATCCAGGTCTTAAAAAGGACCTTTAATTAAAACATTTTGAACAGATGCACTTTGTGGCTGTGTATGGTAATGCTGGGACATAGTGTTGGTAGGCATATGAAGGGGTCTCCCCAGTCTGAATGGTAAACAAAAGGATAAGGGGTTGGCCCTTGGGGCAGAGCCTCTGTGTAAAAACTTTGTAAAATACCACCCTGTGACACTCCACCCCCTAAGGAGTATTTCTGGCTCTGGGAATGTGATTGGCTTTCCAGATTTCCATGTGTCATATTTCTTGATTGTTGGCCTTAAGGACGTTCATGCTCAAAAACTTCCCACATACAGATTTTTTAAAAACTTTGACTGCAGGTAGAAAATAATAGGATTAGACTAAAAACATAAAAAAAAATTGGAGGTCACTGAACTCGTTTGAAGACAAGGCATACCACAGACCATAGCATTTCTAGGATTCCCAGTCATTAAAGGTGATTCTGGCCAGATTCATTACTGTCGGTACATAGTTATGTGTGTTTAACACAGCATATATAGGCCTATTTGATAGATCTTTGCTACATATGTCATTAAATCAGCTAAAATTAGCCTTAGAAACTACAACTTCTAAGTCACGCACACCTGTATCCATGTACCAATTCAACCCTATTTGAATAGTATATTAGAATAATTAAAACTTGCCATGAACATATTTTTTTTATTTTTTAGTATAATGGAAAGAATCAGAAAAGGAAGTGATCCGCCCAAAAAAAAGTGGGGGTCACCGAGCATCCATCAAAAAAATTTCGCACACTATCTCTATATTTTGTTGAGTTTTCAACTCGGTGTGCGCGCTTGAAAATGACGTGGTACACGAGTGATCAATGAATGCGTATGTACTAGAAATGCGCAGTAGCAATGGGTGTCCTTAAACACTGAATGGGGGGGGGGGGAATTGTGAGCATAGCCACGTACCAGTTACTATGGCAACTGGAAGTGGAAAATACTTTTATAACAGAGTCAATTTTAATTTGTTACTTTAAACATAATCAAAGTTACAGCCTCAAAAAGTCAGCCATCCTATCACGTCCCACATAAGCATTAGGCTGTTTCAGAGCAAAATCTCCCCTGAGCAAAGCCAAGAACAGATCTTGACTTGCTGGCGCTAGAAATTGACTTAAGTCCTCACCTCATTTTCATTTTATTCTGTCAGAGGTTAACTATGTCTCCAACCCGTGATTAGTTCACACCTCTCAACACAGCAGAATTACAGGATTTTGTCACAGAACAGTAGGAAATGACCAATAGAATCAATAAACGTAAACACGGAAAAATATCCGAGTATGCTTACACAACGCGTCCGCGTGCAGTGCTGTTGCTGGCCAGTCGGAACGACTATTCGCGCCAGTCCCTTTGTCTGCCAGCACAAACGCCTGGCATTTATCTGCTGTAAGGATGAGTATTGTGGACTTGGCAGTCGGTTAGATGGCTTGTACTAGAGGTACAACGTCATTACTTTGTTTTTGGTCAAATTTCCAATTTCTCGTCAAGACTGCGACACCTTGGTCAAGGTTGGTACTAAATAAAGCGATTCTGGTCGATCAATCGCGAGTGCTCTTTTTAAGAACTAGTTGTTGTTCAATGGAGGGAGCAATGACTTGATGGATGATGACGTAACAGCACGTCTACATGTATCTCGAGAGTTGTGGGCGATTTTGTCTGGCTTCTCTCGATTATCAATAGAATCAAAGATTTAAGTAAGACAATATTATACTCGGAGATTGTTTGGGGTAAAGTTAAGTAAGTTGTTTGAATCCTTCGTAGGAAAAAGTATGGCGACTGTTGCACAATGCCCACAAATTCTTAGTGCACGAAAACCTGAACAACGCTCAATAAAACGTACATGTAAAGCATTGAAACCGAGCATACACAATTTCGTTTGGTTATTCTGAGAGTTTGCAAGATGGGAAGATTAATATCTTTTGTTGTACTCTTTTTGTTATTTGGGGACTTTGTTAGCCTTAGATAAACTTAGAATAGCGAAAAAAGAAGCTGAGATTGGAAAACGCGGTTTCACAATACAATTTAATTAAGGTGGCAAGAATATAAATTTGGATAAATTGCATTTTGTGGGCTTTAACTCACCCTTTGCATATTGCTATTTTTGCAGGCAGCTGTTATTTCACCCAGTCTGCTACAAATCTAGAAGTCCAGGTATGAGCTTGGTGAAACTGAGTTAAGTTATTGCACTGAGTACTAACCTTACTGCTTAATAGACTGTATGGTATGTTCATGGACATTTAGCTAATACCCACAGCACTTAAAGAAATGTTATTCTCGGTTTTCATGTGACGTCATCATATTCCAAAATTAAAAATTACCTTTCCTTCTGAGGTTTCAGTTCCATCAGATAAAAGACCCTAAAGGACCTTGATGTTTCACAACGTTTTAGCTTGACAGGGTTCTTCCTTTTGTAACAGAGCACGTTTGAATTTCCACGCTTTTGCGTTGCATGACACGAAAGTGGCGGTCCAAGAAGGCTGTCGCCTAGGTCAAAAGATGAGTTATTGTTTTAGTTTTTGCTAACTAAACAGTGCTTGCTCTAGAAGAAGCATTTATTTCAATGTATATGATCTCTAGAGCAATACTTTTTCGTTTCAATAGCAAAACTCAGTGACGGATGTTTTTGTTACTTTACGGCCCCTCAGTAGGACACAAACATGGCGTCTCCATACAAACATCTATAAATTTGGGTGACACACTGCTGCAAGTAACGCGCAAATGAAAAACAGCAAAGACCTGATTCTTGGCGAGACTGTTTATATATCAATCATCTATCGTATCCCAGATCCTTGACTTTATTCATTGAATGGTTACGATTTTTAGTTTTGATCACATGACTGGTGAAAACCAAGAATTGACAATTCCAAAGGGGCAGGGAGGGAGTTCAAGGTGGCTTGTTGTTTATAAGACTGGTCTGTGTTTTTTGGACAAGATACTTTGTATTCTTCAGTGATTTAACTTTTTGGTGATCAAAAATAAATTTGCTGACAGTTACTAAAGGTTACCCTAAATTCTTTTTTATTACCATGCAATATGATCGGTACATTTTAATGAAAAAGAGAGCTTAGACAAACCTTTTGTAGTATTCACCATGTACATGTACTATGACATGCTCTTTTCTAGTGACTTTCTGGTAAACAGTATTTAATAAGAAAAAGAAAACATGTACCATGTTTCTATCAAGTTATAGAAACACAAGTGGAAGTTTGGGAGAACGAGAAATGCTATGGGAACACAAGCCGCAGGCGACTGTTTCCATAGCTTAATTCACAAGTGTTTCTATAACTCTTTCACTTTCACGAGTGTTTCTATAACTCGATAGAAACACTGAGTACATATTTTCTATTTCTTTTAGAAAACACCACAACGAGAAAAAGGAAAACAACTTGTTAACTTTGATTATCAAAATGTAAATTCTCTTTGCTCGTGCCATCACTACATCAACAGTGCACACTTGTTCTGTGTCTCCATCGAGTTATACAAACATGATTTTTAACCAATCAGCGCCGTATACTCTTAGGACTGTTTTCTAAATCAGGTTAATGTAGTTAAAGTCTGCTTCAGCAAGTCACGTAGTAATCCAGACAATAGTTTTGGAACTCGATACTTTCAGATGGACCTAGTGTATTAATTACAGTAGATATCAAAACTATACATGCACATTCAATTTACTTCTCAGGAAAAGTAAAATACATGTATTTTACAGCCATTGTTGTACAGCCATTATTTTGATTCAGCTGACCTGAAAATGGTTCTTGTACATGTAACTTCTGGATTTTTAAATTGTTTCCTAATAATTATTACTACATTTGAGAGATTGGACTGATTGGGTGCACCTTACATATACATCCCGTACGAAAATTCTGAGCGAGACACGGGCAAGATTCTAGCCATAAAAATGTCTCGCTACTGAGCGAGACAGAGCGTGACGATAATCAGCCTGACAGGAGCGATAAAAACTGAACGAGAAATGAACGAGAAAGGAGCAAGACATTTGTACCGCCCTGACATTCGGGCGGAAATCTGAGCAAGAAACCCAGCGAAATTCGGGCCATAAAATTGTCGCGTTAATGAGCGAGACCAGATGTGACGGCTGATTAAACACTTAATTGAGTACCTAGCATGAAAATGAAAGGCTCTCGTCGTTCTACGATATACAACGGCAAACATTTTACCCTCTGCACATGACTAAAAACAACTACCAGGCACCACAATAACAGTAAATAGGCCTCATTTATTTAGTTTTTTTTTGTCTACAATTTAACATTTTGGTGAAATCAAAATGGAAACTCTTCGATTCAGTGGCGTCAACTGAAAGTAACAAAAACACAAAATCACGGCAAATCCTGACAGATCCATGTAGAGTTCTACTTGGTATTCATCATTTAGACATCGAACAATTAATCTTATATTAATCAAAATTTTCGGTGTGCTGATCGAGCTACTTACACTTGTAATTGTGACAATTAATGTTCTAGCTAAAGTTACAAATGCTCACCTCAATGATGAAGCCTGATGCTACTTCAATTTCTCATGGTAGTAAAATTGCACTGGCTACATATTAACACGAACGCTGTCGTTAAAAATCCCTTCATTTTAAAAATTATCACTTGAAGAACATCGAAACCCTTTCAGCACAAACACTCCGCTGTTACACATTCCATTCCAAAGACTGAAATTAAGCAAAGAAGGAGCTGATGTTTTCCCAACACAAACACAGTACAATAAGAGATTTTCCCGCTTTCAAATGAACGGTTGAGTTCTTCAACGGGCACAGAACTTGATATGTTTATTGAGAGTGGACCAATCAATTGAACTCTCCGTGTTATGCCAAATAACTTCAAAATCAGATTTCAAGTTGCGTTGTCACGAAATGACCAACACGTTTTACCATTTCAATTCACTGGTCTTCACTAGTATCAACACCCAAATCAGTTTAGAATAGTGGAAACTACATGTATCAAGACGAAAATTCCAAGGAGTACTTTGGGGTACAATACGGGAAATTTGAAGCACATTGTGCGCGGCATGGCACATCTTGGAGTTTTTCGTCGCACGCAATGTAAACACTGCAAGGCTTCTTGAAATTTGAAAACTGAACAAAAATGCAACCTGGGAGAGAATAACTTTATTGAAATGAATCTTTTGATGCAAAAGAACGATCCTGTTATAGTTTAGTTTCGAATTTAGCGCATACTTTTATGGTATGAGGTGTCACGCCGAGCAGCAAGATTATTTCCAATAATAAGACCTGACAAATGTCACGTCTGAATTTTACGTACATATAAAAGTGAATTTAGCCAGAATTACAACGATAATGCAGCCTGAGAAATGTCTCGCTAGTGCCGCATAAGCGAATAAATTCTGTTTGTACTCTATCTCGCTAGTTCAAGCCATATTATTGGCGATAAACAGGCCAGACAAATGTCTTGTCCAGTCATACTAGCGATACAAAATCCTTGTCTCGCTTTGTCTTGCTCAGTTCTCGCCAGAAAAATAGCATTATGGCCTGAATCGGGCCAAAATTTGGCTCAGTCAGGCCACAAATTTTTGTACGGGATGTACAGTAAAAACCTGTGTGTAAGAACCTGACATTTAAGAAACTGTCACACTAAAATTTCCCAATTAAGCAACCTTTACATGATTAGGCCAAACTGCAGTATTTTCAGAGATTGAAGCCCTCTTGATTAATTTGAGAAACAGGCTGTTAACTAAAACAAAGAGTTTTACAACGATTACTATTGATAAGAGTTTCCAGATTTTATAAGATGCAAAGCATTTTCCAAGTGTTAACATGAAGATGTTTTTCATGCTAGTTAATTAATTAGCTAGTGATAAAGTTAGGTAAGT
>CM042752.1:13948721-13976857 GCA_022496165.2 Catalaphyllia jardinei
CACCCACCCCACCCCCCTGGGGATAATTCCTGGGAGCCCTACTTGGTTTCAGCTGGTAGCCAGACACCAATTTGGACCACCACTGATCGTTAGTTGGTAAGACCTGCAATGTAATGTTTGTCAGCCCTCTATGCAACATCTCTGTGTGGCAATTAAGTTGCAACAAAATTTTGCCCACACAGTATTACTCGACCTTATCTTACAAAAACCTGAAGGGCTATAGTACCGCTGAAAAGTACAGTACCGCTCAAAGGCAAACTACCACCTCTCGCGAGTCTTGTTTCTTGCGAGATAATTTGGTTTTATCAACTGAGTTGATAATGTGAATTAGCCACCGTAAAGCGATTCAGAAGCTGACGTTTCGAGCGCTAGCCCTTCGTCGGAGCGAATCGAGGAATTGTGGGTTGTGTGTGGTTTATATACAGAAGTGTGGAGCTACGCTATTGGTTGGTGCCTGGCAACGTGAAAAACAGAATAAATTAGTTAAATGAAAAACGTTCGTTGATACCGTGAGGATTAAGAGTGCCGATTTGAAAAATAAATTTTTGTTCTAGAGTTTTGCGGCTTTCTGTGCTTCCTTGATATAGGGAGAGGCCGCAGACTGTCATATGTTGCGTAGAATGATTCGGCAGATTAAAGTGTCTAGCGACCGGTTTAGATGCGTTTTTGTCGTCTTTCTCTACGTCACGAAGATGTTCTCGAAATCGGTCGCCTAGTCGTCTACCTGTTTCGCCGATATATAACTTTTTGCAAAGGGTGCAAGTTATACAGTAGATGACATTGGCTGAGGTACAGGTAAAATGATCAGTGATCTTAATGGATCGCTTGGGTCCCGACAATTTTTCAACGTTGCAAATGAAAGGACATGTTTTGCATCGTGCGCGTGCACATTTAAAAGTACCGGGTTGTTCACTCGTTTGAAAAGCACTTCTGACTAAAAAGTTACCTATGTTTTTGTCGCGTTTAAATGAAATTAATGGCGGTTGCGAAAAGATTCTGCCAGTATCGGGATCATTTTGAAGTAATTTAAAGTTTTTTAGAATGATGGATTTAACTGCGTGGTTGTGAGGGTGAAATGTGAGAGTGAATGGAATTCTATTGTTATTCTCCTTCTGAGACGTTTGTAGTGCTGACTGCCGATCAATTTGTTGGGCGCGATGATGGCCTGCTTCAACAACAGAGGCAGGATAGCCACGTTTGTCGAAAAACTCGCACATTTCTTCTGATTTTAAGGAAAAATCAGAGTCTACACTACAAAGGCGACGAAGTCTAAGAAATTGAGAATAAGGAATGGAATTCTTGACATGTGATGGATGTGAAGATGAATACAACAAATAACTATGAGAATCTGTGGGTTTGTAGTGCACACTGGTGCATAAACCGTTGCCTTCGACAAAAACCTTAATATCTAGAAATGCTAAAGAAGTATCGGAAATTTCCCAGGTATATTTAAGAGCCGGATGAAACGAATTAACAGCAGTTATAAATTGATTGAGTTCCTCTCTGGTGGAGGAAGTGGCGCCGACACAGTCGTCAATGTAGCGACGGTAGAGGTCAGGTTTGGGGCCGTTGTATTGATTGAAAAATTGGTGTTGTTTGTTTCTTGGCGTTGTTTGTTTCTTGCGAGACGAGTCTCAATTCTCTCGTGCCATTTCTCGTTTCTCTCGAGACACATCTCTTCTCCGAGAAACTTTTAATAATCTTATACGTTGCATTACAGAAAGGTGATAATTGGCTTCCACTTTTCATCGTGAAATTTAGTTTGTTATTTTTTAAGGTGATCGATCGCTCGATGGATTCGACATTATCCTTAAAAAGACTTGAGGTAAAACAGGTAGAAAATTCTTAAGCCAGTATAGAGATTTATTGGTGTATAATATCTGAGAGAGAATTTTGTATTGGAAAATTCTTGTATTAGTGTCGATTGTAATTACATGTGGAATTAGATAGATTGTTTCCCAGTCTAAGCTATGATTGTGAAATAAAGTTGTATATTTATGTCGTGCAGAAGGGTAGACTTGGGTCATCTCCGCCATCTCCCAGTATAGTTTTTTCGAGTTGATTGAATCGAGCAAAACGCTTTTACCATTTAAAAAGAGGAGATGTTGCATTACAGGAGAGCCATGAAATACGATAGGAGTCCCATTCGAGCTAATTAGGCTTTTCCACGGAGAGGGAAGAGAGTACCCAGAAGTGAGAAAAAAATCTACAAGCGTAAGCTAAGTAGCCGCAAAAGAGGGCCATGGTTCTAACTTGCCATTGTTGGTCTAGGCTCGATTACCAGCCGCTGTTCGGGAATGAGCCCGCGCTCCTCCCCCGAACTCTCTTTTCGGGGAGGGAGACACCGGACACGAAAGAGCGGCGGAAAGCGAGCCTATTGTTGGTCAGAATGTCAGAAATGAAAACGATACCGGGTTTATCGTTAATGCGTACGAATTGATTATTCCACAAGATTTGTTTCAAGACTTCCTCACGAGACTCAGCAGGCTTACCCGTTAATTTGGACCAGACATTGAGACATTCTCTGTAAAAGCTGGAAGGTTGTTTGATAGGTCGGAAGAATTGAAATTACAATTATATAAGAAACATTTTCTTTCTTTCTTTCTTAAGGACTACGGTGGAAAATGTTTCCATGGGCTGTCGTAATCCTTGATGTATTTTTTAAGACAGATAATGCGCTGAGTATCAATAAGAGTTCTAATATGAGGCATTCTCAGACCACCATTCTTATAATCGCTGATTAGTGCTAAGCGCTTAATTTTGTCACGTCCTTTCCAGATGAATCTGTAGATAATGGAGTTAAGCTCTTTCACAACTTTTTTTGTGTGTGCACATTAGTGATGCACGAAACATGAATTTTTGTATTACAAATGTCTTCACAACCTGGATTTTTCCATATAACGTCAATTTCCTCCATTTCCATCCTGCTAGAGCCTCGGAAAACGATCTCAGAGTTTCATCATAGCTGAGCTCTTGTTTTTTCTTCAAATCGTACGTAAAATGAACGCCAAGAATTTTAATTGGTTTATTAACTTTGTCAGTACCAACGAGAAGGGGTTGGTCTCTATCGTGGCAAGTTCCTAGCCATAGAGCTTCGGTTTTTTCCGCATTGAGCTTTAAGCCGGAACACATTGCAAATCTATGAAGAATCACGGAAAGGTTTTCGAGGGAATTAACGTCGTGTAGAAACGTCAGCTGCAAGCTTGATTTCTTTATCAACGACGATACCTTTTATACCCTCCTTGCTTCTGATTTTAACAAACAACACTTCGAGAGCAATGATGAAGAGGTATGCTGACAAAGGATTCCCCGGCCTGACACATCTTCGAACGTCAAATAGCTGAGAAGAAAAACCGTTGTTTAAAACACAACTCGATATGTTACAGTAGAGTACCGAAAGCCAACGAATAAATGATTCACCGAGGTTAAAAGATCGCATGGCTCTAAATAACTAGCGAGTCAAAAGCTTTCTCGAAATCAAAGGCAACCATTAGACCAGATAGCTCTTGAATTTTAGTGTACCATAATATCGTCAATGGTGCGGATAGCATCGAAGATCGTTCTGCCTTTAATATATGCATACTGGTCAGCCTGTATGATCTCTGGTAAAATTTTCTCTAAGCGTAAAGCGAGAGCTTTTGAAGCAGTTTTCATATCTACTTTCAGGAGAGAAATTGACCTCCAATTTTTGATGTACTTTCTATCCCTGTCCTTTTTGTCAATTAATTTAATAGTGGCTTGCTTTTGTGAAGTGGATAGTTCGCCGTGCTCAAAAGAATAGTTCAGGGAATCTGTGAGTTGCTGACCTAATAAATTCCAGAAAGTTTTATAGAATTCAGCCGTGAGTCCGTCGTTACCGGGGATCTTGCCGTTAGGAAACTTTCTCAGCGCTTCGAAGCATTCAGCGCACGTAAGCAATCCTTCACAAATCATTGTCGAATTGTTACTCATGTTAGGATTTTCTAAGAAGTCCGAGGCAAATTCTTCACCTTCTTCGGAGTCGTGGTTGCTATATAGCGTTTGATAGTAATCTCTGAGCTCGTTAATTATAGATCTGGGATTGACTGTAATTTTTCCTGTGGAATCATAAAGTCGACGTACGGCAGTTTAACCGCGTCTTGTTTTTTCCAAATTTAAAAAGTATTTCGAGTTTTTCTCGCCGTTCTCATACCGGTTGATTCTAGAACGCACAATGCATCCACGCACAGTGTAGTCATGGAGAAGTTCATATTCCTGTTTCATGGGCGTAGCCAGGATTTTTCAAAGGGGGTGGGGGGGTCACACTCAGTCATACAGAGGGTACTCACCAGGTTGTCACCTGAATATAGTAGGTTGTGTGCTTACAAAAAGGCTTACAAAGGGGGGGGGGACACGGGCACCCCAGGACACCCCCCTTGGCTACGTCCTTGTGTTTTACTACTTCGAGGTTGTTTACATTGTTTTGCGAAGGGTCATTATCACGGATCAATTCATATCTTTTGACGTTCTTTTCCGCTTCAGCTAGGCGTGCTCTGCGCTCTCTGGCTTTTCCTTTGCTGTATTTCACAGTACAAGATCTTACTCTGTATTTTACTAAGTCGCACAGAACTCGTTTGTCAGTAACTTCTTTAAATTCGTCAAGCCATTCAGAGTATTTTAAAGAGATAAGTTCAATATAGGAGGAATGTTCTAATAAACTGGAATTGAATTTCCAATAGGACGGACCGTGTGATTGTTTATCTAAACTGTTAAAAAGCAAGGTAATCGCTGAATGGTCTGACTTGATAGCAGGAATAATATCAGTTTAAGATACATTGTCTTGAACAGCATTACTTATGAGCCAGACGTCCATCCGGCGTCTAATAAAGGGCTTTTTCTGAGTCCAAGTAAAGCCTTTCGGGATGATGTATGCGCCAAATATCAATAAGATTGTAGGTCATCATTAATTCTTTAATCCTTCGCACTGAAGGTTTCGTCTCAATTCTTCCTCCGAGATTATCTAGCGAAGGGTTGAGGTGACTATTGAAATTGCCACTGATAATGATCTCGCAATCTGGGTCTAGATCGAGCTCATCCAGCGCGGATTTAAAGTCGTCGAAAAATTTACATTGTTCCCGACTTTTAGTGGGTGCCTATAAATTAACTAACAGGAAAGGCGAGTCTTGGATGGTTGCCAAGAATATACCTGCCTTCGGTGTCAATATATTCACTTTTAATTTCCAAATGAGGCTCGTTATTGAATATAGGATTAACAGACCTCTGCTATGATTGTTACCATGAGCAAACAACATTTTACCTTGCCACTGAAACTTCCATTCATGTCTGGAGTACTGTAGGTTTCTTGTAAAAAAAAAACTATATCGGCATTTTGCTGCTTAACCCATGCTAAGATATATTTTCTTTTGAAATAGTCACGAATCCCTCGCGCATTTAGAGAAAATAGGTTAAAATTATAATTGGCCATAAATCTCAGTTGGGACTACTGAAAGGATCGCAATAAAACAATAGATGAACGAAAGCTCAAAAAAAAGAAGAAGCAGTGCATGGGTAATTTTAAAAAAAATGAAGCATCTGGAAAACCTGCACACAAACAAACAGACAAGCATTCTACTGAAAACTACAAACACTACGAGAAAACATAGAAACAAGTGCGTACTTACCAACCGCCCCAAAACTAGTTGTATGGGCATGTTGCTCCAGGTAGTCACGGAACTCAGCTCCAAAAAAGTATGCCGCTAAAATTTACATAATTCAGCACGTAGGTAAATTTAAAAGTAACACCCATAAGATTTACATAATTTAGTGGGGTGGCAGATTGGACATTAAAATGATAATGTAGTAGCCGCGCTTAGTTTTACTGCAGTAGAAGTTAAAATTTTTAATTAGTAAACAACCCATTAAAGTTCTCAGTAGTAGAAAAAAAAAAATTAACAGGGGATACATGTTCATTCCGAAGGTTGATCTGGCGGCTGAAATTTTCCATTCACAAACAGTTGATCTGGGTGGACCGTGCTGAAGTGTACCCTGTAGCCTTTATCCCGCGCTTGCTTGAACTTTTTCTGCTGTTGTTTACGAAGATCGTATAAATCTTTTGGGATATCGTCGTACATCGAAAAACCTTTGTTCTTTAATTCTTTTCGGGCCACGCTCATAACTTCTTCCTTGTCAGTAAACCGCAGGAACCGCACAATAATAGGCCTTGATGATGTGGAATTACGTTTGCCCAAGCGATGAACCCTTTGGAACTCATATTTGGCTCGTGAATTTTCAATCTTTAATTCTTGTTCGAAGAAGTTGTGTACGATTTCTTTGGTGTCTTCGGGCTCTGAAGCATTTTCATTGCCGGTGGCTTGAGGAACTCCAAAAATTTTGGCATTTTCTCTTCTACCGTAAGTCTCTAAATAGAGGAGGTCCTTCTTACATTTATCAAGCTGGGCTCTGTGATCGTACAAGTTCTTTTGCAGTTCAGCGACATCATCCTCATTTTAGTTAATCGATGTTTCCAATTCGGGTATCCTTTTTTCTCTTTTCCCGGCTCCTTCTTTAAGCATCGTTGCGGCTGCGTCAAGTCTGCTGAGAGTGGACTCGATATTCGCCATCGTAGAAGCCATACTATCCAAGCGATTTTCAATAAGAGAGAGCATCTCAAGGCGCTCCATAGTACAATTCAACTTCGCAGTCACGCTCTCGGCCATGTTAAGAGCATCAAGTACAATACCACTCGAACCGGCGCTCTCTTCTGAGTTTTTTCTGTTTTTTTTTTTATCAGCGTGTGAAATAGAGATCCCAGTCCGGAGTGGTGAGCGGGTTTTCCTCTTAGCGGGCATGTAAAAATTAGGCGCAAAAACTGGAGCAACAGCAACACGTTCACACCGCCATCTTACATCACACGTATCGTAATTAGCTGGTATTGTAGTATGTCTTGTGTAATATAATGTAACGTATGTAATGTGATGTTAGTAAGGTTATAAAATGTCATGTAATGTAAGGTAATGTAATATAATGTAATGTAATGTAGCGTAATGTAGTGCAATGTAGTGTAAGTCATGTGGAACATTGATTAATAGAAAAAAAATCTCCTCTCTCGAGAATCACTTTTAGTATGGCATATATTACATGTAAGAAAGTAGACATACATGTAGCTGCACCTCTGATTGACTAATATTACATGATGATGGGATGTAACAACATCACCTCAAGATGCAGTGCTTACTGGGGATCACAAATTATGCATGATGCCATTAGGCAAGCAAATGTCACCACTAAACCTTGGAATTTTTTTGTGCACGAATTCCCAAAGTAGTAAAGATGAAAAGAATACCCCCATGAAAACACCATGAAGGTCCCATCTGTTTCAAGAAAATTTTTTTGCAAGCAAGGCTTGGTGGTGAATTTTGAGTCTGTGACATAATCATACGTAAGACCTTTTTCAATCTTGAAAGTTTATATAATTAGTTACTAGTTGAATTATGAACATCAATTTTTAATGTATAGCTGAAGGCATTATTTTCTTTCTTCCTTTTTGGACCAGGGTTGATTTCTTTATTCCTGGTCTAGCCACTGTGGGTGGATTTTCTATTTGCTCTAGTCCCAGAGACCTCAAGGAGACTAACACTATAGAGCTTGCTGTCAAACACAGTCAACACCCTCCAGCACTTTGGGTTCACACTAAGGTTTGTGTTTAATTAACCTGTCTTCAACACCGCAAGTGTACTTTGTATGTTTTTATAAACCCATTGGGATCTGGAGATTTTTGACAAAAACACAATTTTTGGTCATTGTTTCAGCATAGATATCAGCTAGATTAGCTATCAATTGCTGTTAGTCAATCTACCCAAAAAGGCATAATTTTGCAACATGACAGCATATCGTTCTTTCCACTAGTATCCCTTTTTATATCGTTTTGCTTAGGCATGCCCACAGATAAATGTTTTTTCGCCTTACCTTTTTGTCCTTTTCTTATCTTTTTGCCACAGTTGCTAACCTTCTACTGAATTAAATTGCTGAAGTCCGGTACAAGAATTTCTGAGAAAGCATCATCCAGACTTGAAATTCTTACCGCATAGTAGCCAAGTGTAGCTGAGGGTAACAGTGCCGGATCCAGACCTTGTACTGCTGGCCTTTTTCCCTTCTGTAATTTCTTCTTTTTTTACCCAAAATAAGGTGGGGGGACCGGGCCCCCAGGGCCCCTCCCATAGGTCCGCCACTGGGTAATTTACCTCCGAGTTTCTCACTCAAATTTCTAAGCACTTTCGTGCGTTGCTCAATTGACCCAATAAAACTAATCTGGGTCTCATAGGAAAGATCTTTTTCGCCTGCAGAACTTGAGTATAAGTGATTCCAATTTTCCTCAAAGAAAAAATATTATTTAACCTGCTAAATGCATTAAAATCGATCGGTTGGTACTGTACTGTTTAATAACATTGTTTTTCCATTGTTACGGTCACATGATTGTTTCGTTGCCAGTATTGTTCTGAAATTCATTTTGTATGTATCACTGAGGCATTCAGTATGGAATATATTACTCGTTAGAAGCCGGTTCTCTACCAAGGTGATGGAACCGATCGACGAGACGATTTAAAAAAAGACACCTCACAGCATATGGCGCGTTTTTCCTATCAAAATTCAATTTATTAATCGTTTTTACTTACGACCTTCGTTTTTCAAATTCAACACTCCTTTCATTCAACATTGGCATTCGTTTTACAACTTCAACATTCGTTCCATCCAACCTTGACAGTCGTTTTCTAAGTTCACCATTTGTTTTATTCAAGCGCAACGTTAGTTATTTAAAGTTTGACATTTTTTTTTCAAGCGTGACTTTCGTGTATAATATTGACGTTAATTTACATATTTTTACTCAAGCGTGACGTAATCTGAAATTTGTTTCCAGTTTGCCATTCGTTTTTCACTTAACATCATTCGTTTAAAAAAAGAAACAAATGACAAATGCGTCACGCGTGAATAAAACGAATGTCGAGGTTAAATAACGAACGTTGTGCTTGAATAAAACGAATGCTGAACTTAGAAAACGACTGTCAAGGTTAAATAGAACGAATGTTGAAGTTGAGCGCTGGGCAGGTACGGGTAGTGTTGTACTAATGTTGCTATACACTTGCAGTGTTGTGTTGGTAGTATGGTTCACATGAGAGTCGGAGGGAACTTTTATTTCGATCCAAAACCCGGTGATTCCTGCCCTGACCTGCTTCTTGTTGCTGGTGGTGTTGGTATAAACCCGCTGTATTCCATTGTAAGACATGTTGCTGACATCCCTCAGTATCAACACACTGGAAAAATAGTCCTTCTATTCAGTGCACAGAACCAGGATGAGCTGCTCTTTAAGGTACATCAGCTCTGATTAATGACAGGATCGTGTTTTGCTGTGTAACCCATTGGCTCCTGGAGCTTTTCGCCAAAAACGCATTGTTTAGACATTTTGGAGATTATCAGACAGGAAATGGGCCAAATTAGCTCCAATCTACTTGAAAAGGCATCTGCAACATGACATTATGGCTTTCTTGCCACCAGCACCACGTTTTACGACGTTTTTGCCCGGGCATACGCAGAAATCAAAATTTCGAGATTTTAATTTTTGCGCCATTCCTTATCTTTTTGCTGTAGTGATTTACCTTCTACTGGGCTTGCTTGCAGTTTAAGAAATTCTGAGTAAGCGTCATCGACACGGGCAAACTTTTTAGGCTCCACTGAGGCGATCACAATGATCCGGGTCTCATTGGAAAGATCTTTTCCTTCTGCAGAACTTGAGTACAGATGATGCCAATTTTGGTCAAAGGTGATGATGTTATGGCCGGTTAAGGCCGGCACGGGAGTCAATTGGTTAATTCTATGTGTCTCTAGTTGCCAGGAAGTTAACATTGCTGCTTTCCAAATCTTGCAGTTTTTCATTATAAAAACTATATTTTATATTCGTTGATGAGAGCGTCTTTTGCAACGGAATGTATAAGTATTTTCATTACATGCCGGGTCATCTGGTCTTCGATGAAAAGGAAAACTCTAAAGGCTCAAAACCTTTTGCACAAAAGAAAACAGTTTGTTGTTAGGTACAAGCGTCTTCCTTCATGTCTAGCAATGACAGTTTAGCTCCCACGAAAGCGACCTGAATTTGATTCTGGGCGCGTACACTGTAATGACATACGTGTAATTTTGAAGCAGTCATTACAATAGATATTTTATTGAACTACTGTACCTAGTTCGGTCCGTATTCAGGAATATTGCATGCTCTGGTTCTTATTGGTTTCTGTTTTGCAAATCTTAGTACAGTAAATGTCTAAAATAAAAAGAATTCGAGCATTATTTCCCCAATGCAGACCTCGGACCCGTTCAGTTACATTCATTTCTGAAATAAAGATTCGCATTTACATGTAGCAGCTAAAGAGCCCAGAGTTCAGTTCATTTTTTCAGGGTTTGAATTGTGAGCTGCGAGGTTGCGAAACCGAGTCACGACAGTTGTGAAGGAAGATACTATGAAACTCATCTGCAGGCTTCACCTGTTGAAATAAAATTCAAATGCCTTACAATATACTAGCCTGCTAACAGGACCTCTTTTGGGTTACACTAGTAGAGAACTGAGGTACGGTATTGTGTATCAATGTACTAAGTAAGGTATGAACCTACAAACAACTTAAGTGTTCACCAGCTTCACTCACCCTGCCGTAGAATTGAACTTTTCTCGTTTTCCTTTGCAGGATTCGTTGATTGAAATTTCCAAAAAGTGTCCCTCGATACACTGCAAGTACTTTGTCACAAAGCCGGAAAATGAAAATTGTAAAACTGGAGTGGGAAGCACACAACCAATATGTAGGTTTAATTCTGGAATTACTGTACTGTCTTTTTACAATTAGTTTGATAGTGCGATCAACATATTATGCACTGACTAGGTTATTTCCAGGTGCAGTGGAACCCCAATAAATTGAACCCCTTAATACCAAAATCCACGGTTCACCTGTACCTAAACGATATTCTTCAGTTACATTTATTTGAAGCTGGACTGAACTCCGCTTTAAAAAATAAATATTTCTAGTCTCTTAGGCTCCGTTTACACGGGGCCGGACAAATTTTTGCGCGGACAAAAACTTGCACGGTTCCACCTTGCGTTTTTACGGGACCAGCGGAACTGGACGAATATTTGAACGGTTAAGTGTGCAAGTATGGGACCTGAAAAAAGCAGGTCAACTTTTTGACCGGCACGGTTCCATAACAAAAAACATTTTGTTACATTTTGTTCCTATTTTGTTACATTTTGTTAAATTTAAGACGAGAAATCAACAAAAGCAGGTTAAAGTTATGAGAACACGAGCGGCAGCAGCATGCATCGCTTTAGCTGGGCTTTTGCAGTACACGTTGCTGTAAATGGCTATTGGTTCTGATCTTAATCCCCTGCTTTTCCTGCTTTGTAGTCTATAACTACATGTGAAAAAAGTGAAGCCTTAGGGCCAACTGGCTAATAGTTGCCGGAGCTTATCCCGGTTCCTGTAGCATGAAGCGGCTAGAAGTATTTCTACTTCCCCTGGACGGGAACTACTCCATCGCAGGTCATTCCCCCGCAATTTGTTAGGTTTTCCCCAACAATTCGCCGGTACCCTTTTATACATCTGGGTGGAGAGAGGCGCTATGAGAGTAAAGTGTCTTGCCCAACAACACAATGTCCCCGGCCAGGGCTCGAACCCAGACCGCTTACTCCGGTGCCGAGCGCAAATTAATTTCTTCATTAGACCACGTAAAGTTCTTGCCTGCCGCCATGCTTGATTTGCCGCGTATTGCATCAGCTGCAACATGATTGGCTTAAAACATTAGCGATAACCAATCACATCAGAGACGTAAAAACTCCATTAAAATGCTGCGACTGGACTAAAATTTGCTCTGATCCGTGTAAACACCACTGCAATCTGTAACAGAATTTGCACGGATCCATGTAAACAGGCGGTCCAGAAACAAAATTTGTCCGTGCAATAATTTGTCCGGATCTGTGTAAACGGGGCCTTAACCGTTCGTTATATCGGAGGTTTCTGAGTTTTGTGTGGTCATCAAACGCAGGGATTACATGTCGAAATTGCTTTTACTTGTTTTTTTCTCTGGTTAAGCTCTGACAGTCTGACTGATGGTGTACATTGTCCCTAAAATGCTGAATCTTTCCTTATGCACATTTAAATTTGTTCTATTCTTTGTCAGATAAGCATGGTCGTATAAATGAATCAAGACTTCAAGAAGCTGTATCGACCCTGGATAAGAGTCAGTTAATGTGTTATATCTGTGGTCCTCCACCAATGATCAAACACGTGTCAGATACCTTGTACAAGTTGAACATTGCAGAGAACAGAATACACTTCGAGAAATGGTGGTAGCGAGTGGCTTCTTCATTTTGCTTGATGGAGTGGACTGGCCAAGTAAAGTGGAATGTTCGGAGTTTTTGGGGGACTTGGTTTTTGCCGAAAATTACAGATTACAATTCTGTTGGTCGACATCGTCTACAATTTTAATGGCAACGTCTACTTGGAAGCTTATTTTAAAAATGTTCTTCTAATTGTTCAAATTTTCAAGTGAGGACGAAATCAAGTAAAACGCCTCTAAACGCTCCTAAATTGTACATATGATGTTGACACTAGGTTTTAGGTTGGTTTAATAATTAAAGGTTGTTGCATTCTTTACATTTATTTATAATTTTCAATAAAGTTCAAAATGAAAGTGAAGAGTGATCATCGCAGTAAATTTTCCAATTTAAGCAATTGGAAAGAAGAAGCCTGAAAAAAAATCAGGGCTTCAACGGGATTCGAACCCGTGACCTCAGTTGATAGAGCATCGCACCGGTATTCGCGGAGGTCACGGGTTCGAATCCCGTTGAAGCCCTGATTTTTTTTCCAGGCTTCTTCTTTCCAATTGCTTAAATGGGAAAACTTACTGCGATGATCACTCTTCACTTTCATCTACAACCGCATTACAAATATGAATTATTTCATATGTACTTCACATCATTTCACTGCACGGGAAGATATGAACTCAATAAATTGACCTCGCTCCCAATGTATGGCATCATGACTCAGTTGGTAGAGCATCGCACCGGTATTCGCAGAAGTCACGGGTTCGAATCCCGTTGAAGCCCTGATTTTTTTTTTTCAGACTTCTTCTTTCCAATTGCTTAAATTGGAAAATTTACTGCGATGATCACTCTTCACTTTCACCTACAACCGCTGTACAAATATGAATTATTTCATATATACCTCACAAAGTTTAAAATGGTCCAAGTTTCTCTTGCGGGTAGGTTGTGTGTATGTTCTTTTCGGTCGCTCCGGTTGTGTTATGAGAGACACTGGAAAGGAGGTTGTTCGGGAACTAGCTGGGACCTACCCCGCTCATCGCTCCTCCCGCGCTGCTTTCCGATCGTCCCCACTGACCGAGAGCCAGGAACAGGCTAGGACTCCCATTTACAGACGTAGTAATCACATGCATGATCGTCTGGGATTTCTTTGTCAAATTCAGGAGAGTGCACCTCTCGGTCACAGGGTACCTTTCCGGGTCGAAATCGATTCCTCTGTTTTATACAAGGGGGGGCATGTTATATGCAGTGGAATTTGAAAAGAATACTAGCGTCATTTAATGTGGAAAGGTTTCTATAAATTATGTTAAATGGGTGTTTTGGCTTAGATTAAGATGCTTTTTACCTACTCAAACGACCGTAGTGCCCATTGTTTTGTTATTGATATTGTCGTCCCACGAAGTTATTAGTTTACAAACGGATAAGGAAAATTTTATTCGTTTCGGTCAAAACTTACCGAAAATCAAAGAGATTCGCCTAGTTTACTTGGTTTTTTTTGTTTTGTCGTGTGTCTAAAAGTGTTACATTTTTATTAGTGCCCATAATTAGTCTTTCTAGGCTAATATTTTACTTTACTTTTCGGAGTTTTCGGTTGGGTAACACTTTTCATATTTTAGGTTCTTCATTTTGCGTTTTGAGATCTTCGTTTTCGGTTTTTCGGTTGAAAAAGATTGCCCAACTCCCCCTCCCTATCGCTTAGTTTGGGAATTCTAGGTGCTTCTTGCTATGATCTTTGTTTAAGTTTTGTCCCGAGGTAAAAAAAACGAAGATTGTCATTTATCCTGTATCAAACACAGCAAAAAGGTTAAAGAAGGCTATAGTGATATATATCCATTGTCACCCAAATAGCAATCGGGTGGCGGAAAACGATTATCTGATTGGTCCTGCATGCAACTGTCCATTTCCCAACGGTATTCGCGTGACAATAATAATAAAATAATAAAACGATCTTTAAGGAGGAAGCACCCGTCGCGTAAATGCGTGGTTTTCAGGGAGGTCCTCCATAAAAAATAAAAAATTAAAAATTAAAAAATAAAATTATTAAATTCTAAAATAAGAAATACAGATGTCACAAATCTAAAACTACTGAAAATACGTACTGTCCTTAAAACTATTTACAGGGAATTATCTATTAACAATATGAACGTTATCTATGACATTTATCCATTATCTAAAAATGTTCATCCATTAAAAACCATGTAAGGTTTTTCTTAAAAATTTCACATGGCATTGCCTTTCTTAGAAATACTGGGAGGGACATCCAGTCATTTGTAAAACGGAAGTAGGACACTCTTTCCGAATTCTGTTTTAGGTTTGACAACAGAGATAATGACAACTCTTCTTCGATGCTTTTGTCATGCCTAAACCTAGAAAATGTTCAACCCCAGTTTCCGTTTCTTTTTTTTCTGTCCTCCACGCAAATGTTTTTTTCTGCGTAGGCTTTTGACCTTCATCTTTCTGACAGCCACTCGCTCCAGTCCCCATATTTTTCTACAGCGTCAAGGTTGCGCAACAAGTGGTGAATGAAGAAGTGTTTTGAACTCTGCAACCTGCTTACGAAACATCCTTCAAGTTCCTTGCTGCGCTTCCTAAGGAGGGCCTCCGTTTGTCGCATATTCTGTGGTAATTGTTTCCTACCAAACTACGTTACAAATAGCATTTAGACTAAATTTGACGCCGCATTCCGGAGCATTCCATTGACGTTTGTCGCTAGAGGCGTGTATCCGGTGAAGACTCGGGGTTTGCCTGTGACAGAGGTAAAGTGTTATTTTAGTGTCATAACTCTAGTCTTGCCCGACACCGGCAGAGAATATAAGTGTTTCTTTCGTGTGAATCTGTGGAAGAAATTTATAATTGAAGTTTTGAAGCTCAGTTCGTTATCAGAAGATCAATGGCCCCGTACTGCACTTCCGATGAAAGCTTGTGAGTAATGATATCTGTGTTAAAAATTTCGAAGTGAAACTCCCTCAAACTTAAAACCGCACATGAGAGACTTGAATAATGATATTTCATTTCTCAGTCTCCGCAGTTAACATTAATAATCGACCTCTATAATTATTAAGCCTAGAGATATGGTCTTTATTCATGGCACGACATGATCTTGTAAACGTGAGTCCGGTACATGAAGATCATAGATAACTGAAAGTAACGAATTGTAATGGTTTCTGTTTGATTTCAGGTTGCGTGCTTCCACATGCTTTCTGTTTCATACTCGTACAAGATATCTGAAAGCAATCCAATTAATTCGTATCATTTGTATTGCTAAAGATAGATCTTGCATGTATACAATGTATGCTAATCACACGTAATTTCGAGTCTGTTTTAATAAAATGTTTTCCGAAGTCCTTTTCGAGATCGAAAATGAAAAAACTGAACTAGAGTTGTGCTTAATAGCATTGAAGAAAATAGCACTGAAGAAAACAGCGCTTTAGGGATTACATGACTGGATTTGTTTTGGTATTTTACACTAGATATCATACTTGAGCGAGTATTCGTTGTGAAATATTAACTATTGTTTATAATAGCGAGCTGCAGTATTGTGTAAACAAAACAACATGTTGGTGGGCATATACATACATGTATACAGCTTTAATTTCTTCGACTTGAAGACTTTGAGTTTTGGATTTAGTCAGAGCGAGGGCCCTTCATTATATACCACTTATGTACCGGTCAATCCCAAAACCGCCTATGCCCCCCCCCCCTCCCCGGGCAAACCCCAGGACATTTGACTTTTTTGAAAAATTTTGCTCAAATTCCCCACTATGTTGCCAGTTTAGACGGTTAAATGCCCCACCCGTTAGAGCTTCAAGAGGGTCAAATCTCCCACCCTCCAGGCATGTTAAAGCAACTGTGGAAACAAGCTCTGCAAAAGTTTCAGCCAATTTCTTGTTCAGCTTGTCTTTGCTCCAATCTTTAATCTTTAATCTTTAACAAATATACTCCTAAAACAGCATAACTATACTAGGAGTTTTAAAACAAAAGATCAATATATAGACTTTAAACAGAAAATCCATGTAAAATCGACAAGAGCAATGACCCGTAAACACGGCTCAGGTGCTGAATCAAATCCTTTTCCGACCGCTGACAGATGTTTTGACACGAAAGTCAAATGCCCCACAGGGCGGGCTTCATTTTGGGTCAAATTCCCCACTGTATGAAGCTTAACGCAAGTCAAATGCCCAGGGATTGCCCAGGGGGGGGGGGGATGGGTGGTTTTGGAATTGACTGGTACATTACATGTACTAACTGAGAGTGAGGTCATTACAGAGAAATCTTAGACCGAGGCCTTGATGTATTGACCGAGCAAAAGCGAGGTCAATACATCAAAGCTGAGGTCTGAAATTTCCCTGTAATGACCGAACGGACGAGGTTGATAAGTCATTTATTATATGGCCTTTTTAGCGCTATTCTTTAAAAGAATACAATAAAACCACCAGAAGTAATTTTCTACATCTGCTTGCACGCACAATGGCTCTCTTAATCACTCATACTAAAGAAGCATCTCTATGCTAGTTTTTCTTTCATTTTTTGAAAATACAGTTGTACTTTGTGGATCTTTTTTGTTGTTTTTGCCCACACGCTCATAACTTTTACTCTTAACTCAAAAGAACCGTCGAGCCGAGAAAAAATTTTTGTAATGCCTGGTCATAACAAGAAAAAAACATGCCTGCTCAGTAGCCAATCAGAGTATGCCTGCTATTGTGTAATTCCAGAAAATATCCATACCTCCCTCACAGAGGGGATTTTTTCTAAGACACTCCCCCCCCCCCCCTCCAACCCCTCTGGAAATTCCAATTAAGCTTCATACATTTCTTTAAATTTTTTGGCCTTACAGAACCCCCCACCCCCTAGGAAATTCCAATCCCTTCTGTGGGAGGTGTATGGATATATTCTGGAACTGCACATTGTAGCCATACAATAAATCATATTAGTATCACCCAACTAGTGGACTAATGCAAATCCTGCATTTTGATTGGTTACGCTACTAGGGGACTAGGGGACGGTTATTCTTGTGTTTTTTTTCCCCAAATGAATTTCTTCAACTTGCATTTGCTAAGTTTTTATTGCCTTTTCTGTCCAACTAGTTGCATGATACTAAAACAATGAGACCCTTTGCCCTCAAGGGCCATGGGTCAATAGCCCATTCGGCTTCACCTCATGAGCTATTGACCCATAGCCCTTTCAGGCTACTGGTCTAATTGTTAATAAGTATAACTCTACTAGCAGTCTATCATGAATGCTGTTCTCTGATTGGCTATGCTTCTCACTATCTATTCTGTGGTAGATAGTGACACACAGAGTGAGTAGCAATTCCTTCATGTGTCTGCCTTACATCAAAGAATCTGATGTGCATGTAACAGAGCCGCTAACACACGTATCAAAAAAGCATAGCATCACTGTTGACAACAAGCCATTTAAAGCTCTTCAGCATGACTGTTCCAAATCATGACCACCATTGGATTTAGATTCACAATTGGAATGGTCTAAAAAATTCCTTGTGCTAACTGTTCATGGAGTTACATGTCTTGCTCGTCTTGTCAACATTGCCTAAATTATAAATTTACATGTCTGTCCATTTATTGACAATGACTATGAGGTAATGAGCACACAATAATTTCTGCAGTTATTTTATTGTGAAAATTTACATCTACCTGTAGTCACTGACTTAACTGAACCAAATGTTATCATTATAGATCTAGTAGTGCTGTAGGAATGGATGAAGATAGTAGTGACCAGCAACCAAGTGCAGAAGTGACACCAGCAAGCAGTGAAAATGACCTGCTTGCTAATAAATCAGAGGACAGTTTGGATGATGATGAAGACGAAGATGATGATGATATTGATAAAATGCTGATTGAGTTACAGAGTTTCCAGGAGGCAAGTCTCTTAGTAAAATTTTTCAGTCATTATTAGCCAAGAAGTGTCAGTCAGCTACTGCATAAGGACCATTGCTAATCTGTAGATAATGGACCGTTCAATACATACATATAAACCATTTATAGATAAAAATATAGTTGACAAAAACAGCTTAGTATGCATAATTTTTAATAATAAAACTTAACAAATGGTAAACGCCATAGCGTGTACTATTGAGTTATGGATGTACGCAGGGGGTTGCTAAGCACAAAAGAAGCACAAGAGTCGCACGAGGTGATAGCCCAGTGCGACTCTAGCTTCTTGAGTGCTTAGCAAACCTCCCAAGTGCATCCATAACTCAATAGTGCATGCTATGGCATTTTTCATTTGTTTTTAATTATAACATAACATTGAGACATTGGAACAACAGAGGTCTTTTTATTGAGCCAGATCACAAAGTGCATGCTTTGCTTTAGTTATTGAGTAGGTCAGCAGCATACGCCCATGGGCAAATAGTAGATGCTGAATTAACCAATCAGAGCACACAATTTGCTTTAGTTATGTTGTAAAACATCTTATGATCACATGTTATCCGCTCACTGTGATTTAAAGAAAGTGCAAAATCCCTTTATGATGTAGAAAACATCTCTTATAAACCATGACACATCAATATTGAAATGATAAACTTAGGATTAAGTTTAGAATTAATTCAAGTGTTGTACATTAACATACACACGGCGTGACAGTGTAAAGAATTGTGAAAGAACCTAAGTGAATGTAATAATTGCAATTGGTGATAAATGTTGGGGGACTATGTACCTGTCTTGGAAAGTTTGTCCCTCCTTCCCCCCCCCCCCCCCCTCCGAGATATGAAGTACTGTATGTTAAGGTTTGTGTCTCACTCCTTTACTTATGCATATGTACATACATTGGCTCGTAGTGTTTCTCATAATTACTGTATAACCCCGTCTGAGATATTTATATGAGCTGTTAGAGATACACATAGTTTGTATGCATAAATCCTAATCACTGGTGAATATTTTGTTAAAGTGCCACTATGATCAAATTTTTACTTTTTGATTTTTTTGGTTTATCACAAAGAATTCTATGAAAGAATTAAAATGCTGTTTACCGTTTGCAAATACCTGAATTAGTTCCAGAGATATCTGAGTTTAAAAAATGTTTAAAATATGCAAATTAGATGACTGATACTGACGTATGCCCAACCCAATATTAAATCATCTATATAAATAGAGCTATCTTTGCCAATTTGCAGTGCAGACCTTTGAAACTTGGTAGGCTAATAGTTCTACAGAAATTCTACAGAAAACACACCTACGGCTACAACTGGATGGATGCCCAATGTGGCCAGGAATGCCTTTAATATTGGGGAGGTCTGGAGCCCAGTATGTTGCCATGGTAACAAAACTGTTAAGCTTAACGTGTTGAGCATGTTTATTAGGATCTCACTGCAAAGAATCAAACATTTCTGATACAAATTGGTTGAGATATCCTTCATCATATTTGATCAAAATTTGGTTGAGTGTATGATGACATCACTTGGCTAATTTTCACGTTTTAAAGACTTGAATATTTCTGGAACAAGAAGAGATATTTGAAAATGGTAAACAGCATTTTTCTTCTCATGCAGGCTACTTGCTTATGTTTTAAAATGGCTTCGATAGAAAAGATGCAATTTTCGTCATAGTGGCAGTTTAACAGAGTATTCTAGTGAAGATTACATCTGTAAATGGAAACTCATCTGCATAACCTTGGAAAATCAAGCCTTCTTGTATGCTAACTCTCTCCATGTTTCTCTGATTCTACAGGAGCTTGAACAAAAATCTCAACAGTCCACAGAAGATGAACAAAGCCCAGGGGTCTTATCCTTTGTGCCACCATCACAACCATTGGTGAGAATTCAAACCAAACCCAAAATGCTGTCCAGGTTATTCTTGTTACATGAACTTAAAGTATACAGGGCATTAACATCTCCTATGTCCTTGTCCCCTCCCCTCCCCCCTTGCCATCCAGCATTATCATGTACATGTAGTCAATTGATAGTACAGTACTGTATTCTGGGATGAAATTATTGAATTAACTTGTGACATTGCAGGTTTTTGTGTAACTTACATGTACACTGTAGTACATTCTTTATAATAATATTTTGTATACTCTGAATATGTGACATTTTTTTCTTTGCTTTAGGATCAGTTTAGATTTTCCGTAAGTGCTATTGAAGGTTGGTGTCAAAAATAATAAAATCCAGTAATTGCTTAAGATTGTCAACTACATTTTTCTTCTACATCTTTGTACATAAAATCAAGACACTGTTATCAATGATGGTTAATTTTGATGGGTACATAATAAAGTGGATGGAAGTGAAATTATTTCCCATTGTTCTAGCTGATGGAAATAAATGACCCAGACTTGTTTAAATATGCTTGTAATATTCAGTAGGGACTGAATTTGCTGGATCAAATTGTGTCCTGCAAATTTACTATGTTATGTGTAGTTCCAGAAAATATCCATAACCCTACCATGAAGAGAATTTCATGCAAGTCCCCTCCTCCTCCTCCCCAGAATTTCCATTTTTTGAACACAAAAGTGACACCCACCCACCCCTCCAGAATTTCCACACATTTTCTGTACACCCTCATATCATACTGTCTGAAAAAAATAGTTTTGGCAAGGAAGTGGGTTAAAGTTAAGTAGAGTTTTAAAACCTTCAAAACACTTAGCCGTCTGCATTGCATGTCAGTGCTGTTTATCCTTTATCAATTGTAACATCTCAAGATACACACAAAGAAAACATACAGCAATTTATTTAAACATGCTTTAAAACAAAATAGATAAATTGTCAAATTTCCTTGAGTTCCTAAACAACTTAGTCCCAATTGTGGTAAAATTTCCTTTGCTGGACTGATAAGATGAGTGTGGATGAAATTGACACGGTGACCATACTTTTACGATCGCTGACACACTCATGACACACTCATGACAAAAGCGAATTTTACAGCCAAACTACATAGAAATGGAGAGAGATAAACAAGAATAAGAAATTCTCCAGTTTGTGAAATCGTAACATCATTTCTACCTTTATAAAGAAACTCATTTTCACAAAAGAAATTGACTGCCTCTCGACAGCTTTTAAGAGCAGTGCGAAAGCAAACTAGGCTAGTCACCACACTGAGTACTTTTCGGTCCACAGGGTGACTCCAATGTAGACTGGTAACAAGTAATGGCGGCCATTCTTCACATTTGTTAGCTTCTAAAGTTCTTTTTGAAGAAAGAAAATTCATTTCAAATATAATGTGATTTAAATACAAGTATTTCACTTAAAAGATCTACTTAGTACCCCCCCCCCCCCCTTCCGCTTCAGAATTTCCAATTCCCTCCATGGTGGGGGTATGGATATTTTCTGGAACCACACAATATACATTTACATGTAACTTAACACACACAAAACAGGCTGTGCCAACCCAATAAAAAGAGAACTTAATGTTTAGTAACTAAAGATACATAATATAGTTGAATGTTTGGGTTCGACGAAGTGGAACGCAATCCTAATTTTGGGCTGTGACTCTGCAGAGTTGGTTGCCCTGTGTAAGGTTATGTTCTCGAAAACCCACATTCCTGTAACGACACAAAAATGGCCACCCTGCTTAATTTTTGCAGGGGCATGTCACGGCATAGTTATTAACTATGGTCACGGCCAGTAAAGTGGTACCGTAACTGAGACGTGAAAATGTGACGGACATGTGAGCACGTGTAGACTATGGACTTTCTTTCAATGTGTTCTCAATCTCAGAGGTACAACTGTAGTGTTGGATACTGTTGCCGTGGAATTTTGAGGCTGAGTAGTATAATTATATCCAATAGTATGATGTTATTTAAACGTTCTTTCGGGATCACGAGGAGCTGTTTATTTTATATGTTCACAAACACGATCGCCTAGGCTTTAGGATGTTAAACGTGGAAACAGCTGCAATTCCCGGGCTGTATTTGATTGCATTTGTTGATTTAGTTCCAATTTGCGACAGAAAAGGTCAGCCGTATCCGGTCGAATATTATTTGGAATCGGTGGAAGAGTACTCTGAGGGCAAGATCCATAAGAGTGAACCTGAACGAGGGAATGGAAATGAAAATACCGTGTACTTTGTTAATCAGGCCAGGGGAAGTGCTTGAATCAGTTGCATGGAGTTTGTTTACAATAAACGCAGACTCGATTGCAAGCGTTTACTTATATTTGAGCTTCCTGTGTAGAATAATGTTCGTAAAAAATATACTTTTACAAATTAGCTTTTGCACTTAAACATTACAAGTTAATGTGAGGATATTTAGCACGAAATCTGAAGGCTGATGTAAACATTTTAGTCCTATTAAACTTGTGAGTCTATGGAAACTGGCGCCGTCACACAACGTTGTACTGTCACTGAAATATTTTTCTGTAAAACCCCGGTTGTTGATGAAGAAAGGTTAGTTTTTAGAGGTTGAAAGTCAGCTAGGGAAATCATTTAAGGTAACTGTATAAAAGTCTCATAATCTTTGATTACTACTAGTTTAGTTCACTAAATGTTTTACTAGCCAGTTACCCTCGCCATATGGAAGTGTAGTCATTATGTGTCACTAAGGTCTAAGCAACTGCATGGAAGTTACGATGAGAGAATTATTTGAGGCCAGCACTTTACTCAGTTTCTTTGACATGAAGCAATTCTTAGTCTTAACCTTGGAGGGAATATTAAAAAAGTGACACCCACATTTTGAACTTGGTCACAAGCAACGTTCTCAGTTTGAAGTAATGTTTGCATGGAGGTCTCTCTAATCCTATTAAAAGGGGTTACAAATTCTACAAGTGTAATCTAGTTATTAGTGGCTCATATTACATGATGTAGAGAAAGTTCTGGGAATCTCTTGAAATGTTCTCGTTAAATTATTAAATTCATCTACATATACTAAGAGCTGCTTAAAACTAAATAAATGCAATTTTGTAGACTGAGCTAAATACAAGGGGCAAGAAACATTTTTTTTTTATTTAATGTGATCAATTATCTTACAACCAGACTAATTTTCCTGATCCTCTGATTTGATTCCTTTTAGTGTAGTCTGGCTTTTTAATTACTGTCAAGATGATTCTTTAAGATAACTGATAAAATTAGCTTTCACCTTAAATTGTTGTAATGAATTTCCTAATTCTGTAGACACACACCTGTACATGTAGGAGGGGCTCATTAATTTTGCTGGTTGTGATGTTTTTTCAACCTGATAAGAATGTCTTATCTCCAGCATAAGTTGACAGGATTTTTAACAACATGCTTCACCAGGATCAGTTTGTTTTTGACCACCCTGATGTAAGGACAGCACAAAATAATTAACTCTGTCAAATCAAATCCACTGCCAACTTGCAGATTTTAGAATTATTTTTACCTTAACCCCATACCAACAGTTTTTTTTCTCCTTCGATTTACATAATTATGTGTAAATATGGTGGAAGAAAGTTAATTTTTTTTTTAGATTTTTTTGATACAGCATGCTCAAATAAATTTAATCCTCAAAGTTGAACCTAAGTCAGTTCGATTATGTACTTTAACCTTATTAAATACTTCTTTGAGGAAAAGAAAAGTAGTTGATCACTGTATATCGCTTGTAGTTATAGTCTCAAACCTTGTTGGTAGATTTCAGTGATATATCAGCATGGGAAGTTGTGACAGTTTGTTGTGCTTTCTGTTTGTGGTATGTTTACAGTTTACAGCATTCTCAAGGTTCCTATTGTGGCCCCTGTGAGTTCAGGAAATTATGCTTAGTATATATCTATGGCAAACATACTTGATGGAAAATTAGTTTCTCAAAAAGTATTTTAAGGTTCACATAATAGCCAACAAACAGGCTTAACTGACACCTAATCTATGAAACACATGCTATCCTATCACCATTAAAAGACCCAACATTGGCAAGTGATCAAAAACATTTGTCTGAGATCTGTTAACATCACAGAAATGTCTTAAAATTGTTGTGTTCTAGTTTGTTTAAAAAGCTGAATGATCTTTGTTTTCAATGTGACTTTGCTACTCTCCATGCACATGAAGCTCTAGTACAACATGAGTGTGATGGAATGATCCCTCTACATGTACATGTAGAACACAGCAGGCTGTCTGTCATAGCAGCATCCTGTTACTAATTATCATGTAGTTCTTTGTCTTAGCTTGAAATGTAAACCAGTTTCTATTGTTGTCCTACAGGCAATTCATGCCCAACACTGTAAATACTTGAACTTAAGATGTTTGCTACTCTGATTCTTTTTAAAATACATTTACAGTGCATGGCACACAGAAGTTTAACAAATCTGAGGGCCTTTGTTTATTTTGCTTTAAACCTTTTTGTTGTGTTAGAAAACATTAGTTTACACACTGTATGGATAATTGCATGTAAAATTTCTGTTTTTCTGACCTTTGTAGTCTGTCATTTGATATTTTTGAGTATCGTATTTCTTGTTAATTCATTTGGCTTAAAGCTGGCCATGCAATGAGTAAGTCAGCTAAAGCCAACAGGAACATCATGAGCAAGACATTAAGTCATTTCCTCTGGGTAGGACATGCTTTTCTGGGTTTCCTGTTTAGTGGCATGTCTATCTGTGTTATGAGTCCCTTGTGTCATTTCTTAGGACGATTTTGATCAAATGATTGAATTTGCATGATGAAAAGAGTATTCCTCCTACAACTCTGTTAGTAAGTAATTAATAAGTGTCAAATAGAACACTGATATGGAAATCTCTGAATATTGACAGGAAGTGGTGAAGTCGATTTGGATGCCTTGTTAGAAGATCTCTGTATTATGGAAAAAGACATGAATTTTGGCAGTGAAACAGAATCAGTGTTTTCAGAAACGATTTCCAGTCCAAAGATGAACTCTCCTATCTCACCAAATATGAAGGTATGTTATAAATTTAGGGTCTTTTGGCAACAGACATAGCTTTTGTGTAACGTCTGACAGGGACAGCCAGTGTCACATAACCATGGCTAGACATGTTTACTACTTTGAATTAGCATTTCTGATCATTAAATTTAACTTCAAAAGAATTTTGCTGTATGTTCTCACCCAACAATGGTTTAAGCCTTTGGGAATGTTTACTTTTGGCTTGTTAATACTATTTCCTGTCCATGGGGTTGTTATCAGGAGTAGATACAGCTGTAATATTACCCAGCAGCTCATTCAGTTATTTATAGTTTCTTGGAAGGATTTCTCTCTTGAATATTCTGGTCACAGGCATGAACATGGGCAGTCGACATCAGTACATACATGTACACTGATCATAAAGTAATTAATGAATGTTCAAAACTGGTTTTCATTTGAAATTTTAATATATGCATGTACATGTATACATTTACATTGTACATGATGCTTGGTTCATCATAGATTCAATTCTTTACTGTAGCCTCTTCCTGCACTTAAATCATTTGTGAGCAATGAGATCTGCAAAATTATTCAGTATTATTCATTCATTACAAGAGGATTTCTGTTGTTAAAACTCACATCAAATGCAGTTGGCAAAATATTTTTTATTTAGTGTCCTGTTTGGGGAAAATCAGTTGTCAATTGTGGTAGTGATCACCACAGAGACCTTGATAACCTCTTGAAATATTTAACTGTATATAATCAAAATAATTCCATGTGTCAAGTGTGTCTTGAGGCACATTTCATGATGTGTCTTACTGTGAGTGTAACTTGCCCCAGCACTGTAGATGTCATGCAAGGTTTAGACACAGATCCAACATGTATTTTACACACACATACATGTACATGTACATGTCACATGTTTGTATGTGCCTGTATTTGCCTAATGCCATTTATCTTGCAAGTAAATATAAGTACACTGTAGATGTGTGAGTAACGTTTTTGGATGGGATAGCTAGAAGGTTACTGAGAGGTTGCTAATGACAAGGGATCAAGGCTGAGCTTATATTAAGGATTTTGATTACATTAATGTTGGTATTGGATCTTCATACACGCAGGGATTTTAGTGGTCACAGGACTGAAATATGTTATGAAGGTTTTTTTTTCGGGGGGGGGGGGGGGAGGGAGGAGTTCAAAAGCCAGTTGGTTCAGCACAGAATCCATGACAGTGCATCAGGCCAGTGCACTGCACTACATGCTTGGAATATTACATGTATATACTAATGCTGTGTTAATTGATATGTATTTATAGGTGTCAGCTGATGTTCTAAGTCGATTAGAAACTGTTCAGGAGGAGACAAGAGAGCTTACTCCTGTAAGTATTAAAGCTTTGTTCTGCCACTCTACTCAATTGATAGACAACAAATTATCACAACTGACATTTAAAGGAATGTATAGAAATCAGTTATAAGAGAACATGATTCCTGATCATGAGACTGAATGCTGTCTATTGGTCTTATTTGTAGGAAGAACAGCATGAGCGAATCAAAGCTGAAAAAATAAGGATAGCTCTGGAGAAACTCAGGGCAGCAAGAGTGAAGAAGTTGGTTGTTAAAGTATACAATGATGAAGACCCTACATCCAAGACTGTTGCCATTGATCAAACATGGACAGCGTGGGAAGTGTGTAAAAAGATGATGCGCAAAAACGACACTGAACCAGACCCTAACTGGGTTCTGATTGAAAGAATTCCTCAGCTCAGTATAGGTTGGTTTGTGACATTTTTAAATTTTTTTTCTGTTTTGAATCTTGTGCAAAAACATAATTTAAAAAATGTACAAACTCTGCAAGTTAAGCCAGCTTAATGATTCATTGTGTTTTGCTGTACAGTTCCCCCATGGCAGGAGGGGGTGGGGAGGGTTTACTTGGGGTAAATGTGACGGGGATGTCTGGGTGGGGACAAATCTCCAGACAAACAAAAAAATGTTCTGTCAGGCTAAAACCAGACCCATAAAAGAATGTTCAGTGGTCCCCAATTAACAACAAACAACACAGATTATAATGTGGTGTGCACACTAGTCCTACAGCTGGCTTATTCCTATTGAGCCATCATGGCAGAAATCTGTTTATGTGCACAGCTGTGCATATGTAACATGTGTGCAGTTTTATTTCCACTGAGTTTAGCTGGAAGTCAGCTGTGAGTTCCAAATTTGTGAACATCATTCGGAAATAATCCAAACCTAATTGGCTTTTTCAAGCTAAAATGCTTACTACATTGTAAAACTTAAGTATTTTGACTAATATTGTTTGGCTACATTTAAGGACGGTGCCTACTTTTGTTAGTACACACATGTTCTGCGCATCATGCAAGCCATGGTTTAAGCCCACGCACACTGGGAAAGCAAAATGTTCCTACTGTGACCAAATCAATTTTGATGAACCTGTACGGGTGTACTTAAACCAGTGACACCAAAATAGCAGCGTATCGCTAACCAATAAATGTTAACTTCTTCCAGCTGAAAACTTAGCTGTTATCTTCCGCTTAGCTTTACACTGAAATCCAACTGTAAACGTGTACATGTACCTGCAGATGGCATAGTGTGTACGCAAAAACGCAAATGTCTTACTTACTGGGGAAGTCACAGGAAAAAATATAACAGGCACCATAAAAATTTTCAAAAAAATCAATAACTTTAAAAAATGTGATTACCCCAGCCTACATTTTAATATGTTGCAAAATGGAAGTGGCAAGCCTATTCAACATGTGATTAGTTTCTGGTTGTGAGAAAAAATTATTTCGACTGTGTTTTACGCTAAACCAGAGTAAGGCTTTCAGAGTCGCTTAAGTCGCTTTTGCAACAATTTTGTTATCAAAAACATACCAAAAATGATTTTAATGTTACCATTTGCCATGAAGTTTAAAAATCTTTTAAAATGTGTTTGCCTTTCTGTATGTAAGAGTGAATTCTAAGGAAACCTGTGAGGAAATATCCTTTCCTTTTTTTTCTTCAGAAAAATGCTGATGTCAGCATTTTTGTAGAGAATCAAGGCTAATTACCTCAAAAAAATGCGTGGCTGG
>CM042752.1:13993645-14006145 GCA_022496165.2 Catalaphyllia jardinei
TTTGATATTAAATGTTAACCAATCTTTGAAAAATCCAAACCTTTAGTTGGGGCTTCAAGTAAAAATGTTCCCCTTTAGGGTGGGGCATTTTCTTCCTTTTTTTTCCATCAGCTGTCTAAAGCCCCATGTCTCCCCGGGGTGGGGGGGGGGTGGGGGTTTCCAGTGATAAGTGCATAACCCCCACTCAAAACCACCCTCTCCCACCCCTCCCTACCCCCTTTCTAAAGGCCGCAATCGGAAAGCTGATGCATGCAGCAAATGGATGAGCCACGCAAATGAATCTTACCATACCGTGTATATCGCTGTGACTGTAGGGGGTGTTGCCTTTGCCATCTCAATTTTATTCTTTTTGCAACTTCATTCTGGCTCTCCCTTGGCATGAAGAATTGCTCTGCAGACGCTCTTCCCTCTTTCCGGAGAACGATCATTATTTTGATAGACTTTAAACCTTTGGTAGTGTTATAACTTTTATGTGACATGTTCTGTTTCCAATCCAGGCCTGGAGCCCGTGTGGAAATGTCTAACGGCCATTCTAGTGATGGTCGAACGTTGATATCCCCGCGAAGGACAAATTAACTCAAGCCGGATTTCATGGCTTCCATTCCTTTAACCTGAGTGTACAAACTTCTTTACACCTGAAAAATCAAAGCTAAATTTAAAAAAAAAACCATGCCAATGAAATTGTTCTAAGAATGTAACACCGGCCAGGCACCAAGTAATAATGTTTCTGTTGAGGCAGAGCCACCCCAAACAAGCCTTAATACGAACTCAGTGCAGGTCAAGTTAGAGAACAGAGTTGATTTCTGTCGTAAATACCAAGCCCTGTTAATGGTAGAATCCATCGTTTTCGTGTACATTGTATAAAAGACCAACCCTTTCGTACAGGAATTGAAAATGACCTGAAGTATTTACTATAAAAATGTCTTCAGCGGGCTGATTTAATATTGTTTTATTCCTTTGTTATCTTTGCGACGCAGGCTTAGTTATTCCGGTCATGGTCCCGTGCATTCCTTGTTCAAAACTCTTTCAAATGGCTCACTTGAGAATTAGACGATCGACCTGGGGTAAGATTATTTCACTCAAAAGAAAAGAGAAAACAGAATTTTAACTACTTACCCTCAGTTTGGAACCATCTTACGGCAATAGGTAGCCTTACTGTTCTGATTTTACGTTCACTAGGGGATGAACCATCAGAAAAGTGATGGGGGGGGGGGGGTTAGGACTTTTTCAGCTTGCACGAACTTTTT
Organism: Catalaphyllia jardinei; assembly: GCA_022496165.2. Classification (NCBI taxonomy): domain Eukaryota; kingdom Metazoa; phylum Cnidaria; class Anthozoa; order Scleractinia; family Caryophylliidae; genus Catalaphyllia; species Catalaphyllia jardinei. The sequence continues at coordinate 13,994,893 of CM042752.1, forward strand.
TTTGACGTCCATTGCCTTTGCAGGAATTTTTTTCGGGGTCAGGTCCCCTGCACGATTTTTGTTTTCTTGTGAGGAGGGAAAGGCGGTAAAGGCGGTAAAATTGTCTTCTGCCACAATCTGAATGTCTGGAAAAGGGCTCAAACATATCTTTATTGTGTCAAACAGTGTTTTTGCTTTACTGTCAAAATTCTACCCCAGGCATCAGATTATCAAGTTGAAAATGGTTTAATAAGTATAGTACAATGGTGATTGCCAAAAATGGCCCTGTATTTCATTGTTTTTGTTCTCCTCGCTTTCGCCTCTGTTCGTCTAAAATACGCAAAAAATTACGCCTGCTTTGCACGCTAGGACCGTTACAGCTGATACAGTTGCCTTAAACATTATTTTTGAAGGGCATTTGTTTAATTTATCGTTTTATATCGATGATGATGAAAAAGTAGCTTGTTTTAAACAACATACCCAGCTCAAGACTTAAGTACAAAAACCATACCCTACTTAACACCAAAATGGCTAAATCAATACTCTATTTATGACCAAAATGGCCAAATCGATACCCTATTTATGGCCAAAACGGCTGAAAACCACACCTTTTGTGGCCGCACGTACCTATATAGCCCATATAAGAGAGTTCCTTCCCCCCCCGCCCCCCCCCCCCCCCAACACACACACACACACACACACACCTCCCCGGGATTAGGGGCATATAATACGCTTGACAAAATCGGGTTAGTAAGTCTCACTGTGCATCTTAACATGCTGCAAGGTGAATGACGATTTGAATTATGGAGGGATATGCGTTTTAGCGTAACTGGCTATCATAACTATTGATGTGTGCTCTAGCAATAGAACGTTGAGCCAAGTGACGAATTAACTAGGACAAAAGAGATAAATTGTTTGCGAATACGAAGACAAGCACCAGACCGTGCGATTTTAGATGCGTCTGCATCGGAAAGTACATTAGCACATCACAGATTATTGAAAGGATATACCTCTGTGTATTTAAACAAGGAGCTGACGGCCATTTTGCGTCTGATAATTAGCTCGGTCTTTTCACTGAAAACATCGAATCATCGGGGCTACGAATTTTCACAACTGCTTCACGACTTGATAAAGTAAAAAGCTTCCACAATTCCATTAGTCTCCTCCGCAGCTGTTTTTTGTAGTGTCACGCAACGCTCCCCCCAATTGCGTGATATCCCAAAAAAAACGGCTGCGGAAGAGACCTACAATTCCATGAACTATTCCGAGTTATCCGAAAAAGGTTCACATACATGTCGCGTTTTAAGACTTAAACTCATTCGCCGTCAACACCTCCGCTCCCCACTCCAATTGATATATGGAACGTTGACACTAGGTGTTAATAATATAATTAATAACGTTTAACAAAAAGAACAATAGTGTCTTGAAAGAGTCATTCCATGGTAGCCCTTTTTGTCGCTCTAGCTTTAAGGCTATAAAGATATCTGTTGAGAAAAAAATGCTTTTTATTGTTTTTGTAGTTTTTCTTGCAGACGCCTGATACAACTGCTATTAGACGTAACTGTATCTAACAAGTTTAACAATTAAAAAGTCGTGTTGATGGAGTTGTCAAATCTTTGTTGACATAAGCAGCTGCAAAAGATCATGAAGCGGCGAGAATTTGAATTCAGTTGACTTTGTTTGCACTCCATGCTGATTGAACATGTTTAGTGTTTATTTATTGCTGATGCGTTCATTTGTTTTGTTTATTCTATTTATTTACAAATACAGCTTTGAATATTATTATTAACTAGCAGGCTAGTCAGTCTGCCACACGCATTGAGTCGTTTCTGATTTCATTGCAGCTTTGTACGAGGTAAACCAGCTGTTTTCTACAGATCATCGAACAAAGTATTACCAAATAGGTAAAAGCAAATGGCACCAACTGGTAAACAGGAGACTGAGGTGAGCCAATTGATATTTTGACACCAAAACACAACAAATTGTGTAGTTCAATTCACGTTGAGCTTGCAAGCGGTTGGGTTTCAGCTAAAACAGCAGAAGACAAGGAACTTTGAAAAAAAGGTGATCGTACAGTTCTGGAACAAATCAATCAGCAGTTTTTTTTTTTTCAGTGGTAGTCTTCTAACGCTTCCCGCAATGAACTGGTCATAGTAACCTAGCAATGTATTTCTTCTAATAACCTAAACACAAATTCACAAGTTCAGTAGTGTGTTGATTTTATGATATGTATTTAATGAGCTGGCGTTAAAAATTGAATTGCACGTTTTGTGGCATTTTTGACAACATTCAAGAGATAGTAAGGATTTGTTAGCACATTCAAGATTTTGTTGTCACCCCACTAACGAGCTACTCCCGTTATAGAAAATTGCTCTGCATAATGATAAAAAAAAACACGAGATTTGTCAGTTAGGAGGAGTTATTCGTGAATGCAGAAAAGGAAATGTCTAGATAACGCTCCCGGCTTTCACAGGCGGAGAAAACTTTTCGTTTAGTCGTTTGCATAAAAAATCGTTGAGATTTTGCCCGGGGAGAGAGGAAAAAAGATGACTCCCCCCCCCCCCCCCTCCCCCCCCCCCGTGTTGATTGTCACTCTTAATTTACCGTCCACACAAATCCGTCGCGAAAACGGAGCTTTTCCAAAACGCTCTTCAAACGGGAGGAATTTGAAAACGCCGGCGGCCTAAATTTGCCTTTTCCTGTGGACGGCAACAATTCATTTTGAAAACGGAACTTCTGGATAAAGATGACGTAATTATGTGATTCCCCTGGCCGATTTTTCCTCAAAGACAAATCCAAGACGACCGGCGATTGTTGCGCAGTGTGGACGGATCGTAAATATTTGATTCGTTTTCAGAGTGAAACCCCCGCTTTCAAATTACTTCGGCATAGTGTAGACAGGACCTGATGGGTGAATAGTGTGGTAAAATGAATTTTCTGCTGAAATGAATGTGCTGAGAAAACAGGTTCCTCCTAGGAAAATGAAACAGTAGCCGGAAAACTTTGCTCGTCTGATTATAAAATTGATTTGGAAACTACTTGGCAACAATTTTGGCGATTTTAGTTCCTGTTTAATTATGATAAATTAGCTCGCTGAGTGTGTGCTGGTCCTATCATTCAAGTAATCTATCCCCAAAACTAAACCGTTACACAAGGGAAGGTGTTGAAAGAAAATTTGGTAATTTATCTTCTCCTATTAAGCTTTGAATCTGGGTTTGTAGATATCCGAACCTCAGGTTGGTAGTCAGCCGCGGCCTGCAAACAAAGAGAGAGCTCTGGGTTTGTCTTACCTTATCGACGAGAACCCACCATGGTACATCTGCTTATTGTTGGGCTTCCAGGTAAGAAGAGTTATAGTCTTTTTCATGAAGATTCAGTTTAAATATAATTATTTGCTCGGGCGGATATTTATTGAACGTCAAGCCCAGGGGCGCTACTTTGATCGCGTTCATCTGCAGTATCTTTATTGCGGTATTATTTCACAACTTTTTGGACAACTCTGATGACTTCCGTTAATTCAGTTAATTTCGTCGAGTTGACTTGTGCCTCTGTTTCAAAATAAGTCCTCGTGCGAAACCTTTCATAAGGAAAACACTTTGATTTACTTAAAAATGAACGTGAAGGCGGAACACACTTTCATATGAATGTTTTCGCTCGCAGACTCGTTTTGAAGCAGAGGCAAAAGCCAACAAAATTAATGGCCCAGTGATGGGTGTCGATCAGAGTAGGAAGGCGAATTTGAGGCACCTTGACAACGTACACCGTATCTCATTGGTCTTCATTTTTATTGGCTATTTGACACAACTGAACCATACGAAAATTGCCAAAAAGTCATCAAATATCAATCAAAAAGTTAACAAGTGGCAACCGAAGGCGAGCTTCATTGTACCAATTGCTAACCTGACGCTTTTCATTTTAGCATTTTCTTACCATGTTAGGAGGAACATTGGCCGTTCCTTTCATTCTCAGTGGTCCAATGTGTTTTGCGAACAACACACTTGTCATAAGTGAAGTACTGAGTACAATATACTTTGTATCTGGTCTTGTAACGCTGCTACAGACGACTTTAGGAATCAGGTAAGAACCGGCCAGCAGTCTCGTGAGTCAGTGGAGTCCGCTGAAAACGAAGCTTGATGAAACTTGGCAACTGTAAAATAAATGTTTTTTATGAACTCACCAATGAGAAAGGTGAACTGCAATTTGTGCAAAATATATCTTTTCTGCATTAAACATTGCATCGGTTGAGCAAGATATATGTTGATGATGCTTTACAAATCGTCTCAACTGAAAAAGAATAAAAGTCATCAAACAAATTAGAGAATTTGTTACATGCACATTATTCTCGAATTTCGTTACTTAAATATTATATTCTTCAGCGCATTTAAATAAAAATAACCGAGAAAAACCCAAACGTGAAATGTTAATTCTCTTCAAAATCGCCATATATTGAAGTCAGTCGTATTTCATTTACTAAAGATTTACATGATTGAAAAGTTGGGATTGCCTTGCACTCTTAGCAGAAAATAACCTACCTTGTTTATTTCTTTGATCGTGAGCTGGCGCTATCCTGAGAATCCTGTAATCTGATTGGTTCCGGGAGCGGGCAGTATTTTCCTATCTCCTGACCACGGTCATGGTAACCAACTACGCTAAGCGCAGAGTAAAGTTGCGATTGCTTAAAACATTCGAAATGGCTTCTACATTTCGCCAAGTTTGTTGACTTTTGAAAGCGAAACTTCACACAGTGTAAAAATATTCCTGACCCTGAATTTATTTTATTGTACATTTGTTGACACGTTGATGAGACAATGTTAATGGTGAGCTCTTAGGATTTAGTTTAGGTTGAACATTAAGGAAAGAGATGATTTATGGGATTGAAGTACACTGATTTAGGGTTATGCATGACGAGTTTGTCTGTTGTCTGCTGCCTGCATTTTATACTCAGCGTGGTTTGCAAAGTTTTGTCATATTATTTGTTTTTACGAATTGCACCTGTCACACCTTTTGCATCCATAACGACCTTTTTAGTATTTGACCATCCGTTTCCCAAAGATTCGCGATCGTTTTCTTGAATTCAGTTAATCCCGGCGATGTTATCTTCCTTTTTCTACTTAACTCGTCGAACATCTCTGGTTGGGCTAGCTTCAAAGTCGGGGACATTGGTCAGGTGCTTAAATGCTAAGAGTTGATAACGTTGCTTTTACTTGTAGGCTTCCAATCGTTCAAGGAGGAACCTTTGGCTTTATTGTTCCGACATTCGCCATCTTGTCTCTACCACAGTGGGTATGTCCCAGTTCCAAAGGTCAGTTGAAACCACACGAATATCACTGAAAAAAAAGTTATGGTTTAAACAGTAGTTCCTTTAGTTTCAACTTAGGTTCTTTGCCACTGGAACAAATAAATCTTTCTAACGATCCGTGTTCACGAGATTTTATAGTCTATTGAATGAATGGGAGATTCTGAAATCTCCAAATTATAGTATGAGGATGAAAGTTTTGCCTAATAACTTTCATATGCGTGATAAATAATTCTGCACGTGTTCGTATAGATACTTACAAGTCATATGGTGTTTCATTTCCAAAGCATCTGGCAACTCGACTAAAAGCTCACTTATCGACAGCGATGAGATTTGGAAATCTCGCATGAGAGAGGTAAGGTCTACAGCAGGTCTAGTTCATTAATTGATTGATAGACTGATTGATTGATTGATTGATTGATTGATTGATCGATTGATCGATTGACTGACTGATTGACTATGTATGGTAATTTGCAAAGGACATTGAAGTCTATTTCTTTCATAAAAGACACAATTATGTATTTTTCATATCAAAATTCGACCATGAATCCGTCCATACCAGGCCATAGACTAGATGTCGCAGAATATCGGGACAGTTGACACAGCTTTTGATTGCGTAATGGCGAGTAAGAGCAAGGTGATGACATGAACCATCTCATCCGAATCTATATTTATCAGCTTCCACCTATCTATCTATAAATTAGTCATTCATTTGCTCGATCGATTGGATTCCTGAACCACTAAGGTTTTGTTCTTGCCTATATTAGATCCAAGGCGCCATAATGATCTCGTCGCTCTTCCAAATCGTGATTGGACTCACTGGTATTCTTGGCATTCTTCTTCGCTTCATTGGGCCGCTGACCATTGCACCTACAATCACTTTGGTGGGCGTGGCACTCTTCAAAGTAGCAGCCGAACACGCAGGTAAATACGACTTATTTTTAGATTTTACGTTTAAGAATACGCTTACACCCACCGAATGAGCGCAAAGACGACAAAGGTAATAGACGTCAACCTATGTAGCGACCAAAGCAAGGATTCACAATACATGCCATAACGATACCATTTTCAGCCAGTGTACCTTCAAAACCATTTTGTGTCAGACTTGTGTCAGTTTGAGAGACTTAGTTATGGTCGCTAAAGTGACTTATATAACACTATCACTAATGTAAGCGATATCGGCTCCTATGTATCAAATATCGTATATCTATCTCAATTTTGTATCTAGTCATCCAGTAATTCATCAACCAAGAAGAGTGCGACTCTACTTTGAACTACGCAGTAACAGTAACGTGGATAGAACCCTATGGTGTCTCAGATTGCAGGTGGCAATATTTGATTTTTAATATACGTTGAAATGGGAGCAGTAGAACTGGATAAAGGGGGAATAAATGTTGACCACATGGTTCTATTATATTCACAGGAAATCACTGGGGAATTTCAATGACGTAAGTGGATCTTTCTTAATTAATTAATAACTCTTTGTCTTCATACTCCGACATTTCTCTTGTTACCTCTGGTAAAATAAATTGTAATTATGGCTTTTAAACCAGTAGAAAGTTTACTTTGCTTACGTGAGAGGGCCCTTTGGACAAGTTATTTACCCGACTGTGATCGACTTTGCATGTAATACGGTCTTTAATATGACGACGATCAATGTTGCAATTTGTCTACATCGTATGCGCCTTTTTGTGTTTCAGTACAATCGTCCTAATAGCGTTGTTTTCGCAATACCTTACCGACGTCAAGATTCCAGTGCCTGCATACAGTAGAGGACGGGGAGGTATTTACGTTGGCCGCTTTCCAATGTTCAGAATATTTCCAGTGAGTATTGACCTCTATTAGATACTGAGTATATTTCTGCTAAAGGTATGAGTATGTCTGGGTATGTGTGATTTACGAATGTTTCGGAAAGTAGGGTGGTACAGAGAAAACTCACCCATCTTTGTATGGCATTTCTCTGTGTTCAGATTTGCGCTTTTTAATTTGCTTTGTTTTTTCACAGGTGTTTTGGATTGTAATAAATGAACAGTATTAGAAAACGTTTATGAAAGTGTTGTCTGGAACAAAATGGAAGCCAGAATAACTAATATTTATAATATAACCAAGAGATTTCGAAGATTTTACTATACCAAGAGCTTTCAAGGCAATAATGTTTATGCATCGCAGTCAAGCTTAACCGGTGTAAACTATAAAAACTCTAGATTTCCGTATTACCTTTTGCAGAGAAAGAAAACCAATTAGTCTGTTATAATTTTGAAAACAGTACCTTGGAATCTTGCAAACTGTCATGTCCATCTTTACCGGCTGGCACAATTCAATTTTATTATCTATTTATTCGCTAAATATGTACAGCAACTTTTTGCTGTATTTTCCACATAGATCATCTTGGCGATCGCTGTATCATGGTTAATTTGCGCCATCATCACTGTAGCGGGGGGTTTTCCTTCCGACCCCAACATTCCTCAGTACATGGCGAGAACTGACGCAAGGACTGCTGTGCTAAAAGAAGCTAAATGGTTCAGGTTTCCATATCCAGGTAGGTCAATAGATATCTTTGTTTTACTTCATGTTGGTGAGGCTGCTTACGTTTCTGGTAATCCAATTGCTTTCTTCTTCATGCCAAACTACTACTCAATGATATATTGGTCGTTTTCCAGGTCAGTGGGGGATGCCTACTGTGAGTGCCGCAGGGGTGTTTGGGATGCTTGCAGGGGTGCTGGCCTCCATTATTGAGTCTGTAGGAGACTACTACGCCTGCGCAAGATTGTCAGGAGCACCACCACCCCCAAAACACGCAATCAACCGTGGAATTGCATGGGAAGGAATTGGATGTCTTTTGGCAGGGGCATTTGGCACCGGAAATGGAACAACTTCGTACAGTGAGAACATTGGAGCCATCGGAATCACAAAAGTAAACACGTTGTCTTTTTCGGTTGTTATGAAAATTCTTAGTTAATCAACACGTATTTACTTCTATGAAATTCTGGTTAAACGGCTGTAAATCGGATGTCGATGGATGCAACATCGTTGTATGTAATGTATACGTAATTGGCCACTCCCCATCGGGGCTTTTCAGGACCAATGCAAACAAACAATGACAAACTCGTTCAAGGGAATCGGGTAAAATGTTACGATGTTATCACCCATGTCAGTGAATCTGTATAGCGCTATGCAATAAAACGTTTCTTATGTCAATATAAATGTGACAGCTCCCCAGCTAGGCCTTGATTCTTCATGGTGCAGCGATCATCTCACTGAATGACGAAGCTTTGGGCTTTACGTGCGATTCATATCAAACCTCCTAATATAAGTAGGTTATACAAAACAGGCGAACCGGGATAAAATAAAGTGCAAACCTATTTCTGTACAAGTGAACAGCCCCCCTTCTGTCTGACTGGATCCCTTCATGCAGTTGCAGAATGGAAGTCCTTTTGGCGTATTTAAAATATAAAATGTTTGAAAAGCAAGATAGTTATTCTGTTTAATGATGGGCGTGTTGGGTAGGATGGGATCATAAAAAGACTGAACCCACAAGAGCCCTCGGCGTTTTGAGTTGATTTGGTTGGAATGAGTCAATGTTAGTTTCACTCACTCCTCATTCTCGGTATCCTTTGTTTGCGTTATATATGAGGCGACAGGTTCACAAGAAAAAAGCATGACAGAATGCTTCCTGGACTACTTCCATCAGTCAAAATGAAATACGCAGCCTTTTAATCTCTGTACAAGGGAAAGTTTCAGGAAAGACTCCTAACGTGTACTTTATTGGTCCTTCTCAGGTTGGAAGTCGTCGTGTCGTCCAGTGGGGTGCATTAGTTGTAATGACTATCGGTGTTGTTGGTAAAATTGGCGCGCTATTCGTCAGCATTCCAGATCCCATTGTTGGTGGAGTTTTCATGGTCATGTTTGGAATGATCGCTGCAGTTGGTATCTCAAATCTACAGTTCGCTGACATGAATTCCTCCAGAAACTTGTTCATTGTTGGATTTTCCATTGTGTTTGGATTAGCTCTGCCACATTACATCGAAAATCATCCTAACGCTATTGAAACAGGTACGCGATTCATCGTGCTTCTGCTGTGTCAGCTGGCAAGTGAAAGTTCCCTGTTTTGAATTTGGAAATGACAAATCAGTGGACGTTGAACTTCGTTTTAGACCTAAGTAACTAGAGTTTCCAGCATTTATCCTGCTGTCAGGGTTAACATATACAAGTGCACCGATTTGTCATGTAACTGAAGGAACATAATTGTCCAAGATATGCTTTACTCCTCCTGCTAAATTTCAAAAGATATATTCTGAAGAATTAACCCTAACCATTACAGGATAATTGTGCTCTCTCTTTGACATGAGTATTATGCAGTTGTAGTTGCAGTTGTATTATGCAGACATGACAAACTCTGATGCTGTGAAAAGGCAACCGATCAAGATGTATAACTTGGTGAGATCTTAATGTCTTATCGCTAACTTCAAAATTTTCAATAGGTGATTCCAAAATTGACCAGATAGTGACGGTACTGTTTTCAACAAGCATGGCAGTGGGTTGTGTTGTTGCGCTGATTCTGGACAACACTATTCCTGGTACCATTGAGGAACGCGGGCTCAAAGCCTGGAGACAACATCTGTCAGATGAGGGTGATGAACAAATTCAAACCGCTTCTATTAAAGTCTATGATCTGCCGTTTCCTTTCCAACACCTCAGTAACTTCAGGGTAGCCAGGTATTTCCCTTTCCTGCCGTACAACGGTGACGCTCAAGAAACCCGAGGAAATGTGGATATGCAAAACTTTAGCTCTAAGCTGTAAAATAACATTAATAAGTGCAAACTGGAGTCGCCTGCATGGCAAATGTTCTCGTGCGAACGAAGAGTTTTCTGCACTCTGGCCGATAGTTTTCTTAAGACTGAAGTGAAATGTTTTTTTGAAGTAGCTGATAGAACTATTGATAAGGATAATGAGGAACAGCATTTTTTTTAGGTCAAAATTGTCATTAACCAGTGATGGGCTCCTGCATTAACCAACTCTCGTACGGTATGGTCGGTATTGGGTGCCATTTTTTTCTGCAAAGCTTTTCCTTCTAAGATTGTTACTTTTACGGACTGGGAACTAACGAAATTGATTAACATAAAACGACAAGAATATGCTAATAATAGAGATGAAGTTTCTGACTGCCAACGTTTTCATTTAAGCCTGGCTTAGATTACGGATCAACAGAGACTTTAATTTTACAATGCATGTCTGATCGACCAGTTGCTAATATTTTAAAATGATCCCACCTAATTTTATGGCTGGTTAAGAAAACATGATCATCAATTTGGTTAGTTCCCAGTTCGTACAGTTGTATTTTTTTTTTTTTTAATTGAAATTTATTGTTACTTTTCTCGGCATAGCATATTTGAATGCCACGTGTACAACATCAAAGTGTAATTATCATGAGCTGAAGATAGTTATTGATTTTAACCAATTTTTGTCAAGAGGGGGGATAAAGGGTAACAGAGATAATCATCAATTAATAGAGATTACTTCATGGAAAATGCGAACGTACGATTTTTATTTACGAGTTCGTACGAGTTGAGAAGCATTAGGCAACGAACGAGTGAGTTTTCTGATACGTATTAACGAGTGAATGAAAATCGTACAAAGTATTTTCCTTGCTGTAATGTGTTTATTTCATAGGTACTGAGATTTTTTCGTGTAGTATTTGGTAGACAGTTTGCACAAACAACTTGCTTTGTTCATCAAATATCAATTAAGTCCAGTGTCTCTTACTAAAGGTCTGTTACTATTTTTTCACAGTGAAGTTTTGTCTTCATGCTCCTGGCTACCTTAAGAATCAGTACGAATTTTATTCACTAGGATTTTCGTGGGTAAATCTCAGTACTTATGAAATAAAGGCCTTTAATGTTAAGCACTTCATAACTGGCCCCAAGGGACACAATGAGTTTTCACGGTTTCCCTGAGACCCTTAATGTTCCCCGAGACG
>CM042752.1:14021377-14026377 GCA_022496165.2 Catalaphyllia jardinei
AAAACTGACTCAAAACTGAGAAATGAAAAAAGGATAACTGACAACTGATGGATTGAATTACACAACCAACTTTGTTATATATCAAGTGTTTTTTTTTTGGAGCACTTGTTCGACTCCAGACGTGAAAGATCAGTTCATCGCTTCGGCAGCCACTCTGTTGGCAATAGTCGGGAAAATGTCGCTACCCAGGACAGCGCAATTACCACCAAAAAATATTGATCTATCGCCTAACTGACTGACTGACCGAGCGAGCGATTGAATGATTTCTTCCCCAGCTAACTCCCACACTTCACTCTAGCTACGCTATAACACGTTAAATATGACCCACACCATCGTAAAAGTCACTTTCAATAGTTTTTCCCTAAATCCATATCACTCACATTCTTTATGCTACTGAAAGCCACTAGAGCCTGCTGTTCGGCAACCATTACCCCAGAAGAGAGAAAGAGCTCTTGGATTGTCTTATCTTATCGACGAGAACCCGCCATGGTACGCTTGCTTATTGTTGGGTTTCCAGGTAAGACTAATGGATAATAAATTATTAGTTTTTATTAATATTTTCCTCAGTCTCTTTAAGTAGGCAATCTTTGTTAGATCTACAGTTTGTCTTCCTTCCTGTTTAATCCAGTTTAGTTCCACTTAAACGGCTACTACACAGACATGCATGACCGCTACAAGCAATTATAGCAAATTGTGGTGTTACCTGTCCAGGGCGTGGTCCTAGTTCATTTGTTCTGTCTGCGCTATCTAAATAACTAACGTGAATACTGAGTGGTGTTATGGCTGCAAGATTATCGAAAGAAAAGCTACCTGTTCCTGTGTTGCTTTTTTTTCTTTAGCATTACTTGACCATGTTAGGAGGAACACTGGCAATTCCCTTCATTCTGAGCGGTCCAATGTGTTTTGCGAACAACACGCTTGCCATCAGTGAAGTATTGAGCACTATATTCTTCGTTTCTGGTCTTGTAACCTTACTACAGTCTACGTTTGGAGTCAGGTATTGACAGAAATAGTATTTAGCTAACAATAGAATCATAGCATTACAATGCCTGAAGAAAACAGTTCATTATATTGTATTTATGAGCGGTACGACATAACAAATCGACCTCAGTTACTCATATCGAAATTTTCTTTTTAAAGTCCCTACGAAGTAAAGAAATAATTGCTGCTTGTTTTAAAGGCTTTTCAACGTAAAGAAGAATGGCGTTTTTCTTTTTGGAATATCTCTTTCGTTTTAGAGATATTTACATTTTTATATTATGCAAATGAGGAAAGTAATGATGTCATAGGTGGTCTATTAAAACAGTGCACTCAATCAAGAATATCAGTGCTCTTCAAACTTGGCACCAGAAATGTTGATCACAAAAAAAAACAACTTGCCACCTGTCATAACGTAGTTCTAAAACAAGGATCATCAACTCCGAACAATGTAATGGGAGCGTTAAGACAATATCGAAACCATGTGTGTTCTGAGTAAGACCCCTTGTCCCACTTAAAAAGGGTCCACATAGGGCCTGATATTTGTTTTTTTTACAGAAAGAGACTGGAGCCAAGAGTGCTGCCATGGCAACAACATAGTAGGAGTTATTCACGAGGATGATATCCATGATTCACTCTTTTACTATTCAAGTGGAACTATTTATAAACGGAAAAAGATACTCCAAAAAGAAAAACGCCATTCTTATTTACTTTTTGAAAGGCCTTCCACATAAGTGCAATTGTTTTTTTACTTCATAGGCACAACTACAGTCACCCGTTACATCAATTTATTGTATGGAATTTATTTGTAGCCAACGTGTTGCCGCGTGCTTTGATTGGCGGTATTGCCCTACTGTGCGATAGTGCATTCTCTTGGATGTTATGTCTTCTCTATCTTTTAAGAGTCTTTCAGACGGATGCACTGCACATATCATCCAATAAATTGGGCCCATTTCCACTCCTCCATCGAAAAGAATTGTAAAAAAGTGCTGTTGCTATTTTATTGATAACTAGACTTACCAATTACCCTCTTCGACGTAAGTAAGCATAAAACAAGGAAATTATATCTCACGTCATAATGTTATATATATATTACAGACTTCCCATCGTTCAAGGAGGAACTTTTGCTTTCCTTACTCCGACATTTGCCATTTTGTCTCTGCCTCAGTGGACATGTCCCAAAGCTGAAGGTCAGTATCAGTCGTTTTTGAGACAAAGTTTATCAAACGATTAACGTTTTCGTTTAGAAATCAGAAAGCGCTGGCTAAAAGTTGTGTTACTATAGCTCAATGGAGATACGAACTTTTTTATTATATGGCTAGCCTCGTGAGTGGGCAGGGTGAATCAAATCCTGTGCTGTGATTGGCTACCTGAGCCGCAAGATGGCGATATCTTCTCTGGTGAAAATCTTTCAAGGATCCTTTATGAAGATCTTCATCAAGATCTTTTAACATCCTGGTCAAGATCGTTTAGGATTACCCTCCAGAATGGATCCTCAAGAATCCTCAAGGATCTTCCAAGATCTTGCCAAGATCTTGAAGGATATTTAATGATATTCAAAGTTCTTGTTAAGATCTCTGAAAGATCTGAAGTTCTTTTCAAGATCTTTGAAGATTTTTGCAACAATTTTAAAGATCTTTGAAGATCCTTAAGGATCTTTCAAGATCTTTAATTCTAAAAACTTATGAAACTTTGAGGATCTTGGTCAGATCTTCAAGGACCTTGAATAGATCTTGCAATACCCTCAAACATCTTTGTCCAAATTTTCCTGTTCTAATAAATAATTACATTCATTAGGACACACAACATGTTTCTCGGCCCTAACATTAAGTGTTTTAACACTGCAAACGAAAACATGTTACTTGTAAACGTAAATTTTATTTTTGTCATAATTCTTACAAAATTTTTCAGAAGTTGTGAACCTAAATTCTCTTCATATTATTTGTGTTGTTCATCACACTAAAACACACTAAAACAACAACAAAAAAGCCTTAAAATGATTTCCAGTCTGTACTGTGTAGTATTAGCATCCTAATGCTTATGAAATCTTACTCGATGGAATGCGAATCGATCTTATTCGTTACACAAACCCCATACCTTATCTCTGAGGACTTTCAAGTTCTTTTTTCAACAGCTTCATTGATTTTTACAACCGTGAAATTGTCTCATTTTGGCATGCGATTGCCATTTCTTTCTCATTCAATCTTCTGTATTCCTAAAGGTAAACTTACTGCTTTGTCATGAATGTTTCTAAAAGAAAATTGAATGTCAACATAAATAGTCAAATACCAGATTTCCATGATCAAACTTAAGATTACTCTTGTTTGAACATTGCTGATGAAATTTATAGATTAATTGTTGTCGGTTTTTGCTGCCATAAAACCACGATTTACAGTGTTTCAGTTTAGTGAATCTTGGACTGACAAATAATACAGAATAAAACAAAATATTTTATCACAAACTTGTACTACTATTTGGGTGTCTGAGATAAAATAAGATTAAAATAGACTACTTTGCACATATTTTGCTATGCAAAAGACATGGATTAAATCAAAGTCAAAAACTAGGGATAAAACAGTGTACTTTAAAGCTTTTTTGTCGTTAGTCAAAAGTTGGTTCAGATAAAATAGGATTTTCATAGTTTATTTTTACAAAGGAGCAGGTCATCACCTTTGCTACACAAAAAAAACAGTCTATTTTATCGCTGCATTATAAACGAATATTGGTGTAACAATGGAACAGAATTAAAATAATCCCTTTTTTGCAAGCTATTTTTCAGGATGCCATGAAAACAAATATTACCTAAAAAAATACCCTAGTTTTTCCATCTTGCCTTTTTCTTTATCGGGTAAACTAAGAATAAAATGGAACTTTTCAAGAATAAAATAGGATAAAAATCGATGTAATCATAGCATTAAAATAGCCATAAAATACAAATGTAATAGGGCTGTCTTTGTAAGAGTAAACTGTAGCAATAATTATTATAAATGCTTATCAGCTGACAAGCTGATGTGCATGTACAGCCTTATGCACTGAACGTACCTGTTGGAAAGTCTAACAAAGAATCCTAGTAAGGTCTTTACAAGATCATCATCTAGGATCTTTAAGGATCCTAGAAAGGATTACCAAAGATCTCAGCAAGATCTTGATCAAACCCTCAAAAAGATGTTTACAGATCTAGATCTTCAAATATCTTTCATGTAAAGATTTTTTAAGGATCGTTGCTAGGATCCTTTAAGAGCCTTGAGGATTCAGTGAAGCCGATCTTGCAAAGATCTTTAAAGAATCTCTTGAAGGATCTTGGCAAAGATCTTTGTAAAATCCCTCAAAAGAAAGTTCTGAAACATCTTTCAAAAATCCTCATTAAACCCTCAAAGATCTTGAACGATCCTGTTAGGATCTTACCAAGGATCTTGATCAAATCCTTGAAGATCTTGAAGGATCTTAGAAAATATCTTTGCAAGATCCTTTAAAAGATTCCTTGAAGATCTTTCAAATATCCTCAGAGAATCTTCTCGGATCTTGAAGGATCCTAGCAAAGATCCTGTTAGCATCTTACAAAGGATGTTTGCAAGATCTTGATCAAATCCTTGAAGATCTTGACGGATCCTAGCAAACATCTTTGCAAGATCCTTCAAAATATTCTTTAAAGACCTTTGAAAGATCTTTAAATATCCTGGCAAAGATGATCTTTACATCAAAGACCTTTGTATACCTTTTAAAGATCTTTAAAGGATCTTAAAAGATCGTTATCTTAAAGGATCTTTGGCAGGTCCTAGAAGATCTTCAAAGATCTTCACAGATCCTGTGAGAATGTTCACCAGGGTTGCCAGCTCGGGATTACCCACTGTGTCCCGCAAGAAAAATTTACCCGAGAGCCATATCATTAATCCATTCTTGACCAAGCTTGTTTGGTCAAGATAACTGGATATTGGCCTCGTTCTTTTTTTGCGAGTTTATGGGTCTGAACTCTGTCACTATCCAAAAACATGCAAAAAACGAACTTGAACAATATCCAGCCA
>CM042752.1:14031377-14038877 GCA_022496165.2 Catalaphyllia jardinei
TATAGCGCTTTAAACATTTCGAAAAGTAATTTCCTACAGCTCTTTCTGAACTATCTTTATGTTATGTGTTGCACAGGTGATACTGGCAATTGCAGCATCGTGGATAATCTGTGCGATCATCACTGCAGCTGGAGGCTTTCCTTCAGATCCCAGCATTCCTCAGTACATGGCGAGAACTGACGCTAGGACTGACGTGCTGAAGGAGGCCAAATGGTTCAGGTTTCCATATCCAGGTTCGTAAAAGTAAAGCTGACTTTAATAATTTTATCTTACTTTCTTATGTTTGTATTGCTCAACACCGGATGTATCTTTCCAGGTCAGTGGGGAACGCCTACTGTCAGTCCTGCAGGGGTGTTTGGGATGCTTGCTGGGGTGTTGGCCTCCATTATTGAGTCCGTGGGAGATTACTATGCCTGCGCAAGATTATCAGGAGCACCTCCTCCGCCAAAACATGCAATCAACCGCGGAATAGGAATGGAAGGAATTGGATGTCTCTTGACGGGAGCTTTTGGTAGTGGAAATGGTACAACCTCTTACAGTGAGAACATTGGAGCCATCGGAATAACAAAGGTAGATGACTTGTACGGGTCATTTACAGTGCTTGTTGCTGCTGATGTGTACGTTGTGACTGTTGCTCTTTGACAACAATACATTTGGGCACACCCCTCTTTGAATATTCCAGGCCATGGACAAGTTTTCTTTATGGAACAGCAGGATTAGCCTGTTTAATTTTGCCATTGGATGTCTTTGTGACAGCTCCATCTTGAATTGTGTCTTGACGCCCGGCTCATGATCAGCCACAGTTCTTTATTGTTGACTTGAACAGAGATTGGTTGCCTGACCTTTTGTTTCTGTGATCGATGTTAAGCAAAGTGTACAATCCTATGAAACCAAGTTAAATCTCTATTAATTTAACTTGTCTTCGACGGTTTCCAGGGGACTAAAATGGGATTTGGGTATGTCATTTTCCTCAAAAGCAAAAAAAAAAAAAATATTGAATAATGCTTTATAACTCAATAGGTTGAAATTTTTCGTGTTGTCCAGTTTGAATGTAGCACTCAGTATAGTACTAATTTATCTAGAAAAATATATGAGAAGCGATATTCTGAACGAATCAAAATCTTAATTTAAAATGGCCCTATTCCTCAATAGGTTGGAAGTCTTCGTGTCATCCAGTTTGGAGCTCTTGTAATGATGGTTGTCGGTGTTCTTGGTAAAATTGGCGCGCTATTCGTCAGCATTCCAGATCCCATTGTTGGTGGAGTTTTCATGGTCATGTTTGGAATGATCTCTGCTGTTGGTATCTCGAATCTACAGTTCGCTGACATGAATTCCTCCAGAAACTTGTTCATTGTTGGATTTTCTCTTGTGTTTGGATTAGCTCTGCCAGATTACATGGAAAGTCATCCCAAAGCGATTCAGACAGGTATGATTTACACTGGAAGACATTAACCCTTATTGTTTTGACAAACGGTACACTGACTCAAAACAGAACGGCTGCGGTCAGTGGATGTCAGCGGTTACTTTGCAATTAACGACCTCAACAAACCAACCTTCAAACATGACCAACGGAAGTTTGACTTACAGTAGAAGGATCCCAACTTATATTTACAAACCAATTGCTGGAAACTATCTTAACACGGGTCTTTAAAAGGGCCAGTAACTTTGTCAATTTAAAGGATCAGACTTAAAAACTTTCGGACGAATAATTATAAATAACTTTGCCCCACATCATGATGATAGCCTCCGATCAGGTTATTAAAAGTTATACATTTACCTTGGGTTGAAACAGTGTAAAATTCGTTTTATTCTTGCATATATAGTAATTTATTAAGAAAACAAAAATCGAAGGCACCTTTTTGTCCAGGGTGAGTACAAATGAGAAATACGCATGTAGAGTAGGAGTGGATGGCAATAGTTTTCCCGCTTACATAACCCTTCCATAACAATCAGTATGCTCCTGTTCCTTCTCAAACTCATTAATAATTCATCAAGTTAAACAAAGAAAATCGCATCAGTGAAGGAAGTTTGGATACCCAGTCTTAATTAGCATAGATTTTGACGATTTTTACCTCTCCGTTTACCCTTTGTTTTTGTTTCGATTAAGAAGATATATCAAACACTCGAAACAGTGTTTCATGGGCTATCCAAACACCTCGAATTTCGTCAAAAGTACTCCGCGCGCCGTATTTTTAACTTTCTTCTCGGTGTTTGGATATCGCGATGAAACACTGTCTCTCGTGTTATATTACTTATTAGGTTGTTGGGCAATTTACATTGCATCTATTATACGCCTAGCTCACTGGGAGGGTAACATGAATCAAATTCTCCGCTGTGATTGGCTACCCGATTGTTCAAGATATTCGCGTTCTTTCCTTTTTCACGTGTTTATGGACCACGACTCCGTCTGGACCCATAAACACCCAAAAAGGATAATATCCAGCCACCTTGACCTTACGCTTGTTAAACAATCCATATTTATTGTTATTTTTATGGCCCCAACAGACACGAGTGTTTTACTGGAAAATAAACCACTCGTAAAATTCATAAAAACTACATCCGGGACCCGAGTGGTTTATTTTCCATAATCTCACACGTGAGTTTATGGATGATTTCACTGATATCAAGTTTGTCTCTTAAATTGTACTTAAATTCGTTGGTGTATCATCGAAACATCTTCGGGTCTTCCTCGAAAGTCTGCGGCAATCTTCGGAAATTTTCGGAAATTCTCGGAAAATGTTCGCGAACGTACGTCTGGCCTTCGGAACAATTTTGGAAAATCTTCGGAAAATCATCAAAAACGCCGTCATCAGTATGTCTATATAATAAAAAGAACATTACACGTTAGCTCGAACATATGAATTTTATGTTCTCGCCACTCGAACATAAAATTCATATCCTCTCGCCACCGTGTAATATCCTCTATATTTTTTTTAAACAGGAGTGTCGGAAATCGACCAAATACTGATGGTCCTGTTTTCAACAAGCATGGCAGTGGGTTGTATCGTTGCATTGATTCTGGACAACACCATTCCTGGTACCATTGAGGAACGCGGGCTCAAGGCTTGGAGGCAACATCTATCAGATGACAGAGATGAGTTTCAAACAGCTTCTATCAAAGTCTATGATCTGCCGTTTGGTCTCAATCGCATTAGTGACTACAAGGTGGCCAAGTATTTGCCTTTCCTACCGTACAACGACAACAACACGGATTGCGTTGCTGTTAAGCTGTAGAATATGTGAAGATCTTGACTGTGTACAAGAGAGAATCTTTGCTTCTAGTTAGCTTCTAGTTAGCCTATAATAATATACGTTATTGCATAGACACAAGAGTTGTTTTCAAAAACACATGATCACTTGCAAAACTCGTACGAAATTACAACTGGAACACGAGTGGCCTATTTTCCAAATCCTCACTAGTAAGGTCATTGGTGACGTCTTTTCTAATCTTTTTTCAGTCAGTTTGTCTAAATAACAAATAAAAAATTTTTCCTGAAAATTTCCGTTCCATTTGACTTTCATCTCGGAATGTCCGGAATTTTTGGTTGAATGGTTCGCTTTTTCGCAATTGAACAAGTTCTGGATTTTCTGGAACTTTTTCCCAAGAAATTTCCCTACCATTTGTCCCTGTTTCGAAAATTTCGCAATTTTGGGTCGAATGGTAAGCGCCCCATATGTCCGTTTTTGGATTTTTTAGCGGGACTATTTCGGCACTCGCGACTTGCGGCTCGCGGCTCGGGCTCGCAGGCTCGCAAATAGGGCGGTTTTACCTTTCATGAGTGTCAAAAAGTAACTAACTGGTTTTGCCTTTCTACGCGACATGATTGGCTTAAAAAACTGGCGTTACTTTTCCATCCAATCAGAGAAAGAACCAATACCTATTGTGACTCTTTGCACGTGTTTTCCCGTGCTTCACATCTGCTACAAGTGATTAATTTGAGGCTTGATTGATACATGGGATTTTAAGTGCCACGCCTTTAAGATTGATTAGAGAGATTACTTCAGTTTTGGTTTTACGACATTCATTTGAAAAACGCTCTATCTTCCATTTACCAACCCTGTTTACAATTAAAATATTTTGTTTCCAAAGACTAGTTTGTCCAACTTTTGACCCTTTGCAAGGAACGAAGAATTTCTCCGCGATGTTCACACAAAAAAAAATCCCTTCCACCGATGACAAATAGTATTACTTGAATGTCTTTACTACAACTCTCAGATTTCTTCTAAGATCGATGGAAGAGGATTTTTCCACCTAAGCCTTTTGAGTTTGGACAGTTGGTCCAACCATCAAATCGCCAAGCGCAACACGAGGCTGTGTAAAGGGAAAAAATATATACTATAAGGTTTCCTAAATTGCAATGTGAAAAAAAAAAACGATTTTGAGGTCTAGTGTAACAGGGACTTATTATAAAGCCATACAAGAAAACTGAGGTTGACTTATCCCCAGCGTAGCCTGCGTAGCAAGCGTTTCCGTGGAGTTTGGGAGCATAGAAAGACCGAGGAACGGGATTTTTGGTATTTTGCCTGCGCGGAAAATGGGGCAAGAGCCGAAAAAAGAAAGATGGGGGCAGGAGAGGGGAAGGAAGGAAACGCTTGCGGACAAACCCCGTTGAAAACTCTGTTTGCTGGCGAACAAGGCGCTGGGCTAGTCGAACATTGTTGACATATGTCGATCAATGGAATTAATGATCTGAGTACCGGAAACAAGGGGAAGACGCGTTCGAAGCTTGTTTACAAAAAGCGTCAACTTTTCCCACGGAATGACTATTTAGTCGTGAGCTTCCTTCCCCTCCCCTCCCCCCCTCTTTCACTCGCTCCGTTCATCGCCCTGTAAAACCGCACAGAAACGCTTGCTATGCAGGCTATCCCCAGCGGCGCGCACTGTACTACTCACGCGAATTCTCATTGCTTAGAAACCTTCTAATAGGCTTTCCATACTATCTTCAGATATCGTGTCACGATATCTTTAAATAAGTGGCGTGATGTCGATTGACTACAAATATTCCTGGGTCACTGCCTTTGAATGTTACGTAACCTAGCCCTGCCTGAGTCTAGCAGATCAAGAAGAGGCGTCGAAGTATATATGCACGAATTAAAGGAGAGAGAGAGAAGTAGAGCGCGAGAATAATACCACCACAAGAGGATAAGGTAACTAAAGCAACAACGCACCACGACACAGTCAATAGTTCACGCGCTCTTAAAAACCTGAGCAATTTAAGCTTTATAGTGTCCAGCGCTGAAAGTTCACGCAAGGCAAACGGTTTGAGGTCACTCTTTCGGCCGCCGGTACAAAATTCCAACGAAGTCTGCGGCTCAGAAGAGATGAAGGTCTCGCTGATTTTGTGATTCTTTTTAAGTGCGACTAATTAAACCTACATGATATAAGTAATGTAGTGAATGGAATGAGCAGTGTGATCTCGTTTTGATCTTCCGCGGTCGGCGTTCTAGTCACACAAACAAGTACAAACTTTCGCGAAATCAGCATAGCAACTGAAATCACTGTTTCGTCAGTGTCTTCTTGCAAATCCTTTGAATGGAATCTTTTTATAACACGAGTCGTTAAAGTTGAACTGACCCACAAATCCAAGTCGGAAAGGTAAGGTCTATTGATAAGAAGATAAGTTTTCTCCCGATCAAATTGCACAAACAATACCTAGGGCTAAACTTCTTTTGATGCATACCATTAACAAAGCCCAGTTTGTTGCGGAAACAAGGACTGGCCTGCTTCCAATGTTAAAAAAATTTAAAGGTTCATCCACGAGGAGAGAATTTATGTTAAAACTGAACCAACCCAGTTTTAAGCAGCATTTTGATTCTGCTGCAAAGCAAAATTATGCCATAGCCATTACCAAGCGATATATTGCCGCGTTTTACATGTACAGTGAACAGTCTCACGAGATTCGTGTTGTAAAGACTGATATGTTTTGAGCAAACCAGCGGTACTTAAACACCGGTTGAGTGCCAACCTTAACCTTTCCTCTCAAGCAAACAGCTAACGTAACCAAAGGGCACTCGGGCCTAATTTGTCGATGCCTTCCTTTAGAAACGAAGCCCTAAAGCATTGACAAATCTTTTTCCACAAATGAATATTACATGTTTCGTCAAAAACTCATTACTCGGAATTAGGCAGTTTTTTAGGGCATCGGTAGATTTTAGAAGTCGTTAGATTTTAGAGTTGCTCTTTGCCTCGGGCCAGTTGGGATTCTTAACAGTGCTATGTTCAGTTTGAATTTTGCTCGGTCCCACTAGCACTTGTGCTATAAACACTGCCGAGGGTTAATAAATTAAGGTTGTATTTTTTCATTATTATTTTATTATTCTACGTTAATTGCATTGCCATCCTGGTTTGAAGATATCTGAGCCCGGAGTTCAACTACAATCCCAGAAAAAAAGAAGACCTCTTGGATTGTCTTGTTTCCAGGTAAGACAAGCGAATACAGTTCCTGCGCATTTATTTCCCGTTTTTGTTGGATTGGCTTTACTTTATTACTTTGTTTTGTGAATAACAGTGAAATGCGTTTTTCGTTAGATTTTTGTGCCTATACGTAGATTTGTTTCAGTCTGTGGAATAACAATATTCGGGCGGCACGAAAGTCCCCAGCCTCCCAAAATCTGATTTACACCGATCAGGGAACTTGGTCCGCGTGAGCAAGCGACTTTGATTTGCGTGACCTTTTAACGCCTCACTTATCACCAGCACTACTGCATTGGAAACGGACAAGAGTATCGGCAGGTCAACTTGATCACAATATAACAATAGCCAGAACGCTGAGCTTTCAAGCCTCACTTATGACCAGCACTACCCCGCACTGGAAGCGGACCAGAGTATTGGCAGGTCAAATGTAACGCGTGACCTTGAAAGCCTCACTTATCTCCCTGGCGTTGGGTAAGCTAGCACCGGATCGGACAAGACTATTGGCAGGTGCACAAATGAAAGAGGCAAAACGCTGCCCAAAGCTTGGGGGAAGTCGCTACCCAAAGACTTAACCATCAACCCCGAAGGAGGTGACCCCCAGATTTATTGACAAACAAGTTATCCTCTACACAGGGAGGGAAGGTGGGAATTTTCTTTACTTTGAACCAAGCCTACTGAGTAAAGCACGCCACCGAAGGAAAGTGCTTTTACAATGAGTAATGGTGCTTTTATAGCTAGGCATAACTATGGGTGTAACCAATAGAAAACTGCCATGATGCAGATCATCTTGTGATAAGACTAGACGATCTTTCGCAACACTTGACACAATAAAGCATTCAAGGATCTCCCTTGATCTCTGCAGGTGCCAAACATAATTTGACCACGTTCTAACATATACATAGTTAAATACAATAACCGTTTCCGAGGATTGCACGTCACGCTCCATTAACTGCGTTTAACTGCTTGCGCCGTAAAACTTTCTTCAACTTCTGTTTGAAGTGGTTAGCTTTCATTTGTTGAAAAGCATTGGAGGCATTTATTTTTTAGTTTTAAAATATTCTAAATGTTATTTGCCGTTCCTCATT
>CM042752.1:14043877-14046383 GCA_022496165.2 Catalaphyllia jardinei
AAGGTACGCAATTTATACTAGTTATTTGTCATATTGGTTTGGCTGTGTATTTTGTTGCCACCATTCATCCGATAGTGGCAACAATACAATCGCCATTTGGGTAAATTACCAGTGAAAAGACTTCTTGTGGCAGGGTTCTCCGCTATCCACTATCTCTGTTGGTAGGATAATCAGATCAGCCTGTTAGATAAGAGAAGTTTTAAAACCACGGTGGGCAAACGTCTGTACAGTATAGTAAAAATATTTGTATTTAGGGTGAAATCGTCATTCTATATTTGTGTGATTCATTCAAGGACTAAAAGAAAAGAACAAAAAATTAGAGGTCATCCTTACCGTTTGCCGTTTTACATAAAAGTCATGCTTGACTTCTCTCTTTGATTTTTTGGAGCCTCCAACAAACGACGCCAAGCTTTGTGACCGCTTCTTCTCTATTTGTGTCTCGTGACGTCTTCCTGGTTGGACGCGATGTTGGCTGTTTTCAATTATAGTTATCTATTGCCTGTAAAATTCTAATTGTTGGTTTGAGATTTTCTATAGATTGAGCTGTTTAGCGTTTTAGTTTTTACGTCAATTTTAAGAGAACACTTTTGTCAAATCAGGCTAAAACTATGTAATGTTAGGTTGGAAGTCTACGAGTCATCCAGTTTGGAGCTCTTGTAATGATGGTTGTTGGTGTTCTCGGTAAAATTGGCGCGCTATGCGTCAGCATTCAAGATCCCATTGTTGGTGGGGTTTTCATGGTCATGTTTGGAATGGTCGCTGCAGTTGGTATCTCGAATCTACAGTTCGCTGACATGAATTCCTCCAGAAACTTGTTCATTGCTGGATTTTCCATCGTGTTTGGATTAGCTCTGCCACATTACATGGAAAGTCATCCCAACGCGATTGGCACAGGTATGATTTCCAACGCAAGAGGTTAATTAAGGAAGGGACGATGTCTAGCCTGCGTCCATCCAATTCGGGATGCACGCGGATAGTTGGGAGAGCACGAAGGTAGCGTAAGAGATGTTCGAGGCGCAGCTGAGAGCATCTCTACTACCTAAATGCTCTCCCAACTATCCAAGTGCATCCCGAATTGGATGGATGCGCGCTAGACATTGTCAATTGCTTTTTCACGCTGAAATTTCACCGACTATGAAGTCAGCCTGAACCATCTCTATGAAACATCATTTCGTTTTCGTAAAATATTAGCCAATCAGAGCGCGCGCTGGCATGTAGCTATGTTATAATCTTTTTTTAACTTTGAAATCTTTTTTTTATTGCAATACAAAGGACACTACTAACAAAACAAGACAAAAACCCTACTAACAATACTACTAACAATACTACTAAAATGCGCTACGTAAACTACTTTCTACACAGTACTTCCTTAGAATACACTACCAGCTATGTTATAATCTTGCATTATCTTGCATTACCTTTAGTGCAATACGAGTAGGCTAAGACAACTGGTGGATTCAATTGAATAAGGTAATAAGCCTGCCATCGTCTCCCATCAACTGCCTGCGAGCTATTCACGGCCTCAAAAGTGAATAGACGATCTCTGACTGCAATCAGAGCCAACCTGACTGGAAACAATTGACCCATAAATAGAGACGAACTTTAAACCGAGCCTTAATGGAAAATCAATTTCAAGGAGCACCCTTGACATTAAAGAGTGAGAAATGTTCTTCACATAGCTCATGAACAACAATCCTTTCCTTGACCACCTTCTACAAGCAACCAGATGATATCATATGCACGAACAATGCTACCCAGGTATTGAAACCACTGACAATTTTCTTACTTATAATCATTCACTGGCTCTTGTTGTAGTCTATGGGATACAACAGTTGTCTTAATAATTAAAATGTAAAGGTCGCTGCAGAGAAGATATCATAGTCGGCGTGGTAAAATAGAGGGCTAACTAGTAATTTTTTTCAAAACGATCTCCGGTTCCGTAATGAGTTTTAAGTCAAATTACTGTTCATTTGAAATGTCACAACTATTCTCAGTGGTATTTCACTTTATTGTTGGTATGTGCACTTACAACCGTAAAACAGTGCCATATATGTTTTAATAGGTGTTTCAAAATCGACCAGATTGTCTCTGTCCTTTTGAAAACAAGCATGGCAGTAGGTTGTATCGTTGCATTGATTCTGGACAGCACCATTCCTGGTACCATTGAGCAACGCGGGCTAGAGGCCTGGAGGCAACATCTGTCAGATGACGGTGATGAACAGTCTCAAACAGCTTCTATTAAAATCTATGACCTGCCGTTTGGTCTCAATCGCATCAGTGACTACAAGAAGGCCAAGTATTTGCCTTTCCTACCGTATAACGATAACGACAAGGACCGTCTGTCAACAGCCGATGTGAAACTGTAACTGATGTAACTGATTAAAACTTTTGACAGTCTTTATGAATGCGAGACATTGTTACTCTTAAGTCGAATAATGTCTTGTGTAACATACGAGAAAGAAAAAGTGCCTAGTTAGCCCAGTAGAACCCAGGCTGTTCTAATTCG
>CM042752.1:14051383-14056383 GCA_022496165.2 Catalaphyllia jardinei
CCTCGTAGCTCAGTCGGCAGAGTAACGGTAGATCTATTCCGGAGGTCGTGGGTTCGATTCCCACCGAGGTCAAAAGATTTTTTCTTTACCTCGTGTGGTTCCCTGATTCCCTTTACTAGGGCCAACGCCCAGTGGGTTATTCATGGGTTAAATTAGCACTAAAATTTACACTTCAGAGTTAATTCTCTGTTACATCATTTGTGTTCATAGTGCTACGCGGCACAACATTCATACATACTTTAAAGAGCACTGCTATCCACTAGCTACCACAGAATCATTGCTATCATGCTTTTCCCCGCTATTTATGGTCCAATCTACTAGAAAACCACTATCAACGTTTTGTCAAAATCCAGTTCGGGTATTCGACGCGTGTATATTCTCGTCTAAAATCACAATGCCGTTCCCAACTCCAATTTAGTTCATGAGTGTATAACACAATAACAAATTGTAGTTATGCCTACATCACCGTACCAAATCAAGATAAAATGCTGACCTTAACATGTTCAATAAAACCAGTTCATTCTTGTTATATGACTTGTTTGCAATGCCTCTATATCCATAATTGTGACCTAGTTGTTTCCTACAATTTGTGGGAAGTTAGCCTGTGAACAGGCTCCCGTTGGGTTTAGGGCGAGATAGCCGAGTGTAGTCTAGGGCGAGCGGGACGAGCCGATAGCGGTCTGGTGAGGAGGAAATGCCCCTCGTGTCCCACTCGCTTCGCTCGCGGAGTCAAGACGCTCCGACCCCCACTCTCTTCGTCGCTTAGCTCGCCGAATTTTTTTCCCCAATGGGAGCCTGTTGGCAGCCCCGACCCCACTCGCTTCGTCGCTTCGCTTGCCGATTTGTTTCCTCAACGGGAGCCTGTTCGCAGGCTAGTGGGAAGTTCATGCTTCTATCAGCTAGAAACCACACCGTTGTGGTTAACTACTAATTAACAATTAGAATTAATTGTCAATTAGTCTAATTGGTTTAGTATAAATTTACCGTAGTCTCATTGAATAAAAAGAAAAAAATGTCAAGTAACGCGTAGAAAAGAACTGTTTTATTACGTTACATCAGGTTCAAACGTGATGCGCGATGTGCACTGATGCGTAACTGTTGACTATCAGTCCAATGTGTTGAATTCTGTCGCCTTTTTGTCCTTTAAATGATCACCTACAAAGCCAACAACAGCAGTCCCCAGAGCATGGCGCGTCTTCGCCTTAGCCACGGAAACGAGCTTCTTAGGCTCTGCTTGCGAAATTCGCCCGATAAAAGCGTTAGGTATTTCATAAACATAACGCAAAAGTTTTGAGCAACGGTTCATGATACTCCCGCAAAATTGGATTTGGAGAAAAAATTGATTGAAATTGATTTGGAGAAGTGCCATATTTATTTTAATTCTATAACATCACAATTTCTTTGCTTTTTCCACTGCATGGTTTTCGATTTATTTTTTGTTTTTGTTGCGTGACAGTGATCTATTAGTTAATTAGATTTTTTTGACAAGTGTCAATGTCCTCAAAAACATGTGAAGAGTCTGGAGTCTTTTTTTTTCTTCTCGTGCGTGCCGCGCCCATGTCTCGTCCCATTCTCCTTTAGACTAAATAGTCTCTCTTCATAATCCCTGCTGAAAATTCGAGAGAAAAACAGACTGCCAGCAGTCTATAAGAGTGCTTAAATTCTCAATTAAATGCAGCCGCAGACAGTGTACGTACGTAAGGCCAGTCACTTGAAAGTCATGTTGCCCTCATAGGACTATAGTGTTGTCAGTTTCAATTACCTGTTTTGATCTCAAGTCAACAAAAGGCGTCGTAGCGCGCGTGAAAGGTGAACAATGGTACAAGATATCGAGGTGAGTGGAGTTTTGACACTGACTTTGTGCGTCGAAGCATGCTGACAATACCTGTTTTTAAAAATCGTAAAAGGATTATATACACCGCAATAGTAATATTTGAATCAGTATCAAAAAGGTCGACCACCACTATACCCTGAGTTAGATTTTAAGGACTATAATTGAAGCTGCGTAGACAAGATAAGTAAGACGTCATATTGCAGCCGTTTGTCCCGATCGAAGCACTATACTGTGTTGCGGACGCGCCTTTCATCAAAAAGCTAGAGGAGAGTGTTGTTGATAAACTTCAAAGTGCACCTCAGGTCCCGTCTACATTACACCGGAGAAATTTCAAAACGGCATTTTCACTCTAAAAATCCATGAAATGTATTAAGTCCATACTAGGCCGGAGAAATTTAAAAACACAAAAATCACCGGTCATTTTAGATTTGTGTTTGAAACGACTCCGGTAGGGAAATCACATGATCACATGATTACCGTGAGGTCATCATTTTCAAAATGCCCCGTCTTTAAAAGCCGGTGTTTTCAAACTCCTCCGTTTGAAAAGTATTTTCGAAAATCTCCGTTTCGGTGACGGACTGACGTGGACGGTGAGCTTAACCGGAGAAATAAAGCTACAAATTCCTCCGGCGTAGTGTTGACTCAGGGGTTAATAGGAAGGATGGAGTGAATGTCGAGCGACTAGCTTGGAAGTGGAGATGGCAAGCTGGAAAAATTCAAATATCCTACTTGCTGGTTTATGAAAAGAAACGAAACGTAACAACAACAGAGGCTTGGACTGAATTTTGTGACAATTGGAAAGTCGAAAGACAAAGAAAATTAAGGAAAACATTTTGAGAACAAAGTCTAGTTAATAGGCAGAAAAATTGATCTTCACGTGCACCTGCACCTTGCACCTGCGGGCTTCACCTTTGTACGTTTCGTGGCTGTTTTAGCCTGCGATTAGGCTCATGTTGAAGCAAAGGCGCGAGCGGCGTAGCCACGAGCGCAAAATCGAGCAGCGAAGCCGCGGGAACAGACTCCACCCTGCTTGATCGCTTTGCTTTACACCGCTCGAAAGTGTCACGCAAAGGTGAGCCTGGTCGCAGGCTATGGCTGTCATTGCAAATCAACAACGTGAAATAACCATTTTCCAAGTTTTTTTGGAAATTGTAAGCCACTGGAGCTTGCTGGTTTTGTTTTTCTATCTGGAACTGTACGCGTCCGTAGTGTATTCAATAGGGGTAGGTTTTTAATACTACAGACACACTGAATGGTTCTAGATAACTAAGAAATTCTGAAAAAAAATAACTCCCTGACTTCGTTCTATAATCTGCTTTGAAGACACCTGAGTCTGATGCTCAACCAGTACCCCAGAAGAGAGCAAGGGCTCTTGGTTTGTCTTACCTTATCGATGAGAACCCGCCATGGTACGCTTGCTTATTGTTGGGTTTCCAGGTGAGAATAGCAAATATCAACTTTAATTAATTTTCCTCGGCCCAGTGTAGCAGGCAACTACATGATTGTGATCCTTCTTGTTTTAGTTAACGACTTATTCAATCGGATAAAATATGCGACAGTATTGATCAAATGAAACACCTCTTCGGACCTTTATTTCCTTGGGAACTGATGCGTTAACTTAACACTGAATGCCAGGAATTGGTTGTAAATGACTAACAACGAGACTTAAGGTTTTTATCCATCAAGTTATTTCCAGTTGGACGAAGATTGCTATACAGTCATACATGATCGTTACAATCAGTAGAGACTCTACTCTGTCAATTAGCTTAGAAGTGAATACGGTGTAATGTTGAGATTGTCTGCTTTCTTCCTGTAGCATTATTTGACCATGTTAGGAGGAACATTGGCAATTCCCTTTATTCTGAGTGGTCCAATGTGTTTTGCGAACAACACGCTTGCCATTAGTGAAGTACTGAGTACTATATTCTTCGTTTCTGGTCTTGTTACTTTACTACAGTCTACGTTTGGAGCCAGGTATTGACAACAACATTGTACAGAATCGTAGTTAATAAGTTGTTGTATATTTTGTTATTTTTTGTTACTGTTTTCTCGGAAAAATTAGCTTTTATATTAGCTACTCTTAAATTCGAGGAAAAATAAAGTTTATGTATGTAAGTATGTATGTATGTATGAAGTAACAGAGAATTAACTCTGAAGTGTAAATTTTAGTGCTAATTTAACCCATGAATAACCCACTGGGCGTTAGCCCTAGTAAAGGGAATCAGGGAACCACACGAGGTAAAGAAAAAATATTTTGACCTCGGTGGGAATCTGTTACTTCATTTGTGTTCATAGTGCTACGCGGCACAACATTCATATGTACCCTTACTTTCTCTTCGCCGCGATTCACCATCTAAGTCGACCCCGACTTTCTCTGTCCGGCCTCGTAGCTCAGTCGGCAGAGTCACGGTAGATCTAATCCGGAGGTCGTGGGTTCGATTCCCGCCATCTTGACCGAATATGCTTGCCTTGTAACACGTACCTGAAAAGAGGAAATTATATGTTACGGAATTTAACAGTTAATCCGCGAGCGCTAATTGGATATGAGATGTGATAATCGAACAAATCTTTTCGCTCGCGCGCGATTGGTCTGAACACGTCACGTGACCGAATATTCCCCAGCTAAAACTGGGGGATATCCGAGAATATCCCCCAATTTTCAAAACTGCGCGAAGGATAATAAACACGATAGCTTCCATTTGGAGCGAAAATATGCTGGGATATTTGTCCTTGGACATTATCTGTTCCTTGAAGCTCACAGTTTTCCTCGAGCTACGTTCTCGGAAAACTGTTCGCCTCTCGGAACAGATAATGTTCGCGGACAAATATCCTAGCATATTTTCGCCCCAAATGGAGGCTATTGTTTATATATTCCCCAATTTTTAAATATATGCTTGTCGCGAAAGAGATTGGAAGGATAATAATTACAATTTCTAGCTTCCATTTGACGCGAAAATATGCTCCCAGTTTTCCTCAAGCTACGCTCTCGGAATGAATAATGTCCGCGGAAAAATTTCCTAGCAAATGGAGGCTATTATTTACGTATATCATGATACCTAGGCCAATGAAAACTCTGAATTTCATTGTCCAATGATGCAGTTTTTAATAAAATGTTACATAATTACAGGCTCCCAATCGTACAAGGTGGAACTTTTGCTTTTCTTAC
>CM042752.1:14061383-14088883 GCA_022496165.2 Catalaphyllia jardinei
TAAGCTCAGTAAGAGTCCATTCTCGAAAAAGCAAGTGCAGTTACATTTTTTTGAATTTAACTTGTCTTCCACGGTTTCTAGAGGGGTTAAATGGGGAATGGGATTTGCTTTACTGGTATCCTCTACTAGGGATTTAGTTACGTAGAGAGCAGCACCAGAAACGGCTCGCGAAAAAATAAAAATGCGCAGCGAGAGCCGGAAGCAAAAGTTCTTTGGCTTCCTCTCTCCGCTTTTTTTTTTTTTTTTGCTTGCCGTTTTCCGCGCTGCGCCTCAACTAACTGGACGCCTGGAAGAGGCTACTTTACTGGGTATCGGATTTGGTCAGTTCCAGCTGGGAAAAACAATCTCGATATGGTATGTATCTTTAATTCTCAAACTGAGTTTATGTAGAAAACACAAGTAGCGATATTTTGAATGAATCGAATTCTTAATTAAAATATTGCCTTATCCCTCAATAGGTTGGAAGTCTTCGTGTCATCCAGTTTGGAGGACTAGTGATGATGTTTGTCGGTGTTCTTGGTAAAATTGGCGCGTTGTTCGTCAGCATTCCAGATCCCATTGTTGGTGGAGTTTTTATGGTCATGTTTGGAATGATCTCCGCTGTTGGTATCTCAAATCTACAATTTGCTGACATGAATTCCTCCAGAAACCTGTTCATCGTTGGATTCTCCATTGTGTTTGGATTAGCTCTGCCACATTACATGAACGGTCATCCAAACGCGATTCAGACAGGTATGATTTACAATGGAAAACACGTTTCTCTGTTTCTTGGCAAGAGGACAAAATGTTCTCAATGACAGCACTGAAGTGCATTGTCTTAAAACCAGGAGCCATAATTAGGGACGGAGACCGTAAGCGCGCGCCATTTCTAGTATTGGGGTTGGCCCCATGATATGGGACAATTTTTCTATTTTTAAAACAAATTGCGCCATCACCTGCGGTACACGCGCGTACAATGCTGCGAGAATTTTCGCGGATGTCGCGCAGGAGAAATGGCGTCCGAAATTCCCGAAATCGTTTATGCGTTTGGCCCACAACTCAACGCCTTTATGGCTGTTGGAATTTTGCTTAAGTATTTTTGCCGTAAGTTGCTCCAGTCAGTGCCTTAAGACAGTGCCGAATTTAGGTATGTCCCGCTTTTAATATATAGCTGACCAAGTTGAGTTCCGCTGCTCCTTTTACAAGAACTTTTAGCTTACATTACTTCAATCTAAATAAGATTAACAGCTTTTCCATAACACAGAAAAGAAACCTAGTTGGATATGTTTGGACATAACAGCGTTTAGGCCCAATAAGTGACAATAGGTTTCTGTCTGTTGATGCTGCTTAGTTTTGTTTGTGTAAAAATCCAATGAATTGTCTGTTGTCGATGAATAAGAGCACTCGCTAGCTGATGGGTATTTTGCACTGCTAGTAAAACTTCGCACTTTGGTGTGAATCATATAATATCTCTAGTTTTTGAATATGTTTAAGGTTGATTAATGTTTGAGAACATATTAAACGCTTAACTGAAAATAAGTGAATACGGCAGAAATAATCAGAAAAGTTACGATGACGCTTTTAATAACTCGAATATAAGCTTAAGATTTTCGATGATTTTGATTGAGTCAAAACTCCTTGTCTATCTTATTTTCGCAGTGTAAAGTTTCACTGTGTGAAAGAAACACACATGATGCCAGTATAATCTTTTGGCGAACGTTGGTGAAAATTGTTGTAGCATCTCAGCACAAAAAAAAAAAAAACGAAACAAGTCTTTGTCACGATTTGTTGACAATCTGAAAACGACTCGGACTCAGTGAAAGTGCACGCGCTGCACTATGCAAATGAGCTCCTCGTACGCAACTTTTGCAAATTAGCCAAACGAGCAGATAAAGCATTGTTTGGCAAACTCACAAATTAACTCGATACCGGAGTAAACAGTTTTCTTACAGAACTTTTCTCTACAGAACAAACACAAAAGTTTATACCCGTATAATGAGGGCCTATTATAGGGGGTCGTACATCCCGTAAACCGCCATATTTTGCTCCTTCGAAACCGCAAACCGTTTTCGTTTTCTTCTAAAAACCGACACCGCCCTACAGGTAGGACGATTATCCTGATAACCGATGTTTTAACAGCACGTAGCAAATTCCTTGCGATGTGTTAGCTCAATAATCGTATTTCTCCTCACAAAGACCACACGATCTTAAGAACAGAACAAATTGTTTCTATAACTTCATTCAGTAACCGGGGAAAAAAGAGGTTTTGACGTCTAATAGGCTGTTCACAAACACGAAGACTGCTCAAGATGTTTATAACAAATTGTAAAAGTACAAGTTTTTAGGGCTGGGTGTGTTGTCTGTTCTTATGTGGTCGTTCTAACATGGATTTACGTGACCCTTTCGAAGCTTTGAAGCCTGGCCTCATATCACGTGCGTGGATTAGCGCGGCTATATGACGTCAGAATTTGTTCTAAAAAAATTGTCCCACATCATGGCTCCGCGCGGAATCCAAGACTTACGGTCTCCGTCCCTGATTATGGCTCCTGCTTAAAACAGATTGCCCGCAGTCAATCAACCCTAGCAGTTTCTTCTAACCTCCTAAAGAGACATTCGCCACCAAACTTCACTACACGAACACCGACTTAGAGTAGACGGAACCAAAGATGTAACAACCGAACAATTCACTACAGAAACTAGCTTTACACTAGTTTTTACGGCCAGTAAGACCACAGGCACTTAAGTGAAAAATCAAAAAACAACTTTGGTCAACTATGATCATAGTCCTTGTTCATGATCTTAACATGTCACTCCCCAGCACCAAACAATCCTTTCAATGAATTCCTTCACCCAACCGATTACAGTAAAGGTTGAAAGCTTGCCACTGCAGTTTTTTGGTATCTTGAACCATACATATATACGTATTTTGTAGAGGAGGTGTAGATAGCAAGAGCTTTGTCGAATAGTATTCGCTTGTGCAACTGCTATTATCATAAAAATCGATAGACTACTTTGCATAATCCTTCTCTTCATGGTCACTTTTCCAGTCTTCTAGCTTTAAATTAACGACATTTATGTCTTTAAACAGGAGTTTCAGAAATCGACCAGATAGTGACGGTACTGTTTTCAACAAGCATGGCAGTGGGTTGTATTGTTGCACTGATTCTTGACAACACCATTCCTGGTACCATCGAGGAACGCGGGCTCAAGACTTGGAGACAACATCAGTCAGATGACAGCGATGAACAGTTCCTAACAGCTTCTATTGAAGTCTATGATCTGCCGTTTGGTCTCAATCGCATCAGTAACTACAAAGTGGCCAAGTATTTACCTTTCCTACCGTACAACGACAACAGCACGGATCGTTTTCCAACAGCTGGTGTGGAACTGAAGAGCGTTACTGCTAAGCTGTAGAAAATGTGAAAATTGCACTTCTTTTGTTAAATATTGTCTTTTCTTTTCCGGCCTAGGCTGAGTATTCTTACATTTCTTCCAATTTTAGGCTGAAAATATTTTTGTGAATTTTCTTTGGTTTTGCGTATAACATCCCCATTTTAGAATGTATTTGGGCTATCGATTACAAGTGTGTAGTGTCTAGATGGCATTGAAGTAATTCTGGAACCACACTCCAGCCACTTAACCTGATACGACAAAAACAACTTTTTACAGAAAATTTAATTGCATCGAATTTACGGCTATTGCTGATTTTGGCTAGTTTGGTTGTTTGAGAAAGGAAGATTATTTACGGGCTAATTAAAAGCATATAAATGTATTGTATTAACACACAGAATATATTCTTTTCAAAATCTGGGGCTCGGGTTTATTCCTAAATATGCTCAAATGCTCACAAATTTCAGCCTTAATGTTCTTTTTAAATATTTCTTATATGAAAAACAGAGTTTAAGGAGAGACTGTGAACAGTTTGCTAAGTAATGTCTTATAACCTACAGTAACGGACAGAAGAGTGTTCATTGTTTTAAAATTGTCATTCGATAGTTTTTTCTCCAATTTGATCCTGCAAATAGCTGGCCACAAACAATGGTCTACTCAATCGTAGAACCGTCTAAATGTGTTTTGCTACAGGTAATATTCTGCTCATGCGTAAATGTAACCACGCTTCCCTGCGCTGTCAGAAGTTGATTTCATATGAACACAAACTTGATGATCCAATGGCAAAACAATTACTGAACTTATTTATCGCAAAATATCAGTGATTTGTCTGTGCCTCGCAGATCAGTTGTTTGCCGACGACGAAGGCTGAGATACTGAGGCAAATAACTGATCTACTCTCGCCACTTACAAATCACGATATTTTCCCCAATCTCATCCAGCAATTGAGCCTTTTGTCTAGACTTCGGCGTCCTTCAAGGTTCCTTACTTCTCTACAATTTGTAACATATATGTCTACTGCACTCGGCGATAAATATGTACGCTGACGACACTGGCTCCAAGATCAGCACCATAAAAAAATGTCTACAAAAATACCTCCAACAAATTGAGTCGTGGTTAGTGAATAGCAGGTTAATACTAAAACACAGCAAACCAAACTTCCGCTCTTTGGTACGAGACAATCATCGCAAACATTGCATCAGATTTTGTCTTACACATTCAAGGTACGCAATTTAACAGAGTTTCGATGTTTAACCATGTGCGAGTTATGCTTGATGAACAGCGTCTTTGTAAAGAACATATGACATTATTTACAGCAAAGTTAACAAATGTTTGGACCAAGTGTTTGCCTTTCCTGCCGTACAACGACGGGGATCGCTCACCAGTAGCTGAGTGTAGAACTGAAAAGCGTTGCTGCTTACCGTAGCCGTTTGCAACCTTCTTTAACATTCTTTATGAATCAAAGACGTTGAAATTGTTGTTAGTTAAAATGGTGAGTTAGCGTTCGCAAAAGAAGGCTCCTTGCCTCTTTTTTATTTGTTATTGTTATTATTTTTCTTATCATTATTTACCTTGGTGTGGTATGACAAGTAGAAAAGATGATGATGATGAGAAAGAGAAGGAGAAGGTGGAGGAGGAGGATGACGATGATGATGATGAAGATGAAGATGATAGCTAGGTGAATGATGTCTTGTGGAGTAAGATACAGAACAATACCAAATTAAAAATGTTAAACAGATCAGTGACTGATCGATAGCAGATGAATCCGATAGCGGAGGATAAGGCATATCTATTCTCGTCGAAAGCCACAAAGTCGTTCCTAACTCGGAAAAAGTTCTAAAGTTGATATTTTACCACTAAACATTTGAGTTTGAACTATTCGTTTCACCTGTAAATATCTTATACTGAAAGACAAGAGAGTCTTTCGTACATGAAGACTTTTTTTGCCGTTTCGTGATTATTATTCTGTGCAATTACTTACTTGTGCCATAGCAAAACTAATTCTTTGAATACTTATGCCTTCAAATTTCCTTTGTCCGTCACCTGTGACTATCACATAGGGGAATTAAGAGAATTTGCCCCTTTCAAAATTTATTCGCTAGCTGGAGAATTCGGCTGGCCTTAGTGGAAACCTAGGGTTAGATGGGTTTTCAGCAGTGATTGCTTGTTGGCTGAGTTGGATTTCGTTTTCCTAAATAAAAAGCTTCTGACAGTAGCCGTCTCTGTCAATTACTCTTACCCCTTTATCCATCGACCTCCATTCCTACAATAAAGGTGTAAATTATGCTCTGGGAAACACTCAGCCTCCTGAGTGTATTATCTGGTAAATTTGGGTTACCTGTTAGCTGGCTGAATAGAGAAGCTCAGACGTGTTTCTCTTGGGATTAAAAACCAAGAGAATGGCAAATTTCTAACTTTAAGTAGAATGCTGATTTCACTTGTTTCTTGGTTACTTTGTCGTCATGATAACCCCTGATAACATTTAATTAACTAGCTGGTTGTTTGCCTCTAGTTATTCCTTTTAACCAATAGTCTACCTCTGCCTGACATTGACATTTGTCGCAAATTTGTGCTTCCTTTGGGATAACGTTAGGGGCTGTTACTTTCGGGTACCTGTTACTTTCCGGTACAGTAGGCGTTACCGTCGGGTCGCCGTTTCTCTCCGTTAACCGAATCGGGTGGTTAAAAAGCACTTGTACGGCAATTCACAGTAGTTTCAGACAAAGCGGACGCGTAACCACGCACAAAATTAAAAGTTCCATTAATTTATGTACTGTATGTTTTGCTGACTACCCACATAGACAAAACAGGCTGTATAAACAGAAAAGGCCCTGAATGTCGGTACTGTAGGGAAAAAGTATAATTGTCGTTTTATCTGTCAATGCTGCCAAACAAAAGAAGCCTATAAATCATAGTTCCAAAAAAACGCAGTCAAGTTCGTAATGAGGTCACTAATAACTCTTCAAGTTGTTCAGTCCTGCAGTCAGGCTGTTCCTTCCGGCGCACTGCGCTTGAGATCAGAGAGTATCTCTTTTTAATTACTTGAGACTTTCATTTTAGTGGCTAAAAACAGTTTTACGGCTAACAATCATAATTTTGCAATTTTTACTGCTTCTAACGGCTAATACTTTGGCCCGCTTTAGGGCTAACGGTTAACCCCATCGAGAACCTCTACCATAATGCTGGTCACTTGCGAGTCACGTTGCCCTCATAAGACTCTATGTTATCGTCAGTCCGGGTTGCCTGTTTTCATCACGCAGATCAACTGAGGGTTTCTTGGCGTGTATAAAAGGAGAACAATGATAAAAGACATCGAGGTGAGTCAAGTTTTAACAATGATTATGTAAGTCAGAGCAAGCTGGCGATACAGATTTTAACAATCGTATACACGTACAAAGGATAATATAGACAGCAATATTGATATTACAGTCAATATCAAAGATGTCGATCGCCATGAT
The DNA here is from genome assembly GCA_022496165.2 of Catalaphyllia jardinei. Lineage (NCBI taxonomy): Eukaryota > Metazoa > Cnidaria > Anthozoa > Scleractinia > Caryophylliidae > Catalaphyllia > Catalaphyllia jardinei. The sequence goes on from CM042752.1 coordinate 14,068,211, forward strand.
CAGTTGTGGTTTCCCGCCCCAGGCTCGAGTTACCCAAGTCAGACAGCATTTTACATCTCAGATATTAACAAGGATGGAGAGAATATATGTCGAGCAACTTAAAATGACAAATTAAAATATCCTACTTGTTGTATGTGAAAGTAGACGCCACATATGACTCAACAGACTATTGTGATACTCGAATGTCATAAGACCAACTAAAAGTGCAAAGAAAAGATCTCGAGAACAAAGTCTATGCTTAAGTGAACTGTCTGCAGCATTCAAGAGAGACTAACACAAGCAATTATATATATATGCATGGAAAGCTGAAGGAGGAAAGGAAATGTAACAAAGTTGCAAAATGTTAGACTATACATAGCAAACTTTACTATATATACTACACAGTGATCATGTTGTTCCGATTAATGATTCGTAATGATTCAGACATGAGAAAAACGTGATCGACAGCTAAGAGTAATAGGTGTCTACTCCAGCTAAACCTGCATGTGATTGATTATATCGTTTTACCATACAACATAAGGAGCTACGTGATGAAATCTATGATTGAGTGAAGTAGGGGTATAGAAGAGAACAAAATTATAGAAACCCTTTTCAACTAGCGGCTTTTCGAACAACTATTTGGTTGAGAGAAACGGTTCTTTGATAATCATGATTACCATGACGAAAATTCTTTGAAAAGTTAAAAGTGAAATTTGTAATCCTTCATCAAAATGTTGGGAGATAGCAAACCAACATGAAGATATGGAAGCTTTTTAGCGTCCCAATATTACTGGTTTTCGGCAATACGAATTACTGAAGTAATTGAAATAAAATAGAAAATTGCTGCGCAGCACTCAAAGTGATTCGAAATTGTTGTGCTTTAAGATTATAATTTAATGGGGCTTAAGAGGAACCTCACTGGAAGAGTTCCCTGCTGTGGAGTGCAAAGCATATGTCGATATATAAATACATATTTGTTTGGGCTGCATGGAATAAATATTTCAAAAACAATATAAATTTTGGGCTGGACAACCCGTGCGATTCGCGAAGAGGTATTATCATCAATATTCGCGGCCAAATAGCAAACTGCCCTCATCAAAGCATCTAATCATCGGGCATAAATGACCATGTGCGGGCGGCAAATTCATTTACCGCCCTGCTCCTGATTGGCTCAGGAGACGTCGTACGACTGCGATTGCCCAATCAGAAAGCGCGTGTAAAGGTGGCGCGAGTTTAACAGGCCGTTCAAGTTGTTTTTTTTTTATCTAGAACAGTTCTCACAAAGCTTTTGAGATGGAGGAAACTCCGAATTTCGACGTCTTAACATGCAGTCAGAGTTCAGATTAAGGTCAAGAGCAACTAAACGGAATAGAGCAAAAGGCTCAAGCAAAAAGTACAAAGAAAGCGACAGAATGGGGGCAGAAAAAGTTTGATAAATGGTGCGAGAAGAGAGCAATCAAGGCTGATTTGAAAACAATTCACAAGAAAGAACTAAACAAGATTTGACGAAAGTTTTACGCTGAGGTTTAAACAGAAAAAGGACAAGCACTGACTCCAAGTGCCCTGACTGGAATTAGAGCAGCCATACATCGCCATTTAACATCAACTCCAACATTTTACAAGACAGCGATTTCATGACTGCCAACAAAATGTTTGAAGCCAAAGCAGAGTTATTTACGAAGGAACAAAACGTAAAACCCAAACACAAGCCGTCTATTGAGTACGGGGATATGGAGAAATTAAATAAATACTTCATGGAAGGCCAAAACAATGGTATTTGGAGAAACCCAGAGAAGTTAGTTGAATTTGCTTGGTTTTCTTTGTGCTACCATTTCGCTCGCCGTGGTCGAGAAGGCTAGCGGGAATTAAACAAACACTCGTTTGAGATCAAAGTGGACGGCACGGGTACACGGTATGTTACAGGGAAACTAACTGAGCAGACTAAAAACCGTCAAGGTGGCTCCAAACAATCAGATCAGCTCTTTTCCGATGTACGCATGTACGAAACTTCAAATGGCTTAAATCCGGTTACAGCGTTTGAGTTTTACTTGAGCAAGGTTCGCCCGGAATGCGATGCACTGTTTCAAACTCCTAATAAGGAGTACGCTCGCTCCCCTGCTGAACAGTGGTATAAAAATGAGCCACTTTGAAAGAACGCCATCGCCAAAATAATGGAAAGACTTTCAGTGAAAACCCAATTATCTCAAAGGTACACCAACCATTGTGTTCGCGCATCGGCTGTCACCCACTTATTCCAAAGAGGTGTGGATACCAAGAAAATATGTTCAATAACAAAGCACAAAGACGAAAGAAGTCTCACACACTACATTAATTAACCAAACAACCAGTGAACAGAAAAGAGAATGTTCCAGGATTTTGACAGAAGCTTTTCAGCCTATGAGCAGATGCTCCCGGTAGTTCACCAAACTACGCGCTCCCTGGTCCAAGCAGCTTGGTCTCACAATCACTGCAAAATCAGGTTATGGCTTTGGCTCAGCCATATCAAAACTGTACACAACACATACAGATAGGAACAATGAATGTGTACCAAGCAGGGTCAGCGCAGCAAATGGAGAGCGTTCCTAAGAAACGCCGTCGCATTTTGGAGAGTGACACTGACAGCGAACAGCACAACAATACAAAGTCTTTGCGAAAACAGTTGATGTTAAATTGAATCGAAATTTGGTCCTATACATTGATTATCAAGTTTAATTTTGATTATTAAGTTTTTTTTTGGTTCTATACATTGATTATTAGGTTTATTTTTTGGCTAGGGGACATTGTCGAGAATATTTTTTGTCGCTTTTCTATTAAAAAGCCAAAATTGTGCTTTTGTACAGGTTAGAGTGTAACATACTTTATTAAAGATCAAGCTTATTTTATTGCCATAGACTCTTCATAATATGGCCTTGTATATTGATGATAATGATAATAACAAGATAATGATAATAACAAGAGTCCTCGTAGCATCATTTGCACCCTCGCTCTGCTCGGGCGCAAAATGATCCTACTCGGGCCACAAATAAACAATATGCCCTCCAAAAGTCTAGTTATTGTCCTATTAGGGGACGATAACAACATACCGGAGAAATTTCTTTCCGCGGCGCAGGCTAGAGGGAACGTAGAAACAAACAATGTATAACAAACATTGTTCGCTTGCCCTCTCTCCTTGAAATGGCAATTAAAAAGGAACTATCAGTGACACATTGGTATATGTTTTCCTAAATTACTCACATTTTTCATTCTTCCTTTCAGGTTTCCGAGCCTGATGTTCAACCCAAAATCCAGAAGAAGTCAAAAGCCTTTGGTTTGTCTTACCTTATCGATGAAAACCCACCATGGTACGTCTGCTTTCTGCTGGGTTTTCAGGTAATGGCAGCAGATGCGGTTAGGTTTTTCGTTTCAAGTTTGCATAGTTTCAAAACAAAATTTCCTGGCTGCATCAAAGAAGTTCTTGAATGCAGCCAGGAAGAAAATTTTTTGTCCAAAAATTAGTAAAGATCAACTGAGTGCCGGCTGACTTCCACCAAATTTGTACTCGCGGGGAAAGGTAGTGTACTGGGATGGACTGGCATTAGTTGGTCAGTAGATATTGGCATGACCTAGTGTAGTTAAATAGCGTGATTCAATCGATCAAATCTTAATGGACCCCCCCCCCCGGATTTTTATTGCCAAAAGAACAAACAGTGAAACAAAAATTGTAAATTAACATAAGATAGTTATAAGAAAAACAAGTTAGCTAGTTACAAGTGTGGCTAAGGTGATCAAAACGGGACTTGAGCCCACGAGATCCGAATTTTTAAGTTTCGGCTACCTAACTGACTCTGCCACGCTGCCTTCCTTGACTATGCTTACAATTGACCAATGGATAATAGTGTAAACATTTAGAAAGTACAACTTGCTTGTCAATGCTAACACCGCTTTCACTTTTTAGCATTACCTGACCATGTTAGGAGGAACCTTGGCTGTTCCATTCATTCTGAGTGGTCCTATGTGTTTTGCAAATAACACGCTTGTCATCAGTGAAGTACTGAGCACCACTTTCTTCGTTTCTGGACTCATAACGTTCTTTCAGTGCACCTTTGGAGTCAGGTATTGAAAATTCAAATATCCACCACTAGCATCAAGTTTAATGAAGTGCTGCTCAGCTATCTCCATCTTAAACAATCATGCATTGTTCCAGTGTATGATAATCCATTTTCAAATGCTTTGCCGTGTCCTCTGAACCACCTTCGAGTGGATGTAGTATTGTCACTACGGACCCACTATGGGTTCATGCAGCGTAAAATTACCGCTTATGAATTAATGTAAGCCGCGTTTTAAGTCTCAGAATCAGAAAGAAGAGAAGTGTTTTTGATAACTCTGTTAATGATATTTGTGAGATTGAAAGGTTGCAACGTTTTCTAATTGCAGGCTTCCTATGGTTCAAGGAGGATCCTTTGCCTTTCTTACCCCGACATTTGCCATCATGTCTCTTCCCAAATGGACATGCCCCAAACCTGAAGGTCAGTCTTAGTAGTTTTCAAGGATAGTTTATAAGCTAATCAAGCAAAAAGACCTATAAGAGTCAAAGAATAGTTTGATAACAACCACTGGTGAACAAAAAACAGTTATGGTCGCGCTGCCAGCTTTTTCTTCCGCCTGAAACGCGCATATTTCCTGTAGAACGGGCAAGTTTGCCTCGTCAAAAGGTTGCACATCGAAAGGTATTTAACCATTTTTTTTAACATTCAGTATCGTTGTTATTCGGAAAATTAAGGCTTGTCAATTCCTACAGGGAAATATCTTAAACTATATCTCACGTCATGTACCAGTCATGTACCAGTTTTAAAAACAATGATTAGGAAAAATTGTTCATATTTAAATTGACTTGTTCAGTTCCTTTGAATTTTGCATATCAATGCCTATATCAACGCTTGAAAGAGCGACTAAACCAGTAGGGGAGTGAGTTTTGCCACAGAGCTGGTTCTGTTTATACGGGTGCAAGACAAATTCCAATTGTATATCTGTTTTAACTGTGATGATGAGTTTCACTACAGCGGTGTAAACTTTGACTCTCATATATGATCTTTCATATATTAATTTGTAGTTGTATCTTTTCGTTAGTAAAAGGAGGAGCGAGCTTTTGTGTCAGTGGAACATTCATCAAACTGATTCTTCAACTTCTGCCACTAAATGGATAGTTTTTGCTCGGTTTTTTAAGACCGTTGGTCTTACGACTTAAAATACCATTGTGAATGAATATTACACTTTAAGTGTTTTCTCCTCCACAGATAATGGAAACGCTACTGTAAGCTCCCTTATCAACAATGACGACATTTGGAAATCTCGCATGAGAGAGGTAAGGCCTATAAACTCACAAGACAGTTCTGAAGATGTTCTGAATTTGCTTCATCGTTAGATGTCTTTTCTAGGTTCTTCAAATTCTTACGAACATAGGGTTGAGCAGTTTGCATAGGTGGAATTTTTGAGCGGTATTTTCCTTTTTTTGTTTATTTGTTGATTTTGTCGTTCGTTCATGCTCCTCATTTGCTACATTTAGAATCAGTACTAATTTTATTCATTAAGATTCTCGTGGATAAATCTCAGTACCTATGAAATAAAACGGTTTACTGTGAAATTTATTGATAAACAGGCAAATGGATAATGTCAACGTTATAAGTGATAACGTCAGTTTCTTACATGCAATTAACCAAAAGCAAGACAAATTAATGGAGTCAACATTTCCTCTCACCTTGTCGCACACTTTCGTTGCATCGCAAGTCGAAAAGTGTTTTTGCCCGTATTACTACCCTCGTTACAAGTTGAAGCAATATGTTGCACAAAGCTCATCTCCTGTCTACCTCGGAAAGAACTAATCAACTTCCTAATCACTTTCGATTTTAGAATTTCCTTTGTTCTCCTGTTAGATACAAGGTGCCATAATGGTCTCCTCCTTGTTTGAAATCGTGATTGGTTTCACTGGCCTCATTGGATTTCTTCTTCGTTTCATTGGACCGCTGACCATCGCACCAACAATCACTCTAGTTGGAGTGGCACTCTTCCAATCGGCAGCAGACGAGGCTGGTAGGTTAACTGTTATGGTAGGTTAACTGTTAATGCCATTTTTGTTCATTAGACTTTTGGTTCTAAGCTCTAGAAAATTTAATTGATTGACGTATCTCTCACTTGTATAGGTACACACTGGGGAATTTCGATGACGTAAGTATTTTATGTCCCTACGAGAATCCTCTCTGGCATGAGGAATTTGATTTAATATCACGTGAAAACTTGTTGAGATCACTGATGTAATAAGGGACAGGTTAAAATTGTAATATGGGTCACAATACAGGTCACCCGTGCAATACGGGTTACAAATAATCGATAGGTGCCAAATGTAATTATTGTTACAACTGTAAAGGGAAAGGTCACAACTGAAATAAGACACATTACAAAAATGTATTAGTATGTGGTTTGTCTTTGCACTCCCCGCATACCTCAAGCATCAAGCAAGAAGTAAGATATTTTATTTTGTTTCATGCCTGAGCCGCGTCGGGGCGAAAGGAGAATTCTGATTGGCTCCCAATTTTGCATTACAAACCTCTAAATTCATCACATAATCATTTCACCTTCATGTTTGGAGGTCTTAATGAAATTAATAACATTTCCAATCAATTTCGAGGCCAGTGACGTTTCAGTGTGACATTTTAGGACAGTCTTAAATAAGTTTACAGCAGCGTTTTTCATTACAAATCATGTCAAAATTTTAAAGCTTTAGAAAACACCTCACATTTTAATGTCAGTGCCTCAAAATTGAAAGTGGTACTTGATTTCATGACACTCTTTCCATTTACGGTTCCTGTTTCCTACCGCCATAATTTTTTTATGATTGTAACGTGACACGGTCGGAAAGCAATACAATTCATCGTCCTAAACCAGATAAGACTACCCATGCATAGTACACCACGCTACACTCAGTTCGTTGTATAGTGAATATCAATGACCTAAAGCAGATGAGACATGCTGGCTTAATGGCGCTCCGGTTAGCCTATGGTTAGCTTGCGGTTAGCTTTTATTTTAGTGTTAGGATTTTTAACCAAACACTTGGTAAATCGTTCGTGGCCTAGTGGGTATGATTCCCGCTTAGTAATTCCTCGACCCGAGTTCGTTTCCTCTTGGTGTCAACTATTTCTTTTTTAACTTAGAAAAACGTTTCTGTCTCATCTCTACATCAGGTATAAAAAAGTCTCACATGGTCTCACATGGTCTGAAGCGATATTATATAGTTGCTTCCAACACGGTCGTGCATCGGATCTACTAAAAACGTTTTGATACTTATCGGAGTCAGTTTTAACGGCAAATTAAAGTGTTAAAAAAGGTTTCACAGTTGTTTTCGACGCGTTCTCACAGTTTAAAGTGATGTACCTTTTTTGGTTCTATGGTTATGTATGGTTGGTTTGTTAGGTTGCGTTATTATAACTTTTAAGCTAAGGTTTACTTCATGAAGAGGAACACTTGATTTCAGGTTGCAAATTTAAGGGTTTGACCTTTGACCTTATGCGTTTGACCTTACACACTTTATTCGTTGATAGTAAAAAGTGCATAAATATGTTCATAATAAATGCACCGGTTGTAAGGTAAAAGGTGAGTCTGCATACGAGCCAAGTGGCCCATCAGGCCGGAGCTTATCCCGGTTTCCTTAGCATTAAGCGACTAGGAGTATTTCTACTCCCCCCTGGATGGGATGCTAGTCCATCGCAGGTTTACCCCCAGCATTAAATTCGCCGGTACCCATTTATACACCTGGGTAGAGAGAGGCAATGTGAGAGTAAAGTGCCTTGCCCAAGAACACAACACAATGTCCCCGGCCAGGGCTCGAACCCGGACCGCTCGATCTGGAGACGAGAGCACTAACCATGAGGCCACCGCGCCTCCCGAAATGCACCGGTTGTACAGCTATGATTCTGTGATTCACTCGGCCAGTACAAAAACCCGGCACTAGTTTCTGTGGCATGCCATTTATAACATTTTTTGTGACCTCAAGTTTGTTACATTTACGATCTGCCCGTTAATCATTACATTTGCAAACCGTATTACAATAGTGAACAACCACCTATTACATTTGTAACCTGCGTTACAGAATGACCTATTCTTTATACCATTTGTAAACCGTAGATTACAATTGTGACCTGTCCCTTATTACAGTTGCAACTGGGCGCCTGAATTGCAAACAATTATTACATTTGTGACCAGTTATTACATTCGTGACCTCAACAAACGTCTTAGCTTCCCAGCATCCATACAGCACTGATGCAAGCCTAGTATCTAACCACAAGAACAAATCCTACCACAACTTGCTGTCAGGTACAGTACAGCTAGCTCCCGAGTTGACAATCATGGCAACATTGGTTACACCACCAACATTTACCAGGACCAGCAGCTGCCTCTCATCAACAATGGAAATGCATACCCATACCTGGACCATACTCAGAGTTAGTCTGATTTACTAATCTTTTGGAATCTCTTGGTCCTTTTGGTCTCTCTTTCCTGGGCGTCTTTTCATTTGCGTCTTTAGCCTTTTTTGGTTTACAACACCCTAATTTTGGCATATCTGACATTCTCGTTTCTGGCGGTGCATTTCTTGTCATTCCTGAGTGTGTTCAATCGCATCACACCCGCTGTAGCATCTCTTGTCTTCAGGTTTCTCTTGGACAGACTTTAATCCCACTATAAATCCTTCCTCTTTTCACTTAGGATAGCCGGCCAGTTACATCATCTTGAAGTCAGATATCAGCTGATATTTGATCAAACTTTAGATAAAATCTGTTATTCTTAATTCATCGTTTTATGTACGTTTCAGGAGTACCGTGTTAGTAACTCTGTTTTCACAGTACCTTACCAATGTCAAGATTCCAGTTCCTGGATATAGCAAAGAACGGGGAGGTTTTTATGTTGGTCGCTTCCCGTTGTTCAAGTTATTTCCGGTGAGTGCAGGTGGACATTTTTTTACATTTCTTTCCGTCGCCTCTCCATACCTTAACACCTGTCTCGTGGTTTGTCACACAGGTGATTCTAGCAATAGCCGTATCATGGGTTATTTGCGCCATCATCACTGCAGCTGGAGGTTTTCCTTCTGATCCCAGCATTCCTCAGTACATGGCAAGAACTGACGCCAGGGCTGCGGTGGTGAAAGAAGCCAAATGGTTCAGAGTGCCATATCCAGGTAAGATAAAGAATTAGCGAGGGTAAATAACTATTTCTGTATTCTCTGTTGCTAATGTTGTCAATTCCCATTTTCCTTTGGTATTTTTCCAGGTCAGTGGGGAATGCCTACTGTCAGTGTTGCAGGAGTGTTTGGAATGCTTGCTGGCGTGTTGGTCTCCATTATAGATTCTGTGGGAGATTACTACGCCTGCGCACGAATATCAGGAGCGCAACCACCGCCAAAATACGCTATCAACCGTGGAATTGGGGTGGAAGGTGTTGGATGCCTCTTCGCAGGGGCTTTTGGTAGTGGAAGCGGTACAGCCACGTACAGTCAAAATATTGGAGCCATCGGGATTACTAAGGTAAAAAGCAAGTTCTAACAACATTTCAGCATAAGTAGGTACATGTATCTACTTGTCAACCAAAGCCCCCTACGCTATTTATGAGATAGGAAGGGGATGGAGATAGGAAGGGCCAAGCAATATAGATTTTAAAGTGGGTGCGGTAGAGCGAACAGCGTTGATGGCGTTTCTTAGGTTAGGAAAATGTACATTTTCCTTCAAGCATGCCCCCTACCCTCTGTACCGAACAGCAACAACTCAATCTATCCAACAATTTGGTCGCAATTACCGACCTACTGCCCATCTAACAGTTCATCAGTGCACTCATTAAAGCAACCTAAATTGAAGGCGTTTGTTTTGGTTTGTTAGGTTGGCAGTCTTCGTGTCGTCCAGTTTGGAGCTCTTGCAATGATGATTGTCGGTGTTGTAGGTAAAATTTGCGCAGTATTCGTCAGTATTCCACAACCCATTGTTGGCGGAGTTTTAATGGTCATGTTTGGAATGATCGCCGCTGTTGGAATCTCTAATATCCAGTTTGCTGACATGAATTCTTCCAGAAACTTGTTCATCGTTGGATTTTCAATTGTGTTTGGATTAGCTCTACCATATTACATGAAGACTCACCCGAACGCGATTGACACAGGTATGATTTACAATGCTAACTGCTGACAGCTGTTTCCTTATGTACAGTGCAAACTATTTCGATCGACTGAGTCCATGATGCTGGACAAAAAATTGCAACTACTACCTAAAACCTAAATCAAAGTGCTCTGTGAGCAAACTCGTGAAGAGAACAAATGAATTAAAATTCTTTTGGATTATGTTTAATATTGTCTGGTTTAGGGAATACTGCGGTTGATTTTCATGTTTAGAGTACGAGCAGTGATTCAGTGTTAACTCGTAACGAACCAAAGAAAAACAGTAATTAAATAGTTGGATAGGAAGGCATTACAATTCAAATGATCATGCTTCTACATTTGACAATGCAAGGGTGGGCGATGTCATGTGTTTTAAACATTTTTCATTTTTATTTCTGGTTTACTAAGAAATAGTTGGCAGCAAATGTGGTTGAAAAAATGAGCATTGGAAATATTGAAAAATCAAGGCAATACTGTCTTAATGAAAACATCAATTATTCTCTCCTAGTCAGATGAGATAAACAGAAACTAGTTTTAAGTTTTGTTGCAAACTGGCATAGCCATCTTCTCCTTATAAAGATTGTACAAGGCCATGTTCAAGACATTTTTGATGGAAGTTTCCGATGTAAGCATTCCGTGAAATGCAAAATCTAGGCAATATTTCCATTTCAAGTTGCAACAAGGAGACGAGGAAACGAGGATTATTTTCCTTTGTTGAGGGAAGTTAGAGAAAGTTAAGTAAAAAGACAAGAAAAGACTTCCAGCTCACGTAACCAATGTAGGCCCAGGTATGCCAATGGCAAAGAATATGGAATGAACAAGTTGCCTAGCGTATCCACAGTGAAGAGTATCTACTTCTAAGTTTCATTGGCCGTAAAAACAATGAAAATGATTGGAAAAAAAACTCGCCTGCGAGAGCATCCGGTTGTTTTGGCTCTTGTTCTTTTTTTTGTGCAGGAAACAAGTGCAGAAAAAAACATGTGCCCTCACATGCTAAAGAAAAACACAAGCGACTTGCAATTGATTGAGCCACGTGTTTATGAGCTAGGCACAATTTAAACGTCCCAGAAGTCTGATAGTTTCAGACTTCAAATGGGATCTCTTTAGGGTCTCGTTGCTTCCCGCATGCTAGTCAAGGGGAACAAAGACTCTTGGTATGAGGCTGCTGGCACTCCAGTGGAAACCACCAACCAGTCTGTCCGCAAGAACAATTTGTGACATCACTGGAGATTTTAATCTTATCTGATCACCGACCAGTGCGAAGTTTTAGCAAATACGATCTTCAGGTTTGACTTGTAAGACTTGATAAACAACTATACTGAGGCCTCGTCCACACTTCGCTTGAGATATTTGAAAACTCAGCTTTGTTTCTAGGCCTTTAGGTTTTCCGTACACAATAATTTGCCACGAAAACGGGCGCTCTTCAAACGAACACAATATTCAAACAAGCAAGCAATTTGAAAACGCCGGCTTGGTTTAAAGATGGAGTTTTTTTTCAAAATGATGACGTCATGATTCAATCCTCAAAAATAGATCCAATGTCGCGTTTTTAAATTTCTCCAAGAAAGTGTGGATGGAAAACAACCGATATGTTTCCTTAATAGCTTCTCTCCCGCCTCTGGGGAGATCAACATTCTTTTCATATTTCTCTGACATAGTATGGACAGGGCATGAGTGTTTGCAGTTCCAGGGTGCCATTTAAAGTTAATGCTTACATACAGTTGCATGAACGCCTCCACTTAGACTTGCCACAAGTAGACTTTTACTTCTATAAAATGAAATCGACTTGTTCCGCTTGCTTAAAATCTGCGTGTGAACATGTTTCACAGCCTACCCCTTATTCCCTGGAGATTGTTTGATATATTTCAGAGCGAGCGTAAGCAGAGAAATAAACCATATGCCCAGTAACCACAGCCATGTATAAGATCAGATTTCAAGACATAGTTTATTTAAAGTTGAAAAAATGATGGCCAAAAAATAATCTTGACAAAAGAACTCTACTTGAGGTGTATTAAAACTGATAAGAAAACAAGAAAGGTTTTTTCTCTTTGCCGCACGACAGCCGAGAAAATTTGAACACGCAAAAACGAGTTCATAATTATTGACTTTGGAGGACAAAACAACACCGAAAACAACAAAAATTCAATTCATTTACTATAGCGGATAATTAAAATTATAGAAAATTCCAGAAGATAAAAGCGAAAAAGACATATCTAAACAACGATTTTAAAGACAAAAAAATCCGAAATTTCTTCGCGAGCGACAAATAATACAGGCCAGTGAAAGAAAGATTTAAGTTGTAAACTAGTAGTAATCGAAGATTAGGGAAGTGCGTTCGGCATTTCAAAGGGGAAATATTGTGTTGTGCTTATTGGGGTAGATGAATATGCCTATGGTATATTGTCAAATAAAGGGTTATGGCGTATTGTGAAACTTGTATTTAGTCAGTGTACGAAAAGGTTTTAAAGGCTAGTTATATGGTATGGTTTTTGAGGAGGCAGTCGTCGCAGTCCATCGCGCGTGTACATATCCAAGTTTTACCGTAGTTGGTGTGGTAGTTAAGTGTTAGTAAGTAGTAAGAGAATAGTTGAAAACTTGTTTAAATGAAAGCAATGATTTTATGTAAGTCTATGTTATTAAACAATGTTGAAAATGTTAACTACTTCTGACTTGGCTGATTTGTTTTACGACCGCAACGGGTCTGTTGGCACAATGGCCTCCAAGCAATACTACTTGGCTGATTTGTTTTGCGACCGCAACGGGTCAGTTCGATCAAACATGGCGAACCGTTCAGAACAAACCACGTTCTGGTTGATATACAGGGTCCAGAAGTGGCACACACTTTCCTCAGGCCTTGATAAATTACACCTACGAAACTGTTCAACAACATAACAAAATAACTTACCGATCAAACAGCAATAAACGGGCAATAAAGCTTGTTCACCAACGAACAACCACGTTCTCGAACGTCCGACAAACTGCGAAGCACGAGGCAGCATCCTTTGCGCAACGAAATTGTGACGTCATTCACCAGGCAGCATCCTTTGAGCAACGAAATTGTGACGTCATTCAAAATGGCGCTGAAAAGATGAACGCCCGGCCGGCCGACCGATCGAACGAAAAAACACGGGTCAGCTTTCGCTTGCGTGCACAGGAAACCTACGCGATCACAGGTAGCCCAGGAGATTAGGAAGCGTTCTTCCTTCGTCGCGAACGCAATAAAAAAGACGACAAAAATAGTCAATTATTTTGAAATAAATCGTATTTCAATTGTGTTTAATTAGTGCCCACTTAGTTCTTTTCTCAGGTGTTTTGTAGCAGCTGAATAAAACTAAAAATTTCACTTAAACTAAACAAACACGGCCGCGGAGGTAGCCCTAAATTAAATTAAATTAAATTAAATATGCAGAACTCTACGATGCAAAAATACTGTTAACTTTAGATACCTGAATTTGCCAAAGAAAGGTAACGAAATGAAAGACACGAGACAGGAAGTACAATAAGAATAAATTTTCATTCAAGATGAGGCAGAAAAAACTATTTGAAAAGGAAAAAATGTTCATATTTCGCAAACATGCTTCGCTGCGTGACAGCATGTTCAAATTAATTCTTCACGCGCGAAAGCTTGAGTTTTTGCCGACGGCTTTTGCAGTCAATTTATCGGATGTGGCTTTACCCGTGGTTCAGACATTTGAATTAAACTTGGAAGTAATACTATACTTTTTTGTTTTGCAAATTCTAGGAAGCTGTCTTAAATCCGCGATCTGTATTCAATACCCAGTTGACAGGGAAACGACTTTGTAAACACACGGACTTCAAAAGCGTCCTTAATTTCCGTGCCAGAACTTTCTGGCCCCAAAACTGCAGCTTTGACTCCATTCTCGTTCAGGCTGGACACCTGGTCTTTCTTCAAGGAAATCCAAGGAAAAATAACAAGACAAACTGTCTCAACTACTTCTCTTTCACCATGTCGTAAAATGTCCAACGCAAACGGCCCGTTAAACTCTCTCCAGATCCAGTCGATGCAGTAATCGCGACAACTAATGTATTCTTCAACTACTACGTTGATTCACTCCGATTTCTTCTAAATCAAGCTTCTTGGCAAAACATCTTGTTTAGGTTTTAATACCTGTGTTGTGTGTAGCTTGAGAAGAGTCCCGGTGCAAAACAAGCCATGAAGACCTTCACTCAAAACAAATGTTGCGACTCTATTTGCCGAGGAATGAACACATGTGACCTCTAGGCTTTAAAAAAGGCACTCCCGAGTGTCCAAAAAAACCACAAATACCAAATATACTCACTGACAGTTGTTCGGTAAAGGACAAAGTTACTGTAACAAACTGTAACCCACAGACAATCCTCGAACAGACTCGAGCCCGCTGAGTTGTCTGCGGTTGTATCATTGATACTAATAAGATGTCTATTTTTTCCACACCATGCGTACGATGTTGACTACCCCAGTGGTACTGATCAGGTCTACCACTCAGGTATACCGCAATCGACTCCGGGTGTGGGCAGATTTTTTCATTTCTTGTTGTCCTTTTTTCATTATTTTTGGCGATACAAAAAATAGTTTATCTGTGTTTATATCATTTCGCTCGCTATATGCGCATTTACCATACCATAAAACCGTACTTCAAGGACTTCACGGTTTTCTGTAAAATCCATATGAATTCTGCATCCAGTGAGAACTTGTGCTGTTTATCGATTTTAGGATTCTCGATGTTCTCATTTTCGGTAGCCGAGTCTTCTTTAAATGTTATCTCTTAATTTAGACCTTTAAAACAGCTTATTTTAATTAAAGATGTACATCAATTTAAAAAGTAAGCCGCAAGCGTACCTCATTTGCATAAAGTTTACATCCCATCGAGCGACACATTTGCCCACAACTCACGATAACTCGTGCTGCGCATGCGCTTCACGAGTTAAAAAGTAGTTATTCATAACTTCAACAAAACGGCCGAGCAAACTTTGACTTTATAACAGAGCGTCCATTGTTTAAAGCTATAGAAGAACTTTAGAACAGTTTTACTGAATAGCCAATGCATCCGTTCAGAGAACCTTAGCACTTTCAACTGAAAAACTTTCACTAAACTTTGGAGTTAACTTCATCGTGGGAGTTGAAAAATGCAGTACAGTCCTTTTCAGAACTGGCCTTACACCGGCATTTCTAGACGCATGACGAATACTCCTAGGTTCGAATTTTGTTATAACTGGCCGACTTTTGTAGTAAATTCAAATATTGCTCAGCTGTTTTATAACAATTAGACAGCCATAATAAATCTAAAGCAACCTGTAAGTGTAGATAAATGTAGGATTTCAATAATGTAGGTCCTTGGCCAGATATCGAGATAAGGTCTCTTTACAACGCCTCTATAGTAATCACTCTTCGATTTAACAAATTGACGTCAGTTTTTCTGCGTCTGTCCTATTACTGATCATGAATTTCGCCATAACATTGTCAAAGTAGCTGTGGATTCACGAGGCGATAAAAGTAAAACCAGAGTAAAATTACTCTTCGTCAAGAAAGGCGCCAGTCTGATGGGCCGTTTGGCTCGTATGCAGACTTTACTTGTACCTGTTTTGCAATAATGTTAGTGACAGTGCTCATAAAAAAAATTCAGAGAAGCTTTTAATTAAGTTTCTGCGTTAGTCTACAGTCAGTAATTAAATGCAGGTTATTTTAATACGTAGGTGTCTTGGAAATCGATCAGATACTGACGGTTCTGTTCAAAACAAGCATGGCAGTGGGTTGTATTGTTGCACTGATTCTTGACAACACCATTCCTGGTACCATCGAAGAACGCGGCCTCAAGGCTTGGAGGAAACATCTATCAGATGACAGCGATGATCAGTTTCAAACAGCTTCTATTAAAATCTATGATCTACCGTTTGGTCTCAATCGCATCAGTAAGTACAAAGTGGTCAAGTATTTGCCTTTCCTGCCGTACAACGACGAAGATCGCTCGCCAACAGGTAATGAGGAACTGCAGGACGTTGATTCTCAACTGTAAAATAGCAGTTTCATACGGTCTGCATGACCAGGGTGTTCCTCTGGTTAGTACCTAGATAGAGTATTCAGAAGGTCAACAAATTTATGCCTCAGATAAAGATCCAGTGAAGTTAGACTTCTTCTCAACTTCTCGAAGCTGACCACTGGTTTGGTATGAATGGTATGATTACTAAACCTGATAAATACCAAACGATGATTTCAGGGAATACAATCTATACCTTTAGTTTTAAAGTAACAGACACCAATATTCCGGTAAAAGATAACATTGAAATATTAGGAGTGAACATTGACAAGAATCTGCAGTTTAACAGTCATGTAAAAAAAAATATTTGTACAAAGGTCAATAATCAAATTAATGTAATTTCGCGCTTTCGAAAAATGGTACCGACAGATGTGAAATGTAAACTTTATAAGGCCTTGATTGTTCCATATTTTAGATATCGCTCAACAGTTTGGTACTTTTGCAATGCTCGAAATAGCGGAGACAAATTAGAGAAACTTAACAAAAGACGCCCAGGATTGTTTTGGACGAGAAGTCTCTGCACTACCAGGAGCTACTGAGCAAGTTTAATTCTAGTGATCTGTACAGTATTATGTGCCAAGAAATGATGAAAACAGTTTTTAAGGCAATTCAGTTTGGAATGATGCCGAAGTATATACTTGGTCTTTTTCAAATGAGAAATACTAAACGTAACCTACGAGGATCAAGGAAACTTGTTATCCCATACGTAAATACAACCACTTATGGTCTTCACCCCTTCAGATATACTTCTGCAAACATGTGGAACAAACTGACAGAGGACCTGAGGTCATGAACGTCCTTGAATGAGTTCAGAACTAAAATATATCAAATTTCTTTCGAGCATCAATGCAGTTGATACTTGTGTAGACTGTAGTTTAATGTACTGTATATGATATACGATTTTATTTTGTTTTTTTATCAATACTACTTTTTTCTCCGAGAAATTAGTTATACAGCTACTATTGTAGATCCGAGGTGAAATAAAGGTGATGTATGCTGCAGGTACGTGGTGTTAACGGTAAAACGGACCAAAACTATAGCCCTTAGTCTTGAAAAGTGGGAAATTTTAGCCGTAAAAATATAAAGCACGAAAGCGACGAAAGTGAAAGTCTTAAGATCTCTTTCATGTGCCTTGTCTTAATTACTATTGCGATTACTTTCTATTTGGTAATACCATGTACTTATTTGGGAATACTGAAATAAATTGTTGTTGTTGTTGTTGTTGTCTTGTGCCTTTTTTCAGTTTACAATTCCCATAATGTTACCTTTCTCCTGCCCGGGATTGTCGTGAGACTTAAAGAAAATGATTTACAGTGATCAAAATATATTTTCGACTTTTTTTAAACAATGAAAGACAACAAGGGGGTCGAAATGTCAAAATTGGTCATTGAAAACTCACTCGTTGATCGAAACTGGTCTTTTTCGGAGAGTGTCTCAACTACTTTTGTTTATGATTGTATCTCAATATTTAGAGCGCATTAGAGCATTATAACGTCGTAGAGATGACGCTACATGTTACAAAAACAGTTTGTTTATCTGCAGCTGGTAACGTGCCGTTTGCGAAGCAAGTGCTGGACTGAGTACTTCGTAGGACTTAACGAAATTTCCGTATTTTTCTAAAGTAAACGGTGAAAAATTCACAATTCAAGTACATGATCAGAACAGAAAAAAAAATAATTAGAAAACCTTGATTGCTTGCAGGACAAAGCACGGCGTATGGGACCATGATATTCTAGGGAGTTTGAACAAATCACTACGGCTGGAGCTACTACGGCTGCTGTGACCGGGGTAGAGTACGTCTCGGTGGTCTGCCAAATTACAAAGATGTCAGAACAATGAGCTAAGGAGTCTAAAATCTCTTTCATTTAGTAAATCTCACAGGCAAATGGCTTCGATCAAAGGACGAGGCCGTTACTCGCCTTGCTAGGACGAACAGATGGATGAATTCGAGACAAATATCTCAAAGAATATCGAGTGAAGAACACAAATATATCAATACTCCGACTCAAACAGCTTTAAAAAAGCAAAAACACCATAGTATAGTTATCCTGATATAAAACATCTTCTCTAAACCCTCAAAGCAAACTTAACCAAAGTAAAACAACTTCGTTCTCAACACCAATTTCACTTGACTCACTTCGCCATTCCAACACCTTTGCCAAAACTCATCGTAAATTCATGATACGGATTTACAAGCTTATGAGAGGCAACCTTGACACAATCCTTGAATTAAATCGAACTTTTTCTTTATAGTATCCAATGGAATTATTAAAATGCCGAGATGATGTCCGTTGAATAATCCCCACGTAGCAGTCGGGCACTTGGGCCAAACATACCAACTCACGTAGTCAGATTTCACGCAACCGACGACCATACACAGTGTCTCATTTTGGGGGAATTTACTTCCGACAGACGTATCAGCGCCAGCCGTAGCGATTTACTTAAACTCCCTACTGACGTAGTTCGCGCACGCACGATAAGAAATCGAACAAATGCCAGCAGAGGTTCTCTCTCGTCCATCACCAAGTAGAAAGAGAAGAGCATCTCAGTGTAGTAAGTGTGAACATAACTGCGGTGACAGCTGAGAAGTAGAGAGACTCTGGGAACGAGACAGTAGAGTCTACTCCGACGCATCTAGTCCAGAGTCCAGTCAGGCATCCAGTCTATGACTTTTAGCTGGTCAATTAGATCAGAACGTATGCTGCACAACCTCACAAGAAAAATAATTGAGGGTTTCTTATGTGAATGAGCCGAGGGGTTTTGTAGCACCGCCTGAAGGGGAACAATGGCACGACAAGAGATTGAGGTAGGTTACAAGACTCTGATACTATATACGACGTGATATTTTTTTCTTGAAGACTTTTGTACAAACAGCAAGATCAGAGTTTCAAATGAATGGAAATGCGATCAGTTGTTCCTTTTTGATATAAATCCGGTCGTATGTCGTAATAATAAGAGACATCAGTCCCCATCGACACGGCGCCGGAGGAATCTGAAAACTCGGAAAACGCATCAAATGGTATTGTTCACACAACGACGAAAGAATTTGAAAACGAAACAATCACCGGCCATATTGAATTTGTGTTTGAGGAAAACTCGGTCAGAGAAATCACATGATTACCGTGACGCCTTTGTTTTTGAAAAGATCCCTGCACACGAAGACAACGTTTTCAAATTCATCCGGTTTGAAGAGGGTTTTCAAAAAGCTCCGTTTTCGTGACGGATTAGTGTGGACGGTAGGCCTAACCGTAGAAATAAAGCTGCGTTTTCAAATTTATCCGGCGTAGCGTGGACATAACTAGTCGATGATAACAGAATGACAGCGATGAAAAATCAGCGGATAAGTCATTGATTGACTAAAGCCCCACCTGGGACGCAAGCATAAGCGCAAACATAAAAGAAACTTATGTGCTACTGGGGACGGCTACGAGATAAGCATAGACTAAGAACATCAAAACTTTGCGTCTTTCTTATGCTTATCCTAATGTCACTGTTATGTGTCCTGTAAGGACATAGTTGGCATAAACATAAGCATAAGCGAAAGTGCAGTTATGCTTCTACTTATGCCAACCATTTCCTCACTGGACATAAGAGCGATACAAGCCAAGCATAAGCCTTAACAGAAGGCGTATTCTTGTACTTATGTTGCAGCCGTCCTAACTAGCGCATAAGCCTCTTATGTTTATGCCCGGGATGCTTATGTATATGCTCGCATTGCGTCGCAAGTAAGGACCGGGTTTAATCGATGACAAAGAATCCTGTGGCCTGTGGTCTCCGTACAATGTCACGGTGAGAAACGAAACATTGTCATGTTTGATGGAACTGGTGGCCTAATGGGTATTGCGCTAGACATCGCCCAGATCGAGCAATTTGGAGTCGAGCTATGGTTTCTTAGGCAAGACACATTACTCTCTCTGTGCATCTTTATATCCGGGATTAAAAATGGGTCAGTATTGCTGCTATTGTAAGGATTCCTAACATAATTCCAGCATCCTGTCTTGAAGGATTAGCGATTCTCCTTTCTTCTTCACGCTACTAAAACCGAAGATAATCGCAGAAAAAAGTGTCATGTCTGGTATTGAATTAAGAGACGATAAAATTAACGAACAAATAACAATAACAGTAAATACGCCTTTATGTTCGTGCACACAACTAGCCCAGTGACGTTTTCTAACAGTTAAGTTCCACGACTCTATCGCTTGAGAAGATTAGTGTAGCCCGCGGACTCAATATTCGTAGCATAGAATCCTGACCCCTAAGGCTGCGGGATGTCTACGTTGTGTCCATCACATAGTAATCTTGAGGTCGGGTAATGATAAGAGAGTTGATTATCTTTTTTTAAAAAAAAAAAAAAAGAAGAAGAAGAAGAAGAAAAAGAAGAAGAAGAAGGATATTCTGGTTGTTGTGTCTATGAAAGAAAATTCGTAAAACAATAGGAATAGGGATTTAAAGATATCGGAGACCCTGATCGCTATTAGGCAGTTTCACGGAGGG
>CM042752.1:14091383-14094477 GCA_022496165.2 Catalaphyllia jardinei
CATTTTGACGTCATCTGTGATCTATTACTGAACAGACGCACGGCAACATGGAATCTATTTGTTAAATAGAAAATAGTACTATAGCCAATCAAATTCAGGGATTCACGATAGACGTGCTACGGTAAATTTATACTAAAAGAATACATGTCATAAGAATATCGAGGCGAACTTTTAAGAATACTTTTGGAACAAATCCGAGGCTAAGATTTTGAAAAAAATATAACTTTGTGTGTTGGTTGGTAAATAAAATACAATTTTACGTTTTAACTAAACCGAATAAAATTCTCTTTTCTCTAAACGGCAAAACAAGCCAAGAAACAAAAAAGCAGTAGTAGTTGTATGTTCGATGCTAATAACATTTCTGCGAGACATTTTCTGTGTCTTATCAGGTTTAGTGCCTGCAGTCTGGTTCCAAAATTACTTCAACATTAACCGGTGCCATCAAGATAGCAGACACTTGTAATTGATACCCCACCAGGAGCCATTAGCAGACCACGAAGGCTACGGCGAGGAAAACGTCACCAAACAAAAGGTTTAATGAGCAAAACAATGGCGGTGCACGTGCGTTTTGAATCTTGGTGCATTTCTATGCCGTCTATGCCGTTCTATTTCCGTGCCGTCCTCTGCAAAACAACAACGTGAAATGACTAAGTTGTATGTACTTTTGGAGAACGCGAACCGCAATTGCTAATTTCTGGAATTGTTCGCTGTCGGTGCCTGTTTAGCCTGAGCAAGTTGTTTGACCGATAGGCCATACTGAAAAGATTTGCGCAGTTGCGACATTCGAACGTAAAATATAAATTCAGTTTTTACAAGGCGTCTTCCCCGCCGCCGTCGTCATTGCTAAAAATATTCCCTAATCAGGGACGAAGACCGTAAATCTTGGGATCTACGCGTACCTATGATATGTGACAATTTTGCTATTTTTAGAACAAATTCCGCCACCCTGACGACATATAACTGCGTAGATCGGCGCACATGACGTGAGCTCTCGCATGGATGTTGTCATGTAGCGTGGTAAGAGTTGCGAGGTTCCCTTGCGAATTTTTCACAGCGATGACAGGGAATAAGAACCAGGACGCATAAATGAACTCTTATGTTCTGAACTAATAATAGGAAAGATGACTTCTTCAGGTTTAAAAACAAGTCTTCTTTAAATTTTGCGATGGCAATGAATAACGCGCTAACTGTACGCGTGAGCTTTTACGTTTGTTCTTACAGAAAAAATAGTATAAGGAAACTCTCTAGTCTCCTCTGGTATCGAGTTAATTTGTGAGTTTCTCAAACATCGCTCAGACCATAACCAAAAACTGTTTTTGATAGTTTCTTGTTTTTAATGCTTGTTTGGCGAGTTTGAAAGGAAAGTCTCACGCGCACAAGTAGCTCATTTGCGCTTTTAAGTCCGTCCGAGTCGGTGTTTTCATTTGTCAATAAATCTTGACAAAGAGCTGAGATGCTGCAACAATTTTCACCAAAGCCAAAAGGCTACTAACATCATATGAGGTTCTGCGAATTTTACGCTGCGAAAATAATATAGACAATGAGTTCTGATAATCCAACCAACAAAATCGAAATCGCTATTCGAATTGATTAAAGAAAGCGTCATCGTAGCTTTGCTGATTATTTCTGCTGTACTCGCATATTTTCAGCTAATTGGTCACCAAATTAGTAATAAGAGAGTTTGCGTGGAGAAATTTGGTTGCAATATAAAAGTTTGTATAGAAATTAAGACGTGACATTTAAAGTGCCCCCTGTGATAAAAAAATCACTTCCTTATTTCCTTGAGATTCTGAAAGTGTGTCTGCTTAACACTTGACTGGCAAAATTCTGACCTTTCATTTTTATCCAAAGGCCGTTTACTTTGAGTGTAAGTTTTGGATTTCACGATCCGCCATCACTCACGTTCAAACCTGACCGATTTGACCTCAGAGGGTTGGATCCGGCAAAAGTGACGTCAAAGGCTCACCAGCTTAAAATTTCTGCGTGTGAACGCACCTTATTATGTATGCAAAGTGCGAGTTTAAAAGTGTGAAAGCCCAAAACTCCCGTGCTGCATATTAATTCTGCAGCGTACACACGCATCGCATTCTTAAACTAGTGAGACTTTGACGTCATTTTCTTCTCGATCCAGCTCTCTCAAGAACTTAAATTTAGTAATGGCGGATCATTAATAGGAAAGTTCCAGTTAAAATAAACAGGTGCCTTTTTTAAATCAAGGATTAAAACTTGGGTCACTTAGTGTTTAGTTAACATAGTTTTGAAATCCAAGGGAAAAAAATAATTTATTTTTTGTCACAGGGGCACTTTAAGTCGTTCAATGTATAGGTTTTGTCATCCTGGAGAGCTAAAACAGGTTTGAGCGAATTCTGATACATTTGCCCCACGGTGTTGTAATAAGAGACAAGGCAGGAAACTTGGGACAGTTTTACGACAAAACACTCTTTGGAAACGAGTCAAATTTCCAAAAACAAATACTTCGTAGAAATTCAAGGATTTGTGTAATTCCTTTTAGAAACAACTGAACGATGGAAAATTTGGAATTCAAGTAATTCGACAAGATTCCGATCTTCTGGGCACTTATATTCTTTTTCCTCATTTGAAGCTTGAAGAGCCTGATGCTCAACTTCGACCCCAGAAGAAGACAAGACCTTTTGGTATGTCTTACCTTATCGACGAGAACCCACCATGGTACATCTGCTTATTTTTGGGCTTCCAGGTAAGAGCAATTAATTCGAGACCTGGTTCCTGGTTAATGTTGTTGAGTTTTTTCTTCTGAACTCGTCATTAAATAATCCTTTGTGATTTTATAGGTTTATCACATTATCACATTCACAGATCATTAATCTTAAAACTTCACTGTCAAATTATACCTTCGAGCGTCTTGGGAAGATACCTCCCCCATTAGGTTAGGATTACGGTTTAGGAATACGATTAGGGTTAAGGTTAGTACCCAACCCTTTCCATGGCGTTTTCTAAAAGTGTCTAAATAAATTCTTTTCTTGCCCATCGCAGTCGAGGTAAACATGTGGAAAAGAAAGCTTCCTGGTGTATCCTAACATTGCTTTGTTCCTTTAGCATTACTTGAAATATCGAT
>CM042752.1:14094487-14101987 GCA_022496165.2 Catalaphyllia jardinei
AGTGGCAGTTTCTGAAAGTGTCTCCGTTAATTCCTTTGTCGCCCATTGCAGTCATTGAGCACAAAAAAAGGAGAGAACACTGAGTAAGGGAAGTATCCTAACATTGCTTTGATTATTTAGCATTACTTGACCATGTTGGGAGGAACACTGGCGATTCCTTACATTCTGAGCGGTCCAATGTGTTTTGCAAACAACACACTTGCCATCAGTGAAGTACTCAGCACCATTTTCTTCGTTTCTGGATTTGTAACCTTGATGCAGAGTACTTTTGGAGTCAGGTACTGAAACGAACGTAGTAAATTTCTAAAGGGTGTTTTTCACTAGCACATAAAGATAGGCACAAACAACATACGCTGATGTAAAAGCGTCTTTTGATAAAAAAAAAAACCTCTTCGAACAGAAGGCGTTAATTATCAATTCTATCGACATTTTCTCACTGAGTTTGCTCAATTGCTATTGTAAACTAACCTAACATGTTCGTTACTAAGATTAAGTTATTCGAAATGATTATGTTCGCACCATCGTGCTAGCAATATTTTCGACTTTAAACTATCATTATGTTTGGCGGTCCCCATGTGCGACAAAGACTAGTAACGTGTTATCGTTTCACTTATGAATTTGAGATTAGTCACTGAAAGGGTCTAATGACATGTGCTTGTAATGATAATAGGACTGAGTGGAGTTCAATTTCGTCTGTTATAAGAGTGATAACAATATCGAACAACCTCGCAGCGGGAGTCCGATTTGTTTATCACCAGTATGATTACGGACCGTGAATTGGACAACACAAAGTCTTATTACCAATTAATCATAAAAGTTACAATTTCCAAGAAAAGAGGAATAGCCAAGGTATGAAAAAAAAAGGAAATTTGCATTAAAATATACTGGCAGAAAAGAGTAAACGTTCTAAGGCCACCGCGCCACCTATGGCACCAACAACACAAAAGCAAGCGCGCACGCACATAACTACAACTTTGAATGTGATTGGTTGATTTAAACTACAACTTTGAATGTGATCAGCTGAGTTAATTGTCCGATAACAAACTGTGCAATAATAAACTGTCCGATGACAACTTGGAAAGTGAATTAGTGGAAAATATCAGCTTTTTAAACCAATGACAATCGAGGAAATTGTAATTTTTATGATTAATTACTTTTAATGATTGCAGACTTCCTATCGTTCAAGGAGGAGATTATGGTTACCTTGCTCCAACATTTGCCATTATGGCTCTTCCACAGTGGAAATGTCCGATACCTGAAGGTCAGTTTCAGAAGTCATGATCTTACCTTAGTTAGTGCACGTTAAGACTACATTGAAAATCTTTATCGAAACTGAGAGTGTATTACCTTCGCTTTAAACAAAGAAAGAAAGAATATGTCGATATTTCCAAGTCGGGCAAACAACACGTTTTCGATTTCAAAGGAGTTCATCAGCGAGACGATAACGTTGCATCTCTACGAAACATTCAGACACTGATAATGCTTTCCCTAAAACGTAACACTCAATTGCCCTTATGGAAAAAGCCAATATGATCCAGCCACTACAACTTCGAGGTCCACTTCAAATTTGCCAAGCTTTAAGGCTATCGCTTTAAATTTCATTAGGCGTCCAAAACGTATTCTCAATTTGAGCTGATCGGTCGTTCAGAGAGAGAAAATATGGCTGGGTGTGAGACTAGTAGGCCCAGTAGGCCCCGTTTCCTAGCGTTATGATTATTGTTGTACATGTGGAGTCTGGAAAAAGCAAGGCAAAATTAGAATATCATTCTCCCTATTAAACTAAGGTGGAAACCATGCTGGTATTTAGCGCTAAGAAATGCGGTTACTAAATCTGCATTTACCAAAGAAAGATTTATTCGACTACTCAGAACATTACTTATTTGCGGAAAAAGCCAAAGTTTGGGACTGTCGGCCATAAACATTACATTGGAAGTTGTAGGGTGGCGTAATTTAAACGACAAACTGATTCTAAGAGCTGTTTAAGTGGCTGTGCACTTTGCGAACGTGCACTCTGCGAACTCGAAAAGGGGCCAGTTCCCAGTTGGCTTGATAGCTCTGTTACTAGAGCAGTGTACCGGAATCGCAGAGGTCATGGGTTCGAATCCCGTCCAGGCCTGCTTTTTTCATGCCGGGGTTTATTTCACAACTGTTTAAGTTGAATGCATAACTGCGATGATCAACCATATCTTCATATCATTTTGAACTTTATTTATTCACTTGTACTCTAGGACTTCTATTCATTAAATTCTTTAGGTGGGCTTGATGGGAGTAGTCGCCCTGTAACTGTAACCTACTTTTGTCTGTGTACTGTTTGATTTCCTAATTTCCTATGTCTTCCTTTTCAAAGAAAGTAGTAATTCAACTGAAAGTTCATTTATTAACAATGATGACATATGGAAAACTCGTATGAGAGAGGTAAGTTTTTTGGTCTTGAAGTAAATTCTACTTTGCTACAAACAGCTTGCATCGTAGTTATCCATTAAATATATTTCACTCGTTCTTCTGTTTACATGAGAACATGAGAAAAACGTCAGTTATCAATACCTAATTCATCTTCACTTAAAAGTGTACCACCAGACAAAAGATCGTGTTCAAGTAAATGAGTATGTTAGCCGTTTGAGACATTCCTAAAGAATCAGAAATTTACCAAACCTCGTTTTACAGACACTGTTTCTCAATTCACTGTGTCAACACTCGTCTAGCTTAAAATCAGCCATGAATATTGGATGCGTAAAACCCATCTGTTAATTTATCACGTTCTTTGTTTTTATTTTCATTGTTATTTTATCTTTTTACCCTTGTGTTTGCTCTTAGCACTTTATATTTTACTTACTCATTTTGATGTTTTAATTTAGATTTGTCATATTTATGTCCCAGTGATAAGCGTATCTCAGTGATAATCATAATAGATACGGGTCCTCCGCAACATGTATTTCAAAACTGTTATCAATCACTTGAAGATCATAAACAAATTTTTTGCAGCACTAACTAACCGATATCCTCATTGTTATACAATTAAGTTTGAAATTGTATCGGTATCTTTGTTCCGTGCAATATACTAGATTCAAGGCGCCATGTTGTTATCGTCGCTGTTTCAAATCGTTCTCGGTTTCACTGGGCTCGTTGGTGTCGTTCTTCGCTTCATTGGACCGCTGGCCATAGCACCAACGATCACTCTGGTGGGCGTGGCGCTCTTCCGAACAGGAGCGGAAAAGGCGGGTAAGTTGACCGTAGAATATAATTTTTGTTGTTTCACTTTGACCTCTTATCTTTTCATTTTTTTTTCTTTTTACTCTTGTAGGGCTGCACTGGGGAATTTCAATGATGTGAGTAGCAGCTAGCTCCTCTTTCCTAAAATGATCGTTTACTTGTAGCTTAAAACGTTTTTCCTCTGTATGAGGTAAGAAAATGATTTTTTACCACCAGGTAGTTAGAGAAAAGTGAGTAGTGAACAATATATGGATGTGCTAAAATATCGTGACTTGTGCGTTGTTGATCTGCTTGCCACTGGAAAATGCTACTGTTACAGTCATGAACATTTTGAGTTGTGTGTCAGGAGAGTCAAAATCAGTTTTAAAAAATACCACTTGTGGCTTAAAATAAATAAAGAAAGCTTGATTTTCAGCGGAAGCGCGAAAGCACTCATTGCGCTAAGAGCAGACCACTCGTTTTAACGCCCGATCTTTCGAATTTTTCCACTCTGGCTGCACAAACATTAATATTAGTCGCCTCTTATTCCAAAGAAGGCCAAATTTGTTACGTCGAAACGTCTTTTTTACTATAAACGTTGTTTAATATTTCAATAAGGTCAGTGTCAAACAGCCAATGTAGACTATTTTTGTACACCGTTCATTCCTTTATTTTTGTACGCGTATTTCAGGACCATCATCTTAATATCTCTGTTCTCACAATACCTAACAAAGATAAAGACTCCGGTGCCCGCATATAGCAAAGAACGAGGACGTGTTTATGTTGGTCGCTTTCCATTGTTCAGATTATTTCCGGTTAGTACCTGTATATAGTGTTGGTTTGCATTTTGTTTAATCGCGTTTTCTGAACTTAACACACGTCACATGGTCTGTTACACAGGTGATTCTAGCAATCGTAGTATCGTGGATCATTTGCGCCATCATCACTGCAGCGGGAGGTTTTCCTTCAGATCCCAGCATTCCTCAGTATGCGGCAAGAACTGACGCCAGGGCTGCAGTGTTGAAAGAGGCCAAGTGGTTCAGACTTCCGTACCCAGGTTAATAAATTATAATATTTAAAGAGGAAGACATAACAGCCTTAGCTGGTTTTCATGTGGGTCCTCTATCTTGGTTGAATTGGAATTTGGGGGTCCTAGGATTTTTGGAGGGAGGAAGATCGGTGAACCCGGAGAAAACCCAACAAAGCGATGCGAGAAACAATAACAAACTCATCCTACATATGGCACCGTAGACTTCCCACAAGTCGACCTCATGAATTTCAGGGTAGAATACCTTAGCGAGCGAAGCGAGCTGCAAGTTTTTAGACATCTAAGCGTCCGAAGGACTTCTCTGAAAGTGTAATGGCACTGGGCCGGGATCGGACCCGGGCTACATCGGTGGGAGGCGAGTGCCCTAATCACTGCACAATCCCTGTTCCACAAATTGCCTACACAAATGGCGCCACTTGACTTTATCGTGAAATTGTATGTGGTTGCATTACATTGTTTTTAACTCGTGTTACATGTTTGTTAACTTTCAAGGTCAGTGGGGAATGCCTACTGTGAGTGTCGCTGCGGTGTTCGGGATGTTAGCTGCAGTGATGGCCTCAATCATTGAGTCCGTGGGAGATTACTACGCGTGTGCGAGGCTAGCAGGAGCACCTCCTCCACCAAAGTACGCCATCAACCGTGGAATCGGAATCGAAGGAATTGGATGTCTCCTAGCAGCAGCCTTTGGCTGTGGAAATGGTACAACCTCGTACAGTACAAACATTGCAGTTATTGGCATCACTAAGGTAAACAATTTTCTCACGGTGATATGTAGTCCTGGAAGAAAATCCCTCCATCTCCCCCATCATTATCTACAGCTTCCGCTCCGGACTATGATGAATGCCAAATGTCTTCGCGTTTCTTGACAGGCGTGCTAGTTAATGTCATTTAAGGCCTCTCTCTTATTCTCTTTCCCTCAGGTGCCCAGTCAAGTGCTATGCAGGGCACTTCCATCACTGCTTCCTTCGTAGAACTTGGCCGAGCCCTTGTCATCGCCTTTGTTTAAACAGATTTATTCGACTCTTTTCTTCTCTACATCTCGTTATTCGCTTTGAAGAAAACTGTAAGGCCTTTTTTTGCAGAAATATATCTGATCCATTTGGATCACGTTTTGTCATTCTCTACATCAACCACCCCCCTTCTTTCAACTGAAGAAAAAAATAAGGGCATCAGATCGATTTAAATATGTTATTTGCTTGTGTAAAAAATCAATAGAGGCTCTGCATAAACTGTTAAATGGAATGATGCTCGGATTATTACCTAAGGTCTGAAAACTGCCGTTCGTCACATGTTGACAGAAAGGCCCCATTCACAAAATAAAAGCTTCCCGCATTTACCGTCAAAAACTTGGGCAAATCTAACATTCTTTTTAAACGAATTAGTTTTACATTATTTTGTGGTTATATTTTAGATTGAGCCGGTCACAGTTGTTATGACAGAGTTTAAAAACCAATTCTACCTCCTAAATCCGCAGAGCCACATGTTAATTGAAGACCGACATATTATACTTTGTTAGGTTGGTAGCCTTCGTGTTGTCCAGTTTGGTGCTTTGATCCTGATGGCGTTTGGACTTCTTGGTAAAATTGGCGCGTTATTCGTCAGTATTCCAGAACCTGTCGTTGGTGGAGTTTTCCTGGTACTGTTTGGAATGATTGCCGCTGTTGGGATCTCGAATTTACAGTTTGTTGACATGAATTCCTCTAGAAACTTGTTTGTTTTTGGATTTGCCATCGTTTTTGGATTGGCTCTACCGCATTACATGGCCATGCATCCTGGTGCCATACAAACAGGTTCGTATCACCTGTGTTCATCCTGGTGAATTTAAAAGGGTGTCGGGTGAGCTTTTGCACATACTCCGCCAGCAAAGGCTTTACAAGACCTTACTCAGTACTGAATCCATAACTTAAAATTTATATTCGCGATGGTGTTTAATTTCATGATAAATTGTAAAAAGTTCCGTACGTCCGTAGACAAAGATATGTTTTAGGCTACGATATGACATTTTTTGAACGCTACTCGTGGAATTTATTATAAGCGTTTTTTCGTGTTGTTTTCATTTGAATTTAGAATTACTCTGCATTAAGCGACTGGTACCCCTTTGTTGTTCAATACGAAGAAAAACCAAAACCACTCTTGACTCTTTTCCATACGATTTTGTATCCGCCTTCCCAAGAAAGGATGGACACCCAGTGCTTTTCAGAAATGCTTAGCGGAATCTTTTTTGCTAAAATAGACGTAAAAGTCAACTTTTCTTTATTCAGTGCTAACCAATTTTAGTTATTTAATCATTTAGGGGTGGCAGAGATAGACCAGATCATCACAGTGCTGTTGAGTACCAGCATGGCAGTTGGGGGTTTAGTCGGGCTGATTTTGGACAACACCATCCCAGGAACCATCGAGGAACGGGGGCTCAAGGCATGGAGGCAACATCTGTCGGATGATAGTGGCGAGTTTCAAACAGCTTCTATTGAAGTCTATGATCTGCCGTTTGGTCTCAATCGCATCAGTAACTACAAAGTGGCCAAGTATTTGCCTTTTCTGCCGTTCAGGGACAGAGATAGCTCGCCAACAGCTGGCGAGGAGCTGAACTGAACTGTAAAATGATACTACGACAGTCTACATGAATGGGAATTTTCTTTCTGGTTAACAGCCACATAAAGCAGTGTAAAGTAACCTTCTGTAACAAAGGATAGGTTGCCATGAGCCGATGCAGAGTTTATCAAGGTGACTTTTAGTAATTAATAAACAGATTATGATCGCGGAGCACCATTATAATTAGAGAATTATTTTAAATTGAGTGTCGTAAAACAAAAATCAAAGTAATCAGCACTCTGGCCAATTACGCTGTGAGGTTTGATAGGCAGGTTGTTAAGTTAAAGCTTTTAATTTTTCGAAACAACTTATCTGCAGCTAGCTTGCTGTTGCAAATGACGCAGTGGACAGCGTGGACGAAGCCAATTTCGGTCTTTGAGTGATTTTCCTGTTTCTTCTGTCGCTCATTAAGTCCTAGAACGTTTCAAGATTTTAGTAGTTGCTCTAACAAATAAACGGTGGCAACGTCGAATTTAAAGTGCCTTTGAACTGAAAAATAATTCCTATCTTTTTGAAAGGCTTCATCAAATACAGATGAATGACTTCTTTTTTAAAAAATATCTTTTTTTCGTTCTTGAGATATTAACGTTTTTGTATTATGCAAATTAGGAAAGTGATGACGTAGTAAACTGTGCAACTAAAATGGTAAAATACTGAATGAAGAATATCTG
>CM042752.1:14106987-14118277 GCA_022496165.2 Catalaphyllia jardinei
TCATGCAAAGCTTCCTCGTACAAGGCAAAAATAAAAGAACAAGCTCAGAGTTCCAGAAAACCACCGTACGTATCCTTATGTGGAACTGTAATAATGTAATATAAAATCCGGCCGTAAATCGTAACAATCAAGCTACTTGTTATCTAGTGATAAATGACATCAATGAGCAATCAACGGTCATTTATTGTTGCCGCTAATTAATGTCTGGCCTATAGGCTCTTATTCCTTACAATGAATAGGCAAACACACGGTGAGAGGCGCTGAGCAAAACATTCTCATGACAGTCACGGCACCAGTGGCTTAATGATAAGTGCGCTGCGCCGAAAAACCCGGATGCTCTCGCCAGCTAGACTTCGTTCGGATCGAGCAGTCTAGAATTGAGCCCTGGCCGGTATCTTGGGCAAAAGACTATACTCTCTCTCGTACCTGTTTCCATCCCGTAGTCGGGCATCGCCGTCTTTTTTTTTTTTTTGTATGGTCACCTGAATGAATGTTGCGACAAGCTAGCATCCTGTCTAGGATGAGGAGTAACACTTCATGCTGCTACAGAAATAGGAGGAGATAACCGCCGAGAGAGTTTTTTTTTCATACAGCCCATCCATGAGGAAAACGAAACAAGTTATTGCTTCGTTTAAAACAAAATCAACATATTGATTTGAGGCACAGAAAAACTAACGAACAAATCAATGATAACAACGTTTGCTTTGTGATAAGCACCTAAGCAAGGTGTTTTTATATCTCTCTTCGATTTAGTGTGGTTTGTGAGGTCACGAGATTGTATTGAGGTAGTAATTAATGGCGTGGACGCAAACAGGCTAATCAGATGATAAATCGTCGACGAGTCCACAATTACCTTACTAACGACATCGATACCTTTGATGCAAACATCCTTATACAATATCACAGACTCTTCAATTCAGAGGTTCCGGCTCTCGCGTGTGAAAGTTAGTGGACTGATTTTTAAGTATCGATCCTTTCATGCATGTGTATGCCTTAATTTTCTTGCGTCACGATCAATTTCACGATTTTATCACTTGAGGAGCTTAATGCAGCTTAAGGAATTTGCAGCATGTCACCAGCTTTGCGTTGTGTCCATCACATGCCAATCTTCAGCTTAGGTAATAACAAGGGAGTTGTTAAAAAGAAGGAAAATTGTAAACAATGTTTGAACCACGGAAAAGAGATTCCAAGACACGAGCGCTGAACTCATTGAGGTAATTGAGAAAATAAAAACTGGGAATAATTAAGATTTGAACGGAATTCGAACCGTACCCGTGACCTTTACGAGAACGGTGAAGCCCACTACCTCCAATTCCACATGCGAAAAGGGTGGTAAAGAAAAAAGAGCCGAAAAAGCCTGTAAAGCTGATAAAGATCGGTAAGCAGAAGGCAACCTAAACACGTCAAATAGCAAGGCTAACAAGCTGTCTCACCAACCTGTGACGAACCCGTGAATTTCATTAATCAGATATAAAGTGAATTCTCCTTCAAGTTAATCTCCTCTTTGCCCTTGTGAGTATTGGACAGTGGGGCAAGAAATTTTTGCAAGAGTTTAACTTTGCGAATAGGCGATTTTTTTTTTGTATTCTACGAGATCTAATTTGCTGAGTGTTAATTTTGCGATTTTCAGGAAGTCCCGTTCAATTGAAATTGTCACATTTTCCTTTTTGTTGATCACGCTACAAGGCAAACGACAAACAGGTCAAGATGTAAAACATGGCAGTTAGTGTGTCCTCTATCACAATTACATCTTGCCCTGGGGTGGCTGATAGTTTCCTTGAAAAGATCCTCTTCTGTAAGTGTTTTAGTACCTACACCTGGCCCCGGTTGTTCGAAAGGTGGATAGCGCTATCCACCGGATAAATCACTATCCAGTGGATAGCGTGGTTTGTTTTGTCAACACTTATCCGCTGGATAGCGATCTATCCAGTGGATAACGTTATCCAGCCTTTGAACAGCCGGGGCCTGTAGTGTAACACAATCACTTGACCAAGGTTCAATTTCTGAACAAAAGACGCGTTATAAATTTAAACTTTTTAAATAAATGGCATCAACAAGATTGTATATGTGCCAGTGCAGTAAATTTAACGGAGAAAATGTTTTTTTTTTCGGATCGTTGAACGCACCGCAAAAATCGCAAAAATTAGAATTGGATAAGCCGTCGTTCACCACGAGGGACAAATAATTTAAAAATATTTGTTTTTGACAAGCTTTTAGTTTTACGGGTGTATAACATACGCTTGACAGATAGGATTCAAAACGCTGACCGTTTTCGAGAGAGTATCAGCTGTCGAATTTGAAACTTTTGTCCCATGAATGACTGGCAGTCTTTGATCAAGCTCCTGCTATAAGCCTGGTTTCACAAAACTATTGCTGTACATTACGGGATAAGTCTTGTTCTAAGCTCTTTCCCAGCTGTACTCAATTCAGACAGAGGGTGGCATAAGAGCCAGAAGACTAGCAAGTTGATGTCATAAGTTGTTACATAAGTGAGAGAAGACAAGGGAGTCGTTAAAAAAAATCCTGGCTGATTGCCTTGATCCCAATGTCCCGTACGGTTTAAATAGAGCACTGAAACCATCAAACCACCAATTTTCAACAAAAGCTTCTTCTCCAAAGCACCTACATTCTTTGTCCTTATTTGAAGGGTGGTGAGCGTGATGCTCAGCCTCGACCCCAAAAGAAGACAAGACCTTTTGGTATGTCTTACCTCATCGATGAGAACCCACCATGGTACATCTGCATATTACTGGGTTTCCAGGTAAGAGGAGTGACTGTTGTTCTTTTAAAAGGTAAGGTGACCGTTCTGAACTCGTCTTCAAGATATCCCATGTAAGTTTAAAGGTTTTTCAAATCGATTCTAAGGAGGAATTATTGTGCCTAACATTATTTATACCATCAGTCCATAGAGTGAGCGACAGAAGGGCTGAGACATTCAGTTCAATGCAGGATTCTACCCTTGAACGTCTTGGAAACATTTCCCTCTCCCTACCCCCGCTAAAAATTTTGATTTCTTTATTTCGAATACTGTACAGACTAAATTATCTGAACAATAGCGAAAATTATTGCTAGATACAAACGGAAAAGAGTAAGGGCTTAGACATTTTACAGTGTAAGTTTCTGAAAGTGTCTTCAATATAATTAATTCTTTTGTCGCCCATTGCAGTCATTATACACAAAAAAAGAAGAGAACATTGAGTAAGGGAAGCATCCTAACATTGCTTTGATTATTCAGCATTACTTGACCATGTTGGGAGGAACACTGGCGATTCCTTACATTCTGAGCGGTCCAATGTGTTTTGCGAACAACACGCTTGCCATCAGTGAAGTACTGAGTACTATATTCTTCGTTTCTGGACTTGCAACCTTGATGCAGACTACGTTTGGAGTCAGGTATTGAAAAACTCGCAACAGTTTTAATTTTAGTAGCACATAAACTAAAAACTAAGTGGAGGCAGCATACACTGATACGGTACAATGATCAGGTTATGTAGTCATTTGATATATTTTTTTTCTAACAAAAGGCGCTGTTATCAACATCTTACGCCGCTTTTGCTTTATTACTATTGAAAACAAGTATTTAAAAGAATATTACCCTT
Source organism: Catalaphyllia jardinei (assembly GCA_022496165.2). Classification (NCBI taxonomy): domain Eukaryota; kingdom Metazoa; phylum Cnidaria; class Anthozoa; order Scleractinia; family Caryophylliidae; genus Catalaphyllia; species Catalaphyllia jardinei. The sequence goes on from CM042752.1 coordinate 14,110,587, forward strand.
ACCCAAGACCAAGTTGATCAAAGTAATTGCTCGCGAAGTCGTACCAGTTATATATTTTTGACGTTCAGCAATTAACCTGCAGTCACTCGTGTGCGTGGTGACAGGCGCGGTGGCCTCATGGTTGATGCGCTCGACTCCGGAGCGAGCGGTCTGGGTTCGAGCCCAGATAGGGGACATTGTGCTGTATTCTTGCACTAGACACTTAACTCTTACAGTGCCTCTCTCCACGCACGTGTATAAATGAGTACCTGCGAACTTAATGCTGGGGGGTAGCCCTGCAGTTGACTGGCATCCCATCCAGGGGGGAGTAGAAATACCCCTAGTCACCTCATACCACAGAAACTATGATAAAGCTCTGGCCTAATGAACCACTTGGCTCGTATACAGACTTTACCGTTACCACCCATGTGCGTGACTATAATGCAATGCCGTGATTAATTTCCGATCCGGCCTGAACTAAAACTGGTTTCTTCATTAAAATTTATATCGCTACGAGATTGGGTTCGTGAAGTGTTAACTTGGCACCTATGGATTAGATTAGGTTAATCCCTTGAAAAGTCAGACAAAGGAGGTTTACTTTATTAACGACTTTTAAACTATGTCCACACTTACAAATGACCAGTGTCTATAATGTAAAATGATTGCAGGCTTCCTATCGTTCAAGGAGGAGATTATGGTTACCTTGCCCCGATATTTGCAATCATGGCTCTTCCACAGTGGAAATGTCCGATACCTCAGGAAGGTTAGATTCAGTGGTCATGACATCAGGGACGCGGACGTCTTGTTATTTATCGTACTAAATATAGAGGGCACACTGATCCTAACGGCGGATGTAACCAAAATGAAGTAAAAACGGACTAAAGGACTAAATTAAATTCCATTTTTTATTTCCGTTATTTATCGCCTGGGGGAAGGAGGATTTTGCATGGGAGAATAATTGGACTTTTAGGATGACAGAAGGGGGGATCACTAAATGTCACATGTTCATATAGACTTGGTGAATGGCTATTTACCACGCTAGTTAAAAAGTAACTTTTCACTTTTCAAACGGCACTTGAGATAGTTAGCTGTTTTTATGTGAACTGCAGATTTGTCCAGGATTGAACGCTAATGAGATTCAAATTCCTTATGATGAGCATCACAAAGTGTCCTCATCGGTAAAAAGTCACCAAAAACACACAATTCTGTCAAATATGAAGTACTAATTAAACAATACTCGCGTTCAATCCTGGACATAAGTGTCAACTGACATCAGTCACAGGGTAAAATAGAATGTAGCCACCAGTTCCGGTCATTAAAAGTTGTACACGTATAGCAATACATTAAGACTTACAAACTGAGATTTTTCAAGAAGAAAAAAGTATTTAAAAAAGGTGAAAACGCGATACTTGCTGCATCTAATCTTATGATCATAAACAATTCTATTTCCGTGACACTTTGGCCTCCAAAATGCATGAAGTCGCATCGTACAATCGGAATTAAGCCTCGCTTTAATTCATGCCGCCTGCTATGCTTTATTGGACGCCTGTGAAAACTTCTACTAAGAACCCTGATCAGATATCCGGAAGACACCGATCAAGCCTCTGTACCATTAATCTGTAAATCAGCATTATATTAAAAAATTTTACTTTCATATGACCGTTAAAAACGCTAATTATAATCGACGAAAAGTGAATATGATCACGAAATTTATCAATAGCTATGAGGGGGATACTTTAATAAAAAACATTTAAAGGGGGATGAGCTAAATTTTACTTTCTTTGGCCGAAAAGCTGAGTTTGAAATCGGTCTATTAAGGAGCAATCTGAAAAAGTTAGAGAAAAGAATATGAGACTAGGGGGCCTAGTATCTTTGCCTACTATCGTGATTGTTGTTGTGGAGTCTGGAAACAGCATGAAGCTAATATTGAGCATTGAGAAGTAAATCTGCATTTGCCAAAAAAAGTTTGCTCCACTGTACATCGTTATGTCATTCATAACATATCTTTTTTGAAAAGAAAAAAAGGAAAACAAGTTTGGTTCGGTCGGACGACGATAAACCGGGAACTAAAAAAGAGATGAACTCATTTAAGCAAACTCAGTAATACCAACAGCTGTTTTTCAAAAGTTTGGCAAGGAGCTGCAGAGATTTGGCAAGGTGCGACAAAAATTTAATACCCCCTGCATATTATTGTGTACTGTTTGATTTCTCACTTGATGTCTTCCTATTCAAAGAAAATAGTAACTCAACTGAAAGTTCACTTATCAACAATGACGACATATGGAAAACTCGCATGAGAGAGGTACGTTTTTTGGTCTTGAAGTTTAATATTAATATTCTGACTTTCTTTCAAACAGCTTGTATCGCAATATCATAATCAATTTTTATTTCCTCTTTCAAAGAGTTAGAAATTTTTCAAGCCTCATTACAGAGTTTCTTTTTAATCCTCGATACTACTTCCAACCTTTTCCAAGGGTAAATCAGGGACGTCGGGCACACTGGATATGGAAAACCCTTTACAAGCAACTGAAGCAAACCTTGTTAATTTATCACCAGTCCTTTGAATTTAATTGTTAGCTTTACATTCTTAAGTCTTCTGTTAGTTTTCAGCACTTTGGATTTTACTCTCTTGTTTTCATAAATATATTCCACCTATAAGCAGTCTTGATAGACGCGGGTCATTTGAAACAGTGGAATAATCCTTGTATTTTCCCTCTAAGTTTTGAGCCTCCTGATTTCTCGAACCCATTTTCTGTCCCTAGGGTGGTGGTTCGAAAACTCGTGATTGCACTCTATTTCAAAACGGTTTGGATTTACTTCAAGATCATCAACAATTGTCGAAGCAAAATTGAATACTTTAATTATTGTGAAGTATATATGAAATAATCCATATTTGTACTGCGGTTGTAGATGAAAGTGAAGAGTGATAATCGCAGTAAATTTTCTAATTTAAGCAACTGGAGAGAAGAAGCCTGAAAAAAAAAATCAGGGCTTCAACGGGATTCGAACCCATGACCTCCGCGATACCGGTGCGATGCTCTACCAACTGAGCTATGAAGCCACACATAAGGAGCAAGGTCAATTTATTGAGTACACATTTTCCCGTGCAGTGAAGTGATGTGAAGTATATATGAAATAATCCATATTTGTACTGCGGTTGTAGATGAAAGTGAAGAGTGATCATCGCAGTAAATTTTCCAATTTAAGCAACTGGAAAGAAGAAGCCTGAAAAAAAAGTCAGGGCTTCAACGGGATTCGAACCCCGTTGAAGCGATGATCACTCTTCACTTTCATCTACAACTGCAGTACAAATATGGATTATTTCATATATACTTCAGTCACATCACTTCACTGCACGGGAAAATATGAACTCAATAAATTGACCTTGCTCCCAATGTGTGGCTTCATAGCTCAGATGGTAGAGCATCGCACCGGTATCGCAGAGGTCACGGGTTCGAATCCCGTTGAAGCCCTGATTTTTTTTCAGGCTTCTTCTGTCCAGTTGCTTAAATTGGAAAATTTACTGCGATGATCACTCTTCACTTTCACTTTAATTATTCATAATTAAGCGGAACTTTTAATAAATTTTTGGTTCGGACTATATCATAGATTCAAGGCGCCATGATGTTGTCGTCACTGTTTCAAGTCGTGATCGGTCTCACTGGTCTCGGTGGAATTCTACTTCGCTTCATTGGACCGCTGACCATAGCGCCTACAATCACTCTGGTGGGTGTGGCACTTTTTCAAGTGGCAGCGGAAAAGGCTGGTTAGTTGACTGTGGGATGTGGTTATTGCTCATTTTCCTCTTCTCTGTTCAATTTTTTTATTATCATAGTTATTTTTACTATCTTTGACTCTCCTAGGTCTACACTGGGGAATTTCCATGACGTGAGTAGTTGCTAGCCCTTGTTTGCTAAAATGATTGTTTTATTGCAAATTCAAACACTTTCCCTCGGTAAGGGGTACGAAAGGTTGTTTTTCTACTGCGACTAAAGAAGAATGAATAATGCAGTTGTCATCAATACTAGGCTAAGCTATGTTTCTAAGCTTTCTTTAATTTTCATTTTTTCCGAAGCAACAAGACAAGGCCGAACTTAGGCTCGATTTCTGCCGCAGTCTCGTGTCTGTTCTACCCTCCCCGAAACCGTGGTCTTCGCGAACAGCAGCTGGTTATCAAGCGTAAGCCAGACTAAGCTTTACAAGTACTATTTGGAAACTTTGCTTAGCTTTTTGTGTCGTTTTGTGTCCAGTTAACGACAATTCGAATTTTAGAAGTCGACGAATAGTCTTGTATTGTATTTTATTTCATTTTATTTCAATTCATATCTTATTCTTCGCAAAAGCGAATGTACACTAACGGGGGAGGGGGGCAGTTTACAAGACAACAGCTTCCAGCGCTACCGTTTCAGAATATATCATTTTTTTGGGAGTATCAAATGTGAACGGCTGCTCTTTTAAGCCGAACATTCAAACAATTTTAGAGAAATTTGCGGAAAGCGCGTGAGTGGTTCCGTCATGAGTTTTCAGACAAACAAATAATGTTTGCGCTCGTTGATTTGTTGACAGGCTGTCAATCTCTGAATGGGTTTAAAAACAGGGAAAAGTCTACATGCATTTTCAGAACTGTCGAGCTTGCCGTCTACCACTCTCTCCTCTCACCCGGTAATTTCTCTCATCTCAATTATTGTGCATGAATGTGGCAGCGCGCTTGCTACCAGAGTGTCTCAGTATGAAAGCAGATGTCAGCTGACATCTTGGAAGAAAATATAAATATATAAATAGCACCTTGTAAGCCATTGATTACTATATTTTTAAACGTGTTTCAGGACCATTGTCTTAATATCTTTGTTTTCACAATACCTAACAAAGGTAAACATTCCAGTACCCGGATATAGCAAAGAACGGGGAGGATTTTATCTTAATCACTTTCCAATGTTCAAATTATTTCCGGTGAGTATAGGTATAGAAAGATGTTTCGCAAAATCACTGGTTTGCATTTTGTTTAGTCCCTCTTTTTTAACTCAACACTCATCACGTGGTCTGTTACGCAGGTGATTTTAGCAATAGCAATATCGTGGATTATTTGCGCCATCATTACTGCAGCGGGAGGTTTCCCTTCTGATCCCAGTCTTCCTCAATATGCAGCGAGAACTGACGCCAGGGCTGCTGTGTTGAAAGAAGCCAAGTGGTTCAGACTTCCTTACCCAGGTTACTTAAAGTATTGAGCATCATTTTCTATTTGGTTGCATCTTGTTGTTCCTAACCCGTGTTACATGTTGCTAACTTTCTAGGTCAGTGGGGAATTCCTACTGTGAGTGTCGGAGCGGTGTTTGGAATGTTATCTGGAATACTGACCTCCATTATTGAGTCCATGGGAGATTACTACGCCTGTGCGAGGTTATCAGGAGCCCCTCCTCCACCAAAACACGCTATCAACCGTGGAATTGCAATCGAAGGACTCGGATGTCTCTTGTCAGGAGCTTTTGGTAGCGGAAGTGGTACAACCTCCTACAGTCAAAACATTGGAGCCATTGGGATTACTAAGGTAAACCATTTCCCCACAGTCGGAAATAGTTTCGGAAACAAGATCCCACAACCTTCTATTATCATTAGCTGCAGCTACTGTTGCGCATCATGATGAATGCCCAGTGTCCTCAAGCCCTTTGACAGGCGTACTCGTCCATGTCGTGTTAGGCCTGCTTCTCGGCTTTTTCCTCACGTTACCCAGTTATCTATTTGGATCACTTCTACAGGTCTGAAAAATACCACAACATTTGGCCTAATGATTCTTTGCTTTGTCGAACGGTGTAGCTAGCTAGTCTTCCACATGCCCTGCAACAATGAATTTAATGCACTTCTTTCTCTCTCTTACAAGCTCCGATTGTTTCTACTAAAGAAGGTTCAATACGTTCTCTATATGTCCAAATTTGATTTACTCGCTTCTGTGCGTCCTTGAATATCACCAATTACTATTAAGTGCCATTGTGTGCAGTATCTGCATGAGATTGCCTCACTCAGGAGCCCATCACTAGGAGCCTGCAACTACCCCGTATTCCTGTCACGGCGTTTTCACAGACCGATCTATTTTTAGTTTGAATTTACCACGAATTCAGATCCCCACAGGAACCTCAGTGACCAATTGTAATCACAAGCACGGACTAATGCTGACATGTCGACATGTTCACATGAGGCCGCATTGTTTTATCTTCATCGAGGCGTGCTCATGCAGACTAGAACTGGCCTATTTCGAGAGAAAAATATCTAAAAATAGACTGGTCTGTAAAAGTGTCGTTGCATTGGCTTATTAGGGGAGTTGCAGGCTGCTACTAATGGGCTCCTGCCTCACTTGATCCCTAAAGGAGTTGAAACTCTGTCACCTTGTGAAATTCTGAATGAGCCGTGTTCCAAATACAAATTACCAAGTATGCAAGCTGAAAGCATGCACCCAAAGTTTGTTGTTGTACATCCTAAATATAAAGAGGAAACAAAGGCCGAACTGAAGAGAAAGAAATCAGATTTTGACACTTAAGTATGTTATCTACCTATTTAAGATGGAAATAGAGGTTGTTTAGCGTTTACTCGGGGAAACCGGTTGGTCGACAATAGTGGTAAATGGGACGCGTCCTGAATTCTGAATGGAAATTTCCGCGGTGATGCGCTCGTTCCATTTCCGAGACTTTTTCTCGGAGGATACGATCAAAGGCAATCCAAGCCAAAAAGGCCTGGAACTAGTAAAAACTAGCAAATGGAACGCACATTTTTCATTTGAAAATTCCCCTTTGGAATTTTGGGTGTACCTTTCAGGAAATCCCGTTTTCCAGAGAACATTTCCGTTTGTGGAGACAAAGTTAATCTTTCCATTTACATTCCTTCCAAGATTTCCGGATTATTTTAGTAAATGATAAACAACCAGACTGAACGGATTGGAATGAAATGATGTTCCACTTACATGTAATTTTAAACAATTAAGTACCGCTTGAAGTTGCTGCTAAAAGACTGAAATCTGTCCTAGGTAACATGCTGATAGCATGTTAAAAATTTAAGCGATCACCTAAATGAAAATCTAACCTTTATTGAAATGTTTTCATACTTTGTTAGGTTGGTAGCCTTCGTGTTATCCAGTTTGGTGCTCTTGTCCTGATGGCGTTTGGACTTCTTAGCAAAATTGGCGCGTTATTCGTCAGTATTCCAGATCCCATTGTTGGTGGAGTCTTCATGGTCATGTTTGGAATGATTGCTTCTGTTGGGATTTCCAATTTACAGTTTGCTGACATGAATTCCTCCAGAAACTTGTTTATTGTTGGATTTGCCATTGTTTTTGGGTTAGCTCTACCGCATTACATAGTCACGCATCCTGGTGCCATACAGACAGGTTCGTATCGTTTTTAAAAACGCGTTACATCGTTTAATGTAATCACCATAGAATAATGGCGCTTGTAGTTTTACTTCTAGATATTTTTAATTCTTCAAGTGACGGCGGCCTCCTGTATAAAGATATGAGATGAGATGAGATGAGATGATATGATATGATATGATATGATATGATATGATATGATATATGATATGATATAATATGATATGATATGATATATGACACGATATGATATGATATAATATGATATGATATGATATGATATGATATGATATGATATAATATAATATGATACAAATGAAGTAACAGAGAATTAACTCTGAAGTGTAAATTTTAGTGC
>CM042752.1:14118677-14123677 GCA_022496165.2 Catalaphyllia jardinei
GCACTAAAATTTACACTTCAGAGTTAATTCTCTGTTACTTCATTTGTGTTCATAGTGCTGCGCGGCACTTCATTCATATGAATTTCAAATGGCTCGGGGAAGGTGTTACAAACGCTCTGTAGGAGACTGTAGAAAACCTGGGCGCTTCAGGCCCGTGTTTATGATAGTTTCATTTCCTGGTAAAATATTCAAGTAACCTGGGTCTATGGAAACAGACTGACTTTCAGTTGTGACAAATTCGATATTTTTTTACTGGTTCATTCGTGTTTTTTTCACTCGTGTGTCGAAAAGGATTCGCATATACTTGGGTATTCTAAACTACGTTAAGAGATTACCCTAAAAAATCTCTCGCCACTTTGTCATCCAATGAGAAGTAAAAATCAATCAAAACCAGTCGTGACTCGATTGCACATGATTTCCCGCGCTCCCACTGTCTGCATGTATTTGCTTTAAGTTCTGATTGGAACACGGAATTGCCCGTGTCCTTTCATGATTGGCTGAAGTAACGTATGTTTGGTTTGGGCTGAGTTTAAAGCCCCTCTTACACGATGTCCCAGGTGATGAGTCTTTTGGAAAGTGTCTTTGCTGCCTCTGTCGATCTTACTCTGAAGATATTCGATGGTGAACCTCCTTGCAAAGAAAGTATAGAGACCCAGTACTTTTTGACATGTGCTGTTGACTAAACCTATTAAAGATATTTTTTCAATGCTAACTAATGTTAACCATTTAGGTGTACCAGAGATCGACCAGATCTTCACCATTCTGATGAGTACTAACATGGCAGTCGGGAGTTTGGTCGGGCTAATTTTGGACAACACTATCCCAGGTACTATTGAGGAACGCGGGCTTCAGGCATGGAGGCAACATCTATCAGGCCACGGTGATGACCAGTTTGAAACAGCTTCTATTAAAGTCTATGACCTGCCGTTTGGTCTCCATCGCATCAATAACTACAAAGTGGCCAAGTATTTGCCTTTCTTACCGTACAACGATGAACGTAACTTGCCAACAGCTGAGGTGCAGCTGAAGTACGTAAATTCTAAACTATAAAATGACAGTTTGTTGGTAAACATGAATGGGGATTCTTTTTGTTTTAGTTTATACGTTGGTAGTGTGCCAAGAACCAACATAGAGCTGAGCGATGTTGTTAGCTAATAGTTGGTAATTGATAAACACCTCATAGAGCTGTTTTAAACCAAACCCCAAGTAATCACTCTGGCCAATCAGATAGGACACGAACGAACCAATGAACCAATCACAACTCGTAGTAAATATGTCTAGCTGACATGAAGTGCGTGTGTCAGCAAGTCGAGATTGGTTTGGTTTTACTTCTTATAAGACCAAAAAATTGGCGCAAATATTTTTAACGAACCGTGTAGCGTAGCGATGCAAAACCAATTACTTTTCGGTACTCACGCGAAAACAGCTCTACCGAAACCGAAATCAGATGATTAACGCTTCGGTGTATTCTTTTGCTGAAGTAAGCCCATGAATTACCTGAGGAGCGTTACTCCTGGTAAGGAAATGCCTATCCCATCCCTGGGCTCAATTTCTTTTCTAGGCGTCACGTTCCTTGCGATATTCATATGTTTATTTCAGTACACAGCATCACTGCAGCGTTAATTTTCTCCTCTTCATGTTATTCCTAGTTAGCTGAGTATTTAAAGTTTTTTTAAGGTAAAGAGAAAATTCCGTTGCTCGCATTTGAAGTTTGTATACTGGTAGTATTTTCTCCTAGCACCATAATATCCACCCAGAATCAAATTGCTTTTAAGTTATCATTTTGTAAGTGGAGCGAGCTTTTGATAAGCAGTAGATTAATCACTCATCACATACGACACACGTAATCCAATGACCAATCAAACGAAACCCAAGCAAAGACATAAAGCCAACAGAGGAAAAGTGTGTGTGAGCGAATGACGATCGGCATTTGGAATAACAAACTTCTTGTTACTCGATTATACTGTGGGAGTAAAAGTTACTGATAAAAATTCAAACAAAAATATAGTTGTATAATAATGTTAGGATCGTCTACGGGTTAGACGTTCCATGATTAGAGGAGTAGTTTAATGACCTTTATAGTAAGTGATTGTTTGACGGTTAGATGGATTGTATGGAGTGAAACGCTATGATAGCGTTTAATGGGTCACAGTTACGGGCAGAGTTTTAAGGTCAAATTAATACTGAAGGCCTACTTCAACAAAATTACAGCTAACTCGTAATTTAATTTTTAACGAGTAATTAATGTTTTCCAATTCGTGTTAACGAGAAAGCAAAGCATTATGAACCTTATGGCTCCAGGTTCCACGACATCCCTTATGTATTATCCTGTGCATTTCATTTAACTGTTTTATTATCTCTGTTATTATTTGGTGGCCTAAAATAAACTGAATGAAAATGAAATGAAAAGGACTTTTAGAGAAGACACGGGCAATTCTTCCTCAGCTGAACTGGCTTTGACCATCGCAGCAATAATGAAAACAATGCTAAACAAGTAATTAGTGCTAATTAGATTTGCGTGCCGGTACCTTAAAGACCTGGTCTCATGTATATCGTCGTTGGATGGAGCAAGCTGCTTAACTCCTACCCCCTAATGAGTATTGCCTCAATACTAGATACTTCAAAGACCTGACTCAATTTTTATCTCATAAAACGGCTTGCAAAGTTTTGCTGGCGTTTTGCAATTTCCGTGTTCTTTTTATATGCATATCGGGCAATGGGTTGTTGCGCAATTCCCTCCAACAAATCGTTTCCTTTTTACTGCGCATTTACTGTAAGGGCATCTTGTACAAAATTTTAGTGGCAAGTAAAGTTTCGCTAAGTATTACAAAAGCTTAGTCAAACCTGCTGACAAACCCCCAGTTAGTTTGTGAGTACTCAGTAATATTCTTACCACCAATATCTATATCCTTGAGGAAGGCAGAAAGCAATCCCGAACGGGCATGACTGATCCTCTCCATTCAGATAACGAATCGAACCGTGAAAACCTTGCGCTGACTTGCGTGTTTATCAGCAGTCACACAGCCCGGCCGCGTTTCACGAGTCATGATAGGTGAATTCATTACTGCTTCATGCTTGAAGGAACAACAAAGAAACTGACACATTAAAGTGAAAGTGATTTCAGCCCAACATGCATTGACTGGCGGTGGCTGTGAACAACTGAAAATTAAATATGTGTGCCATTGTCAGCGCCGCACGTGGCAGCTTCGTCAGTTAAGGCATACCAGTACACCTGTTAAATTTTCGTGTACTTTGGCGTTTTCACTTCCCGGAGAAGGCTTTTTCTTTTGTACATAGTCAGCGGTGAAGAACACGCCATTAAATTGTTAACAAACATAAACATCGAAGCAGACGTATATTGGTCCAATACTCCCCAGGCACCTAGCATGTAAATTATGCGGTTTTGTGTTTTCATTCGTTCAAAACAATGAGCACTTAATCTAAAAATTTTCAGGAATCTCGTCATAATATTGTCATTCCTTGTCGATTTCTTGAATAAAATCTCAAACTCGTATGATGAAATGGAAACAACGTTTGCACCAAACCGGTCAAAGAATATGTCACCATCCGAGAGCGAAGTTAATTTTCCAATGGACTACACTGTTACAGAAACGGCTATTGCCGCCGCTACCTTGCTGATAATAATGATTACATGTTTGGTGGGAAATACCGTTATTTGCTACGTGGTTTTTCGCAACAGACGAATGTGGACAGAAATGAACATGTTTTTGGCGAATCTTGCCATTGGTGATATTGCTATGGCTTTACTGTCGATGACGACTCCGCTGAAGACAGCTATCACCAGGAAGTGGACAGATTCACCAGCCGGGTACGTTTGTCAACTGAACGCTTTTTGCAGTTCCGTTTTGATCTTCAATACAATACTTACTCACACGGCTATCTCAGTAGACAGGTTTTTCGTCGTTGTAAAGCCGATGAAGAAAATTATGACCAGAAAAAAGGCCTTCTCCTCTATTTTGGGCATATGGTTTCTTTCAGTAACCGTTTCTCTTGGGCCTATATTAGGCTGGGGTCGCAACGATTACAACGCTTCAACACTGCAGTGCGGTTTTGGATTCCCTAGGAACAGAATCGACGTGTTGTATATGATATTCCTCGCTGTTATCGCATTTCTCCTACCCATCATCATAATGAGTTACGCATATATAAGAATTTATCTAGTCGTGCGCCATCACACAAGAAGAATGTCAGCTTTAACATTCGGTAGTAATCCAGAGGACTTCACGAAAAAGCAGCAAAGAATTGTCTTTACGTTATTTCTCGCTCTGACAGCATTTATTATTTGCTGGATGCCGTTTTTTGTGTTTATCGCGATTGCTGTTTCAATTTCCTCGCGGGATGAATTACCCCATGGCTTAGGACTGGCGGCTTACTGGTGCGGCTTTCTAAACTGCTCCATAAATCCGTACTTAATTGGTCTAAGAAGTGAGAGATTTCACGAAACATTTATATATGTTTTTTGTTGCCGCTTTTGCTACTGCAAACCGGCTACAGGGCGACGAAATGAGGAATATTTTTCCGACAAAACGCTTTACGTTGAAACAAAGAATCGTACGCTAACACACCAGATCAGTGCACCTTCACAGCTGAGTAATGGTCACGCACAATCATTCCTGAACCCTATAGCTACCATAAACACAAGTCAAGAAACTATCGTCATTCCTTCTCACGACAAATGGAATGACAATGCGAAGCCAAGAAGAGTAGGGAGACAAGAAAACATGCAAGGAGTTGTTTACCCGAATTTTATTCATTTGGTTGATGGAAAGTTATGGAATGAGGCTACAGTTTAAATAATTGGGCTGAGTAAACATCAAGTCCATGTATTCAGTTTTGGCAAAGTCCTTCAAATCATAGGAAACTTAATATTTTGCCACAGTCGATACGAGAAAACAACGATTGAGAAGGAACAAAGATGTTTATGAATAAGGCAGACTGAAGCATGGACTGTGAGAGACAAACTTGAAAAATGCGGGCAT
>CM042752.1:14128677-14132396 GCA_022496165.2 Catalaphyllia jardinei
AAGAACCAATCCAAATGGAGAATTTTAACTTTGTCATGATTGAAACGACAATATTAAGGTATATTAGGCAAGGAAGCCCAGGGAAGCCAATAAGGCTATGACTGGCAAAGTTATAATCAAATACGCTGTCTCTCAGTAAAGTATATGTTAGTAAGTTACTGGAGTTACTATCCAAAAAATTAACGGTATGATCTTTGATGCATATAAGTTTCTGGTGTTTATACTGGCAAAGCAGGCGAGGACTCTGTGAAAAGAGTAACGTTGTTCGGCTCAAATTGATTAAAAAAGGAGAACACCTTCTTTTGTTTTCGAGTAACCACCTGAAACAGACTATGATTTAAGATCTGTAATCATACTTTCTTGGTTTGAATAGCACCCCCCCCCCCCAAAAAAAAAAATGTCCCAAATGATCCTAAAATTGATTTAAACACCGGATTTACCAAATAATACCAAAAGTATTCTCCAATAACTCATTTATCTCCTGCTTTAAGGACCTTCACAGAAACACTGCTCCTTAAATGTAACTGCACTGCAGAAAAGCAATGCTGGAAATATAGAATACAATGAAGAAATCTTATAACAAAAAAAGGCCAAATTTGGACAAACATACCTGACCATCAATCTAGAATGTTTTGAAAAATTTTCACAAGAAATTGCACTTAACAACCAGACATAATAGGTTGTCATGTCTTTGACAAAATTCAATCGTGTAATGTTCTCATAAATTTACATGGACAATGAATGCTAATTCTTTGTTTCTCCCAGTATGAGATTAGGTAAGATAAGATAATTTATTTTATGTCAAGATTACACAGGGGGTGGTCTCCCAATCCCCCGAGCCAGGGGCTCATGATAAAAGTGTTTGACAATATAAAATTATAGTGCTATATATGTATGAATGAATACAAAGAATGCAGAGAAAGATAATGTTGTTAATGTCTTACTAGTTAAATTAGAAATAACGTCTATCTATAAAAAAAAAAAGTCAAAGGCAATTACTGCATTGACACCCGCATTATTGATGTTGACACCCGTGGTATTGATGTTTCTTGCAGCGATCTTCCATTAGAAACAGTCAGATCATTGAACGTTCTCAAAAGCAATATCATTAACATCATACATGGCCTAGTGGTTACAGCGCTGGATTTGTAGTCAGAAGGTGCCGGGTTCAAATCCTCCTCCTTGCTACTAGATGGATTTGTGTTCGGTGGTCTCGATTCCAACTCCTCCACGTCTTATAAATAGTCAACTGGTCAGCCTCCAACCAGTTGGGATTTTCACAAATTGACAGCTCTACTTTACAGCATTTGTTTCATCATCTAGAGTGCCCCCAATCAGCGTAGCAGTGCTAAATACCATAGTAGTTGCATGAGGAGATTTGTTTGTTTTTCTTACTATTATTTATTACTCCACTGGTTCACAAAACAATAAAAAAAGACTTCTGGCTAAATACTTTAAGTATGGAGCACAGAAAATAATAACGTAAAGTTCCGAAAATAACCATAATTAGTCAGAAAAAGGTAAGGGGATATTACTCTCGGGAGGCAAACACGCGTGGGCAGCTCTCTCGCTGGGATTCTTCCATAAGCGTGGAACTGTACATCCGAGGAACCTGATAAAATTTGAGTGTAGAACAACTTGTTTTCTTCATAGAAAAAGATACTTTTTATAATTCGGAGACAAAAGGTGTTGAAATGAATTAACTTCAAATCTTCGTATCTGATATTTCCAACCTTTATCTTTTAAAATTTGGAATTACATTTGAGGGTCGTGTCCTTCGGGCTTTCTCTATTGGTGGAGAGGGGATCATTACCTTCGGAACTTAACGGTATCTCATAAAGCTAGCCAGCTAGATTACGTTGAACTAACGGTGTTCATTTCTACTGCATCAAGTGTTCGTTCGTGTTCCTCGTCGTTATAAGGTAGAAAAGGCAAATACTTGGCCACTTTGTAGTTACTTATCCGATTGAGACCAAACGGTAGATCATAGACTTCAATAGAAGCTGTTTGAAACTTTCCATTGCCGTAATCTGATAAATGTTGCCTCCAAGCCTTGAGCCCGCGTTCCTCAATGGTTCCAGGAATAGTGTTGTCCAGAATCAATGCAACAACACAACCCACTGCCATGCTTGTTTTAAAGAGTACCGTGAGTATCTGGTCGATTTCTGACACACCTATTGAACGTAAAAATTCTTCTTAGCTGCTTACATAACTCCGTCAGTTCTCTATTATGGCGGTTCAGTCTACATATATCGATTAAGTATGGTAATCAGAGTAATTAACAATTATTCTAAGAGCTCCCTGGAACAAAAAGAATGAAGGCTCGATGTTTGCGAGTTACTCATGGATGGATAGGTGAACATAGGGTTATTACAAATGGGATATCTAAGAGATGAAATGACCGATGAACTGCGGATTGTTTTGAGGAAATTCTACCAGTGGGTAAGAAGGAAAGATGGGAAGCTTTATCGCCTTAAATTTATACATTTTTACAATTCGCACTTCTTAATTTTTCTTTTATTTTCGCTTGAAACGGTGTGAACTTAGTTGAGACATGTTTTAGGTGACTTAAAATTTCAGGTAACTATTCTAGATCACGATTGGACGCAGAAGCAAAAGTATCGCAAAGAAACAAGACTAAATAGAGTTGAATGAGGTCTTGCAATTCAAAATCTAAAGTTGCCATTTGAAAGTTATAATTGATGCTCTAACTCATCTGAAGCCACAACTCGGTATTAACAGAACTTAAATTCTAACTCTACTGCTTGGGAATCTCAAATACACTGACCTAATGCAGAAAAATACAGAACAAAAGGCTCTCACAAAATATCTTATAATAGACAAGAGATACACTCAGTTGATTAACCAGTGTACTACTGACTTCCATACACAGACAGATCATGTTTATACCAATGTGCACATTGCGTACAATCAGCAAGTACCCTGAAGTCTTACTACAGTGATCATAAGTCTATATTTCCTTAAAAGCTGTTTGAATATTTGTTTACAAGTTTCACTGTGCATCATACGAGATCGTTTTATTTTTAATTTAGCTCAATATCTTACATCTTACATCCTTATTTTTTTTCCAGTACTAGTTACAGAAAGGGCATGCCCGCAACTAGCAAAAGCTAATCTAGGCGGGCCATGCCTTAATAAGCAAATTACAAAAATATACAGACAGAAATTAATTAATAGAATAAAAAGGGAAAAAAGAAAGAAATATGTAACTTTCCATGCCAAATAAACATCTAAATGTATCAAATAAGTATTTGAATCAAATAGAGAAAACATTCACAACATTTATTTGCAGAAACAAAGAATGCTTTGAATTCCCTGTGCTTTTCATGTTTCTAAATTCGAACTCCTAGTCCTCATAAAGATTCAAAATTATATGTTACTCTACCAAAATTTCCAGATGCATGACATAAAATAATTCCTTGGGAAACAGTGAATTTTGTTTTCTCAATGTTTCCCTCGACTTCGTCTCAGGAAACATTGGGATTCTTAAATGTTTCAGATTAAAGGAATTATTTTAGGTTCTGACTATTTCTTGAGGAAGCATGCCTTTTATAACTCATTTTCTTTCATAAACCCTTTACTGTGTTGAAATATCAAGCAATAAATATCAAGAAATAAAAAGCAATAACTACCACTTCAACGTACACCACAAAGATATACCTGTATAAGGGAAAGTTCAATTAATATGACAAGGGGGG
>CM042752.1:14146058-14151058 GCA_022496165.2 Catalaphyllia jardinei
AGCGCAAAACTGGCCCAAAAACATTGCTTTCTCACTAAAAAAATTAAGTCGCCCTCAGAATTTATGCCGCTTGCATACAACAAAAAGAAGTCTTAAAGTGAAGCAAATAGGACAAACAACAGCCTGCAAGGCTGATACTAAGTAAAAGACCTTTCGAGACACCAACAGCAAAGATATGTAACGCCACCCAAAGAGCCAACGCACACAAGTTGCTGCATGACCCGTTCACTATATCAAGTTCCGTACTTGGAATACACTTGCACCCTGAAACGCGCTTTACCACATCAAGTGTTTGGGGCGCAAGGAGACAAAGTGTCACGATTTGTGTGTCGAAAAACAAAAAAATAGATGTGGCTGGACGAGGCCACACAAGTCCCGTTAAAAAGGTTAGGCTAAGGTATTTGTGTGAGAAATTGGAAATCAGTTCCTGATAAATCTTACCTAAATTTGTAGCCCTCAAACACAATTCTTCAAACAAGAATCAATTTCACAGAAAACAGTTGTCTTTCACTGCATGAACTTTACAGTCGAAGCACTCGTAAAGAAAGCGCAAATTCCATTGTCAATAGTTAGTGAATTTTAATTTCATATTTTTATTGTAATTTTCAATTGAACTTAATTCATACTTGTCACTGAAAAGCCCATTTCGTGAGTGCTTGTTTTGGCTGATTTGAATAACCGCCGAAAACAACACTGAAAAGACAATTTTGTCATGGGCGGCTAATTTATAACTAAACCAACTCGGTCTTTGCAGACTCAAGGCATTTATTGTTGCTTTTGTTTTAGGGCTCAGTCCAAAGCACGCAACAAATTTACCTAAACACGATAAGTTGCAACATTAAAGCACGTATGTCACGACGGCCTAGCCGCTCTGTTGCAATTGTGCCTGAAGATGTTAGATAGTACAACTGGCTGGGCAAACCTAAAATTTTTCGTGCGTTTGACCGCGTTCAACTTGAGCGACAAAGCCGTTTATCCCGTTTGCTCGAAAAAGCGGCGCCGTCTTCAGTTAATTAAGCCCCACAGATAACATCATAGATGTTAATAAAAACCTTCCTCGAATAATTTATAAGCACCACACTCAAGCGGAATAACAACGCTTCATCGAAGACACTCGCGCCCATATAAAACCACTTGACTCGGATATGGAATAGACGACAACACTGGGATTGACTGAGTTTTTTTTTTTTTCGTTGTTGTTGCAATCATTAATTTAGTTGACTAAAACAAGGGCTGTTATGTAAGCACCACCCTTAAAAACATCAGACACAGCAGGGCGCCCAGCAATTCTACATGCTTCGCAGGTTCTTTTGAAGTTAATAGGATGTTTTTGTCGAGTTTTATGAAAGTACCTTCGTAGGCCATTGATTTAAGATATTACGACGGACAATTAATTAATCACTTGTTAAGAAGAATAAGGCCGATTCGTTTTAATTGACCATCGTCAGCTACAACAGGTTATTTCACTGACCTGATCTAGCCCTGTGTTCTTATAAATGTGTGTCTAAAGATTGCACTGACGTTCTACAGAGAATCTAGATCATCATATTCAGTTGAAGTCGGCCATGTTTGTGTTTTGAACACTGCAAGCGATGTACAGAACTCATTTATCCATTTCTCGATTTTTTGATTTTCTTGTCTTCCTCAGCTATGTTTAGTTTTATTGTGATGTAGTTTTACTGCTTCTGTTCAATTAAAGAATGATTCCTTCATCGTTGACGAATTAAAGTTGTTTTTTCTCATCAAGAGCGCTTTTTTCAGCATGTGCCGTGACTGAAACGTTGAACAAGCTATTTGCTATGAAATTACCGACATTTTAATTATGAGATAGTTTGAATGAGCTCCCTTAGCTGGCTTTTCATTTTTAGCTACTTAATTAACAATAACAATAGTTTTTGTAAATAGCGCCCCAAGGTACACTTACAAACACACAAGCCATTGAATAAAATGATTACACTCTTTTTACTCAATCGACTATATACAACGGATTTTGGTTTTCGTCATTCAAACATGAGGCGAGTTTTCAGAGCTTGACTTTAAGCATTCACCGACTGCCAGGATTCGATTATTACGCCTCAGGTCAGATTTGCAGTTGACTGTGAAAGGCTTAATATGCCATGGATTAAGACGGGATTTCACCTAAAAGGCTGTTTTGACGTCGCTCAACATGGCCTATGTGCCAATATCCCTTTCCCGTTTCAAGCAACGCCAAATCCCTCTATTTAGAACGTTAACCAATGTTTTGCGGTTTTGTGTAAATGTTTTGGTGATTTGGGGGCATTTTGGGAAAGGATAGGTTAAATTGAGGAAAATATGAAATTTTGAAGATTTGATGGATTTGGAAAATTGAAATTTGAAGTGAAAAATTAATAGAAGGACACCAAACAGTCCCCTACCAACCTGGGGCTCTCTTTTGAGAGGGTAAACTGTCTGGTAGTGTTCCCAACCCGTTTTAATCTTAAAAATTTCCTTTAAAAAATACCTCAAATTTTACTCCTATTCAGGTAGAATCCCCCTTTAAGGATTAGTTCGTTGAGAATTTGATCTGATACGTCGGCAAGGCAATTCTACGTCATTTAAAAATATCTCCCATTTGAAAGCTCCGAAAACCCTTAAAGTAGCGCTTACTTTAAAGGTGGGGACTCATCCTACTCGCAAAAGACCACAATCCTTTTGGTCAGCTCCAGGAATCACAACGATCCCGCCTAAGTACTTCATGTATCCCTTCCAGATATTATAGCGTATCTAATACACTGTAATAGGGATCAATATACTATGCTACGTTCTAAATACACTATGATGAGGAATACACCAAGTACTTACCCGAGCCCGAGATTTTTGGTGCTGGCCAAAAGGATCGCGGTCTCTAGCGACGACAATGGCTGGGTCCAGGAGTAAAACGTGTGGAACATGAATCAAAAAAATAACCGATAGAGTTCTGCTACCGGGTGTTGCAGATTTCTGCCCCTCGTAATCATTCATCCGCAAGTTCCCTCATAATTCTCCCTATTTCTTATACTAATCCTTGGTTCTTCCAACTATGCACTGATCTTGGCCAGGTCATTAAGTGGCTCTTTTGGAAGAAAAAAATAGTTCCTTTTTGTTTTTACAGCAGTAACTTGGGACCCGTTGCTCTGTAATCGCAGTTTAAGCAATTTTCCGGGCAGCTCAGCTTCAAAAGTCTTTGAAGCTTCGTGGGTGTTTCCGGAGGCCTGGGGACACGCATAAAAAGGACGTGTGTTCGTCGAACTTTTTAAGGGTTATAAACAGCGGTTTGGTACTTATTGGTCCTTCAAAAGGCATACAGCGGGAGCTCTTGAGATGCCTTTTTGTATGGGCATTGCGCCAAAAGAAATGAGACAGGAGATATTTGACAGTCAAGTTTGCCAGTAAAAGATTTTTAAAAGCAGTCGTCTTTATCACTATTAAATTTATGAAAATGTGTTGATTTACAATTGGTATCTTTTAGTGGTGAAAAAAATTTAAGCCCACCCCCACAATGCAGGATCTTGGTTCTTCTTGGGGGTTCTTTTCAAAATTACATATTACAAAATGCATATTTCGAAATCAAGAGGAGTGACGGAAATGACGAACAAAACAAATAAAATAAAGTAAAGATAAAAAAGGCTTTCTAAGGTTACAAGTTTTACGATTCATCACGTCTATTCATACCGTGAGGTTCCAGTGTTCTCGCTAAATCTATTAAAAAGGACTCTTTGACTTTTCTTATTGAATCACGTGACGAGTGGATAAGTTCGAGTGGAATTAGTTGCATGTCAGTGTGGCAATGATTAGGATGAGACAGAAAATGTTCGGCAACAGTGGTTGGTTTGGATTTAATGTTAGTTTTGTCGACAGAGCGTCTATGTTCGTTGAATCTGTCTTTGAGACGTCGCTTAGTTTCGCCTATGTATTGTAAATGGCAGCGATTACACTGTATCATGTAAATTAAGTTTTTGGTGTTACAGGTTATGTGTGACTTGATTTGACGGGTTGCACCAGTAGAGAAGAAAGTATACTGTGTAAGACCGTTAGTAATGTAAGGACAAGTAGCGCAATCTTGTCCACAGCGGAATGATCCTGGTGGTAAACTAGTGTTGTTAGGAGTTGTGATAGTGGGCAGCTTAGCTTTAACTAAAATGTCGCGAAGGTTAGAAGTGCGTCTGTAAGCGACGATGGGTGGGTGCTTAAAAACTTCCCTGCAGCGTTTAGAGGAAAGTAATATATGGAAATGTTTGCGTTGGATACTAGAAATGTGAGGAAGTGATGGGTTATATGTAACAACAAAAGGCAAGCGGTCAATGGAATCGTGACGGTTGGTATGTAAAGCTTCAGTGCGAGAAATATTAGCAGCACGTTTGAATTGTGAGTCAAGGAAAGTGTTACCATAACCTCGTGAGAGGAGATATGTTCTTAGTTCATTAAGGCGAAGTGTAAATTTAGCGTCAGTACAGCAAATACGGCGGATGCGAAGAGCTAAGCTAAATGGAATAGCCTTTTTAGTGTGTTGAGGATGGCATGATAAACTAAGTAGGTTTTGGTGTTTGTCTGTAGGTTTAGTGTATAGGTCAGTTTCTATAGTTCCGTTATGTAGAGATACCATGACGTCGAGAAAGGGGACATTGGTTAATGAGTGATTACTAGTGAACTTGATAGTGGGATGAATATTATTGAGATAATTGACAAATATCTTCAAATGATCTAGTCCTTCAGTCCAGATCATGAAGATATCGTCGAGATATCTCCACCAAGTGTGAGGATGAAAAGGAGCATTAGAGAGGGCGTTAGTTTCGAAAATGCCGAGGAAGAGATTAGCAAATGATGGAGGCATCTTAGTACCCATAGCAGTGCCATGGATCTGAAGATAGTGGTGCTGGTTAAATGTGAAGTTATTCATGGTAAGTATAATGCGTAAAAGGTCACGAAGTGTCTCAGTAGGAATGTGTTCGTCAGTACGAGTATCAAGGAAACGACGGCAAGCATCAATTCCTTCGTTGTGT
>CM042752.1:14158558-14166058 GCA_022496165.2 Catalaphyllia jardinei
TTTCAACTTAAAACAAAATTGAAAATAGATGCGATTAGCGTCTGACTGCTAAAGAAAATCATGTTGCGTGACGCGAACTAGACAAGTGAAGCCAAAATAATAGCAAAACAAACTGCCGCATCTTCGTTTATAAATGAGCTCCTTTTTAAGAATACTCCTGCCTTGATTCAATAAAAATATATAGCCTGATTATTTCTTCGCAAACTGCGTTAGGAGTCCCAAATTCTCGGAAGTTATTTTCAAAAAAAACAACTTGAAAGTTTTTGCAAATTATGTGCAATGTAATTTGACTCGTTGTTATTAGACTGTTGTTTTCACGAGTGAGTTTAGTCCAGTTTATCATGATTCGTCTTGGTTATCTCGAAAGAGATTATTCGCTCTTCAGAGGAGTTAACTCTTGAAAAGGGTTCAAGGTCGCAGCACGGCAGATATGGCTGCACAATTCACTTGGATCGCCACGACAAGTAAAACGAACTCCGAACATTCCTGACAATTTCTGCTAGCATAGGCACAGCCGGAAAGTGTTTTTAAAATACTACATACATGCATACCCAGAAGTCTGAAGTTATTCTACAAGGCTCTACAATTTCCACGGAAAAACTCCTCCAGTCCTCCTAGAAACTGTAGATCTTTGTTTAGAAGTGTCAAACGATTTCAATTTTAATTTTTGCTATGTCCGATTACCAGCCGAGCAAAACCGAGAGAACACCTACTTTATAAACTCCAGTATTCATTCATTCATTCATTCATTCATTCATTCCTAACACTGGATCGATTTCTATTCGATTATTTGTCACGAGGACGGAATAGTTCCAAACTTGGACACGCTATTACCCGCGATAAAACTGAGAAGACAACCTTTTTGTTAGGTCAAATGGTTGCAATTGTGCCGTTCCTTCGTGTAATTCGTATGGGGATTTATTCGACAACAGCTGCAAGAGGAATGTGACTTATCACAAGATAAATACCAAGTGCACCAGAACTGAAGACATGGATCCAACGTAACGAAAACTTTCCGCAAATGACGTCATAAAGTTAATATTCAAAATGGCCTCGCGACTTATTAAAAGGGTGTATAGCCGACCAGTGACGCATTCGCTTTAGATAAAAATCAAACACGGGTTTTAATTTCCTAACCAGACTCAGTCAGTGCAGAACTGAGTG
Organism: Catalaphyllia jardinei; assembly: GCA_022496165.2. Classification (NCBI taxonomy): domain Eukaryota; kingdom Metazoa; phylum Cnidaria; class Anthozoa; order Scleractinia; family Caryophylliidae; genus Catalaphyllia; species Catalaphyllia jardinei. The sequence continues at coordinate 14,159,723 of CM042752.1, forward strand.
CATTGAACATTAAACCTGTAACTTCCCTTTACTGACTACCATTAATTTACGGCCATCAGCTCGGATACTCAGTACCATAAGTATCACAGCAGTACATGAGTATCCTCTTTTTCCTTCACGGTCATTATCAAGGTTTAAGAAACCCAGTACATAGACCAGTACATATTATAAAAGCAGGAACGGCTACGCTTACAGCGGTTATCAGTCACACGCGCCCTTCAACGATTTTTTTGCCATTTCAAAAACTAAGTTTTGGTGGACGTCCGAATCAAATGTATGGCATGACAATACACAGTCAACTATTTCTGTTCCCATTACACACTACTATATAATTAGATATGTATATATGCGTGGGACGAGGTGATTGTGTTATTTTACACCTAATGTAGTTACAAATACACTGAATATAGGTCAAAAGTACAGCCAGTTAAAATGTAATTTTATATTAGTAAATTGGTGTAAAATTATACACTCAAAAAAGGCTGCCAGGGCTGGCAAGAGCACTAAACCATTATATGGTGTAATATTACCCTACATTGATATGTAATCTGAAAACTAACTCTAATTTTACATTTATTTTTAGTGTAAATACACATCCTTTTGAGTGTTAACTTACTCCCTTGGAAGAAGTGTAATTATACACACACAAAAAAGGCTGCCGGGGCTGGCAAGAATTTTACACTATTTTTTTGTGTTAATATACACTTTAATTTTTAGTGTGTAGTCAGTTTCACGGCCATGTTCGATCGTCGTTTGATCAGGAATAATCGCTCAGTTGTTATGACAAAGTAATTTGCAATTTCGCTGAAATGTAGGGCTATTGTGAATAGAAAACGTGGTTTGTCTTTGAATTGCATAGCAGAAACACTTTCAGCGAGCGAAACGTTTGTGAAGAAGGCGGCGTACGAAACAAAACTAGAGCCGTAAGTGATCCGCCAAAGAGAAAGTCAGAGAAACGAAAGATACAAATTAGCTGAAAAAGTTGGCCTCTGAAATGATTCGCTTTATGTGGAGATTGACTTTTTATCAGCTTGTTATGGATGCAGATTATTTTCGCCGCAGAAATTCTTGTAATTCGCCTTACTAAAACATAATCCATGCAGAGATCTATCCAGACGAGTTTCAAGCGTGGCTGGAATACCACACGGGCAAATTGCACATGCAAAGCAAACTATCAGCAGAACCATACGGCAAGTAGGATTTTCAGTAATAAAAAGGTAATGAAAGCAGCAAGAAATTAGCAGTTAGATTTTTGTAGTTCATTCTGTAATAGAGGTTATTATTTATATTTAGTTCATTCTCATGTTGTTGTCGTTGTACACTATTTGTAAATTTGCAGCTTCAAAACATTGCCCGTGAGCGAGACGAACGAGAAGGGGCTTCACACGATTTTATAAGTCTTACTTCTCAGTTTCTGTGTATCGACGAGTCAAGTAAAGATAAAAGACTCAGAGCAACTCGGATACTCCGAGAATTGACACTGAAATAAAAATGGTTCTGGGAACTCCCCTCGCCGTTATTGTCATGGGTACATTTGATTGACGTCCACCGTTTTTGAAATGGCAAAAAAATCGTTGAAGAGCGCGTGTGACTGATAACCGCTGTAATTTATGTTGTTCAAACTCGTTTCACGATTCTGAAGTAGCTTCATATCAATTTTTCCCTTCCCATCTCCAATCGCTATCACATACCATTCATTGTAACGCCAGTTCAAATAAAAATTCACGTGGAACCGCTTATAGGCCCTTAAAGCCTGGCCAAACGGAAACGAAAGTAGACTCAACTTGAAAACTTAGGTCTTCTTGCAACTCCGTTTGTCAGGGCCTTGCGAGCAGTTCCGTCCACTTGTTATGACTTGCGCTCACTTTGGTCGAGAACAAATTTGCACGCAAGTCGACGCACGTTTCTCATCGTTTGGCCACCCAACCCAAGTCGACGTACAGTAAGTCACTTAGGTTGACTTGGCCAGTCACCTGGCCAGTCACTTGGGTTGACTTGACTGAGAAGTGACTTAGGCGCTGTCGTGTTTGGTCATCATTTCCACCGCCTCAGACTCTTTTAACGTGGTCGCGTAACAATCCAAGAACATAGAAGATCTTGGATTGAACCAAATGCAAAAATGATTCGCCAAAATGCTTTAAAGAACAAGTAGTTTCGCTTAAGCGAAATATGTGGGGTTTAGGTGCACTGTAAAAAATATTTTGACATGTGTTGGCATGTATACAAACGAATTTGTGTAGTAATCTGTGTCACTTCCCAGTGAAATAGAGGTTTCCTCTTTCTGTTCGCGGCAAGAAGAGAGAGAACCTTTGCTCTCTCAACCGCTCGATCGCTTGAGCAGCCACAAGACAACACGGCAGTATATCTTCTCGATCGCGAGCTAAAACCGATACCGATAACTCGTTAATACACGAAAAACGCCTGCACTCCAGACTTCAACCAGGGAAAAATAAATTCTCAAAAAGACACCGTTTTTTCTTCAAATTTTTCTGGTTTTTCACTCGACTCATTGACAAATAAGATACAAAACGCTTTCCGTTTGCGATACTGCCAACACTGATATCCGTAGTCCTATCAGGGGCTACAAAACAACAATTGGCAACACTGAACTTGGCGGGTGTTCGTCACGTACCCATCTGATAAAAACTTATGTCTGACTTTGATCTTTTTGCTGCTCACACAGTTCCAGAAACTATCACTGTACGTGAGTTATGCTTATCTGCGCTGGACAGCATGGAATGAAGCCACTGTTGGGTTTTTTTCCGTCTGTTCTCACTGAGTATTTTTAAAAGAAATTTGTGTAGTATTTCTATCGGGGGTGGAAGCGGAATCATGAATCATGAATCATAGCGGCAAAATTAGAAAGAATCATGAATTATAGTCTTGAAAACTTGGGAATCATGAATTTCGTGAGATAGTTAAGAATCATGAATAACGAAATGGGTATCGAGGCAGGTGATTACAGAGTGTGCCACAGTACAACCACATTTATTAACACTGCCGCGTATTTGATCAGCTGGACCTAATCTCGTTCCCCGACTTTTTCGACTAACGTAGACCCTTTTCTATAGCATTAAATTGTTAAAAAATAAATTGATAGCACCGCTGAAACCGGCAATTTACGAGCTTTGGCCTGTTCTGCAATCAAATATTGTCGGATAGCAACCTTTTCGAGACCTTTGATCATGGGAAACATAAGAACGAGACGAAGGAAAAGAAAGAGAGGTAAGAGACGCACGAGCACAAAAGCAGGCAAATGACCTTCCGCGCGTTTCTACACAAGGTCCCGATCAAATAATTTCACACTGCTCTCGTAGCTCGTTTATGTTAATACACGAGAGTCTGGTTCGCCTGGAAAACATGCTGATAGAATTAGGTGCTACCGGCCGTCTTTCGAAAATCCGTCTGAGGGTAATGGTCACGTTGCTGGTGGAAAACTTCTTTTCCCACATGAGGAAGGATGACCTGATGCCAACGCAGCTGAAATACAGGGTACAACGTGCTTGTGTTAGAGAGCTTCAAAAGAAGATTTATCGTGGCCACCTTCGCTGCTATAAAGGCCCCAAGAGTTACTACCCTGACAAAGTGATAGATGCTAGCCCTCCACCAAACTTACAGATGTTGCACCTTGAGATAGTAACGGAGAAACTGTCCTTGGATGACAAGCTCCTAACAACTCCGCGAGTTTGCTAATACCTTTGGAAAGAGAACGAGCCGGAGCAGACTGTACGGGACAAAAGCAAAGAAGACTCTGGCCATTTACCAGATTAAATATCGCTTTCTACACAGATGCGAGAACCAGGCTCTGCGGTTACAACCGCCCCCTTACTTGGCGGATCAAATTCTGCCGAAACCGCCGGCCGCGGAATCAACAAGGTCACCTTCAGTATGAGGTATTGTTTTCTGCGGAAGAGGTGCTTGCTGTTAAATATGCTCGACTCAAAGAACAATTTAACCTTTTTTCTGGCAGTACTGTTAAATGATCTTCTTACGAGGATCCCAACGGGACAGAACTGGAGTTTCCTGGTGACAAATTTAACTTCCTTTGGCTAGACAATAGCAATTCTGTAGACGCCCTCGTGTTTAAAGAGGCTTACAGGGACAACAAAAGCTCCCCCCATGCCAATGTCGACCGAGTGGACACTGAGATCACCAGTGAAGCGTGTGGTACAAAACTTTACAATCTTCCTCAAAGGGAAGTGGACGGAATGGAGCAAATGTTACAAGGAGGATGCGATAGTGACTTAGAAAGCGACAACGACAGCCCCTGTGATGACGAGGACAGCAATGGTCTACCCCAGAGCACGCCCTACAGCACAAGGATGGGACGATATGCCATGCGACTTAGACTGTATTAGTGACCTTGATGGAACCTTGAAATGTGGAACAGATAAGTTATTGCTATGTGGTACGTTTATGAGTGCATGCCGTTAATTCCACACATTTAAACCACTGAAGACATTTAGCATCAATTTAGGAGAACTTTTATGACGAATTAGAAGATTGAGAATAAAATAAACATACAAAGTGTATAAGGCCCCTTAGATTATTGATTCAGTTCTGTCTCAGGTCCATAGGTATGGCGAAGGTGATATCAGAACGAAAGCGATTGAAAACATTCCGCAAAATGATATCTTGAAAAACGCTGCCCAAGTATACAGGTATCGTGAATTGCTTTTGGAACAGAGATCTTCCTTCTACGTTTAGACGGCAAAAATGATCGAAAATGGACCATTTTAAACCGTCCAAGCTGGCCTCCCGTCCACACCTAAGTAATCGGAAATGAACATTTTCGGAAATATCGTTTTCCTTTCGGACAAATCCCTACAGAGTTCAACAAAGAGAGGCGTTTTCGATCCTTTTAATCGCACACGTGCGGTAAACGAAAAACTATCACTTTGAGAATACTTTATAAACGTTTTGCACAGCTGCATTTTTAAAGCATGGTACTGGCCATGCGGTTGAATGTTTAAATGTTTAGGTTTGCATTTATTTTGTGCTTCTCGAGACACCAATCGTGACGCCAGCTTTGGTCTTCTTGCGCTCTGAAACAAGTGATGTGGCAACGCATGTTCCGGAGCGCAAGTGAGTTCAAAGTACGGAACTTGATATAGTGAATGGGCTATTTTGCAATTTATGTGCGTTGGCTCTTTGGCTGCCGTTACATATCTTCGCTACACAGTGCTGACGAGCTCCAACAAGAGCGAAACAGCTGTCCACTGTTGCGATCCTGCTTTATCGGTTCTGGTCATGTTGGTGTCTCGAAACGTTTTTCACGTAGTATCAGCCTTGCAGTCTATTGTCTTTGTTTTCACCATTGAAAACAAATACGTGTGTACTGGGCCAAAGTCAGAGTGAGAGGGTATCTTCGGTATCACTTCTAATGGGATTTTAATTTCCGTGGGCCGTTAAGGTTTTCTATACCAGAAAATAAGTTTGAAACATTAAGAAAATAAGTTTGTAACATGTGCAAGTATCATTTTATGGTTGTTTTAAATAGTGGAACAGAGAATTAACCCTAAAGTGTAAATTAAAGTTCTATGTGAAACCCATAAAAACCCACTGGGCGTTAGCCCTAGTAAAGGGAATCACATGACGAGACGCAGCGGGGTCTATCTGGAAGTACCTCAAAGGAATGCGGGGTTTATAGACCCGCATTCCTTACATATCTTCTATGTTCGGCTGTCAGGAATTACGCGTGCAAAAAAGTAATATGTGTCAAAATTAACTTTCGAGTGGATGATAAAGATAGCAGAAAGTGCATTTGCGACAAACGATTTAAAACTTCCTGCCCTTAGGTAAGTACCACGAGAAACAAATATTCTTTGCAGTGCAAGAAGCTCATGAATGCTTATTTAATTATTCTTCCAATTCACTTTTTCCGATTTCCTAAAAGGCCTATCTCCACTTCCGTGGATGCCACTATAAACTTTTGTGATAACTGAGAGGTTAAAATGAAAAACAGAAGTTATTAAAATTATTAAAGGCAACAGTGGCACACTCCGACGAAACGTCTGGATGCCATTGAAAACCTTTCTAATAACTGAGCAGTTAAAATAAAAATCAGAAATTATTAAAGGCAGAAATGGCACACCCCGACGAAACATCTGAATGCCACTGTAAACCTTTGTGATAACTGGGCAGTTAAATAAAAATTAAAATTAAAACAGAAATTATTAAAGGCAACAGTGGCACACTCCGACGAAACGTCTGGATACCACTGTAAAACTTTCTGATAACTGGGCAGTAATAATGAAAAACAGAAATTATTAAGGGAACTGGTCAAAACTACTATACTCGAACAGGACCCACCTATGGGGGAGGAGGGGGGGGGGG
>CM042752.1:14173558-14180456 GCA_022496165.2 Catalaphyllia jardinei
TTTCCTCCAAAACTCTATAAACAGAGACAACCAAGATTAACAGAGCAATAAGGGCAACAGCCTAGAGATAAACCACAAATAAACACAAAAAGCAAATATAACCGCGACTCACTGACCTGGAAGCACGAAAGGAAGAACTGATTATTTGTGTCCTCTCCTGGGATTATATACCGTCCAGTAATTTGCATTTGAATGACTTTAAAGTGTGACCGCTGACCTGTTAGTTACCTAGGAAGTATGCATAATTATCCCATAATGCGGAGCATGTCGAAAGAGAATTCTCGCCTCCCCGAACCACACTTGCGTAGGCTCTCTTACAAGTACCGTCGCTATCTTCGCTTCCAGAAACCATTTAAGGAGACAGATTGAGATTATAAAACGAATAAAAAGCAGTGATCACACTGTGGCTTTATAGCTCAGTTGGTAGAGCATCGCACTGGTATCGCGGAGGTCACGGGTTCGAATCCCGTTGAAGCCTTGATTTTTTCAGGCTTCTTCTTTCCAGTTGCTTAAATTGGAAAATTTACTGCGATGATCATTCTTCACTTAGAAACAATAAGCTAAAAAATCGATTAGCAATAGCTTACCGTATGCGCGCCGCACAAGAGAACAATGAGTGTTTCATTGCAACATCTGCCCGTTGTCATATCGCGTTACACGGAATGTGGTGACGCAACGATGTCACGGCGAGTAATACATTGTGAAGGGCAACCTCGTTCGCACAGCCTTTTCTCTAAGCCAGCGAAAAGGCCCTGGGAACGAGGCTGCGTCCAGGAATTCACAGAACTGGGTAATGCTTGGAGTGAACAGGAGTCGATAGCGCTGTCAATTTATCGGTTGCCAAATTTATACACTTGACTAATATACTTCAAGAAAGCAGCATCATTTAAACGAACGCGCCATTTTTATCATTGCTGATCACCATTACTGTCAGTAAAATTGAGGAGTTTATTTTGGATTTAGCAACAGTGGTCGCGAAAGCCCGTAAAAGGCCCGGATAGCGCTGGGGAGAGGTGTGTGCTGGGAAAATAATTAAGGAGGGGTAAAGCCAGACTTGAGCCTGCAATGCTAGATAGGTGTCACCGGCATTTCCCATTGACGTGTGTTTGAAGTTTGCGTGCCAGACCAGCATAGTACACCGTCGAAAAAAACATTCTACGCTGTGTCGGTTTCTGCCTTTATGTTCTTTCTTTTTTCTCGTCATACCACCCATTTTGTTTTCATCATCATTAAAAGGCATTAATTAATTAATCAATTAAAATTAATTAATCATTAATTTTTTATTTTTTTATTCTTTATTAGTTTTTTTTACCCACGACTTTTACCCACACCCACGACCCAGGACTTTCTCCCACGACCCACGACACTTAGTCATACTCGATACGTTAATCCTATTTTAATCCTATTTGAATCCCGTCTTCTCTCTCTGTTGACAGAAATTTAATCACATAGTAAACCGCAATTTAATTAATTCGGAAATCGCGTACTTCCAGTCCAGACCTACTTGCGTCTCGTCATGGGAATCATACGAGGTAAAGAAAAAATTCTTTTGACCTCCCCATTTTAGTTTTCTGAATAAAACAATGGAAAATGACTCATGAATAGCGGAGGAAAATTATTCATGAATCATGAATCATTGGGGTAAAAAAGGCAGGAATCACGAATATCGAAAGTCAAATGATTCCGCTTCCATCCCCGATTTTCTGAAAAACAAACATTTATAAACAAAACAAATAAACACAAGTAGACATTAAATTAAGCTGAAAATAGGAGGCGCCACGCACCTCTCGTAAGGTCTAACAGGATTGGCCGAGAAAACAATAGAATAAACAACAGAAACAATGGCCCTAGTCCTGAAAACAATAGAGGTGGATGACTCCGGGAGCAAATAAAATTAGAGGTTCCGAAGAGGTGCATGACTACTGGAAAATAGCTTAACCTTGGTCGCACATGACAAAGCAGGGCACATGCCACCTGCTGAAGGCATAGCGCGCCCATGCACTAAAGGAAGTGGAACGGTCGAGAGCAGAAGTTAACTCGTATCCAGACAGTGAAACACGATGATACAAAGGACCTGAAAGGAAAATGCTCCCTGTGAACGCAGGATATGTTAAAGATCTCAGTGATCAGCCAAAAATGCCCCATTATTGACCTAACGCCATAATGGGTTTTATGTCATGACGGGGCCCTGTCTTATCTTATCTTGGAGTACAGGCGACAGAAGTTGAGTTGAGATAAAATTTTTCTGACTGCGGGATATAAATTAGCGATCTCAGTTTTTCCTCGCCCCTATTCTGCTAACGCCGAACGGGTTAGCAGGTTGTAACCGAGTGAATTCATTTTATCGGCCCCTGATCTCCTCCTCTGTCGTTAGTTCTCCCATTTTTTTCTTTTTCTAGGCCATGTTGGCTACTTTTCGCCCCAACTTAATTCGCTGAATTAAATAACTAGCATTTTTTCGATAAGCATTGTGCATCTATTTTTATATGTATTTGAGTAGAGGACTGGGTCGAGCGGGTGCCAAAGGATGGACGTATAATTTTAAGCTCGCTCACTTGAGAGGCCAAAGACCCTCAAAAAATGTAGTAAATATTGAATATGCCAAAGATTGGAAGGCGAAAACGAAAGAAGTTAAGCAGTTCGTCAAGCAGTGAAAGTCCTGCAACTGCCCAAGACCAAGAAAACGAAATTTTAGTCTCGCAAACGTTTGCAACTATCATGGCGTCCGAAGAAGGTGATAACGGATCGCCCTCACTGGCTGATGTTTGGAAGGTACTTACTGAAATCAAAACGAACACAGAGAAGCTGGTGCTAGAGGTAAATTCGTTAAAGGTAAACTACAATGAGTTACAGGATAACTTAGCTTCTGCGAAGGCTCAAGTAGATATCTTAGTTGAAGAAAACAAATTCCTAACGTTGAAAGTAAAATCCCTTGAGGACGACAAATTGAAATCCAGAATATGGTTGAAAGATATGGAGCAAAGACTCGACGAGGCTGAAGTAAGACATGACAATTTAGAACAATATACTAGAAAATTTAATCTGGTAATACACGGGATTTCCGAAAGAGATGACGAAGATAATGCGGAGAGCGTTATAGAACTGGGAAGGCTTTTGGATGTCAATTTGACGCGTGGCGACATCGACATAGTTCATAGGATGAACGTAAAATCCAAGAACCAACCCAGACCCATCATCGTTCGCTTTACAAGTTACAGAGCGAAGAGTCTGTTATACAAAGCTAGACTACATCTTAGAAATATCTCCTCGCAAGATCTAGGACCGGGCAAGATTTACATCAACGAAAATTTGACAGGATGGAGAGCCGAACTGTTTAATGAGGTGAGAAAAGTGAGGAAAAAATACAACAATGGCAAGGCTTGGACTATAGACGGGAAAATTTTTTTCAAACCAGAACTCAATGCTAAACCTTTAAGGATTGAATCTTACGAAGACTTAAAAACCTTATAATTCTATGATTCTAAAATTTATCCTAGTTGCAATTCCTTAATTAATTGTAGCGACAAACCAAAATCTAATTTTGCATGCCTTTCAGTTTAAATGGGTCAGTTTTGGTTGCCCTCTCTCGTTAGCACTTAGGATTAGAGGTTTATAGCTGGTAGTTTGTTAATTCCCAGAAGTGAATAGGTTTTTTTTGTTAGGTAATTTGCTATATTTGCCATGTCTTTGTCTTTCACTTTTAATAGTTTTGCATTCCATTTTGTCTCCTATCACACATTGTCTTTAGCTATTGAGCCTTGCATTATCTTAACAATACCTTTTATGAAAACAATTTTTTCACAAAGTAATGGCATGTAATTTAAAAATTATCTCGCTTAATGTGCGAGGTATAAGAAATCAAAACAAAAGGAGAGCAATTTTCTGCTATTTAAAACAGCAAAAAGCCACTATTTTTTGTTTACAAGAGACCTATTCACAACCGGATGATGAGAAAATATGGTCTGCGGAATGGGGCGGAAAAATCTTCTTCTCTCATGGAACTGTACACTCCAAGGGAGTATGTATTCTGTTAAATCCGAACTCTACTTCTAATTTCGACGTCATTCAAGCAGATCATCATGGCAGAATTTTGATTTCAAAACTTAAAATTTGTGAGGAAATATTTTTTATTGTAAATATTTACGCACCCACTGACTATCGAGACCAAACTGATTTTATTAAAATCTTAAGTGAATTTCTTGTTAAAAAGACAGACACCTCCAGGTTAGTTATCGCGGGCGACTGGAATTGCACACTTACTAAAGCAGATAAAAGTGGAGGTGCAGTCTGGAAATCCACAAATTATAGAGATGCTGTTGATAATCTTATGAATGAACTAAATCTTATTGATATCTATCGAAAACTGCATCCGAAAACAAGATCCTTCACCTACGAATCTAAAACTATTAATTTAAAATCGAGAATAGATTTTATTCTAGTCTCCCGTCCGATCTCCATAGAGGTCCAAAATGCCGAGATCCGTATGTCAGTTGCACCAGATCATAAAGCTACCTTCTTAAAGATCAATGTAAGAAGTGAGCTTAAGAGAGGCCCGGGCACATGGAAATTTAATAATTCTCTCTTAGAGGACGACGATTTTAAAGAACGTATTTATTTCTATTATCCTCAAATACATGAGAAATATACCGACGTCAAAGACAAACAGTTATTGTGGGAATTAATAAAAATGGAAATACGCGTGGAAACAATGAAATATTCTAAAGAAAAAAGATACAAACTTAGAAAACGAGAATTAACGCTTCAAAAAGAATTACAAGATCTTGACTATAAAATTTGCAATACGAATTTTGAAACTTTAGATCATAATGTTCTTGAGGAGTACGAAGTTGCAAAAGAAGAACTGAAAAATATATATGAAAACAAAGGGAAGGAGGCCATTTTTAGATCAAAAGTGAAATGGTTTGAACAGGGAGAAAAACCAACAAAATACTTTTTCAACTTGGAGAAAATTAACTATGAAAAAAAGCTTATACGTGAGGTTAAATTGAAGAATGGAGAAACGATAACAGATCCAAAACAGATTGAGAAAGAACTTGAAAATTTTTATAGCAATATGTATACATCCAAAAAAGATCTTAATAGCGACCCACTACGTGAAAATGACAGTTTTGAATCTTTTGTTGAGGGTATTGAGATTCCTCAATTGAATACTGAGGAACGAGATTCACTAGAATATGATTTTACATACGAGGAATTAAAAGAGGTGGTGAGCTCTTTCTCGGACAATAAAACTCCAGGTGAAGATGGATTCACCAAAGAATTTTACGAGTCTTTTTATGACCTCGTTTGGAGAGATCTGCTAAATTCCTACGAAGCAGCTTTTCAAAATGGATCCTTATCAATTTCTCAAAGGAGAGGAATCATAACTTTAATACCAAAAGCCGACGGAGATCTTAAGGAACTCTCAAACTGGCGTCCAATATCTTTACTTAATATCGATTATAAAATTTTGACTAAAGCTTTGGCAAAAAGAATAGAAAAATATCTGCCGAAATTAATTAATTCAGATCAAACCGGATTTGTCAAGGGAAGATACATAGGCCAAAATATAAGACTTTTGAGTGATATAATGGAATATCTAGATGCAAAAAAGACTTCGGGATTGCTTCTTTTTATAGACTTCGAAAAGGCTTTCGATAGCCTTGAATGGGATTTCATGAATAAAGCTTTGAACGCTTTCAATTTTGGTCCAAATGTGAAAAGATGGATCACAATTTTTTATAAAGATGTACAAAGTGCAGTTATGAATGGTGGGTTTTTGACAACTTATTTTAATATATCGAGGGGAGTACGCCAGGGTTGTCCGTTAAGTCCTCTTCTATTCATCCTTGCTACGGAACTGCTAGCAGTTAAAATACGCCAAGACTCAAATTGTAAGGGCATTTCCCTTCCGGATGACCAAAAGGTCAAAATTTCACAGTTTGCTGATGACACCACCATAATAACGGAAAATGTTGAATCACTCAAACCTCATTTACAGATTTTGGATCGCTTTGGAAATGTTTCAGGATTGAAATTAAATAAGAAAAAAACAAAAGCTATGTGGATGGGGTCCATGAAAGATAGTAAGTTAAAGGTACTTGACTTTAAGACAACAAAAGAACCCATTAAAGTTCTTGGGATCAATCTATCCTACAATTCAAACAAATGTATTGAAGAAAATTTTTTTGTAAAGATCAAGAAAATGAAAACAAAATTGAACTTATGGCTTTCAAGAGATCTCACGATATACGGCAAGTCTTTACTGGCAAAAGCTTTGGGCATATCGCAGCTAGTTTATGCAGCTTCCATGTTGACTGTTCCAGAATCGGTTGTCAAGACTGTTCAGGAGAACCTTTTTGCCTTTTTATGGAAAAACAGGAAAGACAAAATAAAAAGAGTAGTTATGTATCAAACAGTAGAAAAAGGGGGAATTAAGTGTGCTAATTTTTGCACGGTTATTAAAGCGTTACGCCTGGCTTGGATTGGTAGATTACTGAGCACGTCTGATGATAAATGGAAGGCAATTCCCAACTATTACTTTCGAAAACACGGAAGCCTATTATTTCTCCTCAAATGCAATTACGATATAAACCTCCTGAAAACAGGCCTTCCTCTATTCTACCGAGAACTTCTTCAGTATTTTCAAGAACTCAAGAACGCAATTAACATCTTTCCTAATGGTGAATTCATTCTTTGGAATAACAAATCGATAACAATAGATAATGCTACCTTGTTTTGGAAGTCATGGTTCGAAGAAGGAGTTGTAACAGTAAAGGATGTGCTAAATTCAGAGGGTAACTTTTTAACGTATGAAGAGTTCAGGAACAAGTTTAACATTAACACCAATTATTTACACTACTTCCAATTAATCTCAGCTATTCCTTCCGACTTGAAA
>CM042752.1:14188056-14192768 GCA_022496165.2 Catalaphyllia jardinei
ACAAGACGTTCCCAAACGTCGTAAAAGACCTCGAAATGACAGTCAAAGAGAGCGCGAAATGCGAGACTCCTCTAGCAGGGTAGCGAACTTCGGGAGAATTAACCCGCAAGCCACTGCATCAACTTTTGTCCTTAGTCCGCGCCATCAATTTTCAATTTTTGATTTCCCTTAATGAATTTTCGATTTTCAACTTAAAACAAAATTGAAAATAGATGCGATTTTTCAATTATTGTTTCTATCTTGTAACGGTAATCTATATTTAACCATATGAAAAATGGCAAAATAGTGCTAAATAAAGCAATATTTTAAATTTAGTATTTAAAATAGCAGTTTTTTTCTACAATATGGTAATTTTGTTTCAATAAACTGAAACGAATTGATAAATAAAAAAAATTAAATGCAAAATTTCATTTTGTTTTAAATTGAAAATGAAATAAACGAATGACACAAGGACCGCTTGTTGACATATCCGTCACTTTTCCCCGAAATGAAGAAAATGTCAACAAATTTCCTCGCCCTTGCAATTCTATACACCAATATTTTGCTCCCCCAAATTATTTTGCTTGAAGCTCAGCCAGGGTAAATATGCACGGAGTCAGAATATATTGTACACGCAGACTGGGGACTTTCCCCAATATTACCCAATAAGAGCAAGACACGCATTATATCAAAGACCAGCATAGAACGTTTCCTTGGATTGACTCGTCGCAGCTGCTTCAGGAAAAACACTTGCACTGCAAGATGTCTGCCAGGATTTCGATGCTTGTACTACTTGTCTTAGGTTTCTCACTTAAACAATCCGCTGGCTCGTGGAAGGCTGCTGTGATTGTTGGGAAAATGCTGATAGATTCCTTCAGCTCGAGGTATGTCGAACAAACCAGTGTTACAGCCGCAGAAGAGCTCGTGAGAGGACTAACTTTCGACAGATACAACGAGAAAATTTATTGCCAGATCCTCACAAAAATCAAAGAGAGAGACTTTGAAACTGTCGTGAGCAGAATCTCGTCACGTTACCAGATTCCAGATGAAATACAAGGAGCAATCATGGACGGGCAATACAGCGGCGATGCCAATCAAGCTGTCGTCCGAGAATTTAAATTCCAGAAAGGTGGCCCGGGAAAAGTCCTAACGAGAAGATTCCACCATCGATTTAGCTTATGTCTTCTTTTACTTGGATTTTAAATTGTCGCCAAGAAAAATCGAGGAACGACACCGGAAGAAGTTTCTTTTCATCACTTATGGATCCCATACCGTTGTTCGCTATGAAGAACGTAACTTGTCAGAGAAAGAGAAAGAAGATATCTTCGGCTTTTATCGGGATAAGGCACTTCAGGGATTTAAACAAGAATATCCTGAACTGGAAACTGGGCGAGACGAGCTGTGAGCTGCATACATCAGTAGTAAAATCCACCACCATGATTGGTTTGTGGATAAATCAAGTGGCAAGTGATGAATCAGTACAGTTCCCAGACAATAGTGGTTTTGAGTTCTGTAAAGTCAAGATACAGCGAAATGTTTGTTTTCTCGCACAAAGTTTTGATTTCTGGAAGATTACAAAGTACAATATGCACAGGATATTGGTAGGTCGATCTATTTGAATGTGCTCTTTGCTCGAAAGGGGTTTTTCCCTCATTATAACACTTCTTTAGTTTTAAATCACCTTGACTGAGACAATCTTTGCTAACTACGTATTGCTGGTTTTCAGTGTCACGCCATTCAAAATAGATCAAAATAAAAAATCAAAACCGTTCAATAGATTAAGTCCAGAATCGGGGAAAAGAAAGAAGGTAGATATGCAAATACTCTCGCCAAGATTCATGTCACAACAATTTTTCTTATGGAAGAAATGCGGAGAAACGTTTTCCCCAAATTTATAGAGATTTGTATGGAGACGCCATGCTGGTGCCCACCTAGATGGGCACCAACATGGCGGCCGGAAACCAGCAGAAACATCTGTCACTGAGTTTTGCTACAAAAGCGTGAATTTACCTCTCGAAGAACTCAAAATCGTAACAATAATACTTTATTCTAATACAAGAACTGTTCAGATAGCCGAATTCCACGAAATAAGTCACTTTTTAAACCAATATCAAAGCTCACTCGCCAGTCATGTAAATGCCGCGTCACGCAAAAGCTTAAAAATTCAAGCGTAGTTTATGGCTAAACCAAGAACCCATTCGGAGTGAAAATTTGTATGAATATTAGTTTCTAGCTGCTCTTACGCATCATGAAAGTCAAATCTCGGGGGGATCAATAGTTCTAAAGTTTGAATTTTAGTGACGTCATGTGAAAACCAGCAATTGCTACTGTAACATCATTTTGAAATAATATTTCCGCGGGTTGTTTGTCACGACAGGTTTCTGATCATTAGTTCGGATCACAGCATCATTATTTGTAAATAAAGTAGCGTAATGACACCTGCATTGTAAGAAGTATTTGAACAGAATTGTTCTTTGTAAATTAAAATTATTAAAAAAAAATCATTATTTGTACAATAATATATTAAGACACAATTGTAACACGTAAACACACAACTATATGGGCCAAGTTGTATTTTTTCTTTTCCTTTCCTATTAGTATAAGATGACAACAAGAAACTGAGCTTCTCAGATAACTCGAAAATGAAAGTGATAGTAGCACATTTAACACGAGGCCTTGTGGATGGGTAGGGTCAACTTAACTTAAGAAACCGTGATCACGTAAGTATTTCCTCAGAATGGATTACTGAAAAGTAAACCTTCGACTACAGGTAACACTTCAGACATTTCTTTCCAGAAGACTGATCTCCATAGCTATTTTGGTGGCATCCATACGATATCGACAGATCGGTGATTTTGAACTCTCTTTGATTTTTGGATATTCGATGATCCTTGAAATCTCTACTTCTGTGTCATTGTGTTGGACGAAGTGGAACGCAATCCTAATTTTTGCCTGTGACACCGCAGAGTTGGTTGTCCTGTGTAAGGTTATTGTCTGGAAAACCCACATTCCTGTGGGGAATTTTTGCAGGGGCATGTCACGACATAGTTACTAACTATGTCACGACATAGTTATTAACTATGGTCACGACCAGTAAACTGGTTATGGAACTGAGACATGTGATAATACATGTGACGAACATGTGAGCACGTGAGCAAGCCATGTAGACTTTGGACTTTCTTTCTTTCCACAGAGGTAGCGTTGGATACTTTTGCCGTGGGATTTTGAGGCTGAGTAGTATTATATTCAATAGTATGATGTTATTTAAATGTTCGTTCGGGCTCACGAGGAACTTGTTTATTTTATAAGATGTGAACCTGAGCCAGGGAACGGAAATGTAAATACTGTATACTTTGTATCAGACCAGCGGAAATACTCGAATCAGTCACACGGAGTTTGTTTACGATGAACGAGCACGCGATTGCAAATGTATACTTTGAGCTTCCTGCTTAGAATAATATTACAAGTTAATAATGTGAGAATATTTAGCACGAAATTTGAAGGCTGATGTAAATATTTTAGTCCTATTAAACTTGTGAGTCGGAACCTGGCACCGTCACGCAATCAGAATGGCATGGAATTTGTCACTAAAAAATATCTTTCTTTAAAACTCCGGTTGTTGATGAAAAAGGTTGGTTTTTAGAGGTTGAAAGTCAGCTAGGGAAATCATTTAAGGTATCTGTATAAAAGTTTATAGGGCGTCGAACGCACTCTCATAATCTTTGATTACTGTTAGTCTATTTGATTACTTCGACGCGCGTTTTACACTGTAAGAAAAGTTAGAGACGGCGGCGATGTCAATGTACGTGCGTTATAAATCTTTGCATATAATTTCTTTGCCGTCCTCTGCACAACAACAATGTGAAATGACTATGTTCTGCGCATTTTAGAGAACTCGAACGATGGTGGCTAATGTTTGATCGCTGGTGTTACATATCAAGCTTGAGCACGTTCTGAGCACTGAACGGATCTAGACGATTACGAAATTTGCGAAAGGTAAAAGATAAATTTATTTGTTTCTAGACGTCATCCTCGGGGTCCCCGTCATTAGGACTCATTACTGCTCGGCTTAAGACCTCTAATGGCCATTGCCGTCATGCCGTCCCGCTTTCATCCACAGTTTGCCCAGAAAGCCACTGAAAAGTCCATTCAAAATCCACATAGAACCGTCACTGCTGCCATAATATCCACATCAAAACATTTCGCCATCTTTAACGATGTTGAGCCGCTATTTAAGTCAGCTCTTATTTTATTTTAAGGACGTTCGCGCCCAATGCTACTGCGCATCTCTAGTGCGCACGCTATTCATTGGTCACGCGCGTGCCACGTCATTTTCAAACGCGCGCACCGAGTCGAAAACTCAACAAAATATAGAGCTGATGACCTTTGCGTTAACTTTGTTGGCGAATATTTTTGTTGGATGCTCGGTAACCCCCACTTTTTTTTGGAAGATCACTTCCTTTTCTGATTCTTTCCATTATACTAAAAAACAAAAAAAATCTCTAAGTGGGAAGTTTTAATTATTTCTCATATACACCCTTTTAATAAGTCGCGGCGCCATTTTGAATATTAAATTTATGACGTCATTCGCGGAAAGTAGCTGTCATCTTGCGCTGACTTTATTACGTTGATCGCTGATCATCGTCTAATGAAGAGTACAAGAAAAAAAAAGGCAGTCAATGACTGCACGTGGCTACTGCTGGTATTATTTAGATCACTACAGTAAAACAAAT
>CM042752.1:14211735-14223242 GCA_022496165.2 Catalaphyllia jardinei
ATATATATATATATATTTCTTTGCTATGCGTTACTCTTGTCAAGATTGTATATCCTGCGTGTGCAAATTTAGCTTTACATGTATTCTGAAGTACTGTACACACTGTCAGCCTCTTTTCTGTGAAGAGGTAAGGCCATGAGAATGGGACTAGTATTTGTTTCTTAAACATTGATTAATTATGTTGCAATGTACACATGCCATTCAGTAATTTTGGTATGTTTGTTTGTGATTTAGAACTAGTGGCACTTTGTCTATAAGGTAGGAATAAAAAAAGAGGAGAAATGAAAGGAGAAACAGACAAAAAGCTAACAAAAAGAAAGCAAGGCTTATGATTAGAGCAAAACAAATGATGGAATTGACAGAAGCAATCAGTAGTCATAAGGCCAAATGTGTTGCCACTCAAAGCTCTTTGGATTCATCCAGTAATGCTATCAGAGTTTCAAAATGCAAATACCAAACTTAAGAGGAATTCCTTTGCTGGGTATTAAAGTTAAGATTTGTATGTAGCAATTTAATTATTGAAAGCATATTTTTCATAGATTTAAACTTCCATCACAGGTGCGTACACATTACCATACCTGAACACAGACTTCTGTATTTTAACTGAGTACTATAAAAACATAGATTTTCCATGTGGGATTTTCAAAGTAAAATTTGTGGGAGTACTTAATGAATTTCATGGGTAGAGAGAAATTTGCAAAATTCTTGTAGAACTTAATTATTATGAAATTACCATTATTATTATTATTATTATTATTATTATTATTGATCCTGGAATTAGAGGGCCACAAGTTCATCAGTAATGTTAGTAGGGAGCTTAAGCATGCACGTTTTTGAGACGCGGACGGTAACTGGAAGTGAGCTGTTTTCACTTTTAACTTGCCCTCACACTACCACATTCACATTGCTAAGTATCTTTTCTCCATTAGAGACGAGTAGTATCAAAATCTGGGAGACTATACTTTCCTAGCATGCAAAATGTTCTCTTCCAGTTGCCGTCCGCGTCTCAAAAGCGTGTCACGTGTCACCCTCAGAAAGTCTCTCAAAGTCTCTATGTCTTTCTCATATTATTATTAATATTATTATTACTATTGCTATTACTATTATTATAATTACTATTATTATTATTAATATTATTATTATTATTAATATTATTATTATTGTTGTTGTTTTATGTAACCCCATAACAATTCAGGATACCAAATTTTCTTGAATAACTGCCTTTACTAAACTTGCCAACAGCAAGCCAAATAGTATTAAGAATTTTATTTGGACATTGCATAGAGTAATAGCCTGTGACAAACAAACTAAATAAAATGTCTGTAACTATCATACAAATATGTAAGAATTTTACATGTAGTTTAATTTGGTCAATTGCATGTGGTCAGGTGACTCATCTTTTGTTTTTATTTTCTTTGTTTTTACAGAGAACTGCTTCAGTTGATCATGAACTAACCTTTTTTGTGCAATCACAAATTGTTGGTTTTGAGAAGGGTTTGACCTCGACAACCTTTATATACTGTGTGAGGGAACTTTGTTGTGTACTATTCCACATCACAGCATTGTGGACAGCATTGTGGTGTTGCTGTCATCGTTTTATATATTTAACATGGCATAAAGCCAGCAAAGCCATATTGCCTTTCTTAGAGCAGGCTTTAATGTGGACAGGCAGAGGCCACATTTTGCTGAGTGTCAACAGTCACCTATTTAATAACATTTCTGATTTGTAAATAAATCAACTTGATCAATCAATCAATCAAATCTATCTAAAAACAACTCAGCACTTCAATTTAAAAGGGAACTGCTTCAGTTGCTGATCGGTGCCCCCTACCTTGTTTGTACAAGAACATATTTTTTGCCATTCGAAAAGGGTTTGACTTTGACAAATGTTATTGTGTGTGAAAAAATAGTGTTGTGTACTATTCCACTCCAGAGCATTGTGGACAGCATTGTGACTTTGCTGTCATTTTATATACATAGGATTTTGGGTGATTTCAAAACCTAAAAACCATTTAACAGGAACCTAAGTGCAATGTATTGCTAACGTTTGTTCTAATAACCTCCCCAGGGTATTAAAATTGTTGCTGAGTGTCTTTGACCATAGATTGACCAAGTCAGAATGGATTACTTGAAAAATCTTAGGCTAATGTTTTTCAAGTTCTCACTTTTTTCTCCCCTATTAATGTGCGGTAACAAATCATGCTTTGTTATTTTTTCAGTTGATTCCCTCTTTGGTATTTTGTGACCAAGTAAAGCTATTAAAGCACAATTATGACCTAGTTAGATCAAAATCCCCATGATACTTCCCCTTTAACATGGTATACGATAAAGACAGCAAAGCCATATTGTCTTTCTTAGAGTAGTTTGGTGAGTGTCAACACCCTCTTTTCTGATTTGTAATCACTATTGTATGTTAATGAATTTGACGAGATTGATATAATCTATCAAGAAAGTTTCATAAACTCTAGCATATATAAAATTGCAATTTCTCCAAAGAAATGTATGGCTTGCTGGCAATGAATAGAACCTTCTAACAGCTGTTTTATCCCACAGTCATTTTGTGTGCTGTTTATTTTACAAAAAATGTTAGTGTGAGAATAAAATATTTGTATTTTGTTTACAAAACCAGTCTACTGTGTATATATTTATCATCAATGCCAATTGTGATTCTTAGGCAGTTTAAGCTTTTTTTTCTGTTTTAGCTGATTAGGGTGTTACAGGGCTTGAAATAACTATTGGGCAGGCGCCGGACACATTGTCCGGTCAAACGTGATTTTGCTCGGAGATAGGCATTTTTGGCTGGACAAATTTAATCCATCTTAACTAGTTGCAATAGAGGCTCCATTTTGCAAGTTACATATGATCTGTATCATTTTCAGCAACAGCAACTCTAGTTACTCAAAACAAATCGAGCGTGCAAAAAATTAGAAGTTGTAGTTTTATTACTCTTTGTTCTGTTACATTGTAAGGCAGACAAGTGGATTGCAAGACACAACCTCATCGTTAACGTTCGGTTGAAACCTGACCAAATCACTAACAAAACGTAACCTTCAACTTTATAGTACAACATTTACATTTTAGCAAATGCTGCTTTGTTTCTACAAATAATTTCAAACGGGCAAAATCACGTTTGACCGGACAATGTGTCCGGCGCCTGCCCAATAGTTATTTCAAGCCCTGTAACACCTGAGACAATCCTGACTTACAAGTTTACTCAACCGTTCGATTGAATGCAAATCTAGACTTCATAGTTATTTGTTGGAAGCGTAGCGTCTATGTGAGTAAAATTGCATTCGAACACTGGTCAAGAAATCCGACATATTCATTCTGTTAAAGCTTTCGCGCCTAGTTAACTTTGCAAACAACAAAAGCTTAGTACCCAAGCTCGTGTGCAGGCCAGGGTGTGCCGTACTGATTTGTTTTTAATTTTTCAGCATCGTCGATCGTGACGACGGCCTAACACTCAAAGCCTTTTATTTTAATGTTACATTTGTGAAGTTTTATTGGAGCAAGAGGGTGGCCTTATTCATTATACTGTCACTCTGGGTCTTTCTTTTTTTCGCTCTTGTTGGCACCAGATGCTATGCGGGTTATTTTCGGCGCAACGGGGCGTGCAATCTTGAGCACTTTACAACACGCACAGTTGTCGCGACTGACAACAGGAAATGTCATCAATTTCACAAACAAAAGTCCCTCTAGTTAATATCTTTTTTGGGAACATGATAAGATTGAATAAATTTCCATCATGATTGTCTCAAAATTGAATTTTCTTTGAAAGCCCAAATGACCGGACAACATGTCCGGTCATCCACAGATTTGCTCGGACAATGCTCGATTCTGACCGGACATTGTCCGTTGACCGGCCGTTATTTCAAGCCCTGGTGTTATGATAAGTATAAATCAACCACAAAATTTGAACCATTCTAGGGAAAGTGGTAGTTGAGTTTACAACATTGGTGGTAATTCAGACCTAAAAAGTGTAGTGGATTTCGTATTTTAGGGACTAAATCACTCACCCATTGTTGCCATTGTTTTCCCTTTATACAGCTTTGAAATGGCTCAAATGGGGCCATTTTTAACAATGCTAATATCTATTTTAGTCCTTGTAAAGGGGCTATTTTAAGGAGTGAAGGCGCTGATTTAGCCATTTAGAGTACATTTGTTTTGAACATAAATTGGGCTAAATTGGCCACAAAATATGTGCCAATTTCTTCCTTTTTGAAGGCATAATACGGCTCGAGTAGGGCTAAGGTACCCATCCAAATGCACCATTTCAACCCCTTCGAAAACCAAAACTACCCCCCATTTTTCCGAAACAGCTCTTTTGTGTCTTCGTTTCGACTACCTTATACAGGGATATTTCAGCCCTGGTTATTGGGGCCAAAAGAACTCTATTTCACATGGGCTAAATTAGCCCCAAAAATAGTACCGTATTTGACTCATGGAAACGGCCCCATTTTTGGGTCTAAAACAGATCTTTTCGATTTACACTGTTGGCTCAGCGTGTGATCTGCAGGAAAAATTTACAAAATGAATAGACTTCGCAAGCAGGTCAAATGAAGTTATGTGGCTGATTAAAGCTGTACAGGCTAAAAAGAATACGCCCTTCCCTGTTTTGGTTGCGGATCGCGTCTGAATGTTAGTATATCATGGTTAGTGATCAAATCAATTGGCCCTTGTGTTTGTATGATCACGTTGACCGATTTCGTTGTCCGGGCTACCAAGTTTTGGATTGGTCCGATTACAATTCCAGAACTCTGAAAGTCTTCCTTTTGTACAGCCTGATGAATATCCCATCGAAAGAGTTTAGAACTACAGAACTCACTTGATAAATCGTCATTAGCCTCGAGCTAGCCGAACGCCACATGCGCTACCCAGTGCATGTCTTAGCTCTCATCATATTGTAGGACTAGGGGTAATCGGAGCTTAGGCGAGTGCGTTCGATGTTTGTAGGGGTACAGGTAGCAGTTGAGGGGGAAGGGTGGATGGTTCGTGCGCGATAGATAAATGTTATTACTGCATGTATATGAACGTATGGGTTGCCTATAGCGAAACGTCTATTTAACCTGTGCGTCATTATGAAAAGGTTGTGTACGGTAGGGCATGCATGATAGGACGTTTTGTTTTACTGGTGCAACAGATGTTTCTATCAGAGCTAAGTTCTTGAAGGCTGTTTGGTGCTTTAATAATCCGTTTTGTTGTTGTTGGTATATTGTTGAAAAGCAGCATGCAGTTGTTCAGATAATTTTCCAGATTATATTTGTCGCGGTGAGACTCTTTACAGACGTCGGCATTTAGTGGTTCACTTACATTACACCTCTGAATTTCACACTTTCGAAGGGAATCATTTCATCAAAGCCGTTAGTGGAAAGTGTGTGCGACTCACACATTAACTTATTCAGTATTTTGGCCCGGGGGGGGGGGGCACTCCCTTATTCGGGCTATACGGGGACGTGCCGCTGGATAGGGTATGTTTTTTTGGCCTCGCTGTCCTAAACAGGGTATACAATTTGACTTGCCTCTGTCCTAAACAGGTTAAAAACCTGTCCTAAACAGGGTATGGTATTACGAGCCGAAAGACTTAAACCCAGACTGCGAGGAGTCTCTTTCTTTTCTTAGCCTGCGACCGGTAGCTTGAGCATGTGATCGAGCGGAGGACAAGCGACGCGTTTCTTGTCCTGATTTGCAGACTGTGAACTGAGTAAAGCGACTGTTAACCGGACATTGCAATGTCATCAATCAACATAGCATCATTTTCTGGACAAGAATACTATTGTTGTCGGTATCTAATGTAAAATATATTTCCACTTAGCAGTATTATAACACGCGCGTATTTACAGAACAGATCGTACCGGTAAGTCTAGTTGCTCTGTCTTGGGTAAAGTGATGAAAGAAAGATGACACTGTGTCGCACAAGCATGAGGGATCCCGCTAGTATAAATATTGTTTAGGAATATTTTTCTCTGTAAAAGTTCTATTAGTGCCTTAATCAAAATAAAATCAACTTATCCATTATACAGTAATTAAAAAAAATCACCTTTCTATAGATGCAATGACGACATTTGAAAACTGGGTTTCAGACGCATCGAACATGATTTCTCTGATTTGAATGACTTCTTTAACAGTTTAAATTCCTGTAAATCCAGTGTGTGTGCATTTGTCAGTTTTCCTAAACAGGGTCTTGAAATGGAGGCTGCTGTCCTACACAGGGTAGGGTTTTCGGCGTATTTTTGTCCTAAACAGGGTCAGGATTTCAAACCCTCGGCGGCACCCCTATACCCAAACATGGGTCAAGTACCCCCCCCCCCCCGGGTACTTTGGTTCAGTTTGTTGATTTCAGTGCCTTGAGTGGCGCTACTGTGGGCTGGTTTATAAGTTTTTCCGAATACAAAACATAGAGCTAAACTGTTCGTTTGTCACAAGTCATGATGAAATGGCGCCGCAGAGCTTCATATCTCGGTAGATTTACTTTGTGACACAACGGCAAGACTCGGCTAAAAGATGAAAACTTCACGGAGACAGCGAGATTATAAGACCTCAGCAAACGCTAGAATGATGAACGCCACGTGAGTTAGTTCGTCAGAGTGAGGCAAAACGTAAGCAAGCTCCCCAAAACAAGGCAAATGTGTGTCGACGACGAAAATGCAATCTCGAAAAAACCTCCCTAAAACCAAATTAGGGGCTGAGTTCTCGTACCTCGAACACAATAAAAAAAACTACTTAGCAGTCTGCTATTATTACAATGCATTTTGTTAAGCTAGTTTTCTACTTTTTGGCAAAATAATGTTACTCCAGATGAGTTTGCTTCGTTTTATTTCGATGAGGATTTTATTTCCTTTTGCTGCACCGTTCGTGTTGTATGGAGAATTTCGGTTGATTGTTTGACTCTTTATACAATAATAATTAAAAACAAAACTGATAATAACAATAATGACAATGATAATGATAAAGATTCCATTGGGCTGGTTAAAATTCTTCACTAAATAATTATTTACAGCACAAAACTATTTATATCTATAACTGGATTTATGGAAACGGTGTCAATAATTCAGTACGGCAAATTGCCTATATTTCACTTTGATTTCACACTGAACTCCGAAAGGCAGCCTAATTCATGCAAAAATAGGAGAGCAATAAAAGGCAAATTAAACGAGGAGATATGTCCAGGATTGAATACTTTTGAGCAAAACTGGAATTTCATCTTAAGAAGAGAACCAATTGAAACCACAAACCATTTTGTCTTTGTAAAGTTCAATAAACTGGTAACTCTCAACTCCCCTACTTCCAACTCCACGGTTCGCACTTTTCGTACTTCCGAACGTATAACACCAGGCCTTGGTTACTATTCTCTGGGAAACCACAAAAATAAAGCCAAACATGGGTGTGGTTTTCTCCAATTTGATAACACAGTCTTAAGAATATTTTTTTTCTGTAACAGGCATAAAAGATGATATCCTTGGGAATCCTACAAGCCGTCGTTTTTTTTGGCGCAACACAGATAAGTAAGCCATCGGCTCAATTAATCTTTGTATGACTGTGTAGTTACCTCGTCTATCCTGTGACTGTGGCCTTCATGTTCAGGCATAGTTAAGTTAACTGGCACACTGCGCTCCTTATGTTCAGCACCAAGAATCCGGCTCACTGCTGACCCAAAGGAGCGCGGCATCAAAGGACGAGAACAACTTCCGGCCATTGCAACAAAAATATATTCGAATAGAAAATACTACAATTTGTTACCAAAGTTTTCTGTGGTTTGAAATTAATCCAGACTTTATGATTATTTTCAGCGCCTGATCATGTATCAATCGCAGGTAAGTAAAATATCTAGGAAGGTACTGGCTTTGTTTAAATTCGCCCATTAACGGAAAGAAAACCTTCAACGTTTTCGTTCGGCTCGATTCGCTACTGTTCCTCGTTTGGATATACGTTTCTCTGTGTACTTTCAACGTGTCGTCATCCTCTTGACACTCCTAAGGTTAGGGACGGCGGGTGGAATCTGCTACCCCTGGTCTCGGTAGAACAAGATCGAAATAATTCTGACATTAAAGCCAGGACTTACCGTAGTGTTCTATTAAGTAATATTTTCCTCGTATTTCGGGGGAAAAAGGCCCTCGACATCTTACCCACACTCAAAGATTACCCACCAAGTGGGCCTTAATGCGGGTTCTCGCCTATTAATTGTTCAAATAAGATATAGCCGCACGAACAAAGTACTGAAAAGAGATATGGCAATTAAGCTTTTTATCATTCTAACCTTGATCATCTCTACTAGAAAGTTTTCCCCTTTGTCAGATACCAATTACCTATCAAGTTATCACAAAGTAGAATACCAAGATTGAAAAAAGCTTTCTTCGACATGGGTCAAGTTTGTTTAGTTTCATTTGATTCAAACGTTTTTTTCTAATTTCAGCGCCTGCCGTGTCAATGGCAAGTAAGTAAAACTGACATTAAAGTAACTTTATCACAGCTTACTCGTCTTGAAAAATTTAGCCTAATTTTTTCAAGTTCGTCGTTTTTAATCCGTTTTAATCTTCTTCATCCTTTACCGTGCTTGTTTCTTTGTTGTTTATTATTATATTTTTGGTGTTTTTTATGTTAGTAAACCTTTATTTTCATGATTTTGTAGGTGGGCAGACAAAAGTAACTCAAAATACCACCACTGAGCAAGGTTCTCACATTGTTCACATTCAGGCGTAAAATGCCGGTAAAACTATCGATGCTTTTGTTTACAACAATTTGCACTATTTCGGATCATTAAGCGTTTGTTTCGGATACGAGTTTTCATATTTACAAAAGACCACAGGGGTTTAACAAACCTTTAATTAATCAATATCCGAAATAGCTCCACAAAATAAATAACCAGTGAAGGAATCCTGCCACTTGGAAATATCAATCAGCATCAAAGTGTCATCAGGGATCCCTCACATTCATTTTCTAGGCGGAAAATTAATTTTTTTCTGTGCTTTATGTCGTGAAGTCCAGAGTTTTATCATTAGTACTAATCGCTTTTCGATGGCCACTGTTGAACTGTTAAATTAATACATTTCTAGCTCGATGTAACTTCTAACTGTTGCTTCTCCCTGGCTACTTTGCCTGTTTTTAAAATTAATATATCTCAAGTTATGTAAAATTATTTCTTGTAACTTTGTATGTTGTTTCTGTCTGTCTGTTTCAGTGTTGTAAGCCTGATTATTGTATTATTGTGAGCCCCCTTGATAAGCCTAGATGCTTTTGGGGCAAGCAATGGATAATATGTTTAAATAAAATAAATATATGTGCACTTAGAGCACGCGCTTGGCTCAGTTTTTACTTGAAAACACTAAAATACCGTATTTGCGTCACATTTTCTTTAGCTAATGAAGGCATCTGCATTCAATCAAACAACATTTAGCTCTCCTTAGAGAGTTGAGTCAATACTAATAGTTAATTAACTTGATTAAAAACACTTTTTGATTGTTTTTTTCAATCATCATTAAATCCTCCCAACTAAGGCTTGATAGATTCTCAGAAACGATGTTGAAGAAAAAGTGGCCGTCAGCACTGCCTTCAAGCATCGAAGATTACCATTACTGTTGGTTGACGATCTTCAATTGACGAAAGGGTATAGTCACACAGACAAAACTCTCGCCGATAAGGGACGACAGATTTAAGCTTGTCTACATTCATACCATGGTCATCATCAAATTTTGTCCTTGCTTAACAACAATTTACCCCTCATATTATATTAGAAATAAGGTTAGGCATGATATATAGAGAACAAATAAATGAATAAGGCCTTTATTTACCCTCGGCAGTGTTTATAGGACAAATGCTAGTGGGGCCGAGCAAACAACTGAAACAAATAATTCAAACTGAACATAGTATTGTCAAAAATCCCAACTGGCCGGAGGCAAACCAGTTGGCTATTTACAAGCGTGGCCAAGGATTTGAACTTGGGCCTATCGAGAAACAAATCCAGGTAGTGGTCAGAGCGGGACTCAAACCTGGGACCGCCAAATTCCGAGTCCGCTAATCACTGGGCCACACTGCCTCCTCCGAACAATATCTTATTATATAATACCACGATTTCATATCAAGGTTGTTTTAGTTTGGATAGTTTGAATCGAAACTTTATGATTACTTCTAGTGCCTGATCAGGTATCAACCGCTGGTAAGTAAAATATCTAGAAAGGTACTGAATTTTTTCAATTTCAATTGCATTATAATCATCTCCAAGGCTAGTCCATGCTCATATAAAAATTATCCATCAAATCATTACAAAATAGATTAGGGATGATATATAACACAATATATCTCGTAATTAAACGCAAGATCTGAAAGCTTTTGCTAATAAACTTCTATTAGTTTGAGTTTAATCCAATATTTATGATTATTATCTAGAAAGGTATTCAATTTCTTCAAATCAGGATTGCGCAATCCTCTCCACGCCTCTTGGTCGTACGAGATCCAAACAAGACTGGCGTGAAGTGGGTCATGGTAGTGCTAACAGTGTTACATACTGCATCATCATCCAATTAACCAAACACTGCCCATTGTCCAATTACTCACAGCTAGGGAGTTTTGGCTTTTTACCTACACGACTTCCAAGCTGACTTTTTTGCTGATTCAAAATTAGTCTATAATTTCAACTTTGTCTCTTTCTTTTAAAACACGGGTAACGGCGCCCGTTAAATGTATATTGGAGAATTTTTGTGTACTTCGAAGGCACGCTTGGCTCAGTTTTGAGGCTTGAAAAACAATTAAATATGGTATTTGCCATACATCTTCTCTAGTTACCCACAAAAACTAAATGTAGTTAAATAATCACCAGTTTCTACTAAACGTGATCTCTCTTTAGGGACAACTTTCAGCTGGTGTCCAAATTTTGAAAAACCAGCTGAATGTCCAGACAAAATAAGGGATTCTTGTACTGACGATACTGACTGCCTAGTAGGGCTGAAATGTTGCAACGTTGGCTGTGAAAAGGATTGTGTTGGTAAGTTGAGAGTAGAACTATAAACATTTTGCTGCGTGTTTGGTCATTTAATTTAATATCTAAATATTTGACACCAAGATTTGTTAGCAAGGTTGTTTTAGTTTAAAGTTTAATCCAAACATTACAATTATTTTCCGAGCACCTGATTAAGAGGCAACCGCTGGTAAGTAAAAAACCTTAGAAAACAGCCCTTAGCGCTGATTTGTTAAAAATTGTTTTTCCATTAAACAATTCGATTATGAGCTCGAGATTTAACAACACCAGGGAAAGTGGGAAAGGCTAAATCCTTCCCAAAGTGAGAACTGAGACTGCAAGGAAGTCTTTTTAATTTAATGGATCAAAACGTTTTTAATGATATTCATAATGAATTGAAGGTTAGTAATTCAGTCATGACTTTAGAATTCTATAGATCACAAGCTTTTCAATTAATTTTAAAGTTGGTGGCTGTTTTTAGGCTTTTTAGCGTTTCGTTTTTGCAGGACCCTTATTGATATCAGCATTTTTTTCTGAAGAGTTCACCATTGTTAAATAA
>CM042752.1:14271456-14279161 GCA_022496165.2 Catalaphyllia jardinei
TTCAGGTAGATGGTTGATCGTGGCTTCTACTTCAGCAACAATGTTCTTGTGCGGGATTTGGTCCGGAGTTGGAGCAAACTTAGGACCCTTTTTTAGGAGAGTTTGTTGGGAAACAGTAAGAGGTTTTCTGGATAGGTTAACTACCCAAATACTCTTATCAACAAGATTTGGATATGGATTAAATTTGTTGTGTAGGTTGCCAAGCTTTCTGACGTGTCTAGCATCAATATTATTGCGAACGGCTTGGGCTCTTCACTTCAATAAATGTTTCACGGCCAAAAGGTTGTCGGCGGAGACGAAAGGTGTCAAATTCTTTGAGTGTTTCTTGGATGGTATGATTCTTGGCTTTGATTTGGTCATGACAAATGGAGACTCTAGCTTTCATACAATGCATGCTTGCTCATTCCATTATGCATTTCACATTAGAAAAACATTTGGAGGCTTGGCACACCTCTGTTACCAAGCATGCAGACAATCATTCTAAGCCAATTCCAAGCCAGTATAGTACTCTTTTTAAACAATAGTCACTTTTTTAGTTCTTATTGTTTTTACTTCATCCTCTTGCATATATTTTATCATTTTGCATTTCATTTTTATCCCTCGAAGGCTGTAGACTGCCGAAAGCTCGTGTTACTTTTTAAAAATTTTTTAGCCAGCGCATGTTTTTATCTTTTGAATATGTCTGATCCTGGCTATGCTTAAATTTTTAATGTACATTATTATTATGCGATAAAAAAAATAGGTCACCATGCTTGTTTTAAAGAAAAGGAACATTTATTTCACCATCAAGCTTAGCTTGAGGGAAATTTCTTTCATTGTGTACGTGCACGTGCTCACTTGCATGCGCTGATGATGCGAAAATCGTGCGCAGTAGGGATGCGCAATGCAATACTGAGAAATCACCTTAAGAAGTCACACAGCTTTCAAAACAGTAGTCAAGGAAATGAACATTTTCAGTCAACTATTTTAAGATGGTTGATTACTGCATCAAGAAATCTGCAAAATGATCTCTTCCAGAGGGAAAGGGCATTGTGGAGGGGCATTGTGGAGGGGGTATGGGATATGAGGAATAAAAAAATTATTTTAGCTCCAAATATCAAACTAATCTTTACTGGTAATAATAATGAGCCCACTATCATTCACCGATGGGAGTATACGAACAAAACATGTATCTTAAGTCACATGAGAAGAGTACAATTTCCAATTCTGCATTCGTTGCGACTGAAAACAATAATTTCAGTGACAACTTGACCACACAAATAACATGTTTACAACTCCCTGCTCCGCTGAAAATGAAATTTAAATTTTTCGCCGGTGTTCTTGTGCACTCCATCGCTATCTTTGATCAAGTGCAACATGTCTACGCTCAAAAATATAAAATTTAATATATTCGGACTTAGAACCCTGCTGCGAAACGTCGTGAATATAGGCACGAATCTGGAATGATTGGACCTTTATTCATCATTCTTTCTCCCGAATTTTCGAAATGGTTTATCCGCAGGCAAAACGGGAACGATCATAAATGTGCCCGATTAATAAATTGTGCAAAGACACTGGAGTGAGTGAATTGATCTTGTTATATAAAGCTAATTATAAAGTAGCTTGCTAAAAAGCTTCAATAAAGTCTGAACACTTACAATCAAAAGCTCGCTCACTGTGTTCGCTGGCATCCACACCTAAAACTATCTTCCTCTCGGTTGCTCCACTGTCAGCCATTGCTTGTTTGTACAGTACACAATTACGTGAATCAGAACACACCTATACCTAACACGACGATTTAAGAAAGAGAAGTTGTGATCTTTGGAGTGTGAAGCGGTGTGAAGCGGTGTGAAGCAACACAAAGAAGATAGTGTCTAACCAATCACATGGATGCTGTTATTCTTGTGGGAGTCTTGTGGGACTCGTGGAGACATGTGACGTGTCACTCGAGACACGCAAATGGAAAAGTCTCGCGAGACACGGGGCCAAGACACTGATTCCATCATCCTTATCTGCCTTCATCTTTCTCGATAAAATGTTTCTATAGTGGTAAATGACAAAAGAAGCCTAGAAGCGCCAGGACTCCAAGGGGATAACTTAGATGCATTTAAATCAAACGCTCTTTCATTTATTAGGTCGGATTAGTTCATACTAATTTTATATTACATTACTTATATTAGCTTGTTTTTATCTAAGTTTTTTTTAATTACCTATTTTATTATGTTATTTTATCCTATGTTTTATGTAAATTGTTTATTATTCTGTAATTATTCCTCCTAGTATAGTCATTACAGTTTTAGGAGTAAAGGGACTTACATGGTAACCGGTCGTTTAGGCGCCAAGTCAATTTAGTCCCCACCCACAAATCGAATGTGGCTGGGCCACGTGAGTCTACAACATTTTGACCACTTCGACAAGAGTACAGACTAGTAGTAATCAAAGATTATGAGAGTGCGTTCAACGCCGTATAAAATTTTATGATTTTCCTAGCTGACTTTCAACCTCTAAAACCCAACTTTTTTTCATCAACAACCGGGGTTTTACAGAAAGAGATTTCAGTGACAAAGTCCATGCCATTCTGATTGAAGAGGTCCCGGTACAAACTACGTTGCGTGACGGCCCCAGTTTCCGTAGACTCACAAGTTTAATTGAGCTCAGTTTAATAGGATTCAGACCTGAATAGGACTAAAATATTTACATCAGCCTTCAGATTTCGTGCTAAATATTCTCACATTAATTTGTAATGTTTATTTGCAAAAGCTAATATGTAAAAGTATATTTTTACGAACACTATTCTAGGCAGGAAGCTCAAATATAAGAAATATTTGCAATCGAGTGTGCTCGTTCATCCGAAACAAACTCCGTTCCGACCGTGCGACTGATTCGAGTACTTCCCCTAGCCTGAGTAACAAAGTACACAGTATTTACATTTCCGTTCCCTGATTCAGGTTCACTCTTATGGATCTTGCCCTCAGAGTACTCTTCCACCCATTCAAAATAATATTCCACCGGATACCGCTGACCTTTTCTGTCGCAAAATGGAACTAAATCAACAACGACAATCAACAACTGCAATCAAATACAGCCGAAGTCTCCTTCGCAGCCGTTTTTTGGGATGTCACGCAACGCTCCCGGGAATTACAGCTGTTTCCACGGTTAACGAACGTTTAAATAACATCATACTATTGAATATAATACTACTTAGCCTCAAAATTCGACGGCAAAAGTATCCAACGTTACCTCTGGCTGCGATCGAGAGCACATGGAAAGAAAGTCTACATGGCCTACTCACGTGCTCATATGTTCGTCACATGTATTATCGCGTGTCTCAGTTACGGTAGCAGTTTACTGGCCGTGACCATAGTTAAATAATAATAACAAGCAGGCCGACACGTGAAAGAAAACGTGAGACAGACAAAGCACATGGTCGATTGCAATGACGTCATTTGCATCTGAAGAATTTGCCCCTGAAGAATTTTTCGAGGGGCCAAATTTGTAACGATGAATACACGTCCAAAAATTCCAAGAATGTCGATTTCGACTGCATCATGAAAGCGTTCATTGACGAACGCAACAACACTAAGCCACTGTCGATTTGCTTTTTATCACAAGATCAACCGGGCTTTAAAAGTAAAAAAGAATATGTTTTTTTTTTTCAGAGCTCGAGCGTAAAAAGGCATTGTGTGATACAGTGACGCGAGCAGCATTGTCTGGACTCTTATCAGCAACGAGAAATTAGCCAATCAAATTATGAGATCAGTAGTAATTGTGGAAAAAACATTTATCACAATGACTGTCTAATTTCTGGCTCGCTGATTGGCTCATTTTTATCAATAAGAGTACAGAGTACAGAAGCCGATAAGGGACAATCCCAAAATATTTACGAAATCCGAAAAAAAGTTTTTAAAATCCGAAAAATATTTTAAATCGTAATGTTTTCTGGAAATCATCGTTGAAGAGTTTATCAAATCTGAAAAACTATTACAAATCTTAATAAAATTATTGAATCCACAAATATTATTTTGTAAATCCGAAACAAGTTTACAAATCCAAGAATTGTCGCTAAATCCAGAAAAATATTTTGCAAATCCGAAAAAATATTTTGCAAATCCGTAAAAATATTTTGTCACGTGTTACTTGCGCCAGCAGTCAGCCAGCGTCAGAGTTTGTTTCCGCCATTTTGCCTTATCCAAAATGGCGGAGTGGGTTGATATATTTTTTCCGTATTTTGTAACTTTTCGCTAATGACAGTGGAGTATGTTGATTATGTATGATTCGTGTTAACTGTAGAAGTACTTAACTTGAGGCGTGCTTGCAGGTATGATGAATCCCTAGGGGCTTGTAGGCTATAAGATTTTATAAGTTATGCAAGAGCCAGTCGAAGGCATCTCTTTCAACTTTGCTTTATTGTTTATTCACTGCTGTAATTTCTTTATGGTGATGATGCAAAACGCTCGCTGTATCAATAAACGAGATGCTCGTCCCTGATGCCTTGTTTGTGTCTATTGAGATTCGTTACAATATATTCAGTACTGTATTTTATAATCGTTTTAGGACGATTTAAGTATAAAGAGTTTGTAACCGTTTATCACACGAAGTACGATGTCAGTTCTGCCATAAATGTGGCAGAGAGTTTGAGAACAATAAAGTATTCTGTCGGCAGTGTGGAACAATAGAGAGACACCAACAGAAAAGTCTTTGCAGTTCCGCAGACGAGAGGCTGGTAATAGAACATTACTTTGAACTGAGGGGATTTAGGTACGATACCATTGTCCACTCTCTGGGCGAGTACCATGAGATCTATATGAACGTAAGGACTTTGAAAACTGAACTGGATCCTGGGTCCTGGATCGTTGATGTTCCTTTTAAAACAGGCTTAGTTGTTTGGCTTGCTAAGTTTCAGTCTGTAAGCTTATATCCTCTGCGTTCTTCCGCTTTGAAGGCTGAGTATTGCGATAATGACTTTGTACATGAAGAGGACGAAGCACTTTCATCTTCGGGTGTACTCATTCTTGGACTCGGGTGTGAAATCTCTGCAACTTTGGAACCACATTTGAAGCAAAATTTGTCTCCAGGGTTCACTCTAGATCCACACGAGTCGAATTCCGCCATTTTGGATGCGGGAAACCGCTGACGGCTGCAGACTGCTGACACAAGTAACACGTGACAAAATATTTTTTCGGATTTGCAAAATATTTTTCTGGATTTAGCGACAATTCTTGGATTTGTAAACTTGTTTCGGATTTACAAAATATTATTTGTGGATTCAATAATTTTATTAAGATTTGTAATAGTTTTTCAGATTTGATAAACTCTTCAACGATGATTTCCAAAAAGCATTACGATTTAAAATATTTTTTCGGATTTTAAAAACATTTTTTCAGATTTCGTAGATATTTTGGGATTGTCTCTTATCGGCTTCCGTAACAGAGGCTAGAGGGATAAAAATGATGAGAACTTTCAAGACTTTCAACAGATCAACTTTTACCTGACGCACTGTCAACTTTTTAACCAATGGGGTAATGGCGTTTTAGTGACTTTTTTAAGTGGCCAATCAGAAAACGAGAAAAGCTAATGATAATGTTCGCGTCATTTTGATTTAAACTCACTTATCTTTGTTTCAACGGCAAGTATACGGCGTCTTATCCCTTCTTTTTTTTCCGGCAATTGACCATTTTGGGGTCTTGTTATTGTAAAATAACCAAATTTTATGCATCTGTCCACTTAGTGATGATAAATTGCGTGATAACATTGTCAAAGTTTACTGCGGAGCCACCCGCCTGTGGTTCGTGCTTTCACAGCCACTTTGGGATGTTATGACGAAATTAATTATCAATCAGAGGACATATTCATAAAAAATTGACGTCAATTTGTTAAGTCTAGTAAATGTTTAGGCTACTTCAGGTAAGGCCTTAACCGGCTTGGGCGAGGGTAATCGGTCGTATAAGGTCCTGTAACAGTAAAGGGAATCAGGGAACCACACGAGGTAAAGAAAAAATCTTTTGACCTCGGTGGGAATCGAACCCACGACCTCCGGAATAGATCTACCGTCACTCTGCCGACTGAGCAGTGTGGTTCCCTGATTCCCTTTACTAGGGCTAACGCCCAGTGGGTTATTCATGGGTTACATTAGCACTAAAATTTACACTTCAGAGTTAATTCTCTGTTACATCATTTGTGCTCATAGTGCTACGCGGCACAACATTCATAAGGTCCTGTAAGGCTACCTTTTAATTATTTTTATTTGTTTGGACGAAAACAGATGTGTACAAAATAGCTCGTCTAATCAAGTACAATGAACGAACGGTCTCAGTAAAATAGCCAAGTTACCGCACTAGCTACAACTCTATATTTCCCAGAGCTGTCATCTTATGTAATCACTTAGTTGATATAAATAATTCAATTCAAAATTCGTTTCTGCCTCTGCGTTTCATGATGAATAAAGCAAGTTGTCACCATGCAAATATAACGGTAACGCGGCCTGATCGATCAGTTAATAACAATCGTTATTTTTACCAGCATCGTCACCGTTTCGATTTAGTTTTTTGGCGGTGGAACAACAGCCAGTGGAATATCAGTGTGATGGACACAGTAATGGCTGACACTGCCAAGGAAGGTTCGGCGCAATGTGCCAACCCCACGGGAACCCATCACAACAAATTGTGCGTTCTCATTTTTCGCCAGTTTGCAGATCGTTTCTCCTGGATTGTTGCTTTCCTCCTTGTACAGCTTGAAATTCAGCTATAACAACAAAAAGAACACTCATCTTAGTCTTTTATTTACCTTTAACTTCCCACTTAACTGCTCGATAACTGTACTACATATGAGAGTCCTGTTCAATGTACGCATCAGTGAAAGTGGCTGCTCTTATCAAAGCTACGCGGCATCGATATGTCATAGTCAGGTTGAACAAAAGACAGGATGTGAACCAATCTTTTGACTAGTTAAAGGGGCAACCTCACTGGGATTCTCTCTTTAGGAATAACTCTCTCAGTTTGACACTGTATTCTCGTCCCAGGGCATCACTGTATTTAAAATTGAGCTACAGAGACTCATCGCTACTTCATTTTCATAGTCATTGTACCAAAGTAAATCGTTTGCATAGTGACTTGATTGCAGCGTGAGGAATGTAGACGATCTACCTCATGCATGATACACATGTGATACACGCGTGACGTGCATGTTTTCCGAGTGACACTCATCTGTGGCACATGTGACTTGCGCGCGACAGGTGTAACTATGCACGAATTATAACATAACTAAAGCAAAGTCCGCGCTCTGTTTGGTTAATTCATCGTCTACTATTTGCCCATGGGTGTATGCTGCCGACGTATTCAATAACTAAAGCAAAGCGCGCTCTTTGTGATGTAGTTTAATGAAAAGACTTCTGTTGTTCCAATGTCCCAATGTTATGCTATAAAACAAATGGTAAACGCCATAGCGTGCACTATTGAGTTATGGATGCACTTGGGAGGTTTGCTAAGCACTCAAGAAGCTCGCCTCGTGCGACTCTTACGCTAATTTCGTGCATAGCGACCTCCCGCGTGCATCCATAACTCAATAATGCACGTTATGGCGTTAACCATTTGTTAAATCACGCGCGGTGATTCTGACAAACTGTAGAAATTTTTTGAGATGTCGATTTCGTTGATTAATTCTATACATAAGAGGAATCAAAGTAGCCTCCGAAGCAGACATTCTTTGTGCTCGTCACAATGAGGAGGAG
>CM042752.1:14281556-14306933 GCA_022496165.2 Catalaphyllia jardinei
GCAGGGTGCATAAAAATAAGAAACAAACAATGATGCAAGGCATGCTGATACTGCGTAAAAAGCTTAACGGGGCAAAGACATGATAGAGTCCAAACTGAAAGCCAACAATTGCGACCGTGGACAGCTGTTTCGACCTTGTTGGGTCTCACCAGCACGGTGTAGCAAGCTATGAAGTTGCCCATCACGTTTCACTGTCTATAAAAATAAGCTCCGCAAAGAAATCGAGACTTGTGCGACCAAAAGTTTTCGAGCTTGACTCATGTTTTTTGAGGGATTCGCCACCCCTCCTATGGCTTAGCTGTTAAGACGGGGGTACGCGTGAAGGCTGTTTTGACGTCGCTTAACACGGCCTTTCCGCCAATATCTCGGTCACGTCTTAAGCGACGCTAAATCTCTATGTTTATTTCATTAACCACTGTTTGGCGGTTTTGTGTATTTTTTTGGGCATTTTGGGAAAGAGATTTTTTTCTCAAAGGATACGTTAAATTGAGCAAAATATGAAATGTTGAAGATTTGATGGATTTGGAAAATTGGAAATTAAAGTGAAGAATTAGTACACGGTCGGTCCTCTGCTGTTGTAAATTTACATTTTTGTGTCCAAATTCGGCAAGCGTGTTGATATCTTTGAGCTTGAAATTGTTTACAGCTTGAATTTTCTGATAAGGATCGATTTAAGGCGGGGGTACACGTGAAGGCTGTTTTGAAATATTTCGGTCACGTTTCAAGCGACGCTAAATGTCTAGGCTTATTTCATTAACCACTGTTTGGCGGTTTTGTGTAAATTTTTGGGTGATTTTTGGGCATTTTGGGAAAGAGATTTTTTTCTCAAAGGATAAGTTAAATTGAGCAAAATATGAAATGTTGAAGGTTTGATGGATTTGGAAAATTGAAATTTGAATGAAGAATTTTAGTAGACGGAAACCAAACAGTCCCCTACCAACCTGGGGCTCCCTTTTTGGGGGGTCAACTGTTTGGTAGTGTTTCCAACGTATTTTAATCCTAACAATTTCCTTTTAATATTCCTTCAAATTTCACTCTTATTCATGTGTACCCCCGCCTTAGAATTAACATTTTCATAAGAAGTCTGAGTTCTATGAATTCGCCTGTCAGATGTAAACTAGTACGATTACTCCCTCTTTCGATTAGTCCATTCCATTACGCAGGAATGAAGCGCAAATTATTACCGACAAATTGGAAACATATTCAAGAGCAACACATCGACACTGAACTAAACGTGATAAAGTGGCATGGTTGATTTGTTATTTTTCTTTCATAATCGTTACTTTCGTTATAGATGAATCGACAAGGCTTTACGAAAACTGTAGAATTTTTGCAGCCTATCTGGTCTTCTAACTCAGTGCAGTGGGCTGAATAGGTTTTTCGGTTCGACGGATTTGGCCTTAAAATTTTTGCGGTAAATCGAGCGGATTCTCGGATTTTGATAACACAGTGGATCGTGGGTCAGCTGTGAATTTGGTGCGGATTTCGGATTGTGCCTGTCTTAGACCCACGTTGGGTTGGATTTATCATAGATCTTACTTCTGTTTCGATCGGAATGCTAATGAGTTCCTCCAAATTATTTCTTTTTTCGAACGAGGTGCGACACTGTTATTGGAATTGTATGTTGCCTTCTTTTACTATTTGTGCGAAATTAAGGCAGGGGTAAACATGAATAGGCCGAGTGAAATTTGAAGTAATATTAAAAGGGATTAAAATGGGTTGGAAACACTAGCAGACAGTTGATCCCCAAAAGAGAGCCCCAGGTTGGAAGGGGACTGTTTGGTTTGTTTTTTCAAAGCGTAAAAGTGACATAAAAGTAAAGGTTTACGCTTTAGTAATATATAACATTTGTCTGTTCAAACACGTTTCTATCGATTTGACATCATCGGCATTCACTGCATTGCAAAGGAAGCAACACACCAACACTAAACTAAACGTAATAAAGTTGCATTGCTGATAAGGAGAATTGACTTCTGCTACTAGACTACACATAAACTTTTACTGTAATTTTTATTTCGATTTTATGTGTTCCGGGGCGAAGTAATTGGCGCAAGCTGTTGTGCACTCCCTCGATCCCTGCCTGTGTTGTATTAGGTTGTATCAATTATATTTTATTTTCCGTGTGTGTGGGTGTTGATTCAATGCTAAGTTGGCGAAGCTAACAAAATAAAATAAAAATAGATAAAATGAAGCGTCATGTTCTAACGGTCAAGCCGAACCTGACGTCACTCTTTTAAGGTTGTTTTGCTTGTACTGTATCAACTACTTCACGACCGTTTCCATACAATTCCAGTTTTTATTGATTAATTAGTCAATTATTGTACAAATCAGCTGCTGAATTCATCGAAGGAAGGACTAAATATCACTGTGTAAATTTAATTTTATAACATTTTCTCCAAATTACGCACTAGGTATTTTAATCAGACGTTTCAATGAAATTCTCGGAGCTGTACGCCTTGGAAGTTTGTTAAATGTAGCCCAAATTGTTCTCGTATAGTTCCTTGCTATTGGTGATGGGAGGTAATGCATGTGGTTCGTCATCCACATCTGGGATAACTGGAGGTACAACTGAGACAGGTACTTTTGAGTGGTGGGTGCAAAAATAACTGACGCTCCCAAAGAGAGCTCGACTGATAGGGTCACGCCCACGGGATCCCATCACAATGTGGTCAGCGTGCTGTTCTTTAGCCAATCGCAGGATTGCTTCTGTTGGACTGTCGGACTCCATAAACATTCTGCACTTGATCTGAATTAATAAACACAGGAAGAAGATTCGGTACAGTTCTATAAAATTTCACACAGAGTGCCATAAATGTGGATAACAACAGACTTAGTTGATTTTTCCTTACATTTCTTTCTTTGCAGTTTTCGAAAAATGCTTGCAGAATGTGCTCAGATTCTGCAGAACTTTTCTCGACAGTTCCTTTCCAGCCCCTTGGAAATGGGTAGCCATCTGTATCAAGAGCAAACGAAAATCAAGTGTTAAATGGCATAAGGTGGACACAACAAAAAACATAGTGGAATAACATGTAGGACAATGCATGTGTACATACATAGATATGGGATGTTGGAGCGAGGCATATCATTAGCGTGAACTAGGATTACTTCATTCTTGTCCTGGTGCAGGTTGTTGCAGTACCCTACAAAGACAAAAGAAACTTACGACGTGAAAAAAGTTGAAGTGAGATCTTTCGTAAAAACGAAAATCGAGAGAACAGAAGGCCAACAATTTTCCGTAGCATGAATTTCCGGTTTTCACATGACGTCACTAAAACTATTAATCATCCTGAGATTTTACTTTCATGATGTATAAGAGCAGCTCAAAATTCAACTACTATTCATTTTAATGTTTTTGAGTTCCTCGAGACATAAATTCTTGTTTTTTTTTTAAAAAACTCAGTGATAGATGTTTCTGTTGGTTTCCTGCCGCCAAGTTTGTGCCCAGTCAGTCATACAAATCTCTGTACGTTTGGGTACAAACTTTCTCCGCATACCTTCCATAAGAAAAATTGTTATGAACTGACTTTTGGCGAGAGTGTTTGCATAGTTACCGTCTTTCTTTATCCCAGATTCTGGTATTTATCTACTGAACGGGTTTGATTTTCATTTTGCTCTATTCTGAATGGCGTGACACTAAAAAACAGCAATTGTTTTAACACCTTTAATTTAGGTTGAGTAGGATTTTTTTTCGTGGTCTGCAGCTTGCGTAATAATATTTTTTTAATATCAAAAATACGACCTGGGTAGTAGTAAGCACTTGCTCGTTTTTTGCCCATTACTCCCCTTACACGATTTTTTTCCGGCGGCTTTTGCTGTACAGTTACTTTTTGTTGGAAATTGCCCCACTCAATCGTGTTTTGTTAGCGTCTGCATCCCACGTAAATATTTCGCTAAGCTTGCAATCTCGACGAATTCAAGATAAAATATAGAGGGTCTGTGAACAGACTATCCCTTATTCTTTTCTAAGTTATTCCGTTCGCGATTCATTGCTTAGTCATGCCCGTGTCAGGTCCGCGTCACGCCTTTGTCAGGCACAGGAGGCTTCTGTCAAATGACAAACGCCCTTAGTATCTCTACCCCTTCAGATTAACGATACGAAGCTCAACGAGACTGTGCATCAGTTACAATCTCTGAAAATATTGATCTTGTGTTCTTAGATCAAATGCAAGTTCTTTCAAAACTTGATCAATCAGTATTATTTATTGCATCTCTAAGCTATTCAAATCTATGTTACCGTTCGAAATCTTACAAACCCGGGCTTACAAATTGCCTTCTCTTAAATCTAGGTTGTAAAATAAAAAGACATTAAAGCTT
Organism: Catalaphyllia jardinei; assembly: GCA_022496165.2. NCBI lineage: Eukaryota > Metazoa > Cnidaria > Anthozoa > Scleractinia > Caryophylliidae > Catalaphyllia > Catalaphyllia jardinei. The sequence continues at coordinate 14,285,871 of CM042752.1, forward strand.
TCTTATTTTTCGGAATCTGCTTGTTCCGCAAAATAATGGAAATGTTTGTACGCCCCTCTTCTCAGAATTTTGGACTTTCCTTTGTCGCTAGCTAGCACGTTACATAAAAAGTTAAAAATGAGTGGTCTTGCGTTGATAAATTCATTCATCGTGCTAAAACTGAAACTAATTTTGATAGATGATACCATGAAAAACAATACAAGCGGAAATGCGTTTCTGGAGTTGGCAGATTCCAAGTTTTTTTTTCACAACGAATTTTATGTATTGTTTATTATTTTCAAAAATCGAACCGTTACTTTTCTGTGTTATGATCTACCGAGCTTAAAGCATGTTATATACACAACATCGAATTTCAATTGCTCTAGTCATGCTGAGCGACCCAGGTTTGAAGCACGTACGTGCCAAGTATTGTTTATCAGTGAGAAATGAAAATACTTACATTGAAATGCACGCTTGCTGTTTTCGCTTCCATCAACAGGAATTAGAACCGTTTTCCCACTTTGCTTGCCTTCAAGATCACTCGACATTTTCCTGGACAAGTTTGCAAAAATATCAAAGAGGCTTATTGCGTCCCTTGGAGATGTCTCCTCGGTAGCCGTTTCTTGGGAAGTCACGCAACGCTTCTTCCGGCCTTATATGTGCATCATATCAGTGTAGCGTGACTCTGTCACGAAATCTCAAATTCTTTTAGCAAAAAAAGAAATGCTATTTTAGCCTTAATTCTGAAAAAGGTAACAATTCTTATTAAAAATTGTGACACAATCTAACTGATTTCCAATTTTTCATCCTGTGGAATAAAATCCGAAATGGCCAGATTATCGCACAAACATCCGGGATATTTTTTGATGTCTTGGTAAACGCTCGTTCACGAGAACGAGGTTCGCGAACCCCACGCACGTGAAAATTTGTACGTGCAAATTTTCACGAGGCGTTTACGTTATAATACTAACAGAACCCGAGAAGAACACAAGACATGGCGGAGCAAGAAGAAGAAGGCAAAAATAGGACTGTGTTAATCGCAGTGGACGGAAGTGAACACAGCGACAGAGCATTTGACTGTGAGTATGAAAACGGTTTCGTGACTCGACTAAAGTCCGGTCGAACACACATGAGGGGGGTGAATAGGTCTACGGATCGGCGGATTTGGTAAATATTTTAGCCCGGATTCTGGATCCAGAGTGAAATTTTAACGGATCTGCGGATCCTATAATCACAGCGGATCGCGGTTTTATCCCCTTTTTGGCCCCGGAGTTTGAATTTTGGTTGTTAGGAAGTTCGGATCGTGGATCTCAACGTTCTCCCGGAAATTTCACTTTCTCTTTACGTGCCATATGCATGCAGTGGAGAAAATGACTAGAAATAGTGATTCAATTGAGCTTGACGTGGCCATAAGTTTGCTCTTATTTTCTTGTATCTGCAAGATTTTGTTTTAATACAGACGTTGGTTACATAAATATTTCGTTGATAGTCCTCAACGCTAAAACACAATATCACGCACGGCAACTCCAACAACTGAAGCCGCTTTGTATCTCGCCTATCATCTAACGCGGCAAGCAATTTGCGGATTCGGATTAAGTTGATATTTGGAGCGGATCGACGGATTCAGCCATTAATTTTAGCGGATCGGCGGATTTACATACCCCTATTTACCCCCCTCACACATGTACAATCAATTTGGCACTTTTACACCGAAATTGTCAAGGTATTTCGTCTAAAGGCAGTTAAGTAGTTGTCTTTAATGGCCCAGAGAAAACCTGTTTTTTAATCACGTGGCATCAGAATAACTGTTTAACCGATAGGGGACGCGAGGGGAGGGGAGAGGAGGGGAGGGATGCGGGGGGGGGGGGTTTGCTGGGAAGTTAATATATAACCCATAGAGTAGTCCTGGATAAAACCTGTTGAGACAGGAAATTATTGCTAATTAGTAGCCAAAGTCACCCTGTTACATAATGTCAGCAAGAGGGGCCCATGGCTCCTGAAATCAGAGAGAAAAATCCCAACTCACCCCTCCCCCGTTTTTTATAACATTTTCCTCTCTGGGTTAGGACACAGGGAGCAGAGGAGTCCTGTTTGACTGTATTTCTAGTTAAATAAACCGTACAATTGTAGCGTGAATCAATCTGTTGTTAATTCAAATCGCTGTGTGTGGCCATAAATATGCGATCGTGTTATGTGTCGGTTGAAATCCTATCTGATCCTATCCGATCCTATCCTTGCGTCGAATGCCGCATACAGCAATGACTGTGGGCTAACAGTGGTGACTAACAGTAAGAATATAGACAAGGGATGAAACTAATTTCGGTGAAATTTTGAATCGCCCATAAATCTTTAAAATGTGAATGAAAATGCGTCATATCCAGCAAGTGGTCTGGAAATATTATCCGCTCCACATTACAGGAAAGAAATAAATCAGAAAGCTCGTGAAATCTGACTTTTCGGCAACAATTTTTTGAGCGTTGTAAGTTGGCTTTCGTACAATGTGGGCCAGAGGATACCGGTGATGGAAATACGTCATCAGCTGTAAGGTAATGCTTTGTACGCATATTTTCTTTGTCTTCATCCTATTTCGCCACTAGTTCCTTTAGTGTGATCAAGCTATTCACATCATACTTGAAGTTGTTCAAAAGCCTTCAAATAAAAACGTACAATTAGTAAATTATGTTGGAGTTACCACCGTTTTCTTTCGAAAACAAAACACCCGTGGAAACGTTTCCAAAATTTATGTCGATCATACATGTTATCGACAGATCGGATCGAAATCCACCAATCACAGCCGGCTAGCATGACGTAAAGAAGGTCTGAAGGTCACACTAGTGGCTGTGATTGGTGGATTTCGATCAGATTTGTCAATTTCGCAGAACTTGACTTCCATTTCCGGCACCAGTATCCACATGGTGCTAGTTTCATCCCTTGTCTCTTTTTTACTCTCAGTACTTCGTGCCTCGTACGGAAAGCTTTGCTTTCCGGAATCGTCACCCTTTGGGCGCCGACCATTTAAGTGGTTAGGATTTCAACAGATGCGATTTGAATTACAACAGATCGATTCGCACTACAATTGTACAGTGAATTTAAATAGAAATACGGTCAAATAGGACTCCTGTGCTCCCTGTGGTTAGGACAGGTTTTTAAGAAACAAACATTGCAAAGCAACCTTGATTACCAGAGGGAGGGGAGGAAGAGGAGTCTGTTTCCATTAGCATGGCTATTGTCAAACTACTGTTAGTGCATGTGTCTCAACACTTTTGACTTGGACTGCAGTTGAATTGCCTCAACCATGGCCTCAACAAGCCTTTTTTCCTCCCTTACTGCAAAAGACTTTGAATGATGTGCTAAACAGTATTTAACTCAAAAACTACTGGATTTACATTATCACATCTTGGTTCAACCTCTGTCACTTGGATATAGGAAATCTACAGATTTATATGTTGGCCAGAAACGCTTGATTAGAGATACTAAAAGCTCTTACAAAGTCTTATAATCCTAGGAATTAGAAGTATGCGGCAGTTTACAGTATACTGAAAACCTGGGAGACTTCAATGTGAAAGGAAAGTCAGTTGCTAAAATGTTAATTTTGATCACTTATACCAGGCAGCCTTTTATAAAAAATAGTATAAAATACATGCAGATGTATTTCGTTTGTTATTGGTCAATAGTAGTGAACTCCAGTGTGAGCCAGGTGGCAAAACCACTAGCTGCCAGCAGATTAACTGACTGTAGGGCTTTAGGTGTTATCTTTCAAATTTCCACAACTGCATGGCCATAACTAATGGTACATGTTATTGAACTTTTCTAAGTAAGCTTGAACTAAACTGGACCAAATTAAAGCCACAATTTTTATATATACATTGGTCATGAATGATTGTTAGCTTACTATGTAATTTATGTGAATTGTTTTACCATGCAGGGTATTCCAAGAACTTCTATAGGAAGGGTGATGAGATATTGGTATTTCATGCCCACGAGTTGCCTACAACACTGCCAGCTACTCCATATCCTTGTAAGATAACAATTTGCTAATTTTCCTTAATTTTATTTATTTACTAGGTATGATATACCAAATGGTGCTGTTAATTAATACATGTACCAGCTTTCAATTTGGTGTTGAAAAACCAAAACTATACTAGTCTCTTACTTTGGCCTGAGTCACAAAAAGTACAGGCAATCCAGTAAACCAATCAAAACACAAACTAAAAGCAAACACATCAAGCATCAGAAAAAGTGTATGAGTGAGTCAAGCTTGGTCAATAAAGGATTTATTGTATGGCTTTTGGGAAACTTTTTCTTGTGGGACACAGTGGGTAGTACAATGAAGTCAAGATAGCTCAACCTTGCCCGCTCGGGTAGCCAATCAAGCATTGACAGTTCATCTTGCCTGCTCACAGAGCTAGGCATATAAGAAGAGGGGTTCATTGACAGGACATGGCATGAGATTTTAAAATAAACCACAAGGCATGTGAAAGGAAGAACCTATTAAAAAGCACAATTGACACTCTAGTTAAGAGTTTAATTTGTTCTTATTCATTTCCTGGGACTGGACACAAAGTCATATTCAGACATTTGACTCTCAAGATTTGTCTGGATTGAAGTAAATGCAGCTTACAATGAAATGTGCCATGGATGAATCTTTTCAAATGCAATAGCCTGTACTGGATGAGATGTTGCATGGTATATTTTGCAACATTGTGTTAAAATTAGAACTTGATTCTACTTGTGCAATGCTTGGTGCAACAAAAACTTTGTGAGACTTAAGATTATTGCAGAAGTGTTACGCTTAGTCTAGGCAATTTTCTATTCATCTAATGGGCTGACATCTCAAAAATTGTGCAATTTTTTTTTCAGTTGAGGGCCTTGATTATCTATTTGGTTCTCTCTGTTTTTCTAGATGGTTTTGATTTTTCTGATGGATGGAAGAATCATTTAGAGGAAAGTGACAAAAAGGCCAGAGTAATTTTAGAGTCCTATTACAAGAAATGCCAAGAAAACAATGTAAGTGCGACAGTTATGGGATTTAAATTTGTAGGTAGCTTTAATTTACCGAATAGTAAGACAACACTTTTGGTCTTACATTTTTGTAACCAACTGTAGCATGTATGAATACAATTCTAATAGTTCCTCAGTGACAGTTCATGCCAGGCTTTTTTAGTCTTACTTACTGTCTCATGGATCAGTCAATCAGTGCCTGTAGTACGCTTGATGTACATGCATGTACAGTGTATATGCCATCTATAGAGAGGCAGGACTAGATATGTCCAGAGCAAGTGAAACAGGTTTAATAGCCAAAAAAAAATGTTGTATATGATGGTCAGATGCAAAGTTGTTTTTCTTTCTGCTGAACAATTTCTTTGCCAATTTGTTTGGGTACCTTTGTTGGCTTTACCTCACTCCATCAACATGTATGTGCCACTGGTAATATACAAATACGTGGATATGTTGAAAATGAATTGATCAGCATGACACAAGCACAGGACAAAGAAAAAACCAGAGTCCTTTTCAGGAATTGAACCCATAATTTTCTGAAGACTGGGTGGGTGCTCTATCTCTGCTCAATCTCTATCCTCACGGAGAGCAAGGTCATGTAACTGAGTTCATAGGTGACAGGTGTCCTGCATACTGCTAGGATCAGCACTGTCAAAGTCATTGTGAATGTGAGAAGTAAATAAACATCTTTATTTACTTGTGACACAAAGTTTCTGACTAGTTATGGGGCTACATGTATAACCTGTAATCAGGCATTCTTTTTTACTTTATTTTTGGTGAACTGGGAAAGAAGAAAAAGGAACACCTGATATGTTTACTTCACAAGTTGCCTGCTGCTTCGCTGCTTACTTGACAACAGCAATATTATCTTAATGTCAGGCTACAAACGTGAGCCAATCAGATTTTGACAGGAGATTCAAGTGGCCAGCTGGAAGTGCAAAAGCAACAAAGTGCAATGAACATAATTATTTACTTTCCAGGCAAGGGAAAGAGAAATTTAAATTGCCTTTTGATTCTGTTAAGAAACAAAAATTTGGTGGAATGTCAGAATCTTTTTTTTACCAGAATTGATCAAATGATAGGGAATAAACATTAAGTGCAGATATACTCGTGGGGACTCTTTGTCTAGAAAAGCAGGTTAATAAGATGCAGAAAAGTTCGGATTCTGAACTACTGGGAGGCGACTCATGAAGTAATTGTATCACTCATTTTTTTTTCTTCTTCCCTCTGCTGTTAAAAAAAGAACACCTTATCACAGATTACTACATGTATTGGCTCAAGCTTACTACTTACAGGTTCTGTTTATTGTTCTCATGATAAATTTTGTTTAAAATGTGTTTTGCTTATTCTCTTTTTTCAGTTGAAATGTAGACTCATCAAGGAGAATGGAAACCCAGGAGAGGCTGTTTGTAAAGTAGCAAAGGAAAGAAATGTTGATCATGTAGTAATGGGTTCAAGGGGATTGGGTACAGTAAGTCGTGCACTTGTCGGCAGTGTAAGTGATTACTGTCTGCATCACGCGAATGTTCCTGTGTCAGTTGTTCCACCACCAGATCGCTTTCATCATCACGGATTTAGCAACAAAAATTGACAAAGAACTGTGTTGTATATTTTAGAGTACATGACTTGTACACTACCTGTCTCTGTGGTCAGTAAGTTAAATATACTTCACACATGCTGTCAGTGGCTTGGAATGCTGTACATACAAAATGTGTGTGTTTTTGTAGTTGCAGTAGTCATCAAGTGGTTTAAAAAACTGAATAATTTGTACTCTACTCAAGTACATATTATTTTAGGGATATTCATGTGAAAAATGGAGTGATTTTAGTATTTCCTAAATAAATCATGAAATTTTATGGGATGAAAAGCCTGAGTTGTCTTTCCTTTCCAATTCATTTTAAAACATAAACAGGTAGCCTGTATGAGAAGAAAAATGCTGTTTACTATTTTCAAATGTCTCTCTCTGTTCCAGATATATTCAAGTTTTCAAAATATACAAATTAGCAAAAAGATGATGTCATACACCCAACCAAATTTTGATCAACTATGATGAAAAAGATATCTCAGCCAATTTGTGTCAGAAATGTTTGATTCTCTGCAGCAATATTCTACTAAATGTGCTCTACAATATGAGCTTCATAGTTTTGTTACCATAGCAACATACTAGGTTCCAGATCACTCCAATATTAGTGGCTTTTCTGGCCACCTTTGTCGTTCATTTTGATAATTGCTTATTAAGCAAGCATGTGTGTTAGTTCAACTTTGTGGCCTTTTTTAACATTTTCAAACTAAAAACCAGCAACATATTGAAATCTTTTCCAAGTGGACTGGAAAAGAGAGAGTTGTCATGGGAACAAAATTTTTTTATAGCTGTAGGTGTATTTCCTGTAGAACTGTCAGCTTACCAAATTTCAATGGTCTGCTTCGCAAATTGACCAAGATAGCTCTATTTATATTCTTGATATAAAATTGGGTTGAGTGTATGATGTCTCATCTCATTTGCATATTTTACACATTTTTCAACTTTAAATATCTTTGGAACTGATGCAGATATTTGCAAATGGTAAACAGCTTTTTTATTCTTTCTTGGAATTCTATGTGACGGATCTAAAAAAATCAAGGGGTAAAAAATTGATCATAGTACCACTTTAAAGTTAAAATTAAGGTGGTTGTTAGCAGGTCGTACTCTTGCTCGACTAGTAAGTAGCCTATTATGCTAGAAAGAGTACCAATATTGGTCTACCAAATAGTTGGGATTACAGGTTAACTCACTCAGCGAGTGAATTATCGGGATTTACCTGCGCGAGTTCACTGACAACGAACGAGAAATTTCAATGTCGCGCGAGGCTGCCGAGGGCAGTATTGAAAACTTTGAGTTCATTGTCAGGGAACTCGTGCAGGTAAATCCTGATAATTCACAAGCAAGTATTCATCCATTAAAGTAGAGTCGTTGGAAAAGTGCTGGAAACTATTGGCAGCCTCCTTAACAGAGGGCAGATGATCGTATTACTGAGGAAAAGAGGGGGATCTTTTCCTGAATATTGTGTGATTACATGGTCATATCCCATTCTAGTCATTGGAGGGTGGAAATCAATAAGGCCCGCTGGGACTGCATGTGTACATGTACAGTTGAGTAAAAACTGACATGAACATTCTTCATATTATCTAGAAGAAATCCATTCCCTCAACATGCCAAATTGTTGATTTTATTTACCATTTCGTATTTTCCAGCTAGTTATGCAACCAGCATTGAACAATATTTCCTCATTTCCATTATTTGTTTGAAAATGGCTTAAAAGCATCAAACAAGATGATTTCTTAAGGGAATACCATACTTACTCTAAGTAATTTTATATATAACCCATATTCTGGTACGTGAAAAAGTATTATAATACACTAAGCTTGAGAGTCATCCAAATGATAGCCTGAGTTACAAATGCCACAAAATCCTCACAGCAGACCTGTGGTTTAGACTGCCTGCAACACAGGCTGCAAAATGACAATATTATTGTAACCAGAAACCCTCACAAAGAGATTGAATATGCGAACAAAAGAAAGGCAAACAGACACTAACAAACAACACTTTATGATATTATTATAATTTCATCATACCAACTTTTTTTTAGTTGCTCAAGAGTCTTGAATTAATATACGTATGTATTATTGCAATGAAAAAATACTTTATATGTGTAAAATAAACATCAGTGCAATTGCAATTAATTATCATAAGAATGTCTGTATTTTTTTTCCTGCAAACCGCATCTACACATCGTCCATCAGCCAAATTTTACAGACAAATGTATGGAAAATTAACTGGGTGTCTTTTGACTGCTTTGCATACTTGTCAAGATGGCATTGAAAACCGTAATAAGGCCTGTTAATGTAATTATTAAAGCTTATGATCAATACCATTTACAATCTATGGCTACTGTTAGTATTTTTAAATATCCTTCATAGTGATAAATTAGATCTTTCAATACCAGGGTAAAATCATATTTTGTGTACAATGCCTGGCCCACTCTCCACCCAATCTCTACATACATGTATGAGGTTTCATAGTGGTTTAGTGACTTAGTGTCAATAAATAAATTTTGCCTGACGTAAGCAGAAGAAATGACACAGCCTTGTCGATTGCATTTAAAAATTATTACAACATATAACGAAATTTTTTAAAAAATTGTAAGATCATGATATTAAGGAAGAAAAGAAGAAACATCCAAATTTAAAGATGATTTGGCAAAACTAACCAAAAATGATTGTTTGGTAAAGAATGATAAAGCTTGAGATTGACTTAAATAAAACCTTTGAATGAATGATCTACAGAAAGACAACACATACATGCAGTGTAGATACATTAAAAAAAAACTACGAGAACAGAACTTTACGAGGTGGGTGGTATAACAACAACAGGTATTGATGAGTGCCGTACAACATAATCACTAACACTGCCAAGTAATGTTCTCCGCAGCTTGCCCAGTCCTCTGCAGCCCATGACTATAGCTGTCGCACTTTCTTTTTTGCTGTAGCTCACTATGACATCTCCTGGACTGCCTGTATCATGGATCATCTTGTAAGACAGTTGTCCCTGTCAAAGAATTGAAACACAGTTAGCCTGGAGCTATCATTAGAATTTTCAGTGAATTTGTAAAACTGAAATCAGAAAGAACCCACGAATGCTAAATGAAGATTAAAGTATAATTTCCAAAGATTTCCTTCATCTTCTTAAAGTTCTAAGGAAATGATTCTAATCTGTGATTTTTAGTGTCTTCTATGACAGTTAAGCAATAGACCACAAGTTTATAAACCACTTTGAATGTTGGTAGGACACTCAAAATTCGTAATCACTTGCCTAGGGCTTGTGATTTACAAGTTCTTCTCATGTTCTACCAACATCCTGCGTGGCTTATCAGGCTATAAACCATAGAAACTTGTGGTTTATTGCTTTTATATAAAATGTGCAATTTTTTCATGAGTGTACCAGCACAATAAACCATACCTAATTGATCAATCAGAGCATGCACATTGATTTGGTTATCATATAATTACCAATAAATTATTATCAATGTAGGGCCAAGGGACAATCCTTGAAATCAAACACCAACATGTACATGTATAAGATACAAACACATTGTATGTATTGTATACCTGTGTAATTAGGTGTACTTTTCTCAGACATCTACGTAGATACCAGATGTTTTTGACTAGCAGGCATCATTAAAGATCCCACAAGTGACTCAATCAATTTTTTCACTTTATACAGGCAAGCCCTTGAGTGAGTGTACCTGTATATGTATACAAAAAAAATTGAGTCACAAGTGGGACATTACTGATTTATAAGGAAAAAAGTGCATGTTAACTAGTTCAATCCCTCAGTTTTCCTTTGAATTTTTAACCTGTTTTTAACGTATTTCTCCTGCAGATAATAAAATGAAAAGTTGCTTTCTCTTTACCATGCATTCTCACATTGTTAGTTGCTGAATGACAAATTCCTTGATAATACAAAATGTTTTAACTCTCTAGTATCAGGCCTTTTGAAAGCCTTAACAACATGGATCTCAATGGAAATATTTGCTAGTTTGTCATCTACAGTTGTCTCCAAATGTTTGAACATATGCTTACAAACTCTAAGCCAGCGGAGTGACAAGTACTGTCGTGTGGTTGGCATGAGTTGCTACAGATTAGGAATGACAAAAGTGTTGAGACAGTTTGCAATAAATTTGATTCTTGAGCATCTCAGAAACATTTATCTTCCTTCCCCACCAATGATTTCTCTGTTTCTCCCAGTAAGACTGCACAGACCACAGTGCCAGTGCACAATACTGAATTGGGAGACTGGGGGTATCAGTTGAGCGAATTACATACAATGGTAGATGCACATCAAATAAAATAAGAGGTTAAATATGGAAAAGTGTCATTTTCTATTAGTACGTGTCTCAACTACTTTTGTCACCCATTGTAGCTATGCTAATTCAGAGGGAGCCTTAGAAACTGAAGAGTACTGGGAAGCATTCATGAAAATGGCCCTTGGGATACCACATAATAATAATTAGGAAGGGCTTTATCTGACCTCCTGATTGGTTGTGTGCCTCAAGGCATGGAATAAATTAAATCTTTTTTGTATAAACACCAAAAAGTAGATAATTTACCTTAAGGGGGAGAAACTTCCGGTCATACTCTGACAAAAGGCACCTGGCCTTATCTTGTGCCTTCTGAATTACAATGCACCACTCATCATAACTGTTCTTGAAATCAACACTTGCTGTCCAGTTAGAGAAAGAGAGAGAGAAAGGGGAACATAAACTATTTAGTATTGACACTGTTTGTGAAAACAATACACCAGCACTATAGTTTTTTCATTACCGGTGTACATGTACTTCATGTAACATAATTGAAGATCAGCAAAAGAATACTTTTTCTGTGTTTACATAACCAACGCAAACCCTCAACTGTGTTTTGGGTTTGTATAAGGAGGGGGGTGAATAGGGGTATGTAAATCCGCCGATCCGCTAAAATTAATGGCTGAATCCGTCGATCCGCTCAAAAAATCAACTAAATGCGAATCCTCAAATTGTTTGCAGCGTTAGATGATAAGCGAGATACAAAGCGACTTCAGTTGTTGGAGTTACCTTGCAAGATATTGTGTTTTAGCGTTGAGGATGACAATAAACGAAATATTTATGTGCCTAACGTCTCTATCGAAACAAAATCTCGCACATACGAGAAAAAAAGAGCAAACTTGAATTGTGGCCAATGCCATACTACTCAGTACTGATCAATCAGTAGCACACTTTAGTGAATTTAAATTATCGTTAGAAAAAGCAGTATACACCGCCGGCCGTCCTCCTGTTTTGTTTAGGTTATCATTTTACGACATACCGTAGAATTACAGCATCTTAAATTTCAAGGATGTTTATATGAAACATTTGAATTTATATAATAACCAAATTAATGCGCGTGCTCTGATTGGTCAATCAGCTGTGGGTTATTGTGCCGGTAAACCCACGGAAAAATCGCGCGTCTTCTGAATTATTATATAAAAGCAACAGACCACAAGTTTTCTATGGGTTATAGGCTGATAAACCACTTGGGATGTTGGTAGAGCACTTGAAGAATTCGTAAACCACTCGCCTTTTTCTCGTGGTTTACAAATTTTTCTCGTGTTCTACCAACATCCCGCGTGGTTTATCAGCTTATAACCCACAGAAACTTGTGGTCTCTTGCTTAAGTAAGAGATAAAAAATGTAAATATAAGAGGGGTTTTCCAGAGATTTTCGTTTGTAAGTTGTGTACGACAAATCAGTACCAGCAACCATTCTCATAAAAATTACCGAAAAAAAAGAGGCCGAAAGAACATTTTGGAAGAATGCGAATTGGTTTTTGTTACTTTTAGGCTTCCTGACAAGTGAATTAAATCACTTTTGACAGTGACTTGAATTGTCCAACACATACATCTTCTCTGTCTGATCATGATAAAGGTGATGATACTAGGGTATTTTTACTACAGGTGATGCGTTTCGCTAAATTAAATAAGCCCCCACTCTCTTTTAAGCCCCCCCCCCCCACCCTCTCAAAAGTGCTTGAAAAAAATAAGTCCCCTCGGGACCTCCTCTTCGTCAGTACTTGAATCGTACTCTGCAACCTCCACATCGACTTTCTCGGGATGGCTGTCAGCTGTGTCAGCGTCAAAGTAGACAATCGACAACTGGTCACAACTGAATGAAACCGGTCTTGGTAGTATAGCGGCATGTGCCCACGCTTTCATGATCAGATTTGACTTTGACAAAAGATCTGAAAGATGAGAGGGTCCACGCGGGTAGGAGGCAGCTTTCATCACGGCCATCACGGACCCGTCACGCTTAAGTGCGTCACTATTTCTACTGAGTCATTTTTTTTCCACTGCGTGACATCCGGCACATAAAAGAGAGAAAGTGATATGTCCGGAGGAACATTGAGATCCACGATCCGAACTTCCTAACAACCAAAATCCAAAATCCGGGCCCAAAAACTGGATAAAACCCCGATCCGCTGTGATCATAGGATCCGCAGATCCGTTAAAATTTTGCTCTGAATCCAAAATCCGGGCTAAAATATTTACCAAATCCGCCGATCCGTAGACCTATTCACCCCCCTCTATAAGTTTTGAGAAATATTCTCCAAGCGCCCTAATTGTTTAGATGAGGCTCGCTATGTAAACACAGAAAAAGTACTCTATTGTTTGTATAATTAAAAATATTTCTCAAAAATATGCACAAATCTAAAACATCACAACCATGTTTACATACTCTCATCTAAAGGGACCTATTGCCCTGGCAATGAGACTGTACATAGTATCTCAGTTAGTTTATAAATAACAATGTTTAGTTGTTCAAATTAAGCATTTAATTTGTAGCCATTTCATGGTACTCACTGTGCTTTGCTGACTGCATTGGTGGAGGATCAAATGCATGAATAAATACAACTCTGTCGCCTTTCAAGTGAAGGTGTTCTAGATACCCTGTGAACATGAAAATAATAAAAATCCTAAGCATGTGTTTGGCAGATCATTTATTTATTCCTTTTCAAGACTCTAATGAGTCATAAAGAGTTCAAAACTCATGGAGTGCTAACCATAAGGCACTGACAAATGGGTTTATTGCAAAGTTTTAGTATTTAATTATGCCATTCTGTGGCCTAAAGAGTGTGTGTAGATCTCAAGGAAATAGGGTCAATGTATTTCATTATAATATCATTTTGATCAGTTAGACTGTGCATTATTTTAAGAAACATGCTGATAAGAAAATGACAGAACAAATTACAGTATAATTATTTTTTCTCTTAGTCACAATTTTGTACCTTTGCATGACCTATAGCTTAATTGTTGTCTTGACTCCCAGCAGGATATCTCTATTTAAATGCTAATCAAGGTCTTGCAGTTCAAAAAGCACAAAACTGATGTATATTACCTAATAAATATTTTATTCGTGTAAATGACTAAGAGGTGATTTGAAATGGGTTATATCTGCCGTTAAGCTGTCATAAAAGCCAGTCATTTGGCCCTATTCCCTGTAAGGAAAAGAACATGATGATGATGAGTTGTTCATTCCAGGTTTTTATTATTGCCTCTGCGGTTTCCTCAGTCTATTTTGAAAAAATTACCAATATACCCTGCAGAAAAAACCTTCATAAGCCATATTTAACACTGGTATGATCAAATATCCATGAAGTGTTAATGCTAATACAGTGGACTTGTATGAATTATGGTGGAACAGAAAGTTTGACAAGAGGAAACCACTTTTCTGTCAAACACATTCTCAATATCTGAACTGGCGGCAATTTATATGCCGTGTCATGAAATACATCAATCACCAACTGGGCCTAAGCTGTCATTGTTAGAAATACAAACAAGACTTACTTGATTTTTATATGGAGGTCTGTGCCACATAAAGCAAACTTCATTTTCAAACAAGTTTTTGTAGCACATTTATATTCATTATAACGACTTTCATTTATAACGTTGAACAACCCCTAAATTCCCCAGGGTTTCTGCTCTTAATTAAATATCTGTAATTATTTTACTCATATTGGCTTTAGATTACTACCATTTTAAATTCACGTAATTTCCTGAATTACATTTAGTGAAATTACTAGAACGTCAAATCCAAAAACTCATGACAGATAAGGACTAAAAAACGAAAAAATAAGTTAACAGGAGTTTAATTAAAATTATTTTACAATTTCTTCTTAGACTAAAGCATGATGTAGTTTTCATCGATCACAACCTCTGACTTATATAAGAAACTTCCAGAAAACACAGGTTTTAAAGGATGCAGAAATGACTTGCATCACGTTCACTGGTGCAAAGTACACATTCTCAGTGATGTAAAGCGTAATTACTTACAAAGCACTTAATATTCAAGACATTCAAGTATAATATTCTAACATGACTAAAGTCTTCTTGCACGTGCGGTAAAGAGTTTTAATACACAAACTGGTCAGAAAACTACAAAAATCCATCGACGATCTGTCACAGAAAACGAGTAAACTTAAGCAAACATATCACTCAATCTGATGTCTTAAGAAGCCCAATATTAATCCTGAAGCAACATATGAAATCGTGTGAGCCTTCGTTAAGCTGAGCTAAGCTATTGAAGCTGTTTGTGCGCTGTATTTGAACATAAGTGCATTACTGACGCAGTGAATATCGAACACTGAAAAAATATTCAAAAAAGGCTTACAGTTCACTGCTCGATCGCTGTTTTTACTCCCATCCACGGGAATGACGATAACATTTCCAGAAGACATTTAAAAAGCAATGATTGTTGTGCTCAATGGCACGTTTGATCAATGTAGTGCGTGACTTTGGTGACGCACACACCTGCAGTTTTTGTCAATGGTTATCCTTACAAACTCGCTATGCATACTGGGAATAATCAAACTAGATCGACAAAGCTGATTGGTTTTCACTCAGAACAAAACACCAATCAGTGGCTGTGTTTTATAAATATTTATTCAGGGCACCTAAAGCCACAGGTCCTTGCTCTGTGGAGAAGAGGGGTTGGATGAGGGTTGCGAGAATTTTGCTGTGATTTATTTATCTTTTTGACGAATCATGGCTGAAGAAAGGAAGGTGCTCTTGGCTTTAGATGGCAGCTCGAACTCTGAATATGCATTAAACTGTAAGTACAAAATAGCGTTGTTTTTTTTCGACAAGCGTTTCGAGCGCGTTCTGTAGCGCGGCGAGCAATGATATACGGGGGCGTGTATCCGCGGAAGATGTTACAAAACGAGTAATCGACCAGATTTGAACCAGTTTAGTAATATTCAGCAATGTAGATCTGTATATCACAGCTCATTTCATTTGTAGATGTACCGTTTGTTGTAGTTTTGTACTAAGAACGCGTGTCAAACCTATATAGCTGTTCAAACGTACGGTCCAAGACCCCTACGGTTTGCTGGATTCCTTGTGACATGATGCTAGCATTCGGAACTTGAACTAAAAACTCGGGGAAAAGTGATTCTTTATCACCACAACTGCAATGAGTTATTCCCAAACTTTGTCACGAATCAAAGCCTCAGCTTAAGCAATATTCATGTACATGTGTGCGTACTGAATAAATTCTTAAATAATTGAGCATTCACGTATTGGATGATGAACTTTAAGAGACTTGGAGACTGGTTGTGCGAAAAAATTATAATAATGGTTCAGATATATTTAATTACACCCAGTCAATGAGGAAAGATTAGGATATATAGGCTTGCTACATCGTTAAGCACAGGGACGCCTGACACTCCTGTGATGAGCATAAGGTAATGAGAAAACTCATGACTGGACCAGCATTACATTTGCACAAGCAGAACAAGAAGTATTTTCCTCCTTCGGTCCTATGCTCATTTCACCAATGTAAACTGACTTGTGATAAGCACAGACATTTTCTCATCTGCAAGGTTGAAGCTGTCATCACAACATCTTCAGTACAGTCTTCAAAACTTATGTGTGAAGTACCAGGGATTTTGTTGTGTTTCAACTGTTACAGACTGAGGGGTCAATAACGAAGTAAAATGTAAATTATTGGAACCCTGTGAGAGTCGGACAACATAAGCATGCTCTGAGAGAAATAGGAGGAAAATGAACCCCAAATTTTTGCATACTTGTCCAATACTCTGACAAATTTATGCATACCATTGTATTGTATTCTACTGGTTTGCGTCGTTCTCAACTGTATTGTATTGTTAATCTATTGTTAATCAATTGTTATGTGGATATAATACAATACAATGCTAACTGAATTTGTTGGAGTATTGGACAACCCTCAATTTTTGTTTTAAAATTGTTTTAGGAACACTTGCTTACACGCTTGATAAAGAGTCTAGTAAATCTTCCACCATTCCGTTTTGTATGTCTGAGTTTGGCTGAGTTTGCCTGAGTTATGGCACCACTCATGCACTTTGCTATTTAATATGATATAGTGTGTTTGTTATATAGCCTACATGCTTCATCAAGCTATCTTAAATGAACTCAATCTACTATTTGACTAATTGTACCATGTACAGATTACATGTATTGATGGAACATTTCAAGAAGCAATTAAAATGGCTTGTTTTTTGATATTCTGGTAAATAAATAAAGTCAGTCTTAACAAAGTCAGAAATTGTAAGTGACTTTTAGTTTAATGTAGAAAAGTAAGCTTGTAGCCAATCAATGTTTTTGATAATTTACATGTGACATCCGATTTTGTGTAACATCTTGTTTCCAAGGGTATCTTAAGAGATGTCGACGTCCTGAGGATACAGTTATTGGTTACACTGCTTGGCAACATGCCCATCTTCCCACCTTCAGTCTTAAAAGTAAGTAAAAAAAAAAGAATTACCTGTAATGATGTCTTTATTCGCAGGTGTTAAATTTAAATTACCACTTCCGTGTGTCTTCATCTTCCTCTACTTCACAGTAGATCCCATGTAAAATGATTGCTGGGATGATAACCATCATACTGTAGCTGGTTCTCCCTTTACCAGCCATCCATCTGCCTTCCCAGACTGCATTAATTGAACATACAGTGCCATGCACTTTGGGATTGATACAAGATGGGGACAAATGAATACATCACCTTTATTTCACCTTGGATTTACAAGAGTAGCTGTATAGCTAATTTCTCTGAGAAAAAAATAAAGTTTAAAGGTTTTAGTTTTATATGTAATCAGGGCGCTGATGAAAGGAATTGCTCTGCTTTCTAAAAATTATTACCGAAAAAACTTCTATCAAATGAAATTTGATCTATAAGGCTGACGATCTCTGTGGCAAAAGTTTTTTTGGTTCTGTTATTTCTGAATCATCTTAATGAAATGGTACCATAAACAATCATTACCATGAAATCTTAGGGCTTTTAATTCTGTTTTATCATCACTTTTCCCTTCCAAGAATTTCTGCCTTCTCTTTAGGTTAAGATTGTCATCTAATGGTCTCCTCCTGGAACCACCATCTCATCAAACTAGGACCACTTTAGGTGAAAGGTCATTTCAAAATTTTGGGATGCTCTGCTGCATGAAATACCGTAAAGACTCGCAGATAAGCCGCACTCGCAGATAAGCCGCACCCAGAGTTTAGCAACTCAAATTTTGGAAAAAAAGTTTTTCATAAAAAAAAACTCGAAAGAAATCCAAAGTCGAGATCATGAAGTGTTCTGTCTTGATCCAAGGCAAACTCGCCAACAATGGATCGAAAAATACTTTAAAGTCTTACCCGTAATTTTAGCTCTTTAGTAGAATAAACATCATGTCCACCACTTATGACATATGATTGATATTATTGTGGTATTTGTTCACAAGTATTTCTCCATTCGAGGCAGATTTTCCATAGAATTTTTCACGTAAATTTGTTGTTTTCTTGCATGCACTGTGCGAAGCTGTGTAACCAGGCATAATATCGGACGATGGAAGACTGGACACCGGAAGCACTGCGAAAAAAATGTGGCAATTTTTTTATTCGTTATAAGGGGCATAACAGACACAAAGCTGTCATATCTACAAAGATATTTGGGAGCCATCTGTTGGTGAAAAACTCATTGCACATAGAGAGTTTGGTAATCAGTTTGACAAATTTGCTATCAAAGTGCTCAATGGCGAACAAACAGTGGGCACGAATACTTGAGAATAGCGTGGTATTTTCTCGCTCGTGGAGGATCAATTACCCTTGAAGTAACAGGCTGTCGTCGACACTGTAAACAACTTTGTGGGGGAATGGAAATTCCATGCTGTGTAAGGTTCTCCTGTTCAAGAAAAGCGACCATAAACTGTTAAAAGACCTGTTAACGAGGAAGGTTTAACGGCAAGAAATGTAAGCTTGAAATAAGCTTATACTTGTCACCAACGGCTTTTTTAGGAGCCACCAAACTCGCAAAAGCAATGACCAATACTCTCTTGTTGTTGTAATGTAGCATTTATTCCAGTATTATGCCATGAAAGTGTCCATTCACGGAAATTCACAGCACCTTTCCCAAATGGTCTCGCAGATAAGCCGCACCCACGATTTTGATCGCAAATTTTTGGAAAAAAGGTGCGGCTTATCTGCGAGTCTTTACGGTACCTTCTATCACTGACGTTATACTTTCAAGCGCCTCAGAAGATGCACCTCTTTAGCATCGCTCTTTTAGATTTTATTTATTTATGTCTTGTAATTACATGTTATGTATTTTGTTTTATTTTATATTGTATCTTATAAATCTTTTTAATTTTATCACATGTAAAGCCCATTTGATCATTTTCATGGAAAATGTGCTATATAAGTTACTATTATAATAATAATTTATATTACTAACTTTCAAATATCATTAGTAAACAGAATTTATTCTAATTACTAGTTTCACTCCCTCTGAAAAGAGTAATGGAAATGAAACAATATAATTAATTTACAGTACAGACCTGAAACAGAGTTACTGTATTTCAGTCTGCAACAAGAATCACTTCTTGAGTTTTACCAGGGCCACTTTTGCCTTGGTAACCCACGTTTAGACTAGCATGCACAAGGGTTGTTTACATCACCAAGTTTGTCTCGCGATATGAAAGTCTATTTTATCACAAATATTATTTTGAGAAAAAAATTGTAATTCCTGAAGACTTGTTCCAATAGCACACGGCGCCCGCATTTTCAAAAACTTTCGACGTAGTATAATCAATATCACTTTGTTTTGTCAATATCACTTTGTTTTGAATATCAGCTGTTGATTTATTATACATTGAGATGGAGGCATTTGATTGTAAGGGAGTGGTTGAGACATGACATTCATCAATATGATCATCTTTGCATAACAGGCTTAATTATTGTTTCATGAGAATCAGTGTTGCTTTGAGCAGGTCCTGGATTCTTCCCGACATCTGTACTTAGTTCGAAACTAAAAGAATTAGTCATATGACTTTCACTACTTCAAGGAAACAATGATAAATGTCGACGTGCTTTACACTTTAGTTTCACTATGACGTGATAAAGCCGACTACTTAAAGACAACAAAGAAGTTTTCTTGGGCACAGTCACTTCAATTAAATAAAATATCTTTGGATCGTGTTTATGATTACATTTATAACGTGTATTGTAAAGCTTTCCAACCTTTTTAACATAGCGATGCAGCTTTGAGGAATTCGGTATAAGAATCAATGAAATCCTTTTGAAGAGAAACTTTTTTAACACGCTACTCTTGTTCTTGAGACGTCTTAAAAATCGCAGTGAAAATCTGCTTGGTTCACGGGCACGTCTATAGCGCTTTGTAATAAACTTATGTTTTACAAGAGATTGATGTAAAGATAGTTTTGATATATGTTCGCTTTTATTCTCGATAAAAGGTTCACTCCTAAGTGGTCGTAAATATGTCTCTCCAAACGTTGAATACCCTCCATTAACTTGGGCTTTTCTCAAAATCCTCAAAATGGCGAACATGATTCCAACTGAGCCAGCAATGCATCTGACCAAAGTTACTATGACAACGATTTTGTCACAGCGGAAAGAGGGGCCCTGGAAACGAGACATAGAAAAAACGAAAGGAAAAGACAGCATTTTATAACCGGTTCCAGCCTTTGGCTGGCCCTGGTAATTAATCCTACTGGCTTCACACAAAACAGTACTAACTAAGGCCTATGAACTGCTACAGTTGAGTCCCTGCTGAATCCAGGTTAGATCTTCTCCACCCTGTTGCTGGCTTGAATTTGTTATGAAGTCCACAGTGTTAAACTTGTGGCCTGTGCTTGGGAATCATCTATGTAGTTAAGAATCTTAAGTACAGGTGTATGTTATGCAAAGTCAATTGTTTTTTAATTGTTCCATTGTTAGAGAGGCAGCATGAGTTGATTAATTTGATTTAAGTGCATTATTGTATATTTCCTTATGGTTTTAAAATCCCGGTACTTTATATTTTCTTGCAGCTCCTTTCCAGCCTCCTACAGATGAATGGGAGAAAATTATGAGAGAAACCCGGGAACAAGTGCAGAAAGTTGAAAATGACTTCACTTCAGTATGCCAGGGAAAAAAGGTGTGTATCAGTATGAAGTATGTGCAGTATCATAATTATGAGAATGCATTGATTTTTCTAAAAGATAATACTGACAATGTCTAGAATATTGTGG
>CM042752.1:14322033-14347033 GCA_022496165.2 Catalaphyllia jardinei
GTGATCGAGCCTTTGATTGTAAGTTTACTAGAACCAGACCTGCAATTTAAATTTTCTTATTTCTCATATAAGTAGCTTCAATGATCTGCAAGCTAAGTCTGTACGTGACCTCGGCCATTTACTGCTTGCTGATGTGAAAATTTCTCTTGACAACTTTACTCCGTGTATTCTGAGAAACTGTAAAAGTCGTTTTCTTATACATCACAAATTTAGTGTCATTAACTCTGGGTAGGTCTACTGGAAAGGATGTCTTATAGAGAAAGCTGAATCGGACCGATAACAGTGGGGGTGACCTCACCCATCCCATAATTGTTATGATAAACAACTACGATCTGTGGCTGTCATCAGAAAATAGTTACAAAATTCAGAGCCATCGTAGTCCACTTTGAGTGTGTCAGGAATAGCTTTTAAAGGACTATTCTTATTCAATGAAACACTATTTTTAAAGTGCCTATGAAGTAATAAATAATTGCTGCTCATTTGAAAGACTTTTCAAAGTAAAGAAGAATGGTGTTTTCCTTTTTGGAATGTCTTTTTCGTTTCACAAATATCAACGTTTTTGTCTAATGCAAATAGGGAAAGTGATAACGTCATAGGTGGTTCTTCTAAAACAGTACAACACTCGATCACAAATATCTCCAAGACATATTACAACAGTGTTCTTTAAACTTGGCACCAGAACTGCACATCACAAAAGAAACAAAGTGACACCTGACGTGCCATTGCCATGACAACAGCTATGCCACTGGTCGCTTGGGAACCTTGAGTGTTCCAAGCAAGACCCTCAGCTCTGTTTCTCTGTGCAAAACAAGCTCTGTACCACTTTGACAAAGGTTGCAAATAGGAATATTTGATTTTTCACAGAAAGAGACTGGAGTCAAGAGTGTTGCTATGGCAACTACAGTAGGTGTCATCTGTTTCTTTGCAATGTGCATTTCAGATGCCAAGTTTGAAGAGCACTGCTCCAATATTTCTTAATTCAGTATTTTACTGTTTAAGTGGAACTTTTTATGTCATCACTTTCCTTATCTGCATAATACAAAACATGAACAACGAATATCTCAAAAATGAAAAAAATATTTCAAATAGGAAAAGACCATTCTTCTTAACTTTGAATAGCCTTTCAGATAAGCAGCAATTATTTTTTTACTTCAGTGCTAAATATCTTGTCCAATAAATATGGGTGATTGACCAAGTGTAAGGTCAAGGTGACTGAATATTGGCCAAGTTCTGTTTTGTGTGTTTATGGACCAAGACAGAGTCAAGGTTCATAAACTCGGAAAAAAGAACAAGGCCAATATCCAACCATCTTGACCCAAAAAGCATGGTCAATAAGGGATTTATCATTTGGCTTTTGGGGAAAATTTTCTTGCAGGACACTGCGGGTAATCCTGAGCATGCAAGAAAGCTCCACCTTGCCTGCACAAGTAGCTAATCACAATGCAGGTTTTAATTCATCTTGCCCAATCACAGAGCTAGCCATATAATAATCATCATTTCTAAAACAAAAAGTCCCAAACGTGACCAGTTATTGACAGATAACTGAGTCTTAATTTCATTCTGTTGTGAATAAGCCATATTAATAGCACTCATCACCTTTCTGATCTGTCTTGTTTTATTGAAAGAACTTCAAACTATGGGCAACAGATGTCAAAAAATTGGATCATGTGCACTTAGGCATCTGCAGTTGAGCATCAATCAATACTCTCGATCAATATCCTTGATCGACATTTCACGCTTAACTCGATTGGTATCCCAGTTAATACTCAGTCAACACTCTATTGACACTTGATCGACAGTCAGTACATAGTCAGCCGAGTGTCGGCCAACTCATATAAATCGATCAAGAATTAGTTGACTCTCGACCAACTGTTGACTGATATGTTGATGGAGTGTCAATCGAGCATTATCCGAAGTGTTGATGGATCTATCGAGGGTCTACCGAGGATATCGATTAAGGGTATTGATCGACCTGCCATCGTGGATGCCTTGAGTACACGATCCAAAACTTCTTTGCACCAAACTTAAACCAAATATGAGGTTGTTCTCAAGCTATGAAACCTCTTAACATAGCAGCCATTTCCTCTCCACCCCTCCCGCTTCTCACTCACCCGGTCCCCACTTTTCCCCAGTTTTTTGCCTTCCCCAGACGCACTTATTCTTCGCTTGCTAGATCGATCTCTCCACCTAAAGGAAAGGAAAGGGCTGCTATGCAGGCTATAATTTGCCCTAATGGCATAACTTTGGATCCAATTTCAGAGAACTTCTTGCCAATCAAAAGTTGTAATAATTATTCCAGACTAATCTGTGCAACAAAACAATATATAGGTACATGAATATTTATTCACTGGCACATAGTAAATGGGTAAGACTTCACCCAGTAAACACAAGGCTGTCTATGTCTCAGTACCCAAAGTTTGTAATTTAGACAGGCATCACCATTGGACTGATGCTACCCAGAAATTGAGGATATCAGTTACAAAGTGATAAGCATCAAAATAACTACCTGTGGCATTTACATTCCAGGGTATATGAGCAATATTCACTGTACTGGAGATTCAGTTGTTGTTTTACATGCCTTTGAGATTCCACCTCTTCCATATTCATCTGGACCATGTAAGTTCAATTTTTCAGATGTCTATGGAGGTTTGTAGGCCTCATGGTTAGTGTGCTGGCCTCCATATCGAGCAGTCCAGGTTCAAGCCTTGTCCGGGGGCATTGTGCTCTTGGGCAAGACACTTAAACAGAGGGTCAGACAGGGGTATCCTCATGATGTGTGATAAGCTAATTTTTATTTTCCGTGAAACGTGAATTTAGGCAATTATTCTGGCTGACTCGTAACCTGAAGGTTTTGCGTTACTTGTGAAAAGCCTGAGTTATTTATCATTATAATCCATCAAATCTTTTTGCTGGCATGCGATTGGTCTAAACACGTCACCCGACTGAATATTCCCCAGCTAGAACTGGGGGTTATCTGAGAATATACCCCAATTTTCAAAACTGCACGCACTGCCAAAAAGATTTGAAGGATAGTAAACGATAGCCTCCATTTGGGGCAAAAATATGCTCGGATATTTGTCCTTGGACATTATCTGTTCCTCGAAGCTCACAGGTGTCCTCAAGCTACACTTTCGGAAAACTGTTTGCTTCGCGGAACAGGACAAATATCCTAGTATATTTTCGCGCCAAATGGAGGCTATTATTTATATATTCGTGATTTTACCACCCTATTTTACGTGATTTTGAGATGCAAGTCTTCCTAATGGTTAAAGTAGTGTGTGGAGAGTGACTTAGGTATGCTTTCTACAAACACTCTTTCTAGCATAAGAATAGTTTATTAAAAAGAATATCTTACTTGCTTATTTCCGCGAATCAGGAAAACGAAATTTTCATATCCATGATCCATTATCTCTATTTTTCCCTTAAATTGTGAACTGTACCAGAGATCCTACCTGTGCGACCCTCTTAACATGTAGTTCTTACAGTGCCTTTCTCCGGCAAACTTAATAATGGGAGGGGTAACCCCCGGGATATCCCATCCAGGGGGTAGAAGAAATACTCTAGTCACTTCATGCTACTGATACTGGGATAAGCACTGGCCAGATGGGCCTCTTGCCTCCTATGCAGACTTAAACCAACAGTATGTTGTCCAGCATGTTTACATGTAAATAACTGGGCTAAATATTTCCATACGTTCTGCATTTTATTCCATGACAGTTGTGTTTGCATACTATGAAGAATGGAGTCAAATGGTGAATGATTTAAGAGAGCAGGCCAAAACCATGATGCAGGGATATGAAGAAAGATGTAAAGAAAAAGAGGTATCAAACCAAAATAATTTAATAATTTTATTCATTTGGTAGAGCATCATACAGCAGGGAAGGATATGGTGACTGGTCTATTTACTTTCAATTCCTATTGTACAAAACCTTTAAAAAAAGCCTGTAAAAAAATTATATTTGTAAATTCAACCTCAAAACTGGAAGATCATATGTTCCAAGGGATTTCCTCCAGGTTTCAACCCAAGATTTCCTGCTTTTTTGCTGCTCTCTCAGTTCCAGTTTCCGAATATCCTCCACAAAAGTTTTATGAGGGAGGACCATACGTTCATAATTTTTCCCAAACAACAGCTGTAATTGAGACTAGAATCCCAGCACATTTGATTCAGTGTCCATTGTGCTGTAATCAACCTTTAAGACATAAAAACAAAAATTGCATTTCCTGTAATTATAATTACTCTTTGTCCTTTATATTCAAACAGATTCATTATCAAATGATCCTGGTAGTTGGCAAACCTGCAGGTACTGTGATCTGCAGTGAGGCCAAAAATGAAAATGTGGACCTGATTGTAACTGGTGCGCGTGGACTTAGTACAGCTAGACGTACAATCCTTGGAAGTGTTAGTGATTACGTAGTGCACCACACCCACTGTCCTGTTTGTGTTGTACCACCCTCAGGGATGGAACAGGACTGTTAACAACACCTTTGATTTCATTAGTTATTACATATAAGATAGATAGGATGTAGTGAATGTTGTTCCCCAAGAATCCCAGTGTTTCCCTGGGTTGAGCTGGGGTTGTCAGCCAAAGAAAACCTTGCAATTTTAAGTATCAGTTTCCAAGAAAATTGAAAATTTTAAAGAAATAAATTTTACTTGTTTCTCAAGGGACCAGTCATTGAGTGATTAGTTAAATTGCACAACAAAGACATGGGTAGATCCACATTAGGGCAGTCAGGGGCAGATCTAGGAGGAGGGTGCACCAACCCCCCACCTGAGATACAGATTTTTTCCTGGAACCACCCCTGGAGGTTGTCATCTGTCAACATTTGTAGGAGTTACATGAAATACATGTAGTGCACTGTTGCCCTCTGGAATCACAATAGGGCCATTTATATGAGGAAAAAAATATTTGTGACTAATGGCTCATTTTTGTGTTGGTTGTCTTAGCAATTGCAGAATTACATGAGTTCTAGCTCATGCACAGGAAAATCTTGTGCTTGCACAGTGTAAGTTCACATTTTAGATAAGCTACAAACAAGCTGCAATACCATTTATGAGTGATTTGGCAGCTTATTTAAGCCTAGCTCAAAACCCCTCATCTCACACAAGCCACAGCTTATGTTATCCACAGCTTATGTAAGATGTGAACTGGTTAAAATGTACCATGCTTATGGTTTGTTCATGCGTAGGTAAGCCACAGCTTGTGTGATCGGCCACTTGTTTTCCTTGTACAAATGGCCCTGATGTGGCTGGCTCAGAAACTTTCAGTTAAGACAAAACAGTCTCATTGTGAGACATCTTGTGACCTCAAGGTAGCCAGTGAGAGCAGGTGCCATAAGGAAAAAAATATTGTGTAATTACAAAAAAGAATATTCTAAAATTGACAAAGGGTATGAGATTTGAACCTTCTGCTGGATTGTACAATATGATGTGCTTTTATCCACATATCATTCACAATATTATTATGAAATGACGAAAGAAAGATAACATTATTTAAGATATAAAGTATGCTTTTCAGTCACAGTCAGAAGAAAGATGTAGTTTGTATCTGGTATAGTGAGATCCACACGTTACTCTCAGCTAAGATATCATTTGGCTTTCAGAAAGAACCAACTCTAATAACCATTCTTAGGGTAGACCATTTAAATTTAGTCAGTACCAAAACATAAGACCCATAAAAAGTGGGGTCCATATTCTGCAAAGGGTCACAGTTCGTAGTTTTTGGGATATAAAAGTGGGTGTGGTGTCTTTGTGCAGTGTATGACTTCAATCCCCATGTAAGCACATTCCTGTGCACATGAATGCATATGTTTTTGTATAGACCAAGAAGTAATCCACCATGAAACATAACAGGAGCTATAAGAGACAATAAGCGTAGTTAACAAGGTAGTATGGTAATTGAGTGTAGTCAGTGTGAAGTATTTAAAATATTCAGCCACACCACACATTCAGAGAAATGATATGACCATTTTATTTTGCATAAATTTGCTAGTTTTTTTAAAACAATTTTAGAATATTCTACAATGGATAAAGATGATTTCTTAACAAAGCTGAAATAAAATGTTAAAAAACCGTCAATAGTTTGAATGATATCATTGGTTTGTTTTGTTTTTGTTATCGGTTTCTCGTTTTTCTGTCTATTTCACATTATTTAATTTCATGATAAATGTTTTAACTGCTTTTCTTCAACATGCATGATTTTAGACTATTTGGTACCTTCAACTCTATTCAAAGTGAAAACATTTCTAACTATAAATATGCTTAAAAGCATTTGTTCACCCAGCTGTGAATTCATGATGGAGCATCTGCCCTAAACAGGGTTAAAAGCAAGAGCAATCTCGCATTGAGTTCGTACCTTCTTACGCGCTTGTCACTGGCTTGTTACCGGTTTACTACCGTGACGGATCTAGGGAAGGGGCCTGGGGGTGTTCCCCCCCCTTATTTTGGGTTAAAAAATCGCCCCTTCCTTAAGGTCTGGATCCGTCAGCATACTATGCGCTTTGATTGGCCCACTAAGGTATTTAACTAGATCTTGACACAGTACTTTGAAACTGCTTCTAAGACAGTCATAAAAAAAAAATATTCCCAGATGTTCTTGTCAGTTAACTCAGCAGACAAACACTACTGAAGTGATCATAGATTCCTAGCAATATCAGCCAGACAGACTCAAGATCATGAGCGCATGGCACGACCAGCCTGCCTGGAGCCTCTCCGTCTGCCTCGTCCCATTCCTCTTTGTGAAGCACCTCGACCTCGGCCTCTTCTCACAGATGAACTGCTTGCCTGACTCTGAGTTTCTAAAACAAACAAGTAGACTAGCATCACACACTATCACACACTCCAGTTGCCAATTTAGTGAAAAGAAATTGACACAAGGTCCGTCGAGTACTCACAACGGTGAGTCACAGGCAGCCAGTTTCTCCCCTGTCATAAGACAAAGGAAAGCTGTCCACCACAAGCCACTGCATTATTTCACCTGCACCACATTGACTATTGCATCAACGGCAAATGCTGTTCTTGAAAGGCAAAACCACAGCTGGAATACTATGAAAAATAGCATGGTCTTAAGATGTTCATTGGCACGACTCTTCACCGACTTCGCCTCATGCAGTGTTTAAAAACTAACAAAGTGAGGCGGGACCTATCCGTTAAGACTGCGCTTGGTAGGGGTTTAATTGTTTTCTTCAGGTAAACAGTTGCCCTTGATTACACCGCCTTCATTCTGGCTCGTTAGCAGAATCAGAACTCAAGAACCGAGACAATCGTGAAAGCTAAATTCAGAGGACAGCCTAATTGCGGAAGGTTTATAGGATGTCAACGGAAAATACGGAGAAGGGTCAGAAAAGCAATCATCAAGATCAGTGATCGGGAGAGTATCAGTATCAATCTGCTGTGAAACTCAAACCGAGAAATAGCTCGAAATACCAGGCGTGATTTTGGTGGTTTTGATGATGAGTTTTTTCTTTTTTTCATTATTTTACCTGTTACGTCCTCTTGGGTACAGTCCCGGGCCAGTTCTTTCTCCTCCACCCATTCAATCCACTTGTTCCACAAAACACATTTTCCGAGCGTCCTCTTGTTCCCAATCACGATCATTCCTCTGCGCGCGCGGGTCAAAAGAACATTCATTCGTTTTTCGTCATCCAGGAAACCCACAAATCCATGCTCGTTACAACGCACTGCTGAAAAAACGATGACGTCACGCTCTTGTCCCTGGAAGCCATCTACTGTTCTGACTGACACGTTTTCAAATTCTTTGATTTTATCTGCGATCAGCTTCAGTTGAGCTCTGTAAGGCGTTATTACTCCTACTCCGTTATTGGTCATATCTCCTTCCTTCAGTAGATCACGAACCACTTCATACACTTGTCTGGCTTCAAAACAGTTAAGTTTGGAGGATGCCTTGCTGCTTTCTTGTGCGAAATCGGGCGTTTTGAGGAAAGCCACTGGTTTGTTTCTATTTGGCCAATTGAATCCCATTGGAGCTCTTCTCTCTTCGCCTGACACTCCGTTATTAAGCCTTCCGTCATAGAAATGACTCGATGCAAAGAAGGCTATGGTTGGGTGCATTCGATACTGTACATTGAGCATGCGTACTGGAAATCCTACTGTCCGTAGTCGTGAGAACATGGAGGCAGTCAGTAGGTTAGGTCCCTTAGCAAGTTCGCATAGCACCATGGGGGGAAGCTGTTGGTCATCTCCTGAACAAAAGATTAGTGTATTGCAAGGTTAGTCTCAGCTAAAACAGAGATTCCTAACATGAATTCCTTAAAAGAAATTTAGAACGTCTATTACGTTGCTATTTCTCTCAAAAAGCGGCCCTTGTAAAGTAGAAGCTTTCAAGTTCAACGATAATCAGACTAAACAACAATCTTGAAACAAGAATAAAATGTACGTAAATGGACGTGAATCGTAAATAGTCGAAACAAGAGCTACAACTGAAACGTTCGCTTCCGACTATTCGAACCTTTCTATTTGTCTTCACAATCCTGCGTGCAAACTGTTTTATACTTTAATTGGATATCCTTGTCTTCATCTTACTAATGTTGTTAAAAGCTAGTAAATCTAGTAACGTAGCCTACGAAAACCGCGACCTAAGCCATTCTTATTTTGCGGTTTTTTAAAACGTTTGTCAAAAAATTACGCGACTTACCGACTAAAACCAGTTTCTCACAGCCATGTGAAACAGAAACAAGGATTGCTGGCTCAGTGGCTTGTGACGCCTCGTCAATCAAGACTCGCTTAAACACAAGCCCTTCAAGCAACGAAGAGCCTGCACTGATGCAAGTTGTGCAAAGGATTTTGCAGCTTTCCAGTATCCTTTTGGCCATCTTTTTGTCGATTCTGTTGCGGTCTCTTTTGTCAGAAACTCGCTGGCGGTATTTGGATTCGAACGTCAAACGTTCCAGATCTTTGGCGACTTTCCATCCTGAACTTCCAAAACGAACGATCTTTTCCTCTTGTATACCGTGCTCTAAAAACGTCTTTAAAAGGTTGTCCACACCCTCGTTTGTCTCTGCCACAGCAAGAACTGGATTATCGCTACTAAGAAGCCAGCGGCGCACAATCTCTGCACATGTGATGGTCTTCCCAGAGCCAGGAGGCCCCTGTATAAGTGTTATGGCCGACACACTGGAGGTAGCTTCCTGGATAGCAGCATTTTGACTGTCATTGCCTGAAGACCACTTTAGGAAAGAAGCGTCAGGTGACAAAGACAAATGCTCTTCATTTTCACTCGCTGCACTTGAAGCTGAGAAAGAGGAAAATCGCAAAGAATTTGGTTTATGGCAGTGGTTGCAGGTGGATCATTGAAACGATTTAATGGTGCATGTGCTAAACGAACTATCTGCGGTGTATCTGAGCGCTAAAATGGGTTCAAAAGACTCGATCAACACGCTAAACCAACCAGTGTATATTATGTTTGAAACTAATCACATGCAAGACAAAGCCATCTCTTTGCCTTGGTAAGCATTTTAGTTACCTATCATTTTATCTCCAATCTTCGTTGCATTCAGAGCAATTTTATAATTTGCTTACCGGTCCTCAGGCCAGTTCTTGACGAATACTAAGGGCCTGATTTGGACCATATGAAAAAGTAGATCTTAGTAAAGGTTATCGGGATCCATAAAAGAAAACTTGAGGTAAACACACATTTTTCCGAAATGAAAATTAACCTTTAATCTGGAATAAAATGCTTATGTCACCATTTTTCTGAAAAAGAAGGAAAACATATTTCTCCACAGATTTCCTTAGACTTGACCTTTACCGACAGAAAAGCAAACACAATTATAAAGATCTATTAACTACATGGTAAATGATAACGAAAAAACTACTTTTGGAATGAATGATTTTAATGACAAAATAGTCGCATCAGCGCTTTTAGGGTCCCTGACAGCTCTCCCTTGGCCAAAACACAGTCTAAATAACTTTTCCTCGCAACCAAAATCTAATCACTTGTAGGGGTAGCCACGCGTTTTTAAAGTTAAATGAGTTTTTTCATCGTTTTTGAAAACCTTCTCAGCACCCGTTACATTTTTCCTATCAACTCTAAGAAAGTCAGACATGTGCGGCGTCTCTCGCACTTGTTTTGCTCTAACACTTCGTTATCTGCTGGTAAATGTTTACAGTTAGATTTCAGCATAATATTCTGCGATGTTCAGCTGCAAGCCGGTGAGGTGGCTCAAAACAGTTTCCAGCGCTTTCCAAGACTTAGACATTATAATGACTCCTTATCAAAAAATCACGGTATCAAGAAAACTACCCAATCATTGGTGAATACCTAGCTATTATTTTCATATCAGAGTAGGTTACCCTTGCAACAGTATTATCTGCTAAAAACACCTTTAATTATAGCCTTAAAGTTTTATAATTCAAAAACGGCAGGGTGAACTCTTTCTATATCATCAAACTTTGATTGCAGGATAAGACGCAGGTTTTGGCTAAGTCTTAAAAAATTGCACTTGGGCTCGGAGCCACCTTAACGTTTTGAAAACTTAAAGTGGCTCTGAACCCTTTGACCAGAATCTTTTCAAACTTTGCCAAAGTACTTAAAGCTAAAATTAAGGGTGCATTTAGGAGGTCATACTGTTGCTATAGTAACCTGTTGTGTTGCGAAAATTATTACAACAGGTTCACCAATGATTGGACAGTTTTTTAATGCCATGATTGTAGCATCAACTGGTACAGAGTGATTATAAACACTCATCAAAATGTAAGTCCTGGAAATTGCTGAAAACTGTTTTGAACCACCTTAACAGTTAGTGGTTAGCGGTATGCTGCTATTCTGATGTTTCAGGTTTTATTTCAGGTTTATTTAACTTGATTTGGCCAGGGTAAGAAAAGTTTGCTATCATTTTAGTCGCGGACTTGGTAACGTAGTTGATTACGTCAATGTCATTGTCAGCATGCACACTGCGTGTAAATCATGCTTTGCGTGATGGGCAGAGCGTGTGGGCACTAACAAAAATAGGCACCGTCCTTAATATCCTAAAACTAGGTATACCTATCGATAGAGTGCCAACGAGCAAATAATTTGTGGTATAATGAGGGATTTATTAATACAACATGACGGATTTTTGGTTCTCTTCTGTTGCAAACATTTCCGAGAGAAAATTATAACGCGTTTACCAGCCGGTAATGTTAGTCACGCAATCCAATACGATATTGAGAATTCGAGGGGTGCCCTGAATATCAAGAGTTTTGCAATGTATCGCTTCTGCTCGATCGAACTTTCACTTCAATATGATGAGCAAAGTCAAAGTGAAAGTGAATACGCTAGTTTGATTGGCGAACACGCTCGTTTAATTCTGTGACAAACAAGTCCGATTTGTGTTTTGAACACTGGATTCGACTGCATGATAAACACACTCGTTCAGTTCTGTTCGGAAACACTGCCTACTGAACCTTCAGTTCGATATGCTAGATTTGAACACTGGATTTGCTCTAGTGGTTCGACTGGTGAACACTCTCTTTCAAAAAAACGCTGCCCGATGGAACTTTCAGTTCGGTATAGGTAAACAGAGAAGGAATACACTGTTTCGATCCATGAACACGCTCGTTCAATTCTGTGGTGAACATGCTGGTTCAGTTTCGTGTCGATTTTGTGTCTTGGAATTGCTCTTATCTAGCAGTTTTCCTCACTACTCGAATTAGAAGAAGAGTTTGTAAAGGGCACGCTCCCCGATTGAAGTTTCAGTTCGATAAAGTGAGAGAGGAAACACGCTAGTTCGATATGTTTTGAGACTATGAAATTGTTCACAGTTGGATAGCACAACAGCAAAGAAAACAATTACCTCCCACGAGTTAAGTCTAGATGTAACGCGCCTCCTGATTGGCTAAAAACTACAATGGCTTGAATAGTTTCGTCCTTGCAATTTTGGCTTACACTTGCACTTTCAAAGGCCGATCGAGAATTTTTTCGCATATGCCATTCTTCGCGCGCACTATTCTCTGCCGCCTCGCCAGCCGAGCGTCTTCGCTTAGCTGGCTCGTTGGCAATAACCCTGGTGTATGAGCATTAAAGGTCCTTACTTTGCCACGATACCACTCCCCTCCCCCAACGCCTTCCCTGCTATCCTTGTTAATATACCTGGACTGGATGGGTCGCTGACGCAAAAGCTGCCAACAATTCCTTCAAAGAGGCTTCGTCCGCACGATGTCACGTTCTGAATAGCTTTTAATGCTGTTGTAATGCGTCGGTATCCAACAAGGCTAGGAAACTTATGAAGATACCACTTTCCTTCAAGAATATTCTTCCTTGAAGAGTCGTCTGAATTGGTGGGCCAAACTATGTTAACTGTAAGGATTACTCCATCGACCGCTGTTATCTCACCGATGTATTCTCGCTTGGAAATATCTGCTCGACTAAGAGCCACACCATCTGCTGGACGAAATGAGGGGCTCCCAGCTGTTATCACCAGCGAGAATGTTAATTCGTGCTCACTGCATGGAGTGGCTTGAGCTGTCACACGGTCACGTGGGAGGGCTCCATGAGAAGCTACCACAGCTTGTTTAACCTCTTCTAGTGATTCAAAAGTCGTTAGAGACATCCAGTGCAGAAAGTAAGGTAAGGCGTTTGGGTGAGATGTGAAACCTTCCAGGGGTAACTGACCTGAAAAGAGAAAAGAAACAATCGAATGCATTTTAACTCCAAACCTAACAGTATCAGAAATCTGGTAATTATGACTAAGATCGGTATCTCGATGATACATATATGTTATTTACCGGGCGGAAGGTCTGTATGGGAAAAAAAACTGACTGATGAAGGGGTTATACCCGAAACGTCTCGAATTTACTGAATTGAGCACTTTTTTATGAACATTTTTTGCATCCATGGGAAAAAACTGTGCCCGTACTCAAGACCACACGGACTCAAGACCACACTCACCGTACTCACCGTACTCAAGACCACACGGACCGACCTAGCCCGGTAAATAACATGTTTATTTTTTTCCTGCAGTAAATTGGTTTTACAGATTACTAATAGGTTTGTTTACGCAACTCTTGTTATTGAATGTCTTGAATCGACTACCGCGCTGTCTACTAACGATTTGTAATCTTGGCAACGAGCGAATAATTCAGATAGTAGACAAAGAAAGATGTATTAAAGAACATATAGTTTTCGAACTACTTTATGCTAGTTGCATTTATTTAACCAGTTAAGTTCTCCAAAATTTGGTTTTTGCGGTGTGAAATTTCGGGCGAAGTTTGAAGTTTTACTACAAAACAATTTCTGTCAGTCGTCACTTTTAAAAGCACTTGAAATCACACTTTTCTACCGTAAATTGAATGGCAGAAAGCGAGGAAATTCGTTAAGTGTATTCTACAGAAATTCTCCA
Organism: Catalaphyllia jardinei; assembly: GCA_022496165.2. Taxonomy (NCBI): domain Eukaryota; kingdom Metazoa; phylum Cnidaria; class Anthozoa; order Scleractinia; family Caryophylliidae; genus Catalaphyllia; species Catalaphyllia jardinei. The sequence continues at coordinate 14,335,372 of CM042752.1, forward strand.
AAATACAGCAACAATCAGAAAGGTAAACTTGACTGAAATTGATTCAAATTCTACGGCGAGGGAAACACAGGATTAAGCGCCATTACAGCGCCAAGCTACAAACAACCAAGCAAACTCTCACAACCTCAAAACACTCAACTTATTTGCTTACAGTGACTTTCCTTGCCATTTTAAAAAGAACAGAGATAAACTTGCGGTGACTAATCGTCGATGGATGTATAAAAAAGGCAAAAGATTGACGACTACCGCTAACTTTTAGGAGCGAAATTTACGTACAGCGTTGAGCGGGAAAAAATCCGGCGCGTGGGCCGTATCGTAAAAAGCTGGACCGGTCACGTGCGTAAGATTAGCCAATCAAATTCGAGGATTTAGGCATCCGGCCCGCTCAGATGCTTGAGCAAAAAAATAAATGAGTCTATTCTGGGTTACTGTCAGCCGTTTGTAAATAATATTGGCGTACTCAGAACGACGCACAGTCAGATTAAGAGCTCCCAAGCTTGCAACGTGAGTTCAGGGGATTGCGTGAGACCCTCTTCCTTTTACACCTCTGCACCGTTGCAATCTCTAAGAAGATACCCGGAAATGAGCTTCATGATACCTCACCTTGGGAAATGACTTGAACTATGCGGCATCCAGTGTGATAGTCATTGCCAAGAAGCACTGCATCGATGACCTCATACATTTGATCAACACTGAACCTGACGTCTCTCTTCCACAAGGAGTCAAAGAATCGCTTCACCCGCGCCACAAGCGTAATGCGCACACTCTCGCCCAGGACAACGTCAACATTGAATTCCTGGAGGCCGCTTAACAGACAGATCAACAGGTTTTTGTAGCGATCAGTTGTCTCTAAAACTATGCTTGAAGGAGTCCTCCAGAGAACTGACTCCAAATGGCATGCTATTTGGTGTCTTTCCTATGAAAAAAAGCAAAAGGAATCCTTAAGTCGATTCTCTATTTAGGTTAAGACACTAAATTCACTAATCAGTATTATTGTTATCATAGTTTGAGTTTCAAGAACTTTTATCAAACCTTGTCGTCGATTAAGGAGGTCATTCTGTCACACATTACATCCAAGTGGGTACCTTGTAGCCGTCCCTTCTCCAGCAGCTCTTGCACACTGAGTATGTTTCTCTGTAAATCGCTGAGCAACTCTTCAGGGTCGCAAAAAACACTTGGAAAATCACCTTTGTGGACGACAAATTCAGTCTGCTCTTTGCTGTCTCCTGCGGGAACTTGGTGGTTCGGATCATCTTCATCTGAATAGGCATTCCTAACGGAATGCTGCGGCGAACGTTTCTGAATCTTTTGCCCAGGATCAGAATGATTATAAACACAGAAAACTTCCATCTCCAAGAACTGCTCTCTTCGAAGTCGAGTTTGAAAGTCTCTCGGAAGACTTGATTTGAAGCGATCAAGAGCAACACTCATGATAGGCACCCGATTGTTCTCATCTTCCTGCAGACAGATGAACGTATTCTGTTTCTTTCCTGTGTAGATATCGAGCCGTTTTCCTTCCAAAGCAAAGCTGTAGCCTCCCTTCAGTTGTAAAACGTGTCTTTCTGTTGACTGAACATGCACTGAAGCGAAGGCCTCAGCGGGCTGATCTTCATCGCCTAGGGTCAGGACCTCCAATGGGTTAAGTGGAATTGACATTGTCAAGGAAATGACCCACTGAATATCACCAAGCAAAAATTTGAAGACAAGCAGTTTTTCAAGGGGGGAACTCAAAACATTGTGGAGGACTCTCCAGGACATTTCCCCACCCTCTGTTCTGTACAGCAGCCGCCAGCGCCTCTCGTGACCACGTTCAAGTTTGAAAGTTTCAATGTCTTGCCTTGAAAGAATCTTTGACTGGTGAAGAGGATTGAGAAGGATTTCAAGTTTAGCATTTGGGATGTCTGCAGGCAGTAACCTGCACTGCTCTTGGCTAAACTTGGAGAAATCAATTACATGAATGTAGTTGTGAATGTCCCTTTTTTTAGTGGATTGTTCGCACCACTTGTATAGAAACCGGAAGAGTCTGTATTCACTGAGCCTTGATTCCTGGTTGGATACAACAGCAAGCATATCTTCCTCTTCAAAATAATCAACTTTTCCAGTTACTGCATCCTCTGTGGTTTGATCGCTTTCAAATAGCTTAGCCCGTTGGTACAGTTTTTGCCAAACAAAACCATCACTGCTGTCATTCTTGGCAGGTGCGTTCAAAATATGATCAGGGATTCTGACTCTCTCGCCTGTTTTGGCAGCGTCAATGGCTCGAGAAAACAAAGCTGCGACGGTCTTGCACTCTGCAGAGTTAATCCCTTTTGAGTCCGCCCATCTGTCAAACAAAGCATCAAGTTTGCTCACCACCGCATTGCTGTACTTTGCAAAGTATTTCAAAAAATCGTCCCTGGTGGGATTACTTCGTTTGAAAGGCTTTGCTGCAGGATATTGACAAGGTTGTTCCTCTTTGTCCGGGACAAGTTCATCGTCCCAGCAAACAAAGTACTTGTCGCCGTCAAGATCGCTTCCGGCAATCTCATCAGAGTGAGGTCTCTTTCCTTCTGTTGGGAAAACAATGCAGTCTACTAGATGACGACACTCGAGAACATCTGTACATCGCAAAACACGAATGTCCCCAGGGTGATAGCATGGATTTTTGGCAACCACTACACGCGTGTTATTCAGAACCGTTGGCACTCCGCGTATTGTGGGCTGGAAGAAGACTGTCTTGGTATTCAACTGTCCCGATGGATCGCACACTCCATATACATTTCTCGACTTCTCAATGGGGATTTTTAACTTCAAGGCAGCAGATTTTTTCGTTTTATGCAAAGGATTTGGTTTATATTGCTGGGGTTCTCGCACACGGTTCCGTAACTGTTCAAGTCGTGTCTTGGTTCTTCTGTCTATTTCTCCTGTCTTCAACAGTTTCTCGGCCAACTCAAATTCTTCATTGGCACACAAAAACTTCACAGCCACTTCATGGCTTGTGGTAATTTCTTGAAGTTCCGTGAAGTACCGTTCTTGCTTTTCTAGGAAAACCTTATCAGGTACACCGAGCGCCGATAAAAGCATGATGTACTGTTTGTTTAAACAACCAAATTCATTTGGTCTTGAGAAACCCTTGTCGACGATGCCCAGAAGATGCGGTCCATTAACGTTCCAAGCGAATTTCTCCATTGAAGGACGGATTTGTATTCCCTGTTCCAAGCTGGGATTGTGGCACAGCACTCCTTTACATCCCTTCAAACGGATCTGAAATACTGACGGAATCGCGGGTGACTTGACATCCTTGTACACAGTTTCAAGATTCAATGCCTCAGTAACTCGTTGGGCGCACTCCGTCGATATAAAACCACACCCATCCGTAAAATTGTATTTGTCTCGCTCCACGTCAGGAACTGAACTAATTTGTTCGTCAGGAATACCGCAGGCAGGCTTCGCAGTGGAGAACAATAGTCCAATTCTAGCAGCTCTTTTTGCAACGTCTTGAATTTTCTCAAATTCACCAAAATGGCTTAAAATTTCTGCCACTTTCCCTTGTTTCTCATTATAAAGAACACAAGTCCTTTCTCTGAGCTGACTGGCACTGTGGCCAAAGAATACAAAATTCTCCTCAGGAGAATGACTGTTGTATCTGAGCGTAATGCCATCCTTTAGAAATCTCAACACTGCGTCGAAAGGAGCGATGGGGCTGAAGTGAACAACGAGAAAGTTAGTTGGATTGTACACACGATATAAAGGACACACACTGTTCTGCGAGTCATTTCTAATTTGAAATTTGAAGTCCTTCCATTCGTAGCTTTTGTCATCTCGTCTTTTTACATCCACTGTAATGGTCTTCACCTCAATTCCTTTGTCATCAGAAACACGCGCAGGATTTCGTTTTGAAAAGTTAATTACGGGACAACCGCCTTCTTTGCCTGCGACTGCGTTCCATTCCATGGCTTATAAAGAGCCAGCGCCTAGTCTAAAAAAAAAAAAACAATACTGACGAAATAAACATCATCAAACATAAGAGCGTCTAGTTAGTCTACAGTTCAAAATCTGGCCTTGGGAGCTAGCGAATACCTTGGGCTAGGGGAGAAGGAAACGATGATTCGTTGCGTTCGCTGTCGCTTACTATCCTTTTACCTTTACAGTAATGCACTTTTCCTCGAGCGGCAATCTGACGGGCCTGGAGACAATAGAACACTGAATGAAGATGTTTGAGTCGAGCCGCAACTTTAGGACATTCATAAAGTCAACATAAATTCCACAATAACTATTAACCTTATGAGATTAACGTAAGTAGAATATTGAACCCTTCCGTAAACAGTGTAATATTGCTTTTTATGAAAAATTGTTCATGAAAGTCTATGGTGCGTCGTGCTTTCGATATTACTTGAAACATACACTGTGGGTCGATATGCTCACTTCCCAAAAGTTCGCGGTCAAATTTGCACCACCTTGGTATGCTCATAACACAGTTTAGTACAGCGATGTCAGTTACGGACTGAGCGCTGGACACATGCTGAAAGTAATGAAACTCACTTTGATTGCCACAGGAACTCGATAAAAACACTCAGTACACATTGGTTCCAATGGCGGAAGCGAATTGATCCTAACATCAACTGAGCCTGGTAAAATAAATCAATGAGCTAGTCCAGGGTTTAAAGAAATAAACCTCGTACAAGATGTCTTCTCCTTGTTTATATACAACACTCATATTCTCTTCCGAGAATTGCATTGTTGTTCCTATTTCTCCGAAATCACGTGACGCTTTACAAAAAAAGAGAGACGTTTAACTTTAACTTGGGTGGACTGGGTAAGGTTGACATTGCACCTATCAACGTGTCGCGGTTCTTTTATCCCTCCTCCACGACATAACAGAAGACTTTGAAGATATAAGAGTTTCTTTTGATCTAAAGGACGTGATCTAAAAGGACGTGAACGATTCCCTGAGAAATTGCTATGGTTTCTCCTCCCCCACCCGTCAGTACTGACCGAGTGAGGGTGAGTTGGTTGAGGCATTGTTTGCATATTTTCTTGCCATTTAAACCTGTCAGAGCGTGGCCAAACACTGAACAAAAAGAAAGTAAAAACAGCGTCATTCGGTAATACTTGGAAGCTTGATCGTCTGAAGAGAGAGATTTCATTCTACCATTTATCGATTTTCTATCGTAAAGACACGGTTTCAAGCGTGGTAAGAAGAAAGGCAAACACTTTTCGCAAAAATTTTTTATCCGGAATATATTTTCAGCTGTATCGTCGTTGCTCACCGTGGAAATATTGACGATCGTCGGAGAGTGCATTTGTTATTTACTGAATCCATATCCACTATGTTACGAGTCTTCATCTGCGGAGCTCACAGCGTCGGAAAGACAACTTTGGTTAACAAAGTTGGAAAAGAGATGAACTTACATATCCAAGCTGAAGTAGCAAGAAACGTTATCAAAGATTTAAATCTGCAACGAGAAGACTTCGACCCGAACATTAATCCAACGAAGTTCGAGGAACTTCAAGAAAGAATTTTGGAAGCACAATGTAAAGTTGAGGAGTGCAATTCTAGAAATGGAACACCTTATATCGCCGACCGTGGTATTGACCCCTTGATATATTCACTGGTTTATCTCGGGGAAGAAAGCATGAAAAGACTTTCTAATCTGCCATCGGCTAAGGAGTGTATTAACAGGTACGTAATTTACGACGCGGTTTAAACAGTACTTAGTACGGTAGTAGATCAGAATATTAAGTCCTTCTGTTACTGCACCAAAGCGCCCAAAAATCAGATGAAAATACTTTTTGGCGACTGATTTTTGACGCAGTGTTTGTTGATTTGTTTTGGTTCGGGAACTTCAGGGTGACGCCAACTGGCAGCGAAGCGGAACGTAAGAAGACATTAAATCAATATAAATCGTCTCATGTGAACGTCACAACAAATTCTGTGTCGGGCTTGCCTCCAGTGGAATCACTTGACCATAATTCTGAATATTAATGTCGTACAGATGCTTTACTTACAAACTCTGAGTGTGATCGCTCAGCTGATCGCTTCAAGCAACAATCAGAATTATACTTTCCAGTGTCTGCTCTAAATTTCCACAACTACGTATTTACAACGAATGTTGTGCCGCGTAGCACTATGAGCACAAATGGTGTAACAGAGAATTAACTCTGAAGTGTAAATTTTTTTGTGCTAATGTAACCCATGAATAACCCACTGGGCGTTAGCCCTAGTAAAGGGAATCAGGGAACCACAACGGTTTGGAGGACAATATGTTCGGGGTTCTCTGTAAAGGTTTGGGAAATCATACTATGGAGAGCCGTTTGTGCGAAAAATAAAAATCGCTGGTGTTAATCTCAATCGTTAGTGCTGGCAACAACTCGTAGGTGATAAATATTTCAGTTGCTTCGCTGAAATGGTCAATCGTTAGTGCAAAACATCAATCGCTAGTGACGTTGCCGAAACTACGTTGTAAAACTTCGATCGATAGTGCTAAAATTCAATCGTAGTTCTAAGCTTCAATCGGCAGCGTTAAACAAAGATCGTTAGTGTTGACATCAAACAATGGCCCCAAACGTCAATAGCTAGTCTACACACCAATCGTGTTCGTAAACATGACCGGACTGGTAAATCTCAATCGTTAGTGCTAGTATCGATTTCTTATCGACTTACCCTGTTGGAGACGATGAACCAATTATATCTTGTTTTACTTTCCTCCAATCAGAAGAATCCTCATATCGTTGCATTGACTGATTTATAAGATGGCGTCGTATGCAAACTGCGAAGAAGTCTCCGAAGAACTACAGTCTTTCCTGGAAGCAGTAGATTCTGATTTGCGACAATGTTCAGTGCATGAAGAAATTCAGGATACTGGTTTTGTTTTGTACGTGGTGCACAGCCTTGAAAACGCTGTTACTGTTCTACAGTGTATTTTAAGCAACGAAAGAATCACTGGCATTGCTGGCATTAGGCACTTGGAGTATTTACTCCCCTTAATCTGATGTATATTACAGCAATGGGAGCATAAACTTTTCAACTTGGAAGTTTCAAATCTACCTCAGCCAACTTCAAAAGTCCTTACGCGTGGATTTCAACGAACTTGCGAAAAAGGAATACCTTTCATACCCTTAATTAAATCCTGATCAGGTAGAGTTCTTGATATCAGTAGGTCGTAATGTGCAGGAAATTGCTCAGACTTTGCTTATCAGTAGAAGAACACTGTAGAGAAGATGTGAGGAGTTTCAGATATGCACTAAAAGAGAAAGATACTCTCAATTGACCGACAGTGATCTAGACCGATATAATGCACCATTTGATCTCAGGGTACCCAACCAACGGATTGAGAATGCTTGCAGGACATCTTCTTAGGATGGGTGTGAGGGTTCCATGAAGAAGGGAGTCATTGTTGCGTGTGGATCCCATACACAGTTTTGTAGGACGACTCCATACTCTACAGAGACGTACCTACAGTGTACCAAATTGAAATTCACTTTGGCACAGATGGTTTACATTGTTTTATACGGTGGAGAATGGTAATTCACAGTGGGATTGATGGTTGCACGTGTCTCATCGTATACCTGAGGTGCTCTGATAACAATCAGGCAGCTACGGTCAGTCAGTGGTTTTTGGAAGCAGTAGAGAAATTCGGATGGCCTTCTCGCGTCCAATCTGACAAAGGAGGAGAAAATGTGGATGTTGCATTGTTAATGTTCAGTGTCAAGGGGTTGAACAGAGGTAGTCATATTGTAGGTTGCTCAACCCACAATCAGCAAATTGAGAGATTGTGGAGGGATGTGTTCAGGTGTGTCTGTGCCATGTATTATTCATTGTTTTACATGTTAGAAGATTCTGGATTCCTTTGTCCAACAGATGAGGTGGACCTTTTTTGTCTACACTACATATTTCTGCCAAGAATCAACAGAGCACTTCAAGAATACTCTGAAGCTTACAACCACCACCCTGTGTGCACGGAACACAACTGGTCGCCTTATTAACTATGGTATCATTCTAGTATTGCTGCCCATAATGATGACCCTATAGACCTGAATGATTATGGACTTGATCCCCAGGGTCCACCACCCAATGGATTTGATATTGACTCTGTTGAAGTTCCAACTACTGATGCCTCACTGAGCCCCACTCAAATGTCATTAATCACTAACACTATTGATCCATTACAGTGCAGTGATTTTTACGGAGTAGACCTATATATAAATCTTCAAGAATATGTTCAACAGTTACAGCAAAATACATAGCACTTTTGTTGGATTAATTTTATTTGAGATCATCTTCACTTTGTTGCTTTTTTATATTAAAATTACAATAACAGTCAGAGACTTACGGAGAAGGCCTTCGTATAAATCTTCAAGAACTTGTTCAGCAGTGTACGAAATATATCCAGCATATTTGCAGGATTAGCATTCTTTGAAACCATCTTCTCTTTGTTGCATTTGTTAATGTAAAATAAACTTTTTAGTTAAACATTCTCTTTAATTCTTAATCCCCCAGGGCTCATAATTTCAATTCAACAATGTTTGTGGGGAGCCTGTCTAGAGACTGAAGACTCATGCATGATAAATGTAGCAATTAAGTCGTCTGTTGCCTAAGTATAGTTTCTTTGGCTAGAAATAAGGCAATTTCCCTAAAAACTGTCACAATGATAAGCTGTACGATAAAATGCACTTGTTGAACAGTCTGTCTTTAATTATTTTGGCTGTGAGAAACATGCAGGAGGGAAAATCATGTAGTTATCTGTCTAAAAATAAGTATGATTTTCCAAGAGTAGGCTACGCACACTCACCAAAGTTTAGGCACATAACACCCACCTCCCTATTCTCCCAAAAAACACTGATTCCTTATTTTGAGCATCTGTTTATGTTTTATTCAAAACTGAGCAACAGCTTGAACAGCACAAATTAACAACCAAAAGGTATCTTCTCTGTAACATAAAAACAGTGAACCAATATTAAAGTTTATGCTTCAATTACAATAACAAGTGTTCTATAGCTGTGCTTCAATGATAAAGAAGTCTTCTTCACCTATGATAAGTTGTCAGTCTACTATGCATTTTAGTGGAAACAGTAACAGTAATACCCTATTTCAAAAACTTCAAGGGATTGATTTCTCAAAAAAAATCATAGGATTTTCCTTAGAATTAGAAAACCGAATTTATTATACACAATTAAATGAATTGCCTTGAATCAACACAGAGAAGACATTTCTGAAGTCTTCATAATCCAGAGTAGCCATGTTCTCAGGAAAGCTAATTTCGCATAAGCAAGTTGACACGTATATGCTCTCATTGCCAGGACTGACTTCTACAAACACAACACCGCATGGGGGCCTCGTCTCTCCACCAGTGCAAAACTTCAATAGTTGCTTGAGCTCTTCATAATAAGAAATGTCATGAAAGAAATGGCATGTAGTCAACACCAAACTTGCAAAGCTACATGTACCATATACAGTTATACAGTTAAGTTCATCACTAAAAATCTCTGATAGAAAGAAGATTAATGAAAAGCTCAGATTTAGAATAGAAAACTAAATTAAGTAGATCAAGTTCAAGTAATTAATTCTGATGATTTGTCTAAAAAACTATTCCAACTTCTCTTAAACAGTCCTTTGTCAGTATCCCCTCATTAGAGGAGCAGAGTTGGAGATGAAGTTTTGATCACCCCTTTCGTAGAATAAGTGTGAGTACATTTTGGAAACTATGGTTTTCACATGCTTTACTAACCCTTTATATTAAATGTTATCAATTCTTACAAAATGTTTCCTTTACCTACACATCTCACACTACTAAAATACTTAGAATCCTTTCAAGACCAGAAATATACTGATGCATTTAGTATATTTTACTTGTATTCCAAACAACAAATTATTAAAATAAATGTTTAATTCCTTAGAAATGAAATGTTGAACAAATTAACATGAAAGACATTATCTTACCATGAACACCAGATTAACAGCCTTTCTAAGTCTAGTATAAATGGCCCCTGTTGGATGTACTGTGTTCACTCCCAACGCATCCAATGGAACATTTCCTCCGGGTTCCTAACCTTCTTGTTGCATACACGAACAAAGTCAAAATCATCTACTGTGATTTCCCTCAAAACTTCTTTTCCCTGCATCAAGTCTATAATTTTTTGCTGAATCTGGATTTCTTCATCATTCCCCTGATAACGGATGTTGCCATCAACAAGCACCATAACATCTGATAGAGAGTAAACCTCATCAGTGTGTTCCCGATGGTCTAAAACCACCACCTGTGTCTGGTGAACTCTTGGGGCAGCAGCTTTTCCTTTGGATTTTCCTGCTGTAGATTTGCCCAAGCTCCCAAATGGAAAACTATGTTTGTCACGATTTTTCCCAGGATTTTTCCTTGAACTACCTTGAGCAGCAAACCTACTGCTACCAGTCCTGTTTGAGGCTGAAAGAGATTGTACCAGGGCACGTGCTTCGGGTACAACATCAACAACAGGTCCTGGGGAATTGTTCTGACAAGACTGCTGTTGTTGCTGTTGCTGTTGCTGTGGGTAGCCAAATGCAGCATTCACAGCTGCTCTTGCTGCAGATGCTATATCAAATATACAGAGTCTGCACACAAGTTCAATTTAATTTAGTAAAACTCCTAGGATTGGCCTGTGTACACTAATATAATAATAATACAATGTGTGTCGAATCAGGCTTAATTGTAACGATTATAAATAAACTACAACTAATAATGTTCACTGGCCGAAATTTATGTAAAAAAGAAATTTCAGCCTGGACTAGACTAACAATATTCATGTTAAAAAGGGTGTATCTACCAAAGCTGCACTAACTAAGCTTTAAACAACAAATATATCCTTTTGGTTTGTGTTTTGCATTGTAAATTGAAACCTGTGAACTCAAGTGACGTGTCAAGTTATTCTGCAGTTTACTACTTACCATTTCCCGAACTGCTATTTCTGCAAAGAGATCTAATTAGTTGCCGCTTTCCCAACGTTGTTAAACCAAGCTGAATCAGTTGTGCATCAGATAGCGTAGGCACTACTTCTGTGGTAATATCCTGTGCTTCAAAGTTTGATATTACGCTATTTTCAACGCCAACTGACTCTAGAATTCTTCTCATATCACTATCTGAGGACGCCATCTTGCATGCGTGCTCGAGTAGTGTGGATAAAAATAAAAGGATTATCCTGATTGAAGGAAAGCAAAGGCATTTCTATTCGTAAGAGTTGATTGGTTTATCGTTGCTAAAAAGGCGGGAAAAGTCAAGTGAAAATCGATAAGAAATCGATACTAGCACTAACGATTGAAATTTACCAGTCCGGCCATGTTTACGAAGACGATTGGTGTGTACACTAGCTATTGACGTGTGGAGTCATTGTTTGATGTCAATACTAACGATCTTTGTTTAGCGCTACCGATTGAAGCTTACAACTACGATTGAATTTTAGCACTATCGATCGGCCCGAGAACATTAGCGATTGAGATTTTAGCATTATCGATCGAAGTTCGGCAACGTCACTAGGATTGATGTTTTGCACTGACGATTGACCATTTCAGCGAAGCAACTGAAATATTTATCACCTACGAGTTTTTGCCAGCACTAACGATTGAGATTAACACTAGTGATTTTTATTTTTGGCACAAACGGCTCTCCATAGGAAATCTTTTTCGTGCACTTGATAGAGTTGCAGCATCCAC
>CM042752.1:14352033-14356681 GCA_022496165.2 Catalaphyllia jardinei
CACGCGAGAAAAAACCAACTGAGGAATCAACAGTAACAGGGAGCCCATTACTAGGAGCCTGCAACTCCCATAATAAGCCAATGCAACGGCATTTTTCCAGACCAGTCTATTTTAGATGTTTTTCCCGCGAAGTAGGCCAGTTCCAGTCTACGTAAGTACGCTTCGGTGAGGATAAAACAACGAGGCCTCACGCGTCAACATGTCGAAATCATTTCGACATGCCGACATTAGTCCGTGCTTGTGATTAGAATTGGTTACTGAGGTTCCCGTGGGGATCTGAATTCAAGATAAATTCAAACTAAAAATACATCGGTCTGTGAAAACGCCGTGACAGAAATATGGGGTAGTTGCAGGCTCCAAGTGATGGGCTCCTGACAGTAATCGTATGTGATGGCCGTCTAGGGCCTTTTCAAGAGGGATTCGTATTGCATAGTAATGGTGTGAGCCGTAAGGATACAACTGGCAGGAAAATGAAAGGTTTAAGAGGCAGAACGACAGTGAGGTACAAGCGAGAACCTGAGTAAAGAAAGACAGTGGAGGACTTTGCTTCCTACTCTACTTGCCACCAAGCCTCATGCGCAGTAAGAAAGTAACAAGGGCTAATGGAAGGGTCTCAGTCGTGGGAGAAGTCCCTGTTCCTTTGAAGGTTGACCGATAAAAATACACCATGGGTAAAAATTAGGCCTTTGTCTTGAAATGTGTCTAATAAACGTAGTGCTAGACATATCAAACGCCTGCTACCGAGACTAGAAGTAAAAGGACTTATAGATAACCGCATTTTTGTGATATATTAAAACTATCTCCGATTTATAAACAGTTTAACTTAACTCCATTTAAGTCAATGGTTTTGTCAGGAGCCCATCACTAGGAGCCTACAACTACCCCATATTCGGAGTTTTCACAGACTGATCTATTTTTAGTTTGAGTTTATCTCGAATTCAGATCCCCACACAGGAGCCTCAGTGACCAATTGTAATCACAAGCACGGACTAAATAATGCAACCTCGTTCCCAGGGTCTTCTCTCTACCTCGAGAAAGTACTTTCTCGAGGTAGAGAGAGACCCTGGGAACGAGGTTGTAAATAATGTCGACACGTCGAAATGATGTCAACGTGTTCACGTGAGGCCGCATTGTTTTATCATTACCGAAACATGCCCATGCTGACTGGAACTTGGCTATTTCGCGGGAAAAATATCTAAAAATAGACTGGTCTGTAAAAATACCGTTGCATTGGCTTATTAGATCGGAAGACGAGGACGACTACTGCGACTACGAGTACGTGTTTTCCGTACTGAGCATGCGCATAAAGTTTGGAGGCCGACATTTTTCGAAGTGCGCGTGCTCAGAACAGAAGACTCGTACTCGTAGTCGTCCTCGTCCTACGATCTAAAGAATGTTGTGCCGCGTAGCAGTATGAACACAAATGATGTAACAGAGAATTAACTCTGAAGTGTAAATTTTAGTGCTAATTTAACCCATGAATAACCCACTGGGCGTTAGCCCTAGTAAAGGGAATCAGGGAACCACACGAGGTAAAGGAAAAATATTTTGACCTCGATGGGAATCGAACCCACGACCTCCGGAATAGATCTACCGTCACTCTGCCGACTGAGCTACGAGGTCGGACAGAGAAAGTCGGAGTCGATATAGATGGTGAATCGCGGCGAAGAGAAAGTAAGGGTACATATGAATGTTGTGCCGCGTAGCACTATGAACACAAATGACGTAACAGAGAATTAACTTTGAAGTGCACATTTTAGTGCTAATTTAACCCATGGAATTCTAATGCCCACTGGGCGTTAGCCCTAGTTAAGGGAATCAGGGAACCACACGAGGTAAAGAAAAAATCTTTTGACCTCGGTGGGAATCGAACCCACGACCTCCGGATTAGATCTACCGTGGTGAATGGTGAATCGCGGCGAAGAGAAAGTAAGGGTACATATATATCCCCTAATGCCGGAAACGTAACCTTTCCAAATTTCCCCCTTACTTTGACCTAAGGTCGCCTAAATTTGATTAATTTGCGAAAATTGGACAACGCCATCTTTCTACCAAGATTTCGAGCGTCTATTTTCGGGACATGTAAATGTCGCCTAATGATCCTCAATAAAGCATTTAAACGAGAAAGCATCATCATTTAGAACAAGTAGCACTTGATAAGCCCATAAAAAAACGTTATAATTCGATGCTTGGTTTCTTCCTTTCAATCGAGAGCCAAACACATGACCTGCAAAACTGCCAACAAATAATAGTTTGTGAAAAGTGAAACTGATCAACATGACACGAGCGTGGGACAAAGAAAAATGTGAGACCCACGCTCTGAGTCACAATTCAAAGATAAGTGCTTGCTAAAGAAGTATATACAAGGTAAAACATTCGTCTTACAGTGTAAACATCGCTGTTTTCCGCATTAATTTTTCCAAGTTCTTCGAGACCTTCGCTAAGAGCGAGCTACATATTAACTGAGATAACATGACATATATTGTAAAAATCGTAAATAAATATAATCTTTATTGAGCAAATTGCAATATTAAAAAAATACTGTACGTTTAGCAAATTTGTGATAAATATTCAACGAGTGTCCATTTACACGTCATCAGAAAACTGGTCCTCTACTGACTTATAGAACACCAAATACGACCGCATAACTATCTCTCCTGGATCCCGTGTAGGGTGGGGATCGGAGCCATTGAACCAACCATAGTACTTGACTTTATTGGAGTAGCCTCCAATATGAACCTGTTTTGTGACATCCACTACCCACGGCACCACATCCATTCCACAACACCAGCCGTCCCTTCCGTACAGCCAGGTGCCGTGTTCATTTGGGATGGCACCGTCGCTCACGCGATTAGCACAGCCCATGGCGGTAGCAGCGTTTTTAAACACTTGCACATTTGAATGTCGGTTTACAATAAAGTGGTGTGACGTGACACAGAACTCGGCGCAGCCGTTATTGTCACTGCCGTGACCGGTGATGGTAGCTACAAGTTTGACTTGTGACGTCTCTGACGGAATTTTAATTCTCCGCGTGTGATATTTTTTGTTGTAGTTCTTGTCGAATTTGCCACCCGTAAATAACTTGATAATCTTGTAAGGAACATTGTAGTGATCTTCACGCCTTCCACTGTATGTATTTGTTGAAACTGAAAGGGAAAAAAAAACAAGGAAATGAACTATTTGCGTCCCTTACACCACTAGAGTTAAACATCATGTCTATTAATGTGATTTACTAAGCATGAAACACGCAAATGGAGTTATTGAACCGTCTTTTCTTGTGGTACTGTTAGCTGTGCTGCACAAGATGGTTTTAACTTACACGTTAGTGCATTAAAGCCGTGTGTGACTACATGTATTCAACACATTGGTGTGGTCCTGAGTGAACAAGGTTGTTCAAGGTTGTTATAAGTTCCAACTTTCGGTGAAAGAAGCCCTACCAAGTGACTATTTGAAAACCAATTGGATCCTTTAGTATAGTATTTTTATCAGGCAGTGAAACGTCCGAAAATTGAAAGTGGCTCTAAACCCCTCCACATTTTTTAAACACAATGCAAAAAGTTTTATCTTGTCATACTAATTACAATCCCAAAACAAAACATCGAACTCGATCGTTTCTTAGTTAAAACTACTAAAAGCTTAAATGCGAGAAGATGGAAAGAACTAGAAAAGTATTGGAATGAAAAACGTTTAAACCAATTTACTGTACTTACATTTAATATGATCAGATAGCCTGATATCAAGGGAAGGTTTCCATGGCATCTCCCATGAAGGATGCTTCATCTGTAAAGTACAAGACTCAGATGTAAACAGAGGTAGCAGCGGTGTGATGTTTGTCAACCAGCGTCCCACTGACCTGCAGAATACACACACGAAATAAAACACAAATTTAAATTACTGCCCACTACAAGCACTTCACAATAATCACACAAGAAACATTTCAATATTCAGGGTAAATCTTGGGTTCACAATAGTTAACAATTATTCACCAAAGTGGAGGTACATATCAACCACTTTCACCGACACTGAGGTGTTTTAGAACATACCACACAAGATGAATAACTAGGGACCAAAGAGTAACTTTATTTGTGACAATATACCGACAAAAGCCATTTTGTTTTTCTTCGGCTGCTCTGAGGTGAATAGTACTTGGCTAATCACCTCCGAGCTAGCCAATCAGCGTGCGCAAAATGTAATATTCACTTGTGTGGTAAATACTAACATAGGATAGCCCCTCAGGGGGGTGTTGGGATATGAAAAGGGTTGGGATGCTTGTTGTCTCAGGGGTGCAGATAAAGCATTCTGATGTCACTTAGGGTGTTCAGGGTGAACCAAAGACTTATGGTCAATGATATGCAGTTATTATGCATAAATGTCTCAAAGGACTGTCACCTAGTTATTTGTCAGACAAATTTTCAACTAGAGTTACTATTCATGACAGACAGACTAGAAATAGAGATAGTCTCAATATTCCATCTAGCAGAATTAATGCTGGCCAACGCGCCTTTTATTATCGTGGCGTAAAAGTATGGAATAATTTGAGTAAAGACTTACGGTAAATCACAAATACTCAGTAAAGTTTTTAAGAGACGTTTAATTAATGAACTGATCTGTAATATGAATTAGGTTTTCTTTTAGTCATTCTTGTAAA
>CM042752.1:14357924-14382924 GCA_022496165.2 Catalaphyllia jardinei
GTTCTCCCAAACTTTCACGAGTGTTTGTATAACTCGATAGAAACATGAAGTACGTGTTTTCTATTTCTTTTAGAAAATACCGCGACGAGAAAAAGGAAAACAACTTGTTAACTTTGATTATCAAAGCCATCACTACGTCAAAAGCCCGCACTAGTTCTGTGTCTCCATCGAGTTATACAAACACGATTTTTAACCAATCAGCGCGTGTGCTTTCTTAGGACTGTTTTTTAATTAAGAAATAGAAAACATGTACCGTGTTTGTATCGAGTTATACAAACACGAGTGGAAGTTTGGGAGAACGAGAAATGCTGTGGGAACACGAGCCGCAGGCGAGTGTTTCCACAGCTTTTTCGAGTTCTCCCAAACTTTCACGAGTACATGTTTTCTATTTCTTTTAGAAAACACCACGACGAGAAAAAGGAAAACACCTTGTTAACTTTGATTGTCAAAATGTAAATTCTCTTTGCTCACGCCATCACTACGTCAACAGCGCGCTTAGTTCTGTGTCTCCATCGAGTTATACAAACAGGATTTTTAACCAATCAGCGCGCGTGCTTTCGTAAGACTGTTTTCTAATTGTAGATGCCAGTGTCTTTAAGGGTATACTCATTTTAAGTGGTGTCTTTTGGGGGGGGGGGGAGTTGATTTGAAAAGACTCCTTGCATTAGCTTCGGTCGCAAGCTACTTCCAGTTCCAGTACTGTGAATATGAACATGGTCTACTCACCTCCTGTATGGTGTTATCCATCTGCCCAACTCCTCACCACAGAGTGGACTTTTCTTGTTGCAACAGACAGTCAACTGGACAATATGATCCCAGTGGGGACAGGAGTAATCACTTTTACCAGGGCAGTGTAAGGACATGTCCAGTTCTACATTCCTGTAAAGCTGCAACGCTACAAAAAATTAAAGAAAAAGTTTAAGTTATTATCCTCATTACTTCTTACATGGGGTAGAAGCAAAGTCCCATACCTAAGAAAATTTGGTAACCCACCAATCTAAAAAACTATGGTTGTCATGTGCCTGACTGCACATGTTTGTACAAATGTGCATATGCCAAACCTCATACCTAAAAGGGAACCTTTACCATAGGAACATCTTTAATATTGGACATTCATGTTATCTTTAATTGAAAGCTGTCTAAACAAGGTATATGCTAATCAGTTACATAAGACCATCAGCTCAGTCTAGAGGTCACATGTTTTTTTAAGCTTACCGCTAACCGGGTAAGGGTTTCTAGATTGGATCATAGGTTCAAATCATGTTATTACTCTGAGGGAGAAGGAGGGAATATACATGCAGAGGCAAAATTTTGCCACAAATTAACCACTAGTGCATTGTTGACTTTTCTTCCAACAGCAGATTCCTTGCCCAATACTAGGTAATTTCTATGATCCTGGTAATGGTAATTGGGTAAGGTTTGTTAAACTTAAACCGGAAAAAATTCATATTCTATTACGTCCTCAAAAACATGTTACTACAGTGCACATTGCCTGTTAGCTCAGTCGATAAAGCAAGAGAAAAGTTACAAAGAAATCACCAGTTTAATCAATCCTAATGATGCCCTGCTCTTTAAAGCTGGCAAAGTGGCTCATAACACCAGAGTTTATCCCGGTCTCCATTGCATTAAAGGACTAGGAGTAATGTTACTTACATCTGGATAGTCATTTGCGGGATTACCCCACCCCTCCCCTAAAGCATTAAATTCCCTGTACCCATTAATACAAATGGGTTCAGGCAAGTAAAGACTGTTTAAGACTGCAGCACATTGACCCAAGCCAGAGCTCAAACACATGTTACCAGTCCTGTATGCTAGCCATTTGGCCATCACACCTCTTGAGTCATATGACTATGATTTAATTCATACACATCACACCAATTGTATTGACTTAAGTTTCTATCCCATCTTCAGAGAGCCATGTACTGACCTTTAAGTGGTGGAAGGCGAATAGTTTTCACTGCACCAGTCTCTCCTTTCATCAGAGTGTGGTTAAACACATGAATTACTCTTGCACTGCCAGTCAAGTTGTGTATTAGATCTGTTTTGTAGTTAAACCTAAGAACACAAAAGATGCACAATGTGGACCCAAAATTGGAGGTGTAGTGCTTAAGCCTGTCAGAAGAAGTTCCTAACAATAACGAAATACATTATTTGTCTCACAAATGTAGATAACAACATTCTGACTGCTGACTGATTACACATTACCATCTGTGATTGGTGTATTTTATTTGCATTCCATTTCATTGTTGTATTTCACAACAAAGAGGATGATGGCACACCCTTGGCAATGTGGGAACAAAGTGAATGGTCCCTGAATGTTCCATTACTATGTACTTTTTTAGGTAAGTTTGTAAAACAAGCCAAGGATGAGGTACATGCACATGAAAAGATACAACAGGACCAGTGATCCCTTGCAGCCTCCAAAAGGGACATAAACACATCTTTGGAAGGAGGGCAGTTCTCACTGTACCAGTGAGGAAAAACATGACTGCAAAATTTATTGCCCCCAATGAGCAATATGTGGGGTTATTAGATTTTTCTGTAAGAAAGTTGATAGAGTAATGCACCTATTCCAGGACCTGGCAATCAAATATTGCATATCGTATGTGAAAGTCACTAAGCAAAAATCTAACACAAACTGCCTGGCAGACATGAAGGAAAAATGATTTCACTTACAAGGTATTAACATAACAAAAAATTTCAACTTTTTTAGCAAAAGTCATACACAGCAGAGCAAGGGGGCGGGGGGGCTGTAGCCTCCCCAAATGAAAATTTGAGGGCACTCAGCACCCCAATGTTGTGAAGCAAAGGTCTTGCTTTGGAACTGATAGAGACTGTGGCAAGCTTGGCCAGCAGCTTGACTTCATACATGATGCAGTAAAAACTGCGCAGCTTTTAACGTATGTTGGGTTACAATTATAACAACCACTTGAGAAGCTCTCAGCATAACTGCTGTCACCAAAACAGTACTAGGAGAGGCCCACAAATTGACTAGATTGTATTTCACATTACCTATGCCATCGGTGACTTCTGAACACACATTTTCTGCCCTATAAAGACTAAAAGCCTACCTTAGAAGCACCATGAAGAAGTTATAAGTTTATTATGAACACATCGAGCACTGCAGATATCACAAGGAAGTTTGTTTGTTCAAACGAACAACACAAAAGACACTTTGGAAAATACAAGTACCTGTGCCCTTAATGATGAGCCCCCCGTCTTTGAAAGAGCTCTGCCACCTCTGTGAGTGGTACATCTTTTCAGTCCATTTGCAAACTTTGGACTACTCAGAGAATCAATCATAATGCTCTGTTTCACCGAGGACCAGTTTACCATTATTATTTAAACAGTTCTCATTTTTGTTGTGCACTATGGGCAGCAAGTGGATTAGCAGCATAAAAATTCTCTTGTTATTATCTTATCAAAGTCGCATTTTTGCCATGAAATACAAAACTTAAGAAAAACTCACCATTTTGCCTCATAGGCCATGAACTTCATTGAAGGGAATAAAAACAGGCCTACTTCTGCTAGTTTTCCCTGACCATCAATACCCAGAAAATAATTTTCCTGAGGAGTAAACTGGTATGAAACATACAGCTTCATTCTAGCACTCAACAAGTGTTTGATGTGCATGCCATCCTTATGTGAAATCATTGATGCTGATATATGAAGAGGTGTGAAGCAATGATGACTGTCACAAGTCAGTTCTTTGATAGGCTCATCCTCCTCAGAATATATAATAACTGCATAAATTCCTGCCTTGCTCATATGTTGAATCTGTTCAGAGAAAGTAGAATTTTGCAATTACAACTGTACATAGCCAGGTAAATCTTCAGGTGGGGCCACACCACTGGGACACTGAAGCACTTTCCCTATACTGGACCATGATCAGCTTGATTTACAAGACTATAGGCATCAACACCCCCTACACTATTCCAGACTAGCTATTTTCCATACAGAAACGTCATCACTATCATAGTTTGGACCTAAGGGGAGACTCCCAGATAAAAAGGTCAGGGTGCTCATTGGAAATTGTGAAAAGAATCCCCTCAAAGGTACTAAGATCCTGTTTTGTGGGCATGGCTTTAAATTTTTTAACACCCTACGAGGTACAAATCTTAAAAAAACACATCTCCTACATATTTTTTCGGCTTCATTGCCCTAAAAGGTACCACAGTAGATGCTCCTGCAGAGGACTATTTGAGGTTGAACACTCTTAGTGGTACCAAAACTACTTTTTTAAACCCCTATAAGGTACAATCTTGTTATACAGGTGCTACCCCACACCCGGGATCTAAACAACATACTGTATGTTTAAGAACTACTGTAATGGAATATCTTACAGTCACTTACACATCTCAATATCTACTATAGAACCCTGGGTAAAAAACAGGCTTCTAGACTAAATTATTTAACCACTGGCCACTTTTCCAGTAAATTATAACCAAACCTATCCCAGACTAAACTGTCTGAAAACCCTACCCTTCGCAGCAGCACATAACACTGTATTCTGGAATCTAACATACAGATATGCCAGTACTTGTTATTAGATTACTGAAACTTGCATGCTCATTACAATCCAGTTACCTTGGTAAAGAATGAACAGTCTCCACCAGGAGACACAAGTGCAATGTGTCCTTCAATGGCTTTTGTCTTCTGTGACTTTTCTGTCTTCTTATCATCATTGTATTGGCTCATTTTCCCCCAATTTGATTGAAAATGGCAAGCATTTCCATAGTAAACAATTTGAAAGCGAGTATGTTTGCGAACCAGATCATGTGGTGATGGTAGCCAGTCATATCTCGCATCCAGTCTTGGAGCTACAAGCATCACTTCACCTGGAAAAGAGAATGCCATACATGTAAGTTCACAAACCTCTGTGGTACCAGTCTACTTCACCCAAATTATTCCTCACAACATCTCCCTGATGAACTCTCTTGTTTTATGTGCTCAATTGCCAAAGTTAGTTTAGGAAAGTGGCTCAATGCCAGGACCATTTATAGAGGATAAATTTTCTTATCTCTACCTGGATCTCATGTGACCCATGTGAACCAAGGGGTTTATTCTTTACCCATGTAATGTGTCTGCAATTTTAATGTCCCTATTCTGACACTCCAGATTTAACAGAATCACCTTAATTTTACAGCACTGCTTTGGACATTAAGTCATTCCCTGTGCTTTCGGCTGCTGGACAGATCTCATAAGCTATTCTCCCAGTACACCCATCTCCCTTTTATTCAATATATGTGGTAAGTAAATTAAAGTTTGTTTCCACTATTTTATCAGTGTCACAGTGCCTAGTGGTTGCCACTCACAGGGTTGTCATGGATCCGTGGACACCCTACATGCTAAATTTAGTTTGCTCTTGGGCTTCCCGTTCTATTAGGCACCATTCCCCAAGCTCATCTATTACTGATGAGTTTAATGTGCAGGTAAAGTCCTTACACTGCTGAATGGGGCAAAGGTTTATCATTTTCATGAGCTCGGTCTCAGATCTACTTTTGTTCTGTTTGTTCCACTCAGAGGGCAAAGCCTCACATACAAATTAAATCCAGTTGAAGCCTAGGGTGGTCACTTGCGGGAGGTGGTTGCTTATGCGAGCTTAGACCATATTGGGTCACAATTTTGCATCATTAGCAATTGGTAGCTGCAGAGACTTAGGCCATGTGTTCATGAGAAGTGGTGACCTACTGGAAGTTTCAAATATTAATTATATTGATTTGATTCAGAAACTTTTGGTATATTTTTGCAAGAGGTGGCTGCAACTCTAAGTTCAATTGTATATATTAAGTTCTAATTCTTACTGAGGCCGAGTCCACACTATGTTGTAGGAATATGAAAATGGGCTTTTACTCTGAAAACATATCAAAATATCAAATGTTTTCTGTACACAATACACCAGGGCAATTTGAAAACACAAAAATCACAGATCATTTTAAATGTCTTTGAGTAAAACTTGAGAAGGGAAATACCATGATTATGGTTAAAACATCATTTTCAAGATTCCTCAAAGAGCTCTGTTCTTGTAGTGGATTACTGTGGACAGTAGGTCTAACCAGAGAAAAAGAGGTTTATAGTCAAACTCCTCAGCGTTAGTATGGGACAGCTGTGAACTAATTGCCTCAGTTTGCCTGCTATTAGCTATGGTCCTGTGTAGTACCTTCTTTTGACTTGATGACGACTTGAGCCAGAGCACAACCTGAACCAAAGCAAGGCCAGTGCATTAATGAATAAGGAATCCAGTTCCCAAAATTGTACAGTGGCAAGCTGACAAAATGAAGCCTGTCTTTCCATAACTCCACCCAACTCTTGCATTTATTATTAGTTCTTGTTGTATGATGTTTCCTAAGTTGTGACAGTTTTAAAAAGGGTTCTTTTTCCAAATACTCAATATGGTTTAAGTTATTGTGAGATCCACTGCTTGTGCAAGTTCTTTTAAAATTACGATGTAACAGGAAACTTGACTTCCTGAAAAAGCAATCATTAAAAAGAAATATACTATATTAATATTTGCAAACTTAAGGAGAATATAGCAAATTTATTACACTCCACCATACAAGGCTAAAGACCACTGAGGACCTTCTAAACTTAAAAACTCAGGAATGGATCTAATGAAAAGGCACTGTTCAGTAAATGCCAGTAGTAAATAAGCATTCAGTAATTTTGATTGATTACATATGACACTGTTTATAGGCCTCAAAATAAAAAAAATGCATTGCAAATATCCTATAGTGCAATATTTGTGTCAAATCTGTAAGATCAGACACAAATATTGTCTCTTTGTAATATCCAACATGTTGTTAAGCTTCACAGTCAATTCTCTCCAAGTGCACACCACTCTCTGACCACTGTAAGGGGGGTAGATACTTCTCCTTCTCCCAGTCCTGCTCAATCTTCTGTAATATTTCCTGATTGCTTAAGGTAGAGAATTTGACCTCACCAATGCGTCAGCCAACACATCACCCGACAGGCTATGGACAGGTTGGCAGACACTACCGATGCAACAGCCATTGGCATTGCAATAGGTAAATAAGAACCAGATAAGTCACTGACACACCTCTGACGCATCTTGTACATCGTAACATAAACAGAGCGGCCAATGCATTGGCTGACAGTCGGCCAACTATCAGTTGACAACAACATGTTGCCCAATGTATGGGTCGATGTGTTGGTGGCATTGGATTCTTTACCTCTACTACGTGATTATAGCTAAAACAGTGGATAGTGTTAAATGTGTGCGCTGATTGGCTCATCAAACTCTGAAAATACTGTGCTATTTACCTCCAAGCAAATCAGAATAAAATGGCGTCCCGGTTTGTATCCGCGACAAGTGAAGAAATCATCCAAATTAATTTCTTGTGGGGTATATTATCTCACTTTTTAGTATATACTAAAACAACTATTCGCAGCTCGGTAAATATCCACCGCTAGCCACCTCTACTTCGATGAATAGTTGTTAATTAGTATATACCACACAAGTTAATAGTACTTTTCGCGTGTGCTGATTGGCTAGCTCAGAGGTGATTAACCAAGTACTATTCATCTCCGACTAGCCGAAGAAAAACAACATGGCTTTTGGCCGTATTTTGTCACAAATAGTTACTCTTTGGGCCGTTAGTTATTCAGCTTGTGTGGTATATACTAAAAAAACTATTCACCTCAGTGTCGGTGAAAGTGGTGGATATTTACCTCCACTTTGGCAAATAATTGTTAAATATTATACTGTAAAGTTTAACTTTTTTATTTGGTAACAAAAGATTGTTGTTGTTTTTGTTTTTGTTGTTATTGATTCTCTCTACACAGAGGTGCTGAGGCCGCAAGAAAATCGAGTCTTGTATTTTGATTTTACTAGGTGGATTTCGGACATTCTACTGCTGTTAGGGTTCAACAACGTAACGACATTCCCAGCTTCTTCTCCCAGTCACCCTCTACGAAACACGAACTGACTTCTTTGTACAACTGTAGCGAGACAACCGGACACCATTAAACTCACTTCTTAAAATAATTGTCAATAGCTCCATAAAGACGTTTTCTCAACCAAAACACGTCCTCCATGGAATTAGAATCTGACGATGACATGAACACATAGTGTGTGTTCCTTGGTGAAAGCTCAATGAACTCCTGGAGCGAAGTGTCATTTGTCCACAATGCCTCCAAAAAAGCCGAGCGTCTTGTGAACAGGTGAAATATGACGGGGTGTCTTGACTTTTTAGAACTTGGTTTGCTTCTCTTGTAAACAATCCTGCCATTTAACGTTTGCAGAGCAAACGATGGTGCAAAGTCACCCGGTTGCAGGTCAGGAAGTTGACATTCCGTGACAGCGAAATGAACTACGATGAAGAACAATGATCTCCTCGCAAAATCAAACCACATATTAATCTAAGTTGTACAGTGATTTCAAAATTTGTTAAGAGAGATAATTTCCTCCAGCAATGGGAAGAATTTTGCATATGATTTAAAGAGGAGCACATTTTTAGAAGCATGATTCCATGTCCAAGGTGACGAAGAAGATTGAGAAGGGGCGTGATATGATACCTCTTATGTCAATAGTATGTGTCAAGAAACTCGACAACGATCAAAATAGTTGAAACTTAATGCAAAAAAAATGGAGAGTCTTCAACCGGCTCGTGGTGGAAACTTTGGGATAGGGATGCAATTTGCTGCAATTTGAAATAATCCTGTTCCCTGCCCTGTCAAGAGGGAAAGCTTTAACAAAGACGAGCGTTACAAGAGATTGCGAGACAAATTAAATTCTCCTTACTGAAGTGCGGGTGACCTAGAAGCCTGGAATATTTTTGGGAATGCGTGGGAACGCGGAAAAAACTGAGAAAGAACGTGGCAGATAAACTTCTTTTTCTTTTTCCAGCCTAGTTGAAGTTAGAGTTTTTAGTTTGTTTCAGGTAAGCTTGACATTTTATATTCGTTGTATTGCGTGTAGGCCCATTGAGAAGGCGTTTTAGACTGGATTTGAGGTTTAAATCTAGCGGCCCTTCCAGCCGTTTGAATATTCATAAACATGCCTTCTAAAGCAATCAGTTCAGCTATTGTAAGTTTTCTTCTGTATTGAGTTATTTGCATTTGCAACTTTTACAGCCGAGATCTCCCCTGAGAGTTTATAGTCCCCAAGGAAAGAACGCTAAACTTGGCAGGAACAATAACCTGCCAATTGCAAATAACTGACCTAATAAACTTGGATCGCTGATTTTATTTAAGATGAAGTTCTTTAAAAACTAGTGGCTAATTTTATTCTTTTTATTCAAAATGGATGCAAATCATGATTATTGCGACTACTGCGAAGTCATACATAATAAGAAACTGGGGTAAGATTGATTGCATGTGAATTTGTGTACTGACTCCATTAATATTATCGAGAGCTAATTAACCTTCAGAGCGAAAAAAACGTACTGTGCAGCATTCTGCGCATTCCCAGTAGCCCTACTTGGTTTTAAAGAGTGACAGCCTGTAATAAGGTGCTCAAGGTTGTCACTCAGTTGATTTATTTATACTTGGGCAAGCATGAAAGTTTTTCGGCATTTTACTGTTACGAAAACAAGTCCCCCCTGTCTGCTTAGAGCCTCTCTTGCTTATATATATGCAATATGTCAAGAGTATTTGTGGATAAAATCTCTCTTTGCACTTTGCAAAAAAAAAAAAGATTCTCTATGAAAACAATACACCAGCTTTCATTAGTGAAGTTAAAATGTTGCTGTGTAACAGGAATATTTAGAAAGCATGTAAAGTTTTTAAACTGTTTCGTTTAGATAATAAACAAGAATCCAGCCAATTTTTCAAACTTGTAGTCTGGCGGACAGTCAAAACTGCTGCATCCTTGTTATTTTTTTCCTGTCTGAAGAGCTAACCGTAAACAGGCAAACCAGGTACTATTTAGGCCTAAGCTAGAGTTGGAAAATGCGATACTTTTAAGTGGTACCAGGGCTGTCACTAATTTTTGAAGTAGACGGGGAATTGTAAAAAGTAGCCGGGGGACCAAAAAAGTCTGCTGCTGCTGGAGGGGGGGGGGGGTACGGTGGAGGTTAGGGGATTAGGAAAATAAAAAAAATTGTTCCTAAAACGTTTTTTAATTCAATTTTTATGTGTGGTAAATTAAAAACCCAGACTACTGTGACCACTACCAAGGCTCTGACAAGTTTTCAAGAGTCATTTTGATTCTTATATGCTGACAAAAAATTCAGTGATGTGTTTCAGTATAGGTCAATTAAAACAAACATTTTGCATCTTTTGTGCATGTAAGAGATATGCATGCTGTTTATTTTGGGATTCGACAAAAATTAAACCGACGCAAACATAAAACAGCCTGCGTGACTCGCGAATATTGGCGTGACAGGAAAAAAAAGTTGAGGAAGACTGGGAATGAATGAAAGAAACTTGTGACCACGAGTAAAAAACATGGCGTCAAGAACGTGTCAGGAACGTCATAATGGTTCATTTATTCTTGAACCAACGGCATTCCTTTGAAAAATTAACGCAATGAAACTACCTGCACTTATGGACGAACCAAATTTCTGTCGGGCATAGAAATAACTGGGACGTATGCAAGCCGTGTGCGACTGATGTGTAAGACTTACCAGTCGTACCCTTATTTGTTGATGAGTAAACGAGTGAGAAGAAGACCAAATTAATGTTGCAAGTTTGCAGGTAACTGAATGCCGACTTTTTTGTAGAAATTGTTTGAAGTGCAACGGCAAGCCCATGTGTCAGAACTACTAGGCCACGCGCATCTTCTGCAAATTCGTTGTGGCCTGAATCATCTCAGTGGTCGATTCATAAGACAAATTCTGAAGCGAACGGTTGATTGTTCAGTTAAACATAATCTTACCTTGAAGCGGAGCTAGGAGACAAGAAGAAATCCAGTTTTCTTTGTTTGTCCACGTCTGCCTTTCGTTTTTTGGATGACATTTCCAAGCAACCATAAACGCCGAAAACAAGAGAAACCAACTGAAACGAACGCTTCGTAAAATCGCGCGTTTTCGAAAGATGACATTGTTGAATATTACCTGTTTTCAGTCAGTCTCACAGGGATTGTAAAATTGCCTCTCTTTAAAAGATGAATAAGAGTTTGTATTAATAAACTATTGGTTTGTTTCTTAATTCATAATTTTGTAATTTGATGCATTTTTCTCTTTCCAATATTTTCGTTCTGCATCAAAGTAGCCGGGGAAAATCCCCGGCCCCCGGCCTTTAGTGACAGCCCTGCGGTACTATGATAGAAAAATTCACTTCTCTATTTCCTTCAGATTTTAAAAGTGTGTTTGTTTGACACCTCACTGGCAAAATCTTAAGCTTCAAACTTTTTCCAAAGGCTGTTTCTTTGAGTGCAAGTTAAGGAATTTATGGTACCCGGAAATGATGGACTACCAATAGAATTCTATAGGACTTTCTGGGATCTTATAGGTGATCCTTTAGTTGCAAGTTTTAATGAATCTTTTGTTTAAGGAACAATGAGTCCATCACAAAGACAGGCAGTTATCACACTCATCGAGAAAAAAGATGAAGATCGTTGCGATCTTAAAAACTGGAGACCAATCTCCTTACTGAACGTCGATGCGAAGATAGCTTCAAAAGTTGTCGCCGAAAAAATGAAACGTCTTTTACCTGGACTAATTCACCACAATCAATCAGGATATATTCCAGGAAGAAATATTAGCGAAAATATACGTTCAATTCTGGATATCATGGAATTTACGAAAGTTAAGAAACTACCTGGTGTTTTATTATTTCTTGATTTCGAAAAAGCCTTTGATAGCTTAGAATGGGACTTCCTTGAAAAATGTTTAGAAAAATTCAATTTTGGATCAGATTTTAGAAGATGGGTCCATATCTTCTACAACGACGTTCAAAGTTGCGTTATAAACAATGGCTTATGCTCTCACTACTTCCATATAAACCGTGGAGTAAGGCAGGGGGACCCCCTCTCTCCTTACCTTTTTATCACTGCAGTGGAAATCCTAGCGATTGCTATACAAAATCAAGAAAATATTAAAGGAATAACTATAGGTGGCTTAGAAACTAAATTGCTGCAATTCGCCGATGACACAACTGCTGTCCTATCTGACTTGGATTCGGCGCGAGCCTTGTTTGAATTGCTTGAACGTTTTGAGAAAGCATCCGGACTTAAACTAAATGTAAAGAAAACAGAAGCAATGTGGATTGGGTCACTTTAGAACTGTGAAAATGAACCGTTAGGGGTCAAGTGTAAAACGTGCGTCAAATTTTTAGGAATATATATTACATATGATGTGCAAATATTAGTAGAAAAAAACTTCAAACAGAGGTTGAAAAATATCAAAAACACAATAAATCTATGGAAGTCAAGAGATTATCAATTTACGGGAAGGTAAATATTATTAAAACTCTTTTATTTCCAAAAATGATCTATCCTAGTTCGGTGATTTGTACTCCGCATGAAGTCATTAAAGATTTCAATAGTTTGATTTTTCGATTTTTGTGGAAAGGCAACGACAAGGTTACCCGACGTTCAACATATGCACCCTATGACCAAGGTGGCCTTAAAATGTTAGATTATGAAAATATGGTTAAGGCTTTGAGGCTAAGCTGGTTAAAACGAATAATTGACCCAGATTACTGTGGTTTCTGGAAATCTTATTTTGATCATCTCTTAGTGAACAAAGGGGGTTTATTTTTAATTCAGTGCAATTACGATATCAACCAATTAACAATCTCGGCAAATTTTTATCGAGAACTATTGGATTGGTGGTCAAAATTAAGAGAAGTCAAGGATCCTGATAATATACATAAGTATATTTTATGGAACAACAAAGAAATAAGGATTGACGGCAAAAGTGTCTTCTATAAACATTTCTTTAATAATAATATCATATACACCAGTCATCTGCTTTATGAGATGACAAACATTGAGTCCTTCAATGTCGTCAGGGATGCAGGATTGAAGAATTCCAACTTTTTAGTATGGACGGGTTTAAGGCAATCAGTTCCACTGAAACTGCGTGTTCAAGTGCCCAATTTTGAGAATATCCTTGATTTAGAAAAATTCAAGTGCCGTGATTATTATCATCTTCTTATAAAGCAAAAATACGAAAAACCAACTAAATGGGCCAAGTTGAGAGTAGAATTTAATCTGGAGGATAAGCAACTTTTGGAGGCTTTTGTTATGCCACTGAGAGTTGCAACTGAACCTTATCTATGTTCTTTTCAGTATAAAGTTTTAAATTCTGTTCTATATACTAGAATTACTTTGTAAGATCGGCTATATTTCTGACCCCAACTGCTCCTTCTGTCATCAGACTACTGAGACCATATCTCAAATTTTTTTTGATTGTTCCTTTTCTACTTCCTTTTGGAATGAGACGTGTGAAAAAATTTTAAATAAACTTAATAGTTGTGTTTGCCTCTCTTAAGAATATCGTGAGATTATTCTAGGATTTTTAACGGGGGAGATGGATCTGCTTAACTATATAATCATTTTAGGAAAAACGTACTTGTGGACTTGTCGGTGTAAAGATACGAAACCATCTTTCAATCACTTTGAAAGAATTTTATTAAATAAATATCAAACCGAAAAGTATATTTCTTACAAATTAAATAACATCAATCCGTTTAAGGAAAAATGGAAAATTTTTGAGGAATTGTTTCTTTTAAACAATTAAGTCTATAATTATGTGCTTGTTGATCTAAATAGTGTAAGTATGAGTAGTGCAATGTAAATGTAAGTATGAAATGAGAATTGTAAGTAGTGTGAAGAAAAATAAAATGGAAAAAAAAAAAAAGTTAAGGATTTTATAGTCTGCCATTGTTCATGGTCAAAACTGACCGATTGGACTTCGGAGGGTTGGATGGAGAATAAGATGACATCAAAGACTCACTAGCTTAAAATTCCAGCTTATTGTACATGCAAAACACGAGTTTAAAAGTGTGAAAGTTTGAAACTTCCATGCTGCATATTAATTTAGGTGCATGCAAACACATTGCATAAATTTTAAACTAGTGAGTCTTTGACATCGTCTTTTCCTCAATCCAGGTCTCTCAGGATTTTAAAGTTAGCAATGGTGGACTATTAATTGGTAAAATTTCAGTCAAAATAAACAGGTGTCGTTTTTAAAGTAAGGCTTAAAACTTCAGCCACTTAGTGATTCAGTTACATAGTTTTGAAATACAAAGAAAAAGTAGAATTGATATTTGGTCACAGTAGCACTTTAACTGTTCACCAGTAAGAAACGAAATTGTATGAATTAATTAACTTCCACTATGATATTATGCTTGCGTCTGTCTTGAAAAAGTCCTGTTTGCAAATACACTGCCAGTTCTTCAGGTAACTAAATTATTGGTTAGTTTACTTAGTCTAATCTGGAGAAATCAGGCCGTTTTTGTACTGATCTAGCCGTGTTTTGACTCCGGGTCTTCTTGATAATCCTTGTAAATGAGCCTTGAATTAGCAGCAAGAAATAAATAATTAATGCAAAGAAAAAAAAACAGCCATCTTTGGCAAAAGTGCCTATAAAAGAAAATGATGTTTAGGTCCATTCAAACTACAAGTGATCCTGAACATAAATATTACTTATCAAGTTTCATTAAGTAACTGAGGTACCACAAAACTCTTATCGGTTGTCAGGTGTGTTTAGATGAGAATATGTAAAGACAGTTGTGACATTTTAGGTTTCACCGATTTTTTGAAAAATATTTTGTAAAATACTTTGTTACATAGCCTTATCTAAACACTTAGAGAGCTGAGAGAAATCTTGAAAGTTAGGGAAAGTTCAGTTACTATGACAAGGGGGGATGAAGATATTGAAACTTGAAGCTTAAAATTTTAGCATCCCCCCTCGCTAGCAGTTCAATTTTTTAGGAACCCCTCTCCCCTCTTGGTTGTCAAAAAAAAATTCAGAGCCCCCCATCCTCCTTCAATTCCTTTGCTCCCCTGAGAAAAAATTGCTAGACCGTACTAAATATATTTACCGTTATTGTCTTCAAGGGATTATACTATGACAGACTTGATGAGATCCCTGTTGAGTTCTCGAGTATTTATTGTCACAGAGTGCCTACCTCTACTCCGATGCTTCACACATAGTTTTCATGGTAGCTGAGTTGCACAGGTCATTAAGTTGTTGAGTTGAAAACCATCCGATCTGTATGATAATGTCGTGTTAGTTTTGAAGTATACAAATTTTTGGACAACAATTTTTTCAGAACCCCCTTTTGGGTCAGTAAAAATTTTTGGCCCCCCCCCCCCCCCCCCTTCTCATATTAAGTGAACTTTCCCTTATGCAAATTATGCAAACTATTGACTGTCTCAGATTTGTATTACTGTCTCAAATTCTTCTAAACCCCTCTTGTTTACATGAGGTGATGTAAACATGGAAAATGTACTCTGCTGCTCAAAACTCAATTTAAAATGATTGCATTTAGAAGTGGTCTGTGATCTACCTGTGATTAATTTCTTAACTGTCAGTGTGACTGCATTATCCTTTATAATCTACTGTAGGTGATTGTCAAAAGATACCAATCAAAGTATTGAATCAATGGGATTTGAGGAAAGGAAATTCTTGGAAGCTGCCCAAGAAATTGACAACATAAAGCTGGATGGATATGAGTTCTTTACGGAGTCTGTTAAGGAATCTGTGGAGTGTAAAATCTATAGAAAATATGAAGAGGTCAGTTTAGCATCCATTACTGGTATGCTATAATTATATATCTCGTTTCTGCTTCATGTATAAATAGCAAAATGATCAGTGATCACATGGGAGACAGTAAGTTTTTTCCAAGAATCTTGACATTTCCCTAAACAAAGTGAAAAAGAAAACAATCATGATCAAATTTAAAAAGAAACCAAATTCATTGTTTTCCATACTGATCAAGCACCAACATTTTCATTTTTTTTTTTCTGTGCCTGTAGACTTCTGGGTTGTATGAGTACAAAATAATGGGATCACTTGAGGACATCGGTCCTGATGTGTGTAAACAAGTGTATATGGACTTAGAATACAGAAAGAAATGGGATGATTATGTTGAAGGTGAGCTTCAGCTTATTATAGGACATGGGACAACTGAAAAGCACTATGGGTAACCCAGTGCATGACATGTGACTGGTAACAGTACCACCTCATCATGCCAGTCCAGACATAATACCTTGAAAAGATGGATCATGTTTGCTATAGGTAAGTGTCGATCGACACTATCAACCAATATGTTGACTGACTCTTAGTCAACAGATCACTTTTGAAGGTGGTTAGTTACATCTTTCATATGCGAGACTGCATGATGCAGCCACATATGATGCAATATCCTCATTTTCATTGAGAGTGAGGGCAATCATCACCAAGGGAAAACCATTTTGAGAATCTGAGGGATGTGGTTCCAGTCAAAAGATCCACACTTTACCCTTGTTCACCTTGGAGTCTTCAATAGCTTAGTGGTTAGAGATCTCAGAGGAACGTGGGTTCAAATCCCATCTGGAGGTTGAATTTTTTTCAGCTGATACCTTAAATTTCTATTATTTAAATAATGGTCTTTATGTCACTTACTTTGGAGGGTGGCTGGTTACATCTTTGATATGCCTTTTTGTGTCTGTGTGATACAGTTATGGGTTATGTGTCATATGTATCAGTTATTGTTTGGCTTTTTGATCACATGTTGCAGTTCAACCCTTGCTCAACAGAAAGTCTTCTGTACCTCAGTGGTTAGAGCATGGAGGGTCATTAAAAGCTTAAATCCCATCTAGATTCCCTAAGCTTTCAGTTAATGCTATTTCGATCATTCGATTAACAATATTTATTTTATTTTCAGAACTTTATGAATTTGATGATGAAGGATTCCAAAGTATTTACTGGAATGTAAACTATCCTTGGCCTATGTCAAACAGAGATGTATCCTTTAAAGTTCAGTCCTTAATGAAACAATTCACTACCAGTGAGTACAAAACACAGATCATGTATCTTATGGGAAGCCTCAATTACTGTAACATAATTATCAACCGATTTATCATTTAATATGTCAGTCATTGCTTGAACGACACTCCACTGATACATCGGTCAGCCATCAAGCAAGAGTCTATCGACAGCCTACCAATATACTGGTCAAACATTCACCAATGTCAGCTGATATATCAACCGTAATATTATTGGTAGCTTATCTGTCAACTATCAGCCAACAAAGTCAGTGGCTAGCCAACTGATATAGACTATGTACATGTGTACATCCACCAGTACATTACCCATATATGTGACAACACTCCATCCACCCTCGACCGAGAAGTGGTCAATATATCTGTCATTACTCAAGCGACACTTGATTGAGTAATGACCAACAAATCAACTGATATATCGATCAAAGCACCCTATAAGAAAATGCGATATTCCACCGAGATGGTGGTCCATTGAAACTTCATGTATATAGTCCAACATATCAATCGATTATCAACTGATAATATTATACTAAATGGCAAAGTGTCAATGAAGTCTCTTTGAAGTCTTGGTGAAGTTAAGATCAATGAAAGGTTGGGGAACCCCCGACTATATCGGGCAATATTTTATTGGTTGTTATATCGACCAAGTATCGATTGTGACACAGGTTTTCTAGTTGGTCGAGTATCGGTTGAGTGTCCATCAAGTAATGACCAAGATATGGACCAATGCTTTGGCAAAAATGCTGCAGTTTCAGTATTTATTAATCAGACATGCCATGATTTTCCTTCTTGTTGAATTCCATGCTTACTACTGACTATAAAAATGTTCACTTGGTTTTTTTGCCTTAATGTAACGTCACAACGAATGTTTCTCTAAATATAGTACATATACACAAGGTCTTTACGTGAACTGGAGGTAAATGGCATTCCAACTGTAGTTGTTTTAGCTGAGAGCAACACAGGCCCTAAGATTCCTGTGAAAACAGGGGCAGTTAGAGTCAAAGAATATCACCAAAGTCTGATTATCCAGACTGATGGTAAAGCAGGAACAAAGGGTAAGGTCATCTGATCCCAATTGGGTAAATATGTTTTGATTTTTACTGGTAACTTCTGTCTTCAGGATTAAGTTAATAACAGAAGTTACATTTGTATTTACTAGTTACTAAATTACTATAACAAGTGAAAACCTTTGTCTGCACTAATCTATCAGTTTTTTAATAAATAATTTAGTTCCGCGCAGGTGAAAATGTATATTGATACTTGCGCGTTATAAGTAAATAAATTATTATTATTATGATTATTTTTCATCCTAAATGAACAATGTTAATATGATTATTAGGTAATTAAGCAAAATTGGGTTTTTATTAAGTTAACTTTTTTTCAATTATTTATGAAACCAAAACTTTGGAAAGTATTTTAAACTAATGTACTTGAGATATTTACCAGTATGCCTAATTATTTATCTTTTTTGTGCTTCTGCAACATGTCATCCAAGTTTCAGGTCAAGCCCTAATTCATGTTTTGGCAAGATGTAGTAATACCCACGGCAAGACCAAATGAGCCATTGAAACATACTAAACTTGCTCTCTGCCCTTATGGTTCTTTTCTCACTCAAATGTGATTGTAAGCTTGAGTTTAGAAAAATTTAGTCAGTGAAAACAGGTGAAGTAGCTTGCCACTAGCTCTTTCTGAAAAAGCTTAAAACTGTGCTCACTCCACGTTTCTTATTTCAGCATTTATGCATTATTTTGATAACCCAGGAGGTCTTATACCGACATGGCTCATTAATTGGGCTGCAAAGGTTTGTAGTGATGAATTTATATGCTGTAAATTTTATTTTGGCTGTCGCTGTAAGTTGTACTTGTTATTTTGTTGCATTTTACAAAAAACTGGAGATAAGCGTGTCAAAAAATAAACACCAAACGTGTACTGAAAGTTCATGATAGGATTGACAAAATCATTTTCATTTTAGCAGAAAATTCCTGGCAATGCAGATTTGTCAGTGGTTTAAAAATCCAACCAAGAAACAAACTCTGAGTCCTTTCCTTTCCTATGGAAATATTATTGTAAAATGTCTAATCTCAAAATGGAAACAATGGTAAATCACAAACCTTTAGTAGCCTTGTATAAATTTATTACATACCTGGGGCTGGTTGCTTGAAGGGTGAATAATGTTAATAAATCATTATCACGTGGATAAGTGTTGGTAAAACAAACTATGTCAATCACTGGGTACTGACTTATCCAGTGAATAGAGCTACTAGGCCCTGCTCCATTTTAACTTTCCAGTGAGAATTAAGGTGATTCCCTAGTTTTGCATTGCGCATTGCTACTGCTCACAATTTTTGTGTCATCAGCGTGCACATACAAGCGCTGGCGCATACTAAACGTAAGAGATTTCCCTCAAACTAAGCTCGATAGGGAGATAAATGCTCCATTTCTCTTAAACAAGCACAGTGACCCCCACTTTTTATTTTATAAATTTAATGAGAACAGCATCCTCAATAACTGAGAAAAAAAAATTGGCAGAAATCTATGGCTACTTTTTTGGCAAATGAAATAAATGCCTCAGATAGAGATGTAATAGGTCCAGCAGAGCAAGTCCAAATTATGTTTCCTTTTAAGGATAAAAATATTAATTAATAATGCAGGGTATTTGAAGCCATTTTTTCTGGGACGTAGATAAATAAACAATCAAAGAAAGTCAAACTCTGTGTGATATAACACGCTGCATTGAAAAATAATTGCGCTTATTTGTTGCGCACAGAGATCACCAAAAGTCAACTTAATAACCGTATTTGTCAGCATTGTGGCGTGAAAACAAGCATGGTGACCCCCTCTTTTTATTACATTTTTAATATCTCCTTGCCTTGTAACAACAACATACCAAGTTTTATCTGAAATCTATGGTGGGTTCTTTTACTTGGGAATCACCTTAAAATGAACAGATTTAAAAGTAATATGTACAATGTCACATGTTTAAGGCAAATTGCATTTTTTTTTTGTTCTTAGACTGGAGTACCATCATTCATGAACTCGATGAGAAATGCCTGTTTGGGTTATGAAGAATATATGTCATCAAAGAAGACATGACTATGTACAGTATAAAAAGCTTTATAGAACAGACAATGATTTAAACATTAATTTTAGTAAATGGTTTGAACACTGTGCAAAGAATATTATTGTTCAGTAGTTTGTCTAGTGTGATCACCCTGGTAAATAATAAGGACCTGAAAAGGATTGTTGCTGGTATCTGACACTTCCAACTACTGGACAACCTGCCTTTCAAGCTTGAGCAGGAGATTAAACGTCAGTCACTGGAAAACGCCAACAGTACTTCTTTTCAGAACCTCTGCACTTGGACAATCACACTCCACAAACTAATATTTCAAACATTATGTAGGTACACGTACACAATTATTTTAAATTGTTTAATACACAATTGTTTTGAATTATTTAATAATAATTTTCTGATTTCTCTGTTTGACTTTCTGGGTGGAAGATGTGTTCTTTATAAAAAAAAGTATAGTGGAACCCTGTTAATCTGGTCACTAGACCACAAAAATGTGGCTGTGTTAAAAGGGTGGCCATATTAACCCTTTACACCCTAAACACCCTTATAGATTTTACTCTGTCTAATGCCAGATGATCTTATTTGTCAAAGGGAGACCCCTTAGGGCTTAAGGGGTTAAGAAACTATCTCCCTTAAAAAGCTATCTCCCTTAACCCTTTACCCCCTAAGAGTGACTTGTAGATTTTACTTTGTCTAACACCAACCAATTTTACTCATCAAAGGGAGACCCCCTAGGGCTTAAAGGGTCAAGAAACCATCTCCCTTAAGGGGTTAATGAGAATCTTTGAATAAGAAAATTACTGACTGAGCTTTTGTTTGTGTGAGAATAAGTTGACGGTGTTAACAGGGTGGCTGTTAGGCAGGGTTCCACTGTATACAGGACTTCACGTAACTAGAAATCTTTAGTGATGTAACAGAGAATTAACTAAGAAGTGTAAATTTTTTTTAGTGCTAGTATAACCCATGAATAACCCACTGGGCGTTAGCCTAGTAAAGGGAATCAGGGAACCACACCTTTCCTTCCTGTCACTGAACCTTTGGCCTTAAGGACCTTAAGACTCCTTGAAAACAATTATAAAGCCATGCAGGTATTGAGACATGCCATTTATGACAAAATTGATGAAATATCCTTTAACCTTAACATGAAAGGGTGGACTCTCTAACATGTTCAGTGAGTAGCAAATGTATTGCTAGCTGCTTTCTGTTGAATTTGAGTTGTCTGGTAGAGTGGTTATTTCTTGATGCAGTGCATAAAGTTGACATAATTGTTCCTCATTTACACTGGTTAACTGTTCTTCTGATAATTGGCCTCCAAAGCCCTTCCCTTCTTCCTGTTGCCTCTCTAACAAATCAGCATACATCTGAAGAAACAAGGCCAGAATAGAATTAATGCTACATGTAGAACCATTTCTTTTCATACATATTGTTCTCCCTCATTGACAAGGTCTTACAAAATTACTACTGTAAAACCAAGTGCTAACACAAACCATTCAACAACAACAACCTTTATTCGTCTTGTACATATATATATTATTACTAAATAGAGAAAAAGAAAAAAAATTGTACTTGATAAAGCCTGGAGCTGAAAAAATCCTAGGATTTTCTGGCCAGTTCTCCAGATTTTAGCATTTTAAGTAATTGAGATAGAATCTATTTTCAAAGAAGCAGTTTTAAGGGTAAAACTAAATAATAGAGAAAGAGTATCATTGTGCTTAATTTGTATTTAACTATGCTGTTCTGACAGTAAATAAGGTTTCAGTTGTTTTGAGAATTGGTATATGTTTAGTTCTTTAAGATTTAAGGGAATTTTGTCCCAGATAATACATGCAGCATATCCGATTGTTTGTTTTCCCGTATTAGTTCGCATTTTTTTTCGTAGAGGTTTTGTCTCGATGCATACCTGGTATTGTATTTGTGTACATTTCTGGCATATTGAAAATAATTTGCAAAACAGCTTTGGCAAGAGGCCTTTATGCCAAAGGTACGTGAATTTTAGTATCTCAAATCTATAGACATTATGTACTGTAAGAACATCTAATAAATTTAGCAGGGGAAGTGCACTTTCTGTGTGCTCACCATAAGTGGTGGCAAAGAAAATAAGCCTAGCAGAATGATTTTGTTTAGTTTGTATCCTATCAATATGTGTTTTATATGCACTTCCCCATGCTAATATTGCATAGGAAATATATGGGTATATTAAACTGTAGTAAATTTGTTTCATTTGCAGAAAAGTAAGATAATGTCTTAGCTTAGATATAATACCATTGTTGCGTGCAATTCTTGTACAGATGAAATATGATGATTAAAAGACATTGTTTCATCAAGCAAAACACCTTTGCAACACATTTATTGTACCGTCTGCACTTTCAATATTGATGTTTACTTGGTCATCCTTTTTCTTTGGCAATTTAATAATCATGAAGTTTATTTTAGAAAAGTTAATTGACAATCTATTCACATCACACCATATTTTCACTTTTTTAAGTTCAGAGTTAACTATTTTCTCGAGGACTTTCAGATCGCGTACGGAGGCAAAGACGTTTGTATCATCTGCAAATATTCTAAATGTTAAGGCATTAGAACAGTTCGGTAAGTCGTTTATGTAGATTAAAAACAATACTGGGCCTAAGGAACTCCCTTGTGAAATTCCGCACGTAATTGTTTGCTGTGATGAAACTGTATTTCCCATCTGTACATATTGCTGTCTATTTGTAAGGTAGCTTGCAAAAAATTCGAGGGGAATGCCCCGTATCCCGTACCGTTCCATTTTTTTGAGTAAGATTGTGTGGTTCACCGTATCAAATGCTTTGGACAAGTCTAAAAACACACCACAAGAATACAGATTATCATCTATAGCATTACGTAAATTGTCAGCGATTTCTGCTATGGCTTGTGAGGTTGAATGTCCCTTTCTAAAGCCAAATTGGAACTCGTATAGGATTTCATGCTTTTCCAAATAGTTTACAAGCCGTTTACAAATGAGTTTTTTGAAAATTTGAGTTAATGCAGAGAGTGTAGAGATAGGTCGATAGTAGAAAGGATCCATCTCCTCACTGCCTTTATCTATTGGTGTGACTTTTGAAACTTTAAAGTTTTCCCGAAATATTCCTTGTAATAAAGATTGATTGAAAACCATACTTAATGCTTCATATATATGATTTGCTGTGTATTTTATGCATTTTCTTGGAATAACTAATGCTGACTTTTCTATTTTCAAACTCATTATTTCATCGTATACTTCGGTCGGGCAGATGCCACGGAACATAAAACTATTTGTTGTCATAGTTCTTTTTAAATACACTGAGGGGTCTATGTCATGCTTTGGCAGTTTATCTGCCAGGCCATTTCCAACATTGATAAAATGGTTGTTTAATTGATCACAGACACTTTGCTTGTCTACGTAAATTCTATTGTCACGCCGCAATTTCTTAATTGTATGTAGTGTATTTACTTTTTTTGTGCTTATTACTTTGCTAATTAATTTCCATGTGTATTTTACGTTTTCTTTGTTCAGTTCAAATTGTTTAGAAAAATAATTCTTTTTAGCTGCGTGTATAATCCTATTCAACTTACTACTATATGCTTTATACTCTTTTACCTTGCTTGGATCCGTATTGTGTAAATGGGACTTGGCTAATTTATGTTTTTGTTTGATGGAGTGCATGATTGCTTTTGAAATCCAAGGCCTTTCTAAATGCTTCCATTGCCGTTTTGATGCTTTACGCAAAGGAGCATGACGGTCTATAATAGCTCGCAGATTATCTACAATAGCAGATATACTTCCATTGACATCATCTGATATCAAGCTTTTGAAATCAACTGTGAGTAAATCTTGGTGAAAGGCATCTTCGTTAAATTGCCTAAAGTCTTGAAAAAATCTAGGTTCATTATTTGTGGACAGTGTATTGGCCATTGTGCAGAATACTGGTAGATGGTCGGAAATATCGGCAAGGCAAAGTCCAGATCTAATTAGCTTTTCAGGCGTATTCGTGTAGATATGATCGATTAGAGTTGCCATTCATCAGTGGATATACATATAATGCAGTGGTAGTCAAAATTAATGTTGGATGTTTGACACTTCAGAATAAATACGAGCTTACTAACTAAATAGGGAGGGCCAGGTGCAACAATATCTGTCATGAGGTCATGGTGTGAGGACTGATTAGCAATGAGGGTCAAATAATTATTCTCTTGTTATGGCTAAGCAAGATGCCAACTCGACCTTTATTGAGCTACATTTCAATTGAAAATTGTTAAATATCTTTGTGAATGCACTGAATTGTACATGCTTAATGTGCTGTCTGTGAGGTAGACAGCTTTCTCCAGTCATCTCATATCAACCACTCTGGCTTCACCTCTGTTCACTTGCTTTCCACAGGATTACCCCTGCAGAGTTGTATAGTGGTATGATAATCAGCTACAACAACATTGCTGATCTAATATTGCTTTTAATATATTGTCAGCACTTGGGAATGGGAACATTGCTCGGCAGCCTCCTGCAGTATTGAAAATTTTTTTTTTTTTTTTAACAGCTTTATTGGCATTCTACTCAATTACAATAGTAATAAACGAAAAGTTACACATACATAATTGTGAGGGGGAAAATAAATAAATTTAACACGGTAGGGATAGCCAAAAGGGAGTAACGAACGGGACGTGAGTACCCATGCAAGGAAACTCCCTACAGAAAGAAAAAGTAAAAATTACAAAGTTATAAATCAGTGCGAATGAATTCTATGGCAGGAACAGTCTATAAAAGCTGACCATGTACACGGTTGGTCGATATCGAAAACATTTGCTAATAAGTTAAAATAGTAATTGGTGACAAAATTCTTAAATAATGAAAGAGTACCTAGGGAAGACGGAGGAGCTACTTTACACATAATGTTCCACAGTTTTGTAATTCTATTAAAATATGAGGCCTTAAATGAAGATGTTTTACAGGACTGAGTTTTCAGCAATATTTCCGGATTAAAGCAGTTTCTTGTGCGGATGTGGGGAATAAAGTTAACAAAGTTGTTAACGTCAAT
>CM042752.1:14385424-14390424 GCA_022496165.2 Catalaphyllia jardinei
TTGTACGCGTCAGATTTTCCTTTCAAAAACTTTTGCAAACTCGCTCAACATGCAGAATAATAAGAAAGCATTGTTGGGGAAAAGAGTAATGAAGCGTAGCCATTGTGGATAAGAGTAAAGAACACGATAAACCACATTTTGATTTGTTTTTACCCGGTATGAACGTCAAAGAAAATGTTTTTTTTTCTTCAGAGCACGAGTTCAAAAAGGCATTGCGTGACACCTTGATGCGAGCAGCATGGTAAACTCTTATCAACAATGGCAAATTGTGGTAATTGTTTTATAGGTATTTCTATAATCACCTGAGTAATTATACTAAAACAATTATTCGCCTCAGGCTCGTGAATATTGGTGAATATTCACTTCGCCTTCGGCGAATAATTGTTAAATATTTCGAACATAGACACACTGCTGGTATGGGCGCCCTGTGGTTATACATGAGTTTTGTGATTAACAACTGTATTTACCACACAGATAAATGGTTGAACGTATTTAGCTTGCTCGTTTTGTTGTGATTAAACTAACGGCAGAGTTCGTGCATTTTAAAATTCTTCCATGAGTTTTATCGTTTTAGCTAATACGCGACAAATTTGTTTAAATAGATGGGGATAGATTTACCACAGTGATGTACCTACTTTCCATTCTTGAATGAACTCTGTGATCTGTTCTTGAGTAGCATTTTTATGTCTCCGAAACTCATCCCTTAAATACTGGTCTCCTAAAGCTTTGGGGATAAGAGGAAGTTTTTTATGCAGCTTGAGAATACGGCGGTAAAGTCTCAGAGAAGTATTCATACCGGTATTACATAAGCGACATAAGCAAAGATAAACGAAGCTGACAAGCAAATACTGCCAGGCGCTGTACTTGTGTCCAGGTTCTCGCCGTTGTTTACTTTCGTACAGTGCCAAGAAATGAAACGAAGAGAAGACATACATCTGAATACATTTACAACACTAATAGTGTATTATGGCGTGCAGGTGAAGCTCGTTGTGGGAAGTCAGGTTTGATCTGTTTGGCGCTCCTTCTCGCCCAGAATGTTCGTCCAACGTCTGCCGATCATAAATAGAATAAGAAGGTCGGCCGCAGGTTATTGTATAAGGTAAAAATGGCGACTATCAGTCAATCAAGTACATCTGCAAGTCCGAATGCGACGGGAGTGTGGAACCGATTGTCTCCAGAAGAGTTTCAACAGCTTCAGGAGTACACTAAGTGTAAGATATTTTATTTTACCTGCGTCTTTGGTTAACCAAGTGCTTGAGCGTGTAGTTAATGTTTGGTGGCATTTGGTGATAAGCAAGCGCTAGCTCTGGCGTTACGGATGAATGATGCTGTTCGCCTTCCGATATATAAGGCCTACTCATCACCGAATTCAAACCTCCGATGCCACTTCTAACATTCGGAGGTTAACATACGAAACCATACTGTTCTCTGATTATTTCACAATAAAATATTAACGTGGTTGAAATGTTGTAAACTGAAATGTCATGTATTCGGCTTAACTTTTGAGAGGCATATCACGTATCGCCACAACTTACGCTAATATCTTTGCATTAGGGAAAGCCGAGAAAAAAAATTTAACTGTGCTTCTGTGTTGCTGTTTTAATGTCTCTAAAACGAGTTGATTACAGACCGTGCAACACATATATATACTGTATATTGTTTATGAGGAAAAACGAATCCGGATTTTAATACCTTAGTATTACACTAAGCCTATGGTTTTACGTGTCCGTGTAGTAATAATATGGCGGCTAGTGTTATTAGTGTAATTTTACATGTATAAACAATAATGTTCGTAATTTTAAAGACAAGGGAAGATTTGGATGGGTGGTTTTGTAAGTGCGTTTTTAGTTCTTTGCCAGTTTCTTGTGTTCATAATAAACCTTTTTCATGTCATGTATAAAGCCTTTGAGGTAAATACGACTATATAAGAATTGGATATTTGTTGATTCGGTAGATTTTTTTTTGCTCCCGCGATGCATGTTCACTTCGTCTTAGCGTTTCTCGGTGTGGTTATCTCTATGATTTAACTTTCGTCATTCAAAACCGTGAATTTCTTGGTTAGAAAGTACTTTCGTAAACCCTTTTGCGGACCTAACCGAAGTTTCTAAATTGCCACATTTTGGGTTTCGTATTAAGATCTTTCTGAAGCTATTTAAATGAACAGTTTATAGCGACAAATATTATTACCGGTTGCTCTGAGAGGATTTGCTTTAATTTGAAGCTCAGATATCCAGGAAGAAAAGAAAAAGTTTCAAGTTGATTTTTAACCGTCTCTGCTCAGTCGTGGTTTATTGGTGTGGTTTTGAGTGCCATCAGTGTGTTATTTATATCTTCGTTTCGTTTGTTGCAAAAAAACAGGTCACATTCAGTTGTGATTTAAATTGAGACATGCCGTGGAAGCTTGTCCTCTTTTTAGCATAAAAAAGTACTGAAATCCTCGTTTTGCTTTTGGTATGATGTTATCACATTTTCTATTTTATTCCAATTGTATTCTTGGAATTTTTCAGTTACACCCTCCAGTGTTTAATATTACACTGAGAAATGTCTTAAATGTCGTCATAAAATATTTATAGTTTTTGGCATACAAACACGGGGTGACAAACAAAATACCATCTCTTTTTGCTCCATATGAAAGGTAAAGAATGTCACAAATTATCAGAATTTTTGGCAATTAATTTTTTGTAACCATCCCTAAATTTGTACATCATTATTGTTGATAGTTCTTGGAATTTCTCTTCATATTCCTGTTAAATTTTATATCAACTGTGACATTAAGCAAGCCTCAATATGCAAGTCAACACCCTTTGAGTTACCTGTAGTTGTTTATGAAACAGTTGTATAGTTGGTTTGTAGCTATCCTGTGCTTGCAAAACTCAATGCACTGGTTTTGTGCTTATGATAGATGAACTTTGTGTCAGTGTTGCCAACAAAAAATGAACATTTTATGTGTTTTTGTGTCTTTTTCTTTATTTCACCAACTCTGAAAAGATGTGAGCTTACTTCATCAAGAATTCTCTGTTAGGTGCTTAATTGATGAATTTTAATATGTGGGTCATCATTTTAGGTTTTAGCTCGATAGCTCTGGTTGGCTGTCTTAATGATTCCCTATTGCTTTAAAGAATGTGGGAACCAATAGAAATCCTTAAAACTCTATCAGGCTTTCTGTTTCCCCTTAACAACAATTAGACTTTCTCTTTGCAATTACCACAAGACAGCATTTCCATAAGTTGATTGTTTCTTGAAATATAGAGAATTTCTCTGAAATCTTTGGCATTCAGTCCTTTATTTAGAGGGTTGTATATATGTATTTGAACATATAATAACAATAAATTTGTTTATTTTACTTGAAAACATTTTTGACATGTCAAATTCTGTCCAAATGTCAAATTTTAATTCATTCAGAGTGAAAAAAAAACATTCTGTAGCATTATTTATTGCTATTAGTTGTAAAAGGATAGCAATTAATGTAAATATTCATTGAAATTGAAGTCTCTGGCTGAGTATGGTTTCGTTGTCTTAAAAATGAGTATTTCAGAATACTGTGCTGTTGATAATGATGA
Organism: Catalaphyllia jardinei; assembly: GCA_022496165.2. NCBI lineage: Eukaryota > Metazoa > Cnidaria > Anthozoa > Scleractinia > Caryophylliidae > Catalaphyllia > Catalaphyllia jardinei. Next base: position 14,388,985 of record CM042752.1, read on the forward strand.
AAGAGAAATGGCTAAAATCAAGGCTGTTTTGCGGCTGATAAAATCATGTGAGTCCTCTTGGCTTCTATTTACTTGTGTACATTTGACCTTCTTATCAGAGCTAAGTGTAATTTTTAAGTGTAATGAATGTAATCTAAAATTACATCTCCATGTGGTATTTTTTTTGCCCTAAAATTTAGTTCTTCATATTTTAAATTGAACGATGTTTCATCCTCAGATGCCAAGACTAGCCGATTGACTGATGTTCTTCAACAGTTCCGTGATGGAGTTTATCCACAGTATAATCCAGAGAAAGTAAGTCCATATTCAATTTGATGTTCACAGGGTCTGAATAATTAACATTTTAAATCTCCATAAATAATTATTTCAATTTTATTTGTACAAGGACCATACTGCATATTTACATAAATACCCCTGCATGTTATCATGTGATTGTGAGTTTTTCTTTTATCACTTGTGTGCTGTTATAGCTTTTTTTCATGTGCAAGAAAATCCTGTAGAAATACATGAACATGTGTTTTGTAACTGTCAGTTATTTTACTAAGAAATTTTTTTATTGTGTAATACAACTTCCCAAAGCATGCTGTAAAATTAAGGAAAGCAGAGTGACTTACTTGCTTTATAGAGAATAAAATTAAACAGGATTTAGAATGATAGCTAAACCAAAAACAAAGTAATTACTCTGGCTAGTCACAAAAAACACAGACAATCAATTCATTATTGAACGAATCAAAACTCTAAGTAAATACATGTAGCTAATACAAAGCAAGGGAAAATGTGTGCCAACAATTTATAATGACTTTTTGGTCAATTTGATTACAAAGTGGCGTGTGTCTTTCAAGCCAATCCCATAGCATACATGTAGTAATGCAAAACCATGGCGAATGCAAGTTATAGTGGAACCTCGATTTAACGAAGTCGCTGGGGACTGGCCAAATTTGTTTGTTAAATGGACGGTTCGCTATATCAAAAAGCTCAATATAATGAATTTGAGGGGAAACAACCAAAATGTCCGTTATATCGAGGTCAAAGTTAATGATTGATTTGTAACACAGGTGACTTCTGTGGAAATACTATAGTGACCTGTATAGTGCCAATGTCTATGACATATAATAAGCCGTTTATTGAAAGGTTGCTGTCTCTTTACCATAAGGATAAAAGGATTTGTCAACTGTTGATCTGTTCTGCGTTTGTCTTGTCGCGTGTTGACATTGTAATTCATTATATCGAGACAGATTTTACGTTTGGGCATCTGGATTATGTTCATTATAACAAAGAATTTGTTATATCGTGGTCCGTTATATCGAGGTTCTTTGGCCGGGACATAGAATATCGTTCGTTATATCAAGGACTTCGTTAAATTGAGGTTCGTTAAATCAAGGTCCTACTGTACTTTTGATGCTAGAAGGAAAATGACTCTAACACAGAGGTACAAAGTGA
>CM042752.1:14395424-14409257 GCA_022496165.2 Catalaphyllia jardinei
TTGTTAATTAAGCTTAAAGCAAATTTGAACCAGTGTAGCATTTACATAAACTTAGTCACACTTTCCATGTGGTATTCAGCTTTGAAAAGCAATAAATTACCTTGATGACCTTTTCTATGATGTGGAGTCACTTGAGATGTAAATAACCACATTTTGATTGTTTACTGCCTACACTAGTTAGCTTTCAACAATAATTGTAAGGGTAGCCATAACAGACGCTAGTATCCCACCCTGAATCTTACTCGTAGCATTATTTGTTTATTTTGCCATTTCTTAATTTAAACATGCCCACAAGACATCATGTAGTGAAAGTATTAAGGAGCATGACTGTGATATTTAACTCACCAGTGCCCAGACCTCTACTCTTTCAGAGCATATCTAAGAGACTAGGTACTATTCACTTTGGAACAAGGTGAAGTGTATTGATTGATAGTCTCACTAGTACACACACATAGGGTCAAGGAAGCTATACAAAGTCAATACATCTACCTCACCCTAATAACATCAACATTCGAAATTCCTAAAGCATGGATGACTGCAGTTGAAGAGCAAAACAACAGGAAATGATACAACTGCCACTCGACCACTGAGGAAACAGCATCATGGTGGAATAACATAACTTACAGTGAAGAGTCAAAATGCATTAATAACAGCCTGCCTTCATGATTGCCAGTATGTCATATCTGTTCACAAAACTTCAGCCGTTCACATACAATAGTATTACAGGGCTCGACTTTAGAAAAAACCTTTGGGCCAACTGGCTCCTAAGTTTTAAGATTTGGTCACCAGCATTTTACTTGATAAATTTCTGCAGTGCAAAGTGTCAACTCAGCCGTCCTTCTCTTATTTGCATAAGATTTCTTCAGCGTGAAGGAAAAGGAAAGATGGAAAACCATATGACTGGGATTGTTAAAAAAAACGTTAATGTTGCATGCTTTACATTTTATTATTTTTCATTGACCAGTCATTAAAAGAATATGCTTCGTCCTGAACGAGAGGAAAAGGACACTTCGAAGACTCGTCACCATAAAACTACAGAAACAGAAACAACTCGACGGCGAAATTACATCCAGCCTACCAATGCAAATAGGTACAAAAGTCCGCCTCCAGTGATATCTCGCATATAACACCGCAAGTAAGATTCCAAAAACTACTAGCAGAACTCCAGAAAAGTGACAATACAGCCAGCACCAACAACCAATGGGACACAACCAACACTGAAGACACAAGTCAACCACAGGACACCACCAGACCAGAAAACACAAACGACTTGGACACCGACCTTACAAATAGCCTTAACAAATAGCCTTAACACCAAAGAAGTCAGCCTTTCTCCTGGAATAAACGAACAAACAACTATCGCCATCAACAATAGAAACAGTTCAGGGAGTCAAACCCTCAGAACCCACAACACACCGATTTCCTCACCTACCCGCAGTCCAAACACATCTACAAGCCAGATTCCACTGATGAGCTGGAACAAAAGCTACGCAGAATTTACAACAAGCTCCACGCCACTATCAGACAACTTGCGCCACGAAAGAAATGGTCCAACATCAGCAACATCGACAAGAAAACAATCAAAGATCTCAAAGAAAAGGACCTCATCTACCTCCCCAGCGACAAAGGCACCAAATTTTGCATCATCCAGAAAGATAGTAATTCCCAAGCGGCGTCAGACCATCTCAACGATTCCAACACCTACCAAAAGGTACCACGCATGACAGCTAAAACTATAGAGAACAAAGTCAACTTAGTTTGGAAGACCATTTGCTCACGAAACAAATTCCCACCATTTGTCGTTAAAAGCTTTGTTGCCTCCAACACCGACCTACCCAAGTTCTATCACTTTATCAAGATGCACAAGACGGGCCCAGATATCAAAATAAGACCTATTGTATCAAATATCAACGGGCCCACACAACGAATCTCGTGGTTGCTTTCGAAAGCCCTCAAACCCCTACTGACAAGAGTTCCAGCACACCTTGAGAACAGCTACGAACTTATCGAACGCATACAAGATGGAGATTCCAACAACAATAAGACACAACCGTACCCATGCAGCCTGGACGTTGTATCCCTGTACACATCCATACCCATCCAAGAAGCCATCGATGACACCGTCAGCAGGATTGAACACAGCACGTTCCATCTATCCAGGCTTTACGTCGCAGAACTGCTCGATGTTGCGCTCAACAACATGTACTTCATTTTTGAAGACCGCATTTTCTGCCAGACCAAAGGCCTACCAATGGGCTCTAGCATCTCAGGCATCTTAGCCATCCTGTTCATGGATAAACTTGAACAAATTGCCCTCTCATCCCACCGCTTCATCAGCCCATACAAACGCTACGTAGACAACATATATCTTCAAACAACCAATGAAGAGAAGGCAAATGAACACCATGAACAGTCTGCACCCGAGACTAAAATTTGAAATTGAGAAACCCACTGCATCACCTATCTCTATCATTACTCGACTTCAAAGTCACTATTACGACGAACAGTGAAAGCTCCTTTGAATTCTATAAGAAACCTGCGAAAAGCCGCTCTTCGTACATCACCAGTCTGCCCTACCAAAGCGCTCAAAGACCATTTTTATCTGCAACGAACGGAGGCGTATACAACAGAGATGTTCAACCCAAATAACATCCAACAAACACGATCGCGATTTCGACAACATTCTACGCCTCAACGGATATCCAGAATGCACTATAGATGAAACTAAACACCCACAGGAACACCAAAGAGACCCCCAAACACAGACAAAAGAGTGGCACTACCTCAAAATCCCATTCATCTCAGACCGACTAAACCGAAAAATCACGGGAATTTTCAAGAGAGAAAACATCCCAGTAAGAATCGCCCACAAGTCCTACACTTTGAGGCAAGCCCTTTCACACAACACAACAGAAAGGAAATGCAACAGACCAAACTGCCCCATCGCAGACACTAATTTATGCCTACAAAGAAACACCGTTTATCAGCTCATTTTATCACGTCATTAGCTTTCACTATGCTAATATATAGTCGCACCTCCCATGTTTAAAACCATAGCGCGAATATTTTATCGTTCTCCCTGATGATGCCGTAAATCGGCGAAAGCTCGGAGTCAATATAGAACCACAGTAGCACTTAAAGGCTTCAATCGATCTATATCCCACACCATTACAACATGCTGCTAAAGGACACATTCAAACGTTTAGCTAAGGCTTGTGTCTGAGGTTTGCGTATTGCCCATTTAAGATGTACTATCTATGCATTATTTCTTTTGTATGCTCCGTAGGAACTACAAAATATTGCCAATGAAAAATAAAACTATAGTTTTATTCATGAGAAAGCTGCAACAAATATACAGTCACTACATGCATTCACTTTCTTTTCAATAATAATGCGAGCTCTCGTAAATTAACTTAACCCCCTATTCTTTTCCTACAATATTCTGCTGTAAAAATTGTAAAGTGAAAACACATGAGAATTTTCTTTTTGCATATTAACTGATTTCAAACGCAGTTTAAACAGCTTTATACATGAAAACTGATAAGAAATCACATTGCCTGTACATTCCTCATAGTTTACAATTCACTTTCATTCGTTTTGGCATAATAATAATAATAATAACAATAATAATAATAATAATAATAGTTATTTGCAAATTATACAGTAAAAACAGGATTAACAGAATCCAATTACAGTAAAACTAATGACCGGTAATCGCTGATTAATAGAAAGTGAAAAAAATAAATTTTAAATAACATAATAACTTAAAATCGTGGTGGCCGGACTGGCGACCACACGTGAAAAGTTAGTCGCCAGCAGACCAAATCCAGTTGAATTGGCGACCCCACAGGTCACAACATCAAGCCCTGTATTATTATCACAGGTGCCATAGAACGCACTCCTGATCTTTGATTACTGCTAGACTGTCAGATGAAGGCCAGCAGTGAGCACTGGAAATGTGGCTATCTTCATCACAAGTGACTAAATCATATGAAAAATGATTATTCTTTGTTTTCATTGATTTTACTTTACTCTCCCTCACAATAGAGAACATCAGTAACCTTTGTTATGATAATAAATTTTGTCTTGATAATTTACCTGGTCCTCATACCCTTGTTTGTTTTGAATTGTAAGAAACATGATAATTATATATAGTTAAATACTCTTCTTTGTTTCGTCAGTTGTGGGTTTTTGCTTCACTGTTATCAAACATCTTTATTGACGACGTTATTGCCAGTCAACGAAAGAACTGCCTTCGAATCCTAAAAGGAAGTTACACTGTTATGAAATGCTCAGATAATAAAGTATAGAAAACGATTTGATATTTACCCAGTGAGTCGGCTAGGTCCACAGCTGACAAATAACTTACACTGGTGTTATGACATCACTATAGCGTATCTCATTAGCGGATAAATTAACTTAATGATCGATTATAGAATTTCTTGACGAAACATTCTTTACAGACTGAAAAGTAATTATGAGGAGTTTGCTTTAAAAAGTATTTGATAAAACATTTCAAAGATGTTTTGGAATAACTGGCTGCACGGAATTTCTTTTTGATCAGAATTCTATAAAGTCTATCCCAAAACAAAATAATGTGATCTGCAACTGTCCTTAAATAGAACTTTTCACAACCTACATGTACAAATGAACATGTACAGTCAAGTAATTAATAAACAGTGGTTATGACATGAAAACAAAGCAAACACAAAGATCTACTTAAAAAAACAATCATTTACATGTATATCAATACACACGTGATAAAGACTGATTTTTTTGTTTCAAATTTTATCAGATACCTGACTTTTATGTTAATATATAAATAAATTAATAACAGTTATCACTGTTAACTCACTATTAATAATTCATTTTAAAACATTAACTACACATTCAGTTTCAGAAATTCCAGGTATCCACAGTGGAGCTGGAACTGCAGCGCTGGTTGCCACGGCAGCTGCTATAGGTGTTGGCGATAAACCTGAAATAACGCTATCTAAAGCCAATGATGATGAAGCTGAACCAAGTGTTAAAGCTAATGGCTCCCCAACAGTTAAAACTAATAATAACGATTCTAAAGCCAGCGTACAACCTTCACTCACTTTGTCGCCAGCACCCATCCAAGACTCCCTAGGGCTTGGTGGTACATGGGGGCGAAAGTCACCTGATTTAAAACATCACTTCCGAAGACACTCTAGCGGCTCATTCATGGGTTAGTAACTACATTTAACAACTGCAGTTAATAAATTGACTTTGCTAGGAAATGTTAATGACACATCAATCTGTGTAAACTTAACATTTTTATTAATAACATTAAGCAGTATTCTGTTGACCATTTTGAATCAAATTAAAATAACTCAGTTCCATATTAACAGATCATTACAATCAATCACCCATTATTACCATGTACTGTTCTTTTTGTTTCTACTGTAGTAAATAATTCACTTTTACCAGTTATCCCTGCCCATGTCTTGACAAGTTTAAAATGTTTTAAATTATTAAAGCAAGATTAAATTAAGTTTTGATTATACTGGAAAATATAACGCTGAATTGAAGTTAATATTACACTGAGCTTCTCATTGTCAATATTGGCTTAAAAATGACAAAATGATGATAAATCTTAATTTCCTTTTAAACTCTAACGTTACAGGGTCAAAGTAAGTAAAACACTATCGATTTCTCTTACATGTATATGCTACAGTACCACATGGGGTCATATGCACATCTGGATGCGTGAACCGCAAGGTCAAAGCGCGTGAAGTGCACAAGGGACATATGAAACGAAAACCATGCGGTACACGAACGAAAACCTAGGTTTAAATTTTACCTTTCAGTTGGTCAAATGCAGGAAAGGCCGACACAATAACATCTAACATGGCATTCTTTGTTATTGTTTTACTTTAAGGTAATTCCCTTGAAATTGTTCACCGTGCTTGTTTGCACATCAGCGGGCTCTTAAAATGGGGTATTTTTACTGGTTGTGCATTAAAAGTTTGAATCACCTTCATACAGAATTAAATCTTGGTTACTTGAAAGGCACAAAGTTTTGTCTTAAATTTAAAGCTTCATTTATTGACATAAGCAGTATTGCTTCATTTAAGCCGTTTTTGATTGCTTGGTTGTGGCAATATTACACTTTTTCGAACAGTTCCGTTTTTTTGTTGGCCTAAATACACCCATTTGGGAACTTTTTTCCGAAAAAAATCAAGTTCTGGTATCAAACTTTTTTCCCCTTTCAAATATGTTCTTCATTTGACTGTTCACCCGAAAGAAAAATCAGGGCTCACCATGCTCGTTTTAGAGAAAAGAGAATTTATTCCATTATCAAGCTTAGTTTGAGGGAAATCTCTTACATCACGTGCTCATGTGTACGCGCTGATTACGCGAAAATCGTGCGCAGTAGGGATGTGCAATGCAATACTAAGGAGTTACCTTAAATGGATTTTTTTCTCACTTTTATAACCTATTGAGAATTGATCAATTAAGCATATTAATATATGGAAACCTGAAAAGTCACAGATGAATGGCTTGGCCATGCATTGACCCTAGTGCGAGCGCCTTATCATTTTATGTCCAAAGTATTAAATATTTCATAACCATGAACTTGTGGAAATCGTCTTGGAAAATTTTCCTCGTGTTTTTTAGTTATGCTGTCATGGGAAATTCAGGAAAACAGGACAGGACTGAACGACATAAAATCAAGCTGAATTGCTTTCTGTCAACTAATTTCTATTGACTGCTAAACTGCTTTTGAAAATGAAGAGTGATCATCGCAGTAAATTTTCCAATGCTCAAAATGGAAAATTTTCTGCCATGATCACTCTTCACTTTCATCTACAACCGCAGTACAAATATGAATTATTACATATATATCTCACATCATTTCACTGCATGGGAAGATATGAACTCAATAAATTGACCTTGCTCCTAATGTGTGGCTTCATAGCTCAGTTGGTAGAGCATCACACCGGTATTTGTGGAAGTCACAGGTTAGAATCGCATTGAAGCCTTGATTTTTTTCAGGCTTCTTCTCTCCAATTGCTTTAATTGGAAAGTTTACTGCGACGATCCCTCTTCACTTTTATCTACAACTGCAATACAAATATGAATTATTTCATATATATCTTACATTAAACTGTTTTTGCTGGTAAATTGTGTGCATATTAATTTTGTCTCTTCCTTGCAGTAAAAGTTCAAAGAAAGTGACATTTTACTACAATGAAGAGACACAAAATGCTTATCCATGTAAGCATTCACTGAACTGTCAATGAACACGATGGAACATTACAAGAAGAATTTTCCTGCCTGGAAGTAACCCGAGTATCAGTTCTTTCTTAGCTACCCCTACCCTCTTGTTAAGAAATACCTGATTCTCAAGTTACTTCCATGCAAGAAATCTTCTTGGAATGTTTCATGCAGTTAATTACCGACTCCATGGTGATCTAATCGCTCCTCGTTGAATATAATGGATTGACAGTGTTCTCACAGTTCACTCGTTCTGACCTTGTGGTTCACACATCCCCATATGCCAATGACTCCAGCCGGTGCTGTACTTCTCTGTATACCACAGTCACAGATGATTCCAAGGCTTTCTGAAAAATACGTAATTTGATGAACAATTGGTCAGGAAATGCGGATGTTGATTCATCATCGGTCCTTTTCACTCCATGGGATGCATAAGTTGAATAAGCAACCTATAAAAGTTTAGTTTTCTGCTAGAAACCTAAAATCTTTGGAAGTTACACATAACCTAATGGAAAGAGCGGATTTTAAAAATTATCCTGTTGATGTGGTAAACTGAGTGGTCACTGAAATCTATGCCCATATAATGTATAGGACAGAACTAAAGCTAATTATTGTCAGTGCTTATAATTCAATGGTCTGAATATTTTTCTTGAGTTGCAATTTCCTAATATCAGGTTGCTATTTTGCTAAAAAACAGTTATTTACTAAAGTACACTACTTTAGAAGCATACAAAATGTACATGTATTTCTAGATGAGTTTTTCTTCAATAGGTAGCATCCCATTTGAATTATTCTTCAGTTTAAACTTTTAAGAATTTCTGCTCACTAGAGAACAAAATGTAAGGGAGTTTTTGCAAGAGTTAACTAAAGATTCCTTTTGTAAGAATTCATAAAACATTTTTTTTGGCAACTTTGAGGATCAATCTATAGTGTGGCTTAGATGTATCTGGAATTCATTTTACCTGCACATTACGTAGCATATAAATGTTGCGTCATGTGTATATGTTGTGGTTTGGTTTTATTATTGGTTTAATTTTTGTTAAACCAGTTTAAATTTTTCAAACTGGTTCATATTTTTAAAACTGGATTGAAATTTTTAAACCAGTTTAATTTTCAATTTTGAGCACAATGTGAGCATGTGTCTTAGTAATTTGGGTTAAGCACTCAAGTTAGTGATTAGGCCTAAGCACTTATTTAGAATGGTTAGCTTTGATGTTAGTTTGGGAACTTTGCATATGACTTAGTAGTTTGGGTTGAGCTCTCAGGTTAGTGATTAGGTCTAACCACTTATTTGGAATTAGTTAGCTTCTTAGTATTCAAGACAAGGTTCAAGTCTGAATAAATTAAAATCTATATGGTTTTTTTGAATAAATTAAAATTTATATGAGGTGGGCTTGGGGTGTTGAACTGATAATTAAAACAAGTGTGAGAGCTCTTGCATCCATTGCTTTCATGGTCAAGTGGTAATGACAGTGGGGGGCAGATCCAGAGGTTGGCAGTTCAAGTCCCAGTGAGTACAAGATAAAAAGAAAAATAGTGAAACTTACTGTTAATTAGTATTCACACTTAATGGGGATTTGGGGGAAGGGGTAGAGGTAGAGTAGCTGGGGGATAGACTAAATCAGGAGTCACTCAGTGAGAATAGGAGAGAATAGGATGGAGGAATAGAAAGAGATGTTTTCTCTTTTTTTATAGATAGTTGACAAAAAAAATCAACCCAGTTTGAAAAATTCAAACTGGTTTGAAAAAAAATTAAACCAAACAGAAAAAACAAACCACGACATATACATTGTACAATCTGTTGGATACTGTAATGTCGAATGGGCAACACTTCCCAGCTCTCTGTTTGCATGTACAGTTGTATCATCCATGCTAAAAATGAAATGAAATCACTGTTCACTTGAGGTAGTAAACATTGCACTTGTAATATCAGTTAAACATCAACTCTATTACCTTAAGTCTAAAAGCTATCTATAGTGATTATTTACACTAGGCCACCAACTAGACCTGTACATCTAGTGTAATTTAAATAGTTAAGGTGTATTCAATGGAAGTGGTTCTTATTAAAGAATGGCAGGGTCAGGTTTTATTCAAGCTAAGAAGACACCTTCAATGAAGCCCAGTTCTCCAATGTAAAATTTAATGTACTGTACAGTAAAGTGGGCAGGTAGTGATTCAAAAGATTGTTGGCAGTGTTACACAGGGGCACAACTAATAGTACTTTGAAGGGGTTAGGTTAAAGTTTTTTTACCATGCCCATTCTCCATTCATCCTTGTTGAAATATTTCTAAAAAAATACTCTCTTCCACCAGGTCTACACAAGGGCTTATACTTAGACAGGTTGCAATGAAAACACATAAGTGAGTTCTTCTGAACTCTGTTGCATTTTTCTCCAACATTACATAAATTCATGAAAACCTAAAGAAACTACATGTACATTTTATGAAGCAGAAAATGCAATATGACATTATGGATATGTTAATACAGCCTTATGCAACTTAGGTATTAGATAGTGCAATTATGTAACCAGAGCTTCATGATAAGGTGTTGTTTCCCATGGCAGCTTTCAAAGTGGCCAATGAACACCCTCCAGCCCATCCACGCTCAAGTTCACAAAGAAAGAAAATGTCAAGTGAACAAGTGAACCTGCTGAATGTCAACTCACAGGTCAAAACAGTCCCCATGGTGTCTATCAGAGAGATCGCTTGCTATCTTTCTATGCTGGAAGGTGGAAAAGTTGAGGACAAGCTTGAATGTAAGCTGTGAATGGAAGTGAAATCATTAAGAATATTACAGTTCTGGATTACACTACATGAATTATCTGTATTTTATATCATGAGATGCTAAGAATGTGCTATTCAGCAATTCAGATGCTGAAAATAAAACAAGGCTACATGATTCTGACCATTTACAGTGCATTTTCTGAAACTGGGGGCTACCCAGACAATGAAAACCAATCAGATAGCAGAACTTAAACAATAGATTCCAACATTTTTAAATCCAGTTGATCAAATATCCAGAACAAAACAATGAAATCTCAACTTGTTCATTGTGATCCTCATGCAACTTTGGTGTCACTTAATTTAGTAAATTGTCAAGCTCAAACTGTTAAGACTTTCATGAAAATATTGTGTTACTTACTAAGATTTTATTGTGCACATCCTGAAAATATCCATACTCTCCCCACAGAAGGGATTGGAATTTCCTGAGGGGTGGGGGGTTTTGTAAGACCCAAAAATTTAAAGAAATGTGTGAAGTTTTATTGGAATTTCTAGAGGGGTGGGGAGTTCTTAGAAAAAGTCTCTTCTGTGGGGGAGGAATGGATATTTTCTGAACTACACATTTTGACAAGTGTGTTAAACTCAGTAGATTGACCATTTTCCTCTGTGAACATACAGCTACATAAAATGTTATTTTTACTTGTCGTCTAAAATTGTAGAATGATATATTTTGACATATTTTTACAAAATACATTCTGCTCTTAGGTTTTTTTTTTTGCTTCTATTTTTACACATCAGCACGCAGTTCTCAGAAAAATTATTGTGTCAACTGCCCCAGCTGCTGTACATTTTGAATTTTGAGATTTCTTTCTGAGTTATCAGTCTATTGAAATAACATCTCATCTTCAAATTCAAATAAATTTCTTTTTTCAGGTTGTACTATCAAAACCTCAATGTGTAAAATCACTCCCCTCCCCATAGATATTTCAAATAAAGAATTCAGGTTACAAAGACATTTTTAGCCATTTTTAATTAGTTAACTTTCAAATTCTCCTGCTTCATGTTTGCTTTTAGCTCCTTTCAGTGGCATCGAAAACAATCCCTTCCAATTCATACATTTCAAACCTGCGCACATGCAAATCTCCTCAGAGACCATTTGAAGGCGTTCTTTTAAACAGCCACGACAATAGATTCAAACCCTACATGCATATCATTCTTTTTAAACCCACAAGTACGTGATTGAGCTTGACAATTTATAAGTGGCACCATAGTCATGTAAGTATCACAGCAAACCAGTTTCAGTTCTCCATCTGATTGGTCATCATTGTCTAGGTGGCCTGGGTTTCAGTGAATGCACAGTCTGTAACAAATGGATTTTATGTTGCCATGTGTCTGTTTAGTAATAGATCACAGGTGACATAAAAATGTGGTAAGAACAAAAATTCTGCACAAGAACCATTAAGCGAGTATATCACAGATGTTTTTGCCACATTTTGACTTTCTCTGTGACCTGTAACTGAACAGATTCATAGCAACATGGAATCTATTTGTTTATATTTATAATAAAGAAAGAAAATAATTTTTAATGGCATCATCTAGATGCATCTATCCTCTAAAAGATCATAGGTAAGAACCAATCAAATGCAAGATTAATTGGGCATATTATTTAAAAGTTTGTGCAGCATGTGGTCTGCAATGTTTAGGAATCTTTGTTTATTATTTCATTCTATTGGTAACAATGGTTGTTCCTTTTCAGTTGTGTTTAGAGTGTATGACAGTGATGGAAATGAGTATCTTGACTCCCAGGTACTGACTGATATTTATTCACTAGTTATTATTTAATAATAATAATAATGATAATGATAATGATAATAATAATAATCATTTTATATTTATTTTTATAATAATAATAACAACAACTTTATTTAAGTGTCCAATGTATTTAGCACTGCTGGTTGTTCCCTTTTGATTCCTTTTAACAGGACGTGAACATTAATAATTTATACAGGAACATCTCTTGCAGGTGTTTTCCATTTTTACCTCATGGTATGATGTAAGTCATACTATGGGGTTTAGGGTTTGGGGTTGAAAAAATTCAATTAAAAATCACTCACTCACTTGTTAGACAATTAATTTATGCATTAAACCTAGATTAAACAAGTTCTCCCATATCTCCCCTCCCCAACAAGTTTGTCTCATTGCTTAAAGTCGCACCATTGTCTCAGTGTATGTATTTGGGGGGAGGTACAAAGGCAAGAATATGTCCAACTACTTGGACAGTTTCAAAATGGTGTCCTGTCCCTTCAAAGCGTGATGGTTGTTTGATGCCAACATAATATTAACTATGATGCCAAACATGATCGGAACCTACCTTTGCGGAGAGAAAAATGAAAAGAAAATTTGCTACAGAATACTCGGCTGCAGAGAAATGGGTGTCGAAGTCCAAGAAGTGACGACAACATGAACGATTCGTGTTGAAGATCCTTTACATTAGTGTTTACATGCGTGAGACCGCGATAATGTTTCACCCACGACCACAAAAATTTCAAAATGTGCGGATTATGAGCTACTATGGGGCCTCTCGAAACTGTTGGAAACAGAGCTGTAGTTGGATGGAGGTTTAGGATGAAAGCAGTATGTTGAAATTAACCGTTTATCATCTGGTACAAACGGTAAGCCTTACTTCCGCTATCGTATGGCATTTGTGTAGAACATGCAACATATAATTGAATAATAAATACACTTTGAGATAATTTTTGCCATTCGTTCGGAACGTTTTTGGAAAATGTCACGTACCTGCATATTACACTTGATGTTGACAAAGTTACATTGTATACAATTTCCTCTTGTTGCTGTCATCATACTTGAAGCATTTTTAGTGGTACATTATGGATTGATAGTCGTGCAATACTTCAGCAGATTGAATTATCTAGAAATCTTTTAATAAAAGCAAAGTAGCAATGCCATCTAGACTTTTTTATTTGTTTGTTTGCTTTTTACCCTGACATGGTAACAGTCTGTGAAAACAACGTATCACTATATTTTAAATGCAAGTACTATAGAAAAGAAAGTCATTTCAGACTTCAGTTTGAAACAACTCATTACCTTTGCAATGCCCCCCCCCCCCAACCCCCCGGGGAGGGATTAGTCCCAGAAAAATTGGAAGGGGATGTGCAGCCTGCTTCCCAAATCCCTTACCCTAGCTATGACCAAAATCTGTGATATTCCCTACCCTATTTATGACCTGACCAAAAATTCGAAACCCTGTTTATGATCTGACTTGTAAATCAAAACCTTGTTTCTGACCAGCGTTACAAAAAGTTCCCATGTTCAGCCCAATATAAAATTACCGTAAACATAATTTGTGAAGGGTTTTTGTTGATTTTTTTATTTTTTCGATAATGTGGCTTCTTAAAAACATACCCATATCGTGACTAGAGTGCAAAAACCATACCCTTCTTATGAGCAAGATGGCTAAAGTCAGCTAAAATTGATACCCTATTTATGACCAAAACAGCTGAAAACCATACCCTTTGTGGCTGCACATACCTACGGTATATATATCCCATATAAGGGAGTGACCCCTTAACGAGGGGGGGGGGGGCTGTCGTGCAGTCTAACATATTTTAATTTGAAGTAACTAACTTAACTGTTCTGCTCTGTAATCCCTGATTGAAACCACCCCACATACATTCTTTTCACTATAACAAGTTAGCTGGAGATTTTACCAAATCTGTGAATTATTTACTTCCCAGGAAGCTTAGTGGAACAGGCAAGATTTTAAAATTCTGCCGAAATTAATGACAACATAATGCTTCAATATCCGAAAAAAAGAAACAGTTATGTACCAGAATTGTAAATCACAACAGTT
>CM042752.1:14409357-14416857 GCA_022496165.2 Catalaphyllia jardinei
CCCTTTAAAAGAACTGTGTAGTTCAATGTAATATTTTTAATGCTCTGATCTCTACCATAAAAATGCATTTCCTATGCTTTGTTCCCGCTCCCCCTCTGTCCACTCCTACCACTTTTACATCTGGCATGTGTCTTTTCGCCATTGGGCCTTATTATATGAATATTTACTTGGTGTACTGTAGTATGACAAAGTAAATAAATATTTTTTGGTAACATTAACATACCAGTTTCAAAATGTTTCTTCAACAATAACAGCCCCTTTTTAAAAGAATAAATAATAGTATTTCACTATGTCTCTACTACAACAAAAGTTTCTTGTCTAAAAACTAAAACTATTTGTTTACCACACATAATGGTATCAATTGAAACAATCATAAACAAACAAACATACCAAAAAAAAACCATTAAAAGGAAAAACGCCCATTTCCAAAGATCAGCAGAGTGACTATTTCTGTTGAGTAACAATGTTCCTGATTTCGAAAAAATGTCAATTCCCTTTCTGAACAATCTTGTTTTCAACAGTAGCTCTCGTTTTGAACTACCAGTAAGTCAATCCCTTCTTATAAACATAACAATCATGCCAATCAACATGTTGCCTACAACCAAAAGTATAAACTTTGCAACAGCAAAAAAACGCCAAATCGCAGGTTACTCAAGGGTGCAAACAATTCATACCATGGGGTTGCTCTAAGGAGCCTTTGATTAGCTATATTATACCAAGCTATGCTACAGTACTTTGTTATCATCTTTAATGAATGACAATTTATTACATAATTATAATTTTAAAAAATTGGTAAATTACTTGTTATAAAAGTGTCAGTTTGGGTTGATCAACATCAGGGCACTTGTCTATGGAGTCTTTACCAGCTAACCACAGATGACATTCTATGATAGCAAAATGGTCTTATTTTATGACTGGTGGCTTGACAGTGATATCTGAATCATTCACTTGATGACAAAAGTCATTTTGGACAATTCATATTTAATGACCACAAGTAGTTAGTGTCTGGAGATGTAAAGAGTCTGATTGTGAGCTGTCAATAAAAGGTACATTTAGACTCTTCAAGGCATTAACATTAACTGCAATAGTCAAGTTTCTGTTTTGTGAACCTTGTGAAGAAGTGGTCATTATTCCGTTTTAAGTATCAAAATCCAAAAAATGTTTGATGATACAGTCTTCATTCTTCAGGCATGGTATCTTGTACTTGATAAATAGATTGTTAAGAGTAGCTTTGGATTTGTCATACATTTAACAATTAGATCATGAGCTCGGGATTTCTCTGAAGGGATAGTTCATGAGGCCGAAGGCTGAATCAACTATCCCCTCATAGAAATAATCTAATTGTTTTAGTAATCAGGATTAGTTGAGTTACGTACTTCCGTTCACTCCACTTCAGTGGACCCAACTGTTTCAGTGACAATGCATCTGTTTATAAGTAGATTGTATCTCCCTCTAGGCTTCTGCTACACCCAACAGATCAAAGTAACTCTTCCCTTCCTCTCCCTGTTTTTATTATTTTCTTACTGAATTGAAAATGAAGATGTACATGGCAGTCATAGTGATTGTAATACTACTCTCTTTCTTGTTAAAGGAGTTAGAATGCATCACACAGCAAATGATGAGTGTAGCTCAGTATCTTGGTTGGGATGTCACAGAACTCAAACCAGTGAGTCAAATTAATTTTACACTTTTTTGTGACATATCATGACTTACGCTCAAGTAAAATCTGTTGAAATTTGTCATGAACTTTATTTGAGGTATATGTTTTTTCAAGATCATCCCGAACATGAGTTTTGGTCAACACATGTTAAGTATGTCAGTAATCTTGTTGTAAATACAGTGTGCATGTAATGTTTGGCCCCGTTATTGGTGATTTTGTGGTGTGTGAAGTCTGGCATGAGACAGTAGTGTGTCCTCTTTTATAACGCATTCACATGCAGTTGTTGCATGACATGTTATTCATCAGCTGTATGGTTCAGTTGACTGCCATGATTGTTTCTCTGTGGCAAACAACAGATCTTGCAGGACATGTTGGTAGAGCTGGACTATGATGCTGACGGACAGATATCATTAGATGAGTGGATCAAGGGTGGACTCACGACCATCCCACTCAGAGTACTGCTTGGCTTAGAAACTGTAAGTAAAATTTACTTTCTTCAACAAAAGATGATTATATACAAGTTTACTAAACAATTACACAGCAAATTTATCTTATTTATGAGTACTGGTTGCGAGAGTTCTGTTAGGCACTGTGAAAATGGAAGGAAGTGGTACATTTTTTTGATGAGGTTTTAATGTAAATTTACCCAGAATTGATTACAATACTATACAATGAAAATTTATCATGCAAGAAAACAAAAAGAAAACATCAGAATTTATCCCTACCAAGGATGGGATTACACATAATTTATATGGTACACGTGTAACAACTGCTGTTTCAAGTATTCAAGTACCTGCACACACAGTCAGTTAAATGTATATTGTATTTACAACAGAAAGAAAATCATGTCCTGCCATGTACTTATAGTTCTTTGTTACATGTCAACAGCAAATACGAGATGATGGTCATCATCAGGTAAGAGTATACAGAGCTGGAAATTGCTCTTTTCATTTCCTGAATTTGCAGTGTCTGAACAATTCACGACTGGCAATAATGCTTTACACAGACCTGTGTAGACTTGTGTCTTTGATTGACTATAAAAGAGAGACATCTATTATTCAGCTTGCAAGTAAACTTACATTTAGAACATTATTTAAGAAATAGAAAACATGTATTGTGTTTCTGTCGAGTTATAGAAACACGAGTGGAAGTTTGGGAGAACAAGAAATGCTGTGGGCACATGCGAGTATTTCCACAACTTTTTTTGAGTTCTCCCAAACTTTTATGAGTGTTTCTATTTAACAATTAGATTATGAGCTCGAGATTTCTATCGCGTGATAGTCGACAAGGGCGCAGCCCGAGTCAACTGTCACGCATAGAAATCGAGAGCGAATAATCTAATTGTTTTAGTATAAATCTACTAGTCGTTCAAAACTTTATCTAAATCGTCTTCACAGGCACTTCGAAAACGCCAAGAAACGGCCTTCATTTTGCCGACAAGAGTACACTGCTACGCTACTATCTATCACATAATAGATAGTGAGTAGCGTAGCCAATCAGAGAACGGCATTTGTGATAGAACGCTAGCAGATTTATACTAAAACTGAATAGAAGCTCGGAGAATTTTTTTAGAAAACACCGCTACGCAAAAAGGGGAAAAAACTTCTTTACATTGATCATCAAAGTGTAAATTCTCTTTGCTCTCGCCATCATTCTGTTAACAGCTCATGCTAGTTCTGTGTTTCCTTTGAGTTATAGAAACACGAATTTTAACCCGGCGATAAGCATGCATATTTTCTTAGGGCTGTTTTCTGATGTATTCTATGACATGCGCACTTATTTTTTTTATCTAGTCTGTTGGTACAATGCTGATTTTGATAATTTAACATTGTTTCTTTACAGTGGCGCCAGAAACATTTTAGCAGACCTGCATACTGTAACATGTGTCATAACGTGCTGAACGGCTTTGCTCGCAAGCAAGGTCTCCAGTGCTTATGTAAGTAATTTCAGTGTGAAATGTTAAAATCACAGTGGAACCTCGTTAGTCCGGTCACCAACAGGCCACAATATTAAATGACTGAGCTTTTGTTCACACCAAAATAAAGCGGCAGTAATAACAAGATGGCCATATTAATGGGGTGACGATAAGGCAGGGTGTCACTATATATGTTTGAGTTGTTTTTCAGAAGGTTTATCTCTTCCCTACTAGATATCCTGCATCATCAGTTATGTAAATACTTGAATCACTTTTGAATACAAACAACGTAACTTACCCCATAAAGTCTGAGCTTTGTCTGATAACTAAACATCTTTTATCCAGCTCTTACCTGTATTCAGCAGTATAGTCTTAAAATTATGCGAGTGACCTGTATTGTTCATACTCACACGAAGAACCTACCAGAAGATATAGTAGTTTCTACAGTTTAACCTCCGGTTTTCCTACCAGTAAATATGAAAAGTTTTCAAGTCAAGTCACTACAATATTATTTGGAACTCTTTTAAGCCGCCACCTCTTGTAAGTGACTGGGACCACTTTTAGAGCTAAAAGTTTGAAATTCTCTTTTGTTTTTAATCTCCTGTAAGTGACCAGTTTACTGATAACAGAAAGAAAAATGGATAATAAAGTGTTGTAACATTGTTGTATTCCTGGATAGCACAAGAGACGGAAATTTCTCAATGGGAAGTACTGTGTTTTTCTTGAAATTTACTTTTTATGTGAATAAAACATTTAAAATATGGGTAAGTCTCTGCAGTTGCCATGTGTTAATGAGGCATGATTTTGATGCACATTGGTCAAAGCTCTCACAAGTAACCACCTCTGAGGTTCAGTGGTATAAATAATCTTGGGCCCTAATTCAACATGTTATTTTCATTAATTCATGTAGTTTGCAAGTACACAGTGCACGAGCGATGTGTTCAAAGAGCACCAGCATCTTGTATTAACACTTATGTCAAGTCATCAAGAAGGAGTGGTAAAATGGTAAGTCTTGAGTACTTATTATTTCTTGCTTCATTCGCTTTAAAAATATTATTGTGAAGGTACAGCTTTTAAGGAGCAAAGCCTTTTCAAGATTTCATGAAATGGCTTGCCCTTAAAGGGAACTTCCACTCTTACAATAAGTTGGCTTTGAATTGTTTGAAGTAATTACTAAATCTCAAATTTTACTGGAATTCAAGAGAAACAAAAATTGAGTTAAGGTTATCACCTATTTTCACTTATAAATTTTCCGTGCACCGCCATTTTGGATTTTGTTACGTCTTGTGGTAGCGGCTATTGTTAGGAAGCAGAGCATCCTTTGTGTGAAACAATTGGGCAACCATATGACGTCATGTAATCCAAGATAGTGGCACGCAGGAAATTTAAGAGCAAATATAGGTGATAGCCAAACCCTGTTTTGCCTGACACTGATACCTCATCGCTGGGCTTTCTACCGCAATTTGAAAAAAGGACAGTGTTTCCTACAATTAAACATCCGTTTGCTCTAAGACTGGAGGTTTCCTTTAATAAAGATAGCTAACTGTCGTAGTGCCTTTCCATACTGATCTGAAGTCATTACCTGATAGGCCTTAACAAAAAGGTAGGTGAATAGTTTAAATGCAAGATTATCTTTGACTGGCTTAATGTGGTTGTCCAAGTGATTGTATTTTTAAAAAGGCTTGTATTTTGGTGACTTGTATCTTGACTACCTGAGAGCAAGTCATGTTGTCTCTTAAAATGACTTGTGTCCTAATTGTCAGTCAATGGCAACAGTCCTTTCAAAGACTTCTCTAACCTAGATGATTATGCTTTGCAAACATGCTGAGAAAACAATGCCAACCATGGACTGGCACATCCAACGGAAAAAGTTACAATACCCTTTTGGTTCTAACAAAAGTCGTGTTGTATCAGCAGTTTGTACAAGCACTATTCTCTGACCTTTCTCTCCACACATAACCTAGAGCTTTCAGTTGAGACGTATTATATCAAACATGAAAGTCCTTGTTCGACCACATTTCCAAACACTGACAACAAAGTTGACAATATGATCCATAGCAGAGTTACGGGTATTTTTCATAAACTTTGGGTTGATTAGAAATGTGATTAAGCACTGTCTTGAATGATTGATATATCTTCTTAATTGAATCTAAAACCCAAGAGGAAATGGTGAAATCAAGATGTATAGAAATCTCTGTTAATTAATATCAGATACCTAAACACCATCAGGGTCACGATTTCCTTCGTTTAAATTTGATGAATTCTTATTAACTTTTCGAAAGATGATTTCAAACCTGCACTATCACAAAAATTATTTGCTTGTAAGCAAAACATTTTGTGTTCATTTCTATGCAAATTATTTGTTTTTAATTCTGCAGAGCATGGATCATCACTGGACGGAAGGGAACTGTCCAGGAAAGTGTTTTAAGTGTAGTAAAACTGTCAAGAGTACCAACTGTCTGACTGGATTACATTGTGCTTGGTGTCAAGTCACAGTGAGTATATAACATCCTTTGTGTCTTTTTTGATTGTTGTTGCTGTTGATCTCCTAATATTTATATTCATATAGTAAGGTTACGCAAAAGGAAGGGCAAAATCCCTACATTTAAATTCTCTTAAATGCTTTCATGACACAAGTGGCATCTTTGATTGTACGAAAACAGTAAAGAATATTCTGATACTGAACTTTAAACCAGATAAGCTAATCTTGAAATATTTATATTTATTAATACTTTAGGTTCATAACAAATGTGCAACTCATGTTGTCCCAGAGTGTAACCTTGGAGAGCACAGAGATCACATTCTACCTCCAGTATCTATATCACCTGCTGGTGGTCTGGTATGTTATAAAAATTCAGAGGTTATTATTCAATTAATTAGTTTTATATCAATGTAAATAAAACATGGTGTAGTATAATATAGTAGTTTTGCTTCCTAGGGTATAAAACTTTGTTTACACTAGGCAGAAGCATGATTACCGGTAGTCTGATCACAAACGAAACTTGTTTCGTGATGAAAAGTGTTCACATCAGACAGTGCATTACACGAATCATGGTTGAGACATGATTATTCTGAGCATGATAGAAACAACCTCGCGATGTAGTTTCAATCACGATTAAACCAAACATGTTCAAAATGGCAGATGGATGTGGAGAAGAGGCGAGTGCCCAAAACAACCAAAATTGGGGCTTCTATGAGGCTAAATGTCTAGTTAAAATATAGGCTGATGAAGAAATACTACGGGAATTATCAACGATTGGGAGAACATTGCCACAAAAGTTAATGACAAATACGGGTATCACTGGTATAAACCGACATCTGATGTGAACAGTTCAATAACAAACATGTTGAGGCAAAACATGTTTTCTTGAAACTGTTTATTCTAATCATGTTTCGGCTTTAATGTGAACACAGCTTTAGTAAGGTAGGAGTTTTACTTTCGGATGAAGAACCATTTTATCTTCTGTGGAAATGCCAAAATAAAGTCAAACCATGTAATTCCCATTATAAGGTGTAGGTTCATTTGGCCATGCTATATAGATTTTTTCTGAAAGCAGTGTTTGTGTACAAGAGTGAAACTAAGAAATGTAAACTCACTCACCTGGTCAACTGGGTATAGCTCAGCTCCTCCAGGTTCACCCTCCAATAGTCACACAAAACGTCTTGCACCGAGATGCTGAAAAAAATGTTGATATTAACTTCTTAGTATATACATGGTGATATGTTATAAACTGTTTATGGCTTTAAATTTTACAGGACAGGAAAAAAGACAACTCCACCCCAGAAGCTCATAGAAAAAGGACAAACTCTTATGTGAACTTTGAGGGAATGCCAATGCAGGTTAGATGAATTTTACACAATGTGTACTATTCTAAATACTAAGGGTCAATCTTAATAGTGCACCTGTCTTCATCTACGCTTGAAG
>CM042752.1:14419357-14432531 GCA_022496165.2 Catalaphyllia jardinei
ACTCACTCACTCACTCACTCACACTCACTCACTCACTCACTCACTCACTCAACCTTGAACCTTTGCCACACGTTATCTTAGCTGTGGTCCTTACGTCCCTTTTTATAAACACGTAATTTCTTCTCTCGATGTTACTAAATTGTCCAGGATACCATTACTGGAGAAATGAGAAGGTCATTTACCAAGGATTGTTGTCTTTCATTTTTGTTTGTTGATAGATAAATTACAGATGAAGAAACCACCTCCAGTAGCTGTGTTACCTCTTGGTGAGTATTGATAAAATCTAGACAGACTTATCAAGATTATCACGCAAAAAACTGTTTTGATATTGGTTATTAAAGACTTTTATCCTTTTATCACAAGACACTGAATTTGGTGCCTCTTGTTACCTTATTTTATTTGTCCACAGGAACCGGAAATGACTTGGCAAGGTGTTTAAAATGGGGAGGAGGTAATTACTAACCACGGAGCATAGCATTCTGTTTTACCTGAGAGTTTTACTTGGCAGAAACCGTTGAAAAACAGTTGTACTTCAGATTTTGTATTGGTTATTGTGTGTAATAGGAAATTATACTCTTGGGTGTGGTTAGCCCAGTTTTGGTTGAAAACGTTTTATTTTTTCCTCAATCTTGTAATTGGGTAAGACTTTCTAAAATTCCTTTCTAGCAATACTTTTCACCACTTTTCCATTGTTGTATAAATAGAATGCTATCCCTAAATACAACTATCACCGACATTTCTTAAGTTCACTGTGGTTTATTGTACGTCACCTTCCAGGTTATGAAGGAGGAAGTATCTCCAAAGTGTTGAGTCTGATTCAAAAGAGCACGGTTGTAAGTCTTGACAGGTATTTATGCACACAATTTAACGTGCAGTTAAATAGTGTTCTTAGTTCTTAGCTCGTAGCTGTGGTTGGATTCAGAGTTCAAATCCAACTATAGCCGATCGCTATAGAACTTCAAGACTCCAAAACCTTTGTAACGCGAACTTTATCATTTCTACTGAGTAAATCGTGTACACATTTTCAACGGTGTCTTTAATTCTTATCTGAATCACATTTCTGGCCCGGAACTGCAAGGTAAGGACACTGATCCGCAAACTTCAGAGCTCAATACACAAGGGTATTAAACCAAAAAACTCGCATCCTAAAAACTAGCCAAAATTAACATACCTAACCGAAAAGAAAAAACGCACGTGAGAACGAAAAAATGCATACACTCAAAACTAATTATTCGCTACACCAACCGCGGGTCAAAATACTGATTGGTGTTGTTATTCCTGGTTTTCACTACAAATGCAATGTAAGCACAAAGCACAAGTTCAACGCCCTGTAGTGAAGACGCCAATTACACATGTACAATAACGCAAGCATTCATAGAATGAATAATTGCCTTATTTTCGGTTCCATGCCTCCTCGAAAAAGTAAAACAACGTGGAGAACTTTCGCTTATGCTAATGCTGATGTTTACAGCAGCGCATCTCACTTGACATAAGCATAAGTACAAGCATAAGAAGAACAAAAACCTTTTTTGTTCTGCTTATGCTTGT
This sequence comes from Catalaphyllia jardinei, assembly GCA_022496165.2. NCBI lineage: Eukaryota > Metazoa > Cnidaria > Anthozoa > Scleractinia > Caryophylliidae > Catalaphyllia > Catalaphyllia jardinei. The sequence continues at coordinate 14,420,906 of CM042752.1, forward strand.
GTTGTAGCCGTCCTTATGCTTATTTTTTTGCTTGTGATTATGTCGTAGTGAAGATCATGCTTTACGTCACTAAACTCATTTTCTAGCCATAGATTTGCAATAGATATCAATTATTGATATTTACCGAGCCGCGAAGTCAATAATTGTTTTAGTATAAACCACACGATGATTGTTTTAGTATATACCACACAAGCTGAATAACTAGCGACAATATACCGACAAATGGTCGGACAAAAAAAATTCGCGCGCCGCGTGATGCATGCCCGAATAGCGGTAAGCGAATTTTTTATTGTATAAATAGTTCCGTCTCGCCGTCTTAACCACAAATAAATTTTTTGCAGGCACTTGTTAAGTTGCTGCGATGTCATTTCCTCAGTGATGAGTAAATTCCTCTTGTTGTTGAAACCAAGCTGTAATTAGATGTTTCATTGTTTACATTGTAATTTTAGTGCTCGACAGTTTTCGTAAACAAGCCATTGTATTCTGATTTTTCGCCTTAGAATATTAGGTTGGGGAGATAAATAACTTACCATTAAGTACTGTGTACATCAAAATTGCTGCCCTTTTTTGTTTTTTAGTACAGCCTCGTCGTTCACTGAAAGAATTTCCTCTTCGGAAACCCAAGCGAAACGGGAAGCCATTTTGTTTTTCTTCTGCTGCTCGGAGGTGAATAGTACTTGGCTAATCACCTCCGAGCTAGCCAATCAGCGCGCGCGAAAAGTGCTATTCACTTGTGTGGTATATACTAATTCTTGTTTTTAAAAAGGTTCGAAAGACAACTCGGAATTTGCCTTTTCTGTTTGTCTATACCTACTTTGCTAGGAATAACATTAAAGGTAGTCTAGACCACAGATTATAAAAAGAATAAAAGTGTTTCAAGGTGTCATAGAGTCCAGAATTAAGGTGGTAACTCTTTTGTCAGGGGAAGTCCATTGAAAGAAAGTAGATAACCACCAGATGTTGTATTTGTCTGTATGCAACTTATTGAGAAATCATATTATGGTCGCTTTTTTCTATTTTACCTGCGATAACCTAAATAAGAAAGCATCTGAGCTATATAAGTTACAGTGTAGGCTTGAATGTCGCCAGAAAAGACTTCAACACCAACTTTACCACTCTGTTTCTTATAGTGTACCGTTAGTAGTCTTTCAACTTGGTAATCAATTGCAAAACGTAAGGTAGTCCTATCGCGCGATTTTGCATTTTAACATTTCCGAGAGCTTTAATTGGTTCATTACAGCCTTCAGCTTCAATGATAGAACCAAACTTTTGTTTTGTCGTTAGTTATCATGTTAGAAATCACAAAAACGCTTTGTTGGAAATATTGTTTTGTACCAGCAGGACAGGCCATAGAATTGGTATTCCAAACTGCTTTTTCCATATTTGTTGCAAGTATAAGTGAAGTGTTATAAACGTAAATTCTTACCCTCTCTTTTGTGATCAGGTGGTCAGTGTCATTCAAGCAAACTAACCGAGAGGACATGGGAGACCCACCCCCTCTGGATATCATTAACAACTACTTCTCCATCGGAGTGGTGGGTTTGGTCTTTTTCAATTGAGTGGTAAAAGTAATCAGGCAACCACTTTGGTTTTGCTTTTATTATGGTTTGAGATCAACTGAGTAGTGTAAAGGTCGGCACACCGTCACTAAGGGACTTGTCGCAGGGACTTGCTGCGGGGACCAGTCCCTACTGTGTACTCGTATTTTGCATCGAAATTCTAGTCGCAGGGACCACATGTGTGGTCCCTGCGACTAGCCCCACGAATTGGGCCGCCACGAAGCTCTTCGGAACGTCTCACAGGATTGGTTGAGAAAATTATATACAAACAATGGTAACAATAGACCCTAGCCCTAAAACAATAGAGCTTCGTGACAACAAGATCCAATGAAATTAGAGGTTCTAGAGAGCTTCGTGACAATAGCACGAATTAAGCTGGTTTGATTTCTGGGACTAGTCGCATAGACCAATAGTCCCACAAATCGGTCAATTTTCCAGTGTGTACACACTAAGGAACAAGTCCTTGCGACATGTCCTCTAGTGTGTTAAATAATTGGTTTGGTTTTTGTTTTACGGCACTCAATTGAAAGCTGCTCTTAAGAATAACTTTGGTTTTACGTAGGTTAATATCCACTGAAAATGGTGTGAATGTGAGTGCAGTTAAGGATTTACACCACGCGGGAGTGATATTTAAGAATTCTCTCGAAATTTAATGGTAAAGTATAAGTTTGGCAGTGAAATAAGAAAGATGTAATGTTCACCATGTCATGAGCGTAAGATAGACAAAATCTGAAGGGATTCACCCCAAGCACTCTCGGCGCGAAGGAATGAGTACCGTTTTTTCCTGTGCTGCATATATGTACGTCTAGTATCAGTAATGTCAAGAAAATTTTGGGTGTGATGAGTTTTTTTCGCATCCGTAAGATGATTGTAGGTGTGGCAGATTTATGTTTACGCGGTGTACAATGTAGTATGAGGCTTGTCTTGTCACCGATGATTTCGTTTGGACTTGATTATAACATCAATTCCTGATCCCAGCACTGCTTATTTCTTTTAGCTCGAATCTCTCGTGTTACATCACACTCTTTCCAGCTATTTTCTGATTGTTCGTGTGTTTCTTTCAGGATGCGTCTGTGGCACTTAAGTTTCACTTACAGAGAGAAAAGAACCCTGAAAAGTTTAACAGCAGGTAGTACCTACATAACTTACCAAGAAAATTGAGTATAGAGTGAAAGTTATTTTGAAAACCGTTGCAATATCATGTTGTTGTCTTAAATCAAATCCAACAATTTAGCAATAATTATGGTGACATTTCTGATTTTGCTGTAATCTGAGTAACCTCGTTTGCATCTCATGGGCGCCGTAAATTCTTTGGCAGAAGTCTTCGCAGAAAAAAAAAAACTTGTAGCTTCACTGTGTAAGAGGCAGGTTTGGATCATCAATAGGAACAAGGCCACTTAGTACCTGGTTATGAATAAAATCTCTTTTTTTTTCTTTCTTTTTTTCTCAGGTTTAAAAACAAACTTCGTTATTTTGAGTGTGGAACATCAGAGACACTTTCAGCGACATGCAAGAATTTACACGAGGAGATTGAAATTATAGTAAGTTATACACCTGGACTGGGTTGCTCAAAACCCGATTAAGCTAACCCAGGGTTAGCGAGAATTTTGATTTCAGTTTTCTAACTTTTTGATGAAGTGTCCTGTCTACATTGTTTGCCCTTCACTTTTGAGCTGTGCAGTAATCGCAGACTACACCAGACATTCGAGGTGAAAACCACTTTCAGTAAACAAGAAAAAATAATGCTTCAGGTAACAGTTAATCCTGGGTTAACGTTAACCGGCTTTCGAACGACCCGGCCCTGTTGTTGTATCTGTGGAATATTTTCGGTGAATTAACTTAAAACGGCGTTTGTTTACAGCGGAAGGAAAAGTCACAAACTAACTGGTTGTAGGTCGCTCTGCTATGAAGGCTGCCACATTCGTTTCCTATTCAACTTGGCGGAGTTTGCACCAGGGCCGAGTTGTTCGAAAGCCGGTTAACGTTAACCCAAGATTAAACGTTAACTGCAGCATTATTTTTTCTTGCTTAAAAATGTTTTTCACCTCTAACGTTTGGTGTAGTTTGAAATTGCTACAGCTGAAAACTGCAGGGCAAACAATATAAACAGAACACTTCACCAAAAAGTTACAAAACTGAAATCAAAATTCTCGCTAACCCTGGGTTAGCTTAATCGGGCTTTGAACAACCCGGCCCTGGTGACCATTTTTGCAATGACCTATTCAATTCACCCAGCTACTCATGACATAAAGTGTTATTGTTCCTGTGCAAGATAAAGACCCCGTCCACATTACGCGGTAGGCCTAATCGTACAAATAAAGCAACTTTTTCAAATTCCTCCTGCACAGTATGGGTGGAGCCCAAGTGTAAATCAGTGGAATGTTTTGGGGTAAAATGACATTTGATTTTCTCAGTGTGATGATACGCCATTGGACCTCCCTCAGCTGGAAGGTATTGCTGTTGTGAATATTCCCAGTGTGTACGGTGGAGCGAACCTCTGGGGTGAAACCGACAAGAAGAAAGCTAGACGGTCACGTGCTAAGTCAGGCGGCAAAGGCAACGACTTGGAGTGGGCAGTGCAAGGTGTGTTGTCTTCTCCAAATAGTCTCTGTATCAATTCTAAGGCGTTGTGCGTCAAATGCCGCGATGAGGAGTGATGATGACGGTGATGTTGTCAATTCTACCAGGTTCACAGTTACTGTACCTGCACTGCGAGTGTTTTAATGTTACTTCAGCTACTCTCCCATCACAGGCCAACCTCGTTGCCATCTTCCAATCCTACCTGAGGTAGAGCGGGAAGATGAGAGACCCTGGTAACGAGGTTGATCACGGGTCTCCCAGCTAACTATGATTCATGTTTGTTTTTCGTTCTTTTTTGTTTAGACATAGGAGACGGGCAGCTGGAAGTTGTTGGACTTGAAAACACTCTGTTTGTTAGTCAGATTATAGTTGGTGTAAGAGCGCATGGTCTAAGATTAGCTCAGTGCTCCTCGATTGTAATAAGGTGAGTGTACTGTTCATAGTAATCGTCGCTTTTCAGTGGCTTCTAAGATAGGATAAAGTCATAAGTCGTTACAAACATTAAGGTACGCAGACTCCCCTTCTTCTGTGTTTGGCACTGAATCGTTCAACTTTGTTTCTCTCTGGTGTTGCTAGACAAGGGACCTGTTAGAATAGTTCTATTGATTTCTTGTTAATTCTCCGAGTGAGAGTGATTTTCTTTCATTAGAACCAAGAAGCTGTTTCCAATGCAAATTGATGGAGAGCCGTGGATGCAGCCACCAGCTGAGGTAAGCAAAGTAATGTGAAATTATTACACCGCCGGCGATCCAGTTGCGTTCCTTTTTCAGTATCTTGCATTATTATTCCACTATTACGTTTGCAAGTGAAGCGAGAAAGAAGAATAGAGAGGCCGTAGATATCTTTGGGGAAAAATGGACTTATTAGACTCGTCCCCCTGTTATCGCCTTGTTATCAACAGCAACACCAATAAAATTTGAGCGATAAATTGCTTTTTTTAATTGATTACAAGTATCAGTTTGCAAACAACAACAACACACACACCTGTTCGTGTGTCGAGAAATAGACGACTTCTTCAACTCCAACATTAGCTGCTAAGAGTGGAAGAAAGCCGAAATCGAGCAGTCCTTCCGATTTTTGTAGGATATGAGCTAGTTCTTTTGCTATTCGCGGAGAACATATTCCGAAGGTGTTACACGGCGTGGCACTCGTCTACCACAATGAGCGTGACACAATTTTTTAGCGGGTTGTCTTTCGAAAACAAACTTGTATTTCGCTTTGCCAATCAGCAGAAGCACTTTCTTCTTTGTTGACAAACGATGTAGGGAATCCTAAGCACTTTCATCTTTTCCAATTGTTTTCAACATTCGCACATTTGCATTTCTTTTGCCGTTGCGTAGAGTTGATAGACTTTACTCAAACCCGGTTGGCAAAATTGCAACGTCTTTCGACCGAAGAAGATTTCAACCAATAGGAATTTTTCTGTTTCTGGAGAAACGGGGAATTCACTTCTTCCAAAGATGTCTACAGCCCCTCTTTTTTTCTTGGTCCCCACCCCCTACCCGGTCAAGTCTTCCGTTTTGCGCTGTCGCCGTCTGGCGATTCCCTCCGCGCGTTCAACGATCAATTTTTAAATACGAGAAAATAAAGGACTGTTAGATCAAGAGAACGCGCAAAATAAATACATGTTATTGGGGTGCTGGGAGATCTAGTAGCAGATAGCGAGGAAATTCGTCCAGTGTACTGCACAGAAATTCTCTCAAATACAGCAAAGATCAGAGAGGTAAACTCGACTGCGATTGACTCAGTTTTTACTTAAAATTGCACAGAGAGAGACGCACAAGATTACGCGCCATTACAGCACCGAGCTACAAACAGCCAAAAAACTCTCACAACTTTAAAAAACTCAATTGAATTTACCTACGGTGACTTTCCTTGCCATCTAAAGGTGAAAAGAGATAAACTTGAGTTGATTAGTCGTTTATGGAAGGTAAAAATGGCGAACGATTGACGATAACCAGTTATTCGTTCACGAAAATAGATCAACTCGACGGATTCCGCCCGCTGTGGTCCAGATGAGAAATTTCCGCCCGCATTAGGAACCAGTCAGATTGCAGGATTTGTTGAATTCCGCCCGCTCAAGAGCTGAGAAAAGATAAGTGCCTGTATGGCACTGTAGAATCGTATTTATTTTTTTTTGTTATTCGGAAGCCATTATGCGATTGCTGGGAGTTTTGGCCGAGCCGTGTAATTCAAAGACTAGAGGCTGAATTCTAGAAAATGACGTATTTTTCCTCATCCCGCGGGGCTCAGAAAATACTACGCAACTCACAAAATATCCGCGTGTGTTGTATGTTAAACTATCGAATAACGTGTATATATTTGTGCTCCAGCGCAAGTATCTCAGGATTTTTGTACTTGTTTTAGATCGTTGTTTGAACCTTTGCCGAGTTGAGTTCGATAGTACTGTATAGTTATCAAACAAGTTCAAGGTCCATTTGACTCCAGATCGGTGTCTTAGTAGAGCCCTGTTCCGCGTAATAAAAGGTTGTGCACACAATGTGTTCACTACAGGTGTCTACAAGTTAGTTGCACCCTAAGAAAATAAAACATCGCGCGTGGATACTTGCTTTTAACCTTGTTCTAGAGGACTCTTTCTCGGAAGCCTGTCTGTAATCATACTTCTTGAGAGAAAAAAATATATATGTTAGTGACGCCGAACAATAATACGTCAGAAACACAGTTATTTCCTTTGAAGACGGCTTTGCTATTTAATTTCGTGTTTATTATCTTGTCAGATCTTGATCACACACAAGAATCAGGTTCCAATGCTTCAAGGTCCCCCTCCTGTCAAGAGCTCATTCTTCTTCAGGAGAAGACAAACTCGAGACCCTGAACTGGAAAGTGAGATCTAGACTGAGTGTTTAACCACCCAGCTCTTGTTAATCCGAGACAGATAATTTATTGCCTTATTTTATTCATCAAGCAGAAGATATTTTAACAGGCGGCAGATTGATAGTTACCATGCCATCTCCGCCACGTTGTACCCAATCACAATTGGGACAGGTAACATGTATTGCGTAAAGTTTTACTTAGGCTATGTTCACATAGGACCAGTTCAAATGGACTTCACCCAAAAACCGTTCATGCAGGACCTACATGGGTCCAGGCCTGACCGGTCCTCCTTATAAGTAGGGGACTGGTCCCGTGTGAACGCATGGACTGGTCATCTTGGAACAGAACCATCTGTGGCCGATCCAGTGTGAACATAGTTATAGGTTTTTTGGTCGCCCCAAGGAAAAGAAAGAGTTCTTTGTTTTAGAATTGTAATAGAATTCTTATAATTATTGTGTTGTTATTTTTAAAATAACGTCAGTGTTTGTATCGCCACCAATTGGCGAGAGCTCGTCAAAGCTACAATGTTAAGCGTTTGTGATAATATATCTTGTCTTCTCGTCACGTATTACGCTGATAATTATAACATCTTATTAGCGCATGTTCATGCTTTTAATTTATTTAGTTATCTATCTGTTACGACCCCATTACAATTACAACGTTGCCAATCACAGCGTCCATTTATAGTGAGGGTAAATGTTTTAAGAAGAAATGAAAACAAAAGAGCTTGTATTTAATTAGTGTTTAGAATTTTAATGGGTTAATGTGTAATGCTCAGTGTACAAAAGAGACATATGCTGTTGATCAGCGTATGATTGACACCAGGAGCCGCCGCTCTGCTGCGTGTCTGTTGTTATTTATTGTTTGTTCACGTATGAACATAAACGCCATAGATAGGTAGAGAAAAGAATCAATTGATGACGAGTTAAGTAACACCATGGGCACATTTAACCCTTTCGTTCACGAGCTTGAAATCAGTACTGAGATTATTTACGTATTCTTTCTACCTGTCAATTGGACAGTGTATGAGTATCTTGAGGAGAAAAGAGATATTGATCAGATTTGTGAATGGAATGGTTAAAGCAGCTGAGTGGTGCGTATTATGATCAGTAGTTAGTGTCCGACACAAGTCTTATATTCCCTGACTTGCAGTCGAAGCTAAAATAGAATATATAAATACAAGAATATAATAATCCTTTCAAAGTTCCAGTCCTATGTTTATTTCAATACACAGATCTAATGCTAAGAAAGGTCGTGAAGTAACGAGTTGCTTGCACGAGGGAAAAATGGCTCTCGTCACGTACGGGTATTTTGCGCGGGGCATGGAACGACCGAGCTGCGAGAGACGTCTGTCTTTTCAACCTAAGTAGCCGATTGATTAGCGAGAAACTGGCGATGGACCTTTTTTTTACCGTCTTGATTTCTAAGCACATGGAGGGAGGAGTGCTGTCATTGGTTGGTTTCTCCTTAATACATGTTGATCTCCGAATGATATAAATCAAAGTTTTTACACGGATCCCACATTGCAGTGATTTTTTATCTTATTTTTTAGCCATCTTTTGGCATGTCCTGATGTCTTAATGTCAGTACAACTTATCAAAGTATCTCTGGGGAGATGAAAGTTAATGGCAGTGCCCCTCAAAGTTGAAGATCGCTATGTCACAATATCAACCTGTTTTGGCTGATAACATGCGCCAATCTTTTGAGGTAACTTTTGTGTAGGAAGCCATTAGCCTTGTCAGCTATGTTGCTTTTCCCTGATGGTATTTATTTCGACGTGTTCTTCCTGTGTTGCAACTTTCTCGGCAAGGTAATATAACCCATATAAAGTGAAAGTAATATATAGTAAAAGAATTAGATTTGTTGCTATTTAAGCATTCGTGAACTGAAGGCTTTAAATGAACTGGCTTGCATACGCACTGCATTTTTGGCTGTTTTGTGAAGATTGTTTCTCATATGGTAACGATTATTCCAAAACACGAAATCTTGTCACGAACAGTGTGTGATCTATTGTAAGTTTCTGTTATTCGTATCTTATTTATTGTAACGTGCACGAGATTTTCATTTGGTGTTTAGGAAATCGTTGTCGCTTTTGTCACCCCATATTCGCTACTGAAGCACTCTTTCTACTGTAGCGAGTGTAGAGTTTGTCTCCATGGAGATGTCAAATAGAGATGATTTTTCTGTGGCTCCCGGCTGCAGGAGGAGAAACTCCAAAACAAGGCTTTCCTGTCATGTTAAAGGAGCTCAGTCACGGAATTTTGAGTTACTTTGGCCTCGTGCGATATCACCTTTTTAGAAAACAGTCCTAAGAAAATACGAGCGCTGATTGGTCAAAAAGTGTGTTTCTATAACTCGATGGAGACACAGAACTAGCACGAGCTGTTGAGGTAATGATGGCGCAAGCAAAGAGAATTTACATTTCGATAATCAAAGTAAACAAGTTGTTTTCCTTTCTATCGCCGCGGTGTTTTCTAAAAGAAATAGAAAACATGTTCTCCGTGTTTCTATCGATTCAGAGAAACACTTGTGAAAGTTTGAGAAAACTGGAAAAAGCTGTGGAAACACACGCCTACGGCTCGTGTTCCCGCAGCATTTCTCGTTCTCCCAAACTTCCACTCGTGTTACTTTAACTCGATAGAAGCACGGTACATGTTTTCTATTTCTTAAAAATCGGAGGAAACATGAAATTAATAGACTGCCAATATAGAAAAACATCAAAGAGACAATAGAGCGATTGCACTTACGTGTCCAGCAGTCATGCAAATTTATTGGAACAAAAGAAAGTGTTTACATAAGAAAAGATTTGATCTCCCACAGGATTGTTTTGGTGCACCAATATGGTCGCCGTTTCATTGTTTTGGAACATCGATATGGCTGCCATGACGTCATGTGCATACGCGCTATAGTGAACCATAAAGTAACAAGGATGGTTAGGAATGGAGAAGATTAACGCGGATTAAAAACGACGAACTTGCGAAATTAGGGCGAAACGTTTCAAGGTGCACAAACCGTGATTTAGCTCCTTAAAGTAATATTGCCTGTCAAGATGTCATGGAAATGGTGTTGTAAAATCGCACTAGTTTGAAGGGACAAATTTTGTCAACGCGGAGCGCAATGTAATGTTTAGTCGCTGAACATAAAGTCAGGTTTCCCTTTGAAATGTAAGAATATCGGAGTAATCTAACTGCCTTTCTAAGTACAGACATTATTATATAGGCTGGACTCGTGCTCTGGTTTGACTGGCTAAGAAAAGCACTCGAGTATCCAGTCGACTGCCAACGTATTTATTCCATGTTGTGAGTGATATTTAAATGTGATTTTAATCTTTTACGATGGTTTAACACCATATATCCAATAATGTGGACAAGTGAAATAAAAGCCTACAAGTAACGGAATATGTTCCGTTTTGGTATTTTGGTCGGTCGGTCGGTTACAAAATTGTGAAATGAAGTCGCATAGGGTAACCCACCGGGTATCGAATCAGGGAACGAACAAAAATGCATAGAGCACTCCACGGGTTTGTGTGCTGGACCTAGAGTACGTATTAGGGCTAGCGACTCCAGGTTAGGTTATTCTTTTAGTAACGTTTGAGATGTAAAAGAAAGAACAACCTCGTCCCCAGGGCCTTCTCCTCAACGATTGTCAAAATGGCGGATCGTAGGAAGAAGAGTCTTTCTCCTACCGCCGCCATATTGGAAAGCGAGAAGACCCTGGGGACGAAGGAAGAAAGACGGACAACCTCGTCCCATGGCTCTCCACGTTTCCCTCCGGTGGAGGGTCGTGTTGTCAGTGCGCGCTCAAATTCAAATGAACCAATCAGAGTTGAGGATGAACCCACCTTGCGAGCGGCCGTTGTCGCCAGCCTCCACACAAGCCTCTGAGGAAAGCCGAAGAGGCGAATTTTAAGGCAAATTTATCGTTCTTCACGAATCTTTCGACCGCCGAAGCACACGTATTTGGGGTTAAATTTATTGGGCTTTATGGAACTGTTGTTTCCATTGCGATTCGGGACTTTTCCTTTTGAGGAGAAAGCGATTTGTGGAGTGATGTCTGGCCGGCGATGAATGGAGTGGTCTGCCTTTTCCATTCTTTTAGAGGGAGGAGTAACGGTTTCAAAAAACTTCACTAATCGGCGTCAGAATGGCTCTAAAATCAGCACAAGAGACAAGTTCGCCACACATTTGAGGTAGGAAAACTTTATTTCAAGTGAGATAATTGTTTACACAATTTTTCTTTTACGATCGGCGATTTTCCCATACAATTCTCTATATACACAAGCTGTCGCATACACCACCTATTTTGAGCTTGGAGAGCCTGTGCGACGAACTGTAAAAATTAAATTCACTGTTTGTACCGTGCTAGAGTGAAAATACTCGTATTAGTTGTGAATAAATGGAGATGCTTTTTTCTTCGGATTTTTGTACTGTCTGATCTGATTCAAGATTAAGCGGAAACTAAAGGTAATCACTGAGGTAATTTTTGCCGTTTCCTTCTACCGTAAACGTCATGCTGAACCTGTCCATACGTAAACTAAATTTTAATGGCTTCACTGGCGTAAAAATAATTGTAAGTATTGATGCATTTCACTTTTTATTCCCGAAACGGATAAAATTCACCGGCCCATTCACCAGAACCAAACAATTTGTTTG
>CM042752.1:14437531-14450031 GCA_022496165.2 Catalaphyllia jardinei
ATTTGTTTGCTTTCCAACTTACACCGTTGCTGATTCAAAGAAAAATAGGTCTTAGTTTTTGAGATTCGGAGGGGGTCTTAGGTCTTAGTTTTTGGCATTCAGAGGGGGTCTTAGGTCTTAGTTTTTGAGATTCAGAGGGGGTCTTAGGTCTTAGTGTTTGAGATTCATAGAGGGTCTTAGTTTTTGAGATTCATAGAGGGTTTTAGTTCTTAGGTCTTAGATCTTAAGTCTAGTTTTCGACTCGGTGCACGCGTTTGAAAATGACGTGGCACGCGCGTGCCCAATGAATAGCGTGCACAGGAGAGATGCGCAGTAGCAATGGGCGCGAACATCCTTAAAGATACATCGCAATGAAAAACAAAACTGCTAATCTTAATGATAAATGGCATTGTTTCATTATAAAAGATTTCGTTTAAGAAATTTAGTCACTAACATCGCCTCCGCTTAGTGTTAGTATCATCATAAGGAGCATGCGCGGGGCTAGCGTGCGGATGCACATTTCACACCAACCCCCAGAGTACAAAAATCTGGAGACGTCTAGAAATCTTTGCATTGTGAGAATGTCATTAAAGACAATGTCCAGGAATAACCTCTGAAAATCACTCAAAAGGCATTCCGAGAGACCGGGAGATTTAATGAAAAACTTGGAGACTCCCGGGAAAACCGGGAGAGTTGGCAAGTATGACATTTTGTGATGGAGTAATATCTTCCCCAGAAAATACCAATTCTCGAGTAATTTGCTGATAACCTCCACTCAAAACACCTATATGCCTGATAAATTAAAGATCAAAGGAAAACACAAGAGAGGAGAACGTGGCTCTGTAGAAGAAGAAGCCCAACAAGGTTCCAAACGAACCAACATGGCGGATGACGAGTTTCAATTAACCAATGTCAATAACGACGAAACATCGTCTGGTGCCAACGAAGAAGAAATCCCGCCAGGCAATCATACCGGGGAGACAAGCCTTTTAGAATTAAAGGAAATGCTAGTAGATATTCAGATCACGGTCTCCAATGTACTTCGTGAAAATACAAAACTCGCCAACGAGGTCGCAGAACTACGGAACGTAATCCAACTGCAGAAAAGTGAGCTAATCAACGTCCAAACCGCCTTGGCCAAGACACAGAAACAACAAGATGATTTTGAAATTCAGCTAGCCGCTGCGAGGAGGACAATTAACAATCAAGAAGCGGAACTCGCAGAGCTTTACAATCTCCAGGACACGCTAGAACAATATACTAGAAAAAACTCCCTTGAAATCCACGGAGTCCCTGAGTCCGCCTACAGCTCGACTGAGGAGGTCGTCTTCAAGCTAGCTGAAGCTTTAAATGTGGATATAAATCCAAACGACGTCGAAATCTCGCACAAGCTTCATAGGAAATGTATAGAACCAATTATTGTAAAGTTTCAAAGCCATAAAGCGAAAGCAAAAATGTACAAGGAGAGAGCGAAGTTAAAGCATGTCCGATCCGTGTATCTGACCTTTATCCCGATTCAACAGCGGCAACTCGAGTAGAATCAGGACGAATCTACCTAAACGAAACCTTAACCTCCTACATAAGGGATACTCTGAAGAAGGCGAACCAGAAGTATAAAGATGGTTTATTGACATCCGTATGGTCAATAGATGGGAAAATATTTGTCAAAACATCCCAAGATGGAAGGCCGATCAGAATCTATGAAAAAACTGATTTGGAGAATCTCTAAGGTAATCGCAGTAGAATGGTATATTCTCTGACTTGTAACTGGGGACAGGAACCAGGTGCCCGAGAGGCCAGGAAGGAAATCTCTAAAAATCATTTTTTTGTTTACTTGTATTCTTTTTTGTTTTGTTTTTGTTCTCGAGCTCGCTTCATTTATTTATCTATTAGTTTAACATTTTGTTTTAGTTTTCTGCATGTCTAACAAGCTAACTTATGATATTACATCGTTAAACGTAAGAGGATTAAGGGATCAAAGTAAAAGGAGGAGTTTTTTTTCGTACCTCAATCATCAAAAATCCAAACTATATTTTCTGCAAAGAAATGTATTCTGAAGTGAACGATGAAAATATTTGGAGAAATGAATGGGGAGGTAAAATATTTTTTCCCATGGCACTAAACACAGCAAAGGTGTTTGCATTCTAATCAATCCCTTGGTGCAAGACAAAATCAATTATTCTTTTAGTGACAAGTCCGGACGAATTGTGTTAATTACTATAGTTATCAACTCTTTAATGTTATCGCTTTGTAATATTTACGCCCCAAACAATCAAGCTGAACAACTGGAATTCTTGCAAGAGCTAAACAATTGCCTTAAAGACAAATCAGAACTGACTACACTGATCGTAGGTGGCGACTGGAATTGCACTTTATCAAAGAATGATAAAATTGGAGGCAAGCCCTGGAAAGCAACTAATTATAGAAATCTAGTCCTGACTACTATGGATATACTTGATCTCGTGGACATTCAAAGAGAACGACATCCAAAATCGGGAAAGTATTCTTACGAATCAAAGGCTCTAAAAGTAAAATACAGAATAGACTTTTTGGTCGCCAAAAACTTGACACAATTCGTCAAAAGAGTGAAATATATCCTTCTATAGCGCCTGACCACAAATCCATTTACATGTCATTGTCTTTGTCTAATGAAACACCTAGAGGACGCGGACCTTGGAAATTTGATAATTCTCTGTTGAACAATGAACACTATGTCAACAAAATACGTGAAATATATTTTCAAACTTGTTCTTATTATTCCAAGTTAACTAACAAACGGCATTTTTTGGGAGATGCTTAAAATGGAAATTAGATGGAAATAAAACGTCGACTTCAGGCGTTGGATGAGTTCATCTGAAATAATTTCCATGCTCCTGACATTGATCAGGTCCTAATCGAATTTGATGATCTCAAAATTGAACTTCAAACAATATACACTAAGAGGGGAAACGCAACAATTTTTAGATCGAAGTGTAGATGGTGAAAAAAGGCGAGCGCCCCACCAAGTACTTTTTTAACTTAGAGAGAAGAAATTACAATAAAAAGACTACATCTGAACTACGGGTGGAAAGCGAAACGATTATTAATAACGAGACTCAGGTTTTGGATGCTATTGAAAAGTATTTTAAGGATTTATACACGTCTGCAAGTAGCGCAACACAAGAGGAATACGATAGCTTTATTCAGGAATTGCACCTTCCTAAGCTTTCTGACGAAGAGTGAGATGAACTTGAAGGCCTTTTAACGGGCGACGAATGTAAACAGGTCTTAGAAACTATTCAAAATGATAAGTCTCCAGGTGAGGATGGTTTTACGGTAGAATTTTATAAATTTTTCTTCGAACTGTTAGGACATAACCTCGTCGAAAGCTTCAATGAGGCTTATGAAGCAAATTAGCTTTCGGCAATCTTCCAAAGAAGAGGCATCATTACTCTAATACCAAAGGAGGACGGCTCCCTGTTAGATTTATCGAATTGGCGACCAATAACTTTACTTCACGTTGATTGCAAGATAGCAACAAAAGCCATAGCTAAAAGAATAGAAGCTTCGCTGCCAAAGCTAATAAACTCAGACCAAAATGCTTTTATAAAAGGGCGCTATATTAGGGTAAGTATCCGTCTCATAATCGACATCATGGAATATACTAAGACGCATAACATTTCAGGCATTCTAGTGTCTCTAGACTTCAGAAAAGCTTTTGACTCCCTTCAATGGCCCTTTATAATGAGAACATTAGACGTCTTCAATTTTGGCACGAGTACCCAAAAATGGGTTAGCACCTTTTTCACCAACATAGAGAGTGCAGCATTAAACAGTGGTTTTTTGACAAATCGTGTTCGGCCGTCCAGGAGTCCGTCAGGGATGCCCACTATCCCCGTATTTGTTTATTCTTTCAGCAGAAGTAATGGCCAATAAAATCCAACAAGACCTACTTATCAAAGGAATTGAAATATTAGGAATCGAACTGAGATTGAGCCAATATGCAGATGATACGAATCTTTTTTGTGCTGACCTGGCTTCTGTAGAAAAGGCCTTAGAAATAGTTGATAACTTTGGTTCGCTAGCGGGCCTAAAATTAAACCGGAAAAAAACAAAATCGATCTGGTTGGGAAAATGGGAAAATAGCAAAAGCAATCTATTACAAATGAAATGGCTACGCAATCCGGTTAAAATCTTAGGAATCTATGTCTCGTACGACGAAAAGGGAAATAACCAAAAATTTCGTCCACAAGTTACAAAAATTGCAAACAAATCTGGACATATGGAGGGCACGTGACGTTACACTATTTGGGAGAGTACTAATTATAAAATCTCTCGCTCTATCACAACTCGTTTACTCAGCATCCAATCTCAATGTCCCTCAAGAAATAACGCCAATAATCAAAACAAAACTGTTTAAATTTCTATGGAAAGACAAAAACGACAAAATAAAAAGAGAAGGCCTCTATCAAGATCGAGACAAGGGGGGAAATACGTATGATTGACATAGAAACTACGATCCAAGCATTGCGGTTAGCTTGGATTCCGAGACTTTTCGCACCGGGAAGGAAAAACTGGAAAACTATCCCAGACTATTATCTAAGTAGATATGGAGGTTTGAGCTTTCTTTTAAGATATAACTACTGCACAAAATCTATTGACGGTTTGCCATCTTTTTAGAAAGACATTTTAAAGTTTTTCTGTGAATTGAAAACCCTGTATAACTACGACAGAGGACAGGATATGACCCTATTAAATAACAAAGAAATTCTCGTTGGAGGGAAGCCTATATTCATCAGCGAATGGTTTAACAACAATATTTTGTTTATACAAGACCTGCTGAATAGCAATGGCCAGTTTATGTCAAATTTGCTTGCAAAACGAACTTCCTCAAATTTTATCAAGTTGTGAGTGCAATACCGAAGCATCTAGTCACAAAAGCAAAAAACACAGTACCACTAGAAAGGGAACTATACATTGAGAGCAGCCCCTTTTTCCAACTAGACGACCTGACAGCAATCCACTTAGGCAAAACGGTTGAAGAAAAACTATTTGGCATCATGTCCGGCCCATATGATAAAACATTACTAAAGAAGTTACATTATACGACCTTGTTTATGAGATACTACATACACACTTGTAAGATGCATAACAAAGCTATTCAACTATCTACTTTCGTTGACAAAGTGTTATCTAAATACAGAATAGAAAAATTTACTTAATAACTAATTGGAAAAAATACTCCTCCCCCAATGCACCATAAGAGACAGACGTTTGTAACGGTGTAAATACATGGAAAGGCCTGTAATGTCCTATATATATACAATATACAATTATTCTAAATTATTAACAGAAACAATACTCCTTCAAAAAAAAAAGACAGAAGGAAAGAAGCAAATAAATAGCTGTCCTTTTTTCAAAAACAAAAAAAATGACCGTAATTTTTTCTTTATTGTACTTCATAGATAGCTGTCCAATTTTCTTAGACTAGGTTTACACTAGAGCAGATTTTTCTGGATTCGTAAATGTTTCCGGATTCATCAATTTTAGAGTATTCGGATTAGTAGGCGTTTACACTACAACGATATTCGGATTCCTAAACGTTTACACAAGACGACAACTCCGGGAGCATTCACGATAAAATGGTCAACAAGTTGTTTGTTGCCTCGACGACGAGAAACAAAATGTCATCAGAAAAAAGCCTAGGGATACGTTGAGACAGTCTGAAGTTTTCTTTCCACTCGCTGATCACGCAGAATCATCCAGCGATCGTGCCATCGTCATTTCCGATAAAGTGAGGAGGACGTCAACATTGTTTGCGTCGCCTTTTTGGTTTCTGAGGAATATAGCACTACCCATTACAAATTAAAAGACTGCCTGGACCAGTGACAGAACAAGGAGGCTAACAGCGACCGCTATCAATGGCCATAAATACGGCTGCGACTTTGGATTACTTTGGATTACTGCATCCGCCATTTTAGTTATACTAGTCATAATATCGCTGGCGGAAAGATATCCGGATTAGAGAGAAGAGCGTTTACACAGCAAAACTTTCCGGATTCAAAACTTTCCGGATTCAAAGTTCCCACTTTAGATTCCGGATTCAAATTCTCCGGAGACGTAACCAAACCGGGATGTTTTTATTTCGGATTCGTCCACCTGTGTGTAAACGGCAAAACCAATCCGGTACTAAAACGTTCCGGATTCATCACGAATCCGGAACAATTTCCTCTAGTGTAAACCTAGTCTTAGCCGCTATGGTTGTTATAGGCGTTAATACCTTAGAAGTTTCAAAACTTATGTATTACTTTTATTTTTTATTTCTTTATGGTATAAAAAAAAAAAATAGATAATTATAAACAACGTACGAATTGTATGTAAATATGGCATATTAATGCAACTCAACTTCTAACTCAAAAAAAACAAAATCATTTTCTTGTCAAGCAACTATGAAATTATGCAAATAGTTTGCGACATTTGTATCAGTATCAGATTTATAGCGGATCTCCGGCGGCCAAACGGCCGAACGCCAAGCGGAGCCCCATATACAACGTTTGAAAGAGGAGACCACGCAACGAATAATTCAACTGTTTGGCTTGTTATTGCCGGATCTCTTGATCAAGAAATGCTCGTACCAGGCGTCACTGCTCTGTAAATAACTCTGGATTGTTGTGAACGATTAATACGGTTACCCACAAGGCATAATCAACTATCATATCAACGATGCTTTGAACAAAAACAGACGTCAGCATAGCAACCCTGTGTCTACAGCTCCTAAGAAAGATATCGTCATCCTACTCCCCTACTTAGGTTTGCAAAGCAACCAAGTCGCTAAACGCCTGAAATCTTGTGTGTACAAATTCTACTCTTGTGTTAACCTGAAGATCGTTTTTCAGAGCACTCGGTGCATAAAATCTTTCTTTCCTTATAAGGACCGTATTAATCGTTCACAACAATCCAGAGTTATTTACAGAGCAAATTGCTGGGATTGTAATGCTTTTTACATTGGTAAAACTAAACGAAGGCTTCACGATAGAAAAACCGAACATTTTAAGGCCCTCGCTAAAAATGACCATACTTCAGCCATTGCTGACCACGTCAAGGCCACTGGACATAACATCAAGTGGGATCATTTTGATATTTTAGCGAAGGGCAAAACAGACTATCATTGTAAAATAAAAGAAACCTTATTTATTCAAGAACTTGAGCCAGCTTTCAACGTCAACGTCGGAAGTGAAAAGCTGATGCTTTATTAATCTGTACTAGTTTTATATTTTACTGTTAATTATTTGCTTAATCTAGATTCCAGTCCCCTCACCTTTATTATATATAAATAGCTGTTTTAAATTTCAACGGTTACTTTTGAAAATGTATGTAGAGTACATACGAAACGTCAAGTCATAAAATGTACAAATTCAACATGTATATCACTGCTGTTTGTCTTATTTTTGATCAAGTCACGTGTTTTTCAAGTTAACCGCTGACCTCGTGCTGGTTTTCGATTGGATTGCGGGTTCATGTCAGGTTAACTTGTTGAAAACAGGGCAGGATTGTTCGGTAGCCGGTTAATGCTAGCCCAGGATTAAAATTTAATCGAATTATAAGTATTCTCCTATACAAATCTTTTTTGCTGCCTTTTTTTGTGTACATGGTGATTATAAAACTCAAAACAGAAAGCCAAACAATAAACAGAAAACTCCACTGCAAAGTTACAAAACTGAAATAAAAATTCTACCTTTTCCTAAATCGGCCAAGAAGCAACCCGGCCAAGAAGCTACGCTTTTAGGCTGGCCTAAATCTATATATTATTCTATTAGATTAGTGTATTAGTTATATTGTCAATGTCTTGTATTTATTTTATATTTATCAGTTTGTTTCGTTTAATTTGTTTGTAAAATAAAATTTAAAAAGTGTAAACTCAAAGAAGAGGTGGAGGCGAACTTCACATCCCAGCAACCCGTTCAACCAATGTCAATGAGATTAAGTGATCTTATTATCTAGGTTTTGCTATATTGCACTCGTGAATGATTTTTGGCGTGTTTGGCTTCCGGAAAAGTTTTTTCTAACAAAGAAATTAAATGACACAAGCGTGTTCAAAATAGAGTTTCAACAGGACTTTTTATCATCGTCATCATCATCACCATCATCATCACCATCACCATCATCGTCATGTCGTATAGTAACATCAACTCTTATTGGACATGCACGACAAGGAAAATGCGACCAGTTCTTACCTTTATTACGTTTATTTTAGCAGGTACAACCTAAGCTACCTTATGCCTCCCTAGCTACTGATTTAAGCGCTATAATAATAATAATAATTTTATTGCTTCTATAGCGCACGATACATGAGAAGATGTTCTCGTGCGCTTTACAATGACAAAAACTAGAATTCTACTATTTACAATCAAATCAATTATATGAAAAATGGAAAAATCTAAAGCTAATTAATATTCCAACTATAAAATTGCATAATATTAACTATAAATTCATACTTGATTGGATGTTCTATAGATTATAAGCTTTCCAAAATAAGTGAGTCTTAAGGGCTTTCTTAAATGTTTGTACATTTTGAGAATGGCGGACTGCACGTGGTAATTTGTTCCATAAAGCTGGTGCAGCCGCTACAAAGCTACGATCATCTAATGTCTTTAGAGTTTTCACTCGAGGAGGCTGAAGAAGAAGCTCATTAGTAGATCTAAGATTATATGTACACTGAGTCCTTAGGGTGATCAATCAGCTCTATAGTCTCTATTCTTTAGCTACAGGATAAAGTTATAATAAAAATCTATTATACTACAACCTCTACATAGTCTCGGTCCTGATAATATGTTATAATATATACTCGTGAATTGCATTTACTAATTATTTTATTTTATGACATTAACTTAAAGGAGCCAAGTCACTGTTTGCGCATCTTGAAAAAGTTAGCTTTAATTGTTCAAGTTCGTCGTTTAAAATCTTCGTTTATGCTCTCAATCGGTTGTTCCTTTATCGTTTATCAGTATCTCTTTGGTGTTTTTTCTATTTTAATAAAAAATTATTTTTTAGGTTTCCTTCAATTTAAAGGTAATTTTTCGCTTGGAAAAAAACTCAAACTACAGTGGCTGAGCTCCTTCAACATCGTAAGTAAAAAATCCCAAGTTACAGTTATTTTACTGATAAAGCAATTTTAATATTTTTTAATCTACAACCGATATGTTATCATTAATCGTTCTTGTTTACCATTTTATCAGTGCAGCTCCCAGGTGATCTATAAAAACTGCAGAAAATGTAATTGATAGCACTTCAGATTAGACATTACAGCTAATTTGGAAAATAAAAGTTTTCTCTTTATCGTTAAAATATTTATAGACAGGGCCAAGCCGTGTATTTAGAGGGAGGTTTAAAGGACAATCCCTGTGTACTCGCCAGGTGACCACTTGCTAACGTTGTCGGATCAAAGCCTGAAAACTGACAGCTGGTGTGGGTAGGAATAGTAACTAGCGCTTATCACGAAATGCAAACGTGACTCCTATGTTGTTTTGTTTTTCAGACATGTGAAAATAACGTAATTATAGGGACGCTGGATTTAGAACAATTTCCCAATTCGAAGCCCTATAACAGTGAAACAAAGCTTCAGAAAAAACCTCCTAGGAGGAAAACAAGTACATTGTACATTCTCATCTTCTAAAACTCTGGATACCCTGGATTGTGTGATAACTATTCTATGAGCCATAAAATAATATCAACTATAAAACTCCTAATTCAAAAACTCATCGTACAGCAAATCAAAACCGCTCGGCATAGAGCTCCTTTTAACGTCCAAAAATGTTACTGTCCCTTCACTAACGGCTACTGCTTACTTGATTAATAAAATCTATACAAAAGGCGGTCCTTGCCTCTCACCAGACCTTCAGTTTCTTCTCTCAATAGTCGGAATTCTTTAATTCCAATGTTTCTTCCATCTGCATTTTCTTTTGGGAGCAGAAGATGTCCTTACTAGTTTGCAGGAGTCTGGACCCAAAGGCTTTGCAACAGGTTTGGCGTCCCTATACGTAAGGCAAATAGGCTTATTATCTCATTTTTCCGGGCCTACGTCACAATGGCGGCATAGATGCCGCAGAGGAGACTAAGAACAGATGGCATATCTGTCAACACTGTATTACTGCGCTGGTCAGCACTTTTTAAACAACCTTTCTGCTCTTGGTATGAAGCTCAGAGAAAAGATTATTTTCGGTTAAAAAGCTTTGGTTATTGTTTATTTCAATTTTTTTTTCTTCAAGACATCAGCGTGTATTTTAAGAAAAGGAGTAATTCCACTTTATTATTTTAGGTTAGCTGACATCATTCTTCATTCACTTGGGTCACGGGTTTGCGTCATAGAACACTTTGATTATATTCCCAGGGTCAAAAGAGGCGTGCACTTGGGAAGGTTCCAATAGTGAATGTTTGTTAACCTTCTCTCAGTGCTCGGACGTTTAACCTTCTGGACACTATTTGGGCCTCGTAAACACCTGACAAAGCCAGTTCTACTCACGTTTACTTGCTTTCTGCTGTCTTTGGCTGAAGCGTAGATCCACTCGATGATCAAAATGAATAAACCAACCATGATGCTGATGACCAACAGAATAAATACTCCCAGCATGCCTTGCAACGTCATCTTCTGTACGGTGCTTCCTGGTATCGAAAGACAATATCACGTGATTACATGTCATCATAAAAATAAGTAGCACATACATAATTTTTAACAGAACAATTAGGGAATTCTTTTTCAAAGATTGCACTTGAAGTTTCCTCTAAACAAACCAATTAAGCGCGCTATATAAAGTGAATTAGGATAGCCGTGTTAACATTGTAGCTTTACTACGTATATGGCATTCTTAACGTTGTCCTGTGAAGCGATATAATCTTATCTTCTAAAGTCCTTTCCAGAATCACATTCTCATCTGGCTCCTCCAAATGCCGATGAAGAAAAACAGCAAAAATTTACAATTTCGTTTTGAAAATTAAAACAGATTTTCAGCATAAAAACACTGTAGAATTTGCTATCTTACGTTTAAAGTCGATTCATTCATCAGTTAGCTTGGTCGATTTTAATGGTAATTGCCTTAATTTATTAAACGTGATTGACTGAAAGTGTTCTAAAAGTTCGTATTGTGTGATCGTCCGGGTGAGTGTAGTTCTGAAAAGAACTGTTGTTGCTGACTGTCGTTTCCACTACCTGAGCGGAAGTAATCTTCAGAGTCAAGTGAATAGTGTTAGTCAGTCGATGATGTTGTAAGTCTGGTCCGTTGAAAACGACTGGTCAGTTAAGCCATGATGTTATTGGCTGAAAGACTCGTTCAAAGTTAGTCATCAGTCATTGGTCGGTTTCGATCCGTCTTTTGTTAGTAAAATTGGTTAGTTTGAGGTCCGTATATTGTTAGTCAAAATTAAGTCGGTCTGTTAGAAGTACGTTTGTCGGTTTCGTTTTCGTTTTCAGAAAGTCGGGAAAATGTTGAATTCCCGAAAAGCGAGCCATTGAAACAAAAATTCTAGAAAATCCGGGAGAAATTTCTAATGCAATGAAACTTCCCGTTAGAAAATTTCAGATATTCGAGTACACCTTGTTATAAACCTTTTTTCTGGAAAATTCCAGAAAATGCTGCTGTTCAATTCGTCAATGGAAATTTCCTAAAATTCAGAGCAGAGTTTTCCATTGGTAAAACCACATAAGCAAGTTAACACGTCGTCAGTTAATTTGACTTCCGTTGCACAAGGTGTACAATCTTCAGCAATTCGTTTGCAGCGAATCTTACTGCTCGTTAACCTTTATCGTTTTTCACATTCTTCCACAAAATACTTTAGTGTAGACTGTACGAGGAATATTTCTCCAGAAATCATTGCCTCTTTCATTCAGCTAACTCGAGGCGTGAACATTGCGCGACTTTGTTAAGTCATCATTTCGTTTACACCACACTGAAATGTCCACACCATCCAGAAGATTGAAGAAAACAATTAATCCATTCGCCCTTAACTAAGTATGCTTGAGCCAAAACTGGGGTTTATCCAATTTTCAAAACGCGCAATGTAAAAATATATGAAGGATAGAAGAGACAATAGACCCCATTTGCGCTGCTATGCTCTGATATTTGTCCTCGAACATTGTCTGTTCTTTGAAGCTCACAGTTTTCCTCGAGTTTCGCAATCACTCCTCGAAACAGATCATGTCTGCGGACAAATATTTGAGCATATATTTCCGCCAAATAGAGGCTACTGTATCCAACGAAGGCCCATGGGACAATTGCTTATTATCTACTTAACAGAATATCTCTACAGTTATCCATTGAAAATGAAGATGGCTTTTTCCGGAACTGTTATATGTCTGAACAAAGTTTACATTTCAAGTTCTTCTGTCCTATGGCAAAGGAACGTGTTTTATTCGTTGTAAAGTTCACGCATAAAGTGTTAACAAAGCTTACCTTTGTGTTGCTCTTCCTCAAAGTTGTCCATCAATTCACATTTCACTTTCTTCTCCATCCATTTGTGAGTCAGACTGCTGATTATAAAATCATTTTGAA
>CM042752.1:14455031-14482107 GCA_022496165.2 Catalaphyllia jardinei
TGAAATCCAACACTGTTTGACGATCAGAGCTGATAGTCATTGGTGCAATACTCATGTCAGCTGTCTACAAGAAGCAAAAGAGCAAATAAAAGCAAAGAAGCATTATCGTTAGTTTTTAACTTTAGATCCTGGGAGTATATTGCGATGGCGTAGAACCCCACAGCATTTCTTCCCATTAGAAAGGAGAAGAAACCTAGGGCGAGTCTCGTTTCGCAGTCATTTGCGGGACTGTAGGCTCGATTACCAGCCGCTCCGTTCTTCTCGGGGAGGGTAGGCCAGACACGAGCCTAGCGGGACTGTCAGTGGCGACAAAACAACCGAGAAAGATGTTATACTGTCTCCAGTTACGGTCGCAGAAGAGATGAGAGATGAAACTCTGGAAATAAAAAATAAATAGATCCTTTGCATAAATGGCGCCTAAATTTGAATAACAATACTCATACATCCTTAGCCTCACATTCATGTGAAAATTATTTTGTCTTGGAACATAACAAACAATGATGCAAGGCTGATACTGCGTAAAAAGCTTAACGGGGCAACGACATGATAGAGTCCAAACTGAAAGCCAACAATTGCAACCGTGGACAGCTGTTTCGACCTTGTTGGGTCTCATCAGGACGGTGTAGCAAGCTATGAAGTAATCAGCTGGTCGACTGATATCCATACACTCACTGAGATGGTGATGACCTCAGATGAAACTCAAATCCAAATCCTTGGTCTTGGAACATGAATGTGAGGCTAAGGATGTACCAAGTATTGTTATTCAAATTTAGGCGCCATTTATGCAAAGGGCCTATGGGCAGAGAGATATGCTTTTGTCGTACAACGCCTGAATTAAATAACCTTAGCCGTTGGCTGAAAGCTAACAAGCTCAGTCTAAATGTTGCTAAAACCGAGCTAATGATTATTGGATCAAGACAAAGGCTATCTGCCCAATGTGACGATGTAGAAATCAGAATTGATGACCAAATTATCAAGAGAGTCGTTCATACCAAATCCTTGGGTCTTACCATAGATGCTCACCTCTCTTGGGGTAAACATGTTGAAGAGATTTGCAAGAAAGTCTCTTCAGCTATAGGCGCCCTAAAACGCGTGCGGTCGTTTATATCCAAAGAAACTGCAATTCTAATTTATAACACCTTAATTATGCCTTATTTTGATTACTGCAGCCCCGTCTGGGACTGTTTGAGTGCTTACTTGAGTGATAAGCTCCAAAAATTACAGAATCGCGCAGCCAGAGTTATTACTAAATCATCCTTTGATGCGAGCTCAAACCACCTTCTTTCCACCCTCAACTGGGAGAAGCTATCTCTTCGCCGAAAGAAACAAAAAGCCTTAATGATGTATAAAACTATGAATGACCTTGCTCCGGAATATCTACAAAGTCTTTTCTCTCAGCGTCACTCTGCTTACAACTTAAGAAACTCTGAGGGAAGGCTGACCCTGTCCAAACCAAGCACCAATTATTTGAAACGAAGCTTCTCTTACAGCGGGGCCATGCTATGGAATAACTTGCCCAAAAACTTAAAAAATGCTGCATCCGTTGAGCATTTTAAGCGAAATATCAAGAAGGTAGCTGATATATCGGATTCCCACACGGCAATCATGTAAAGCAGTTGTAATTAGTCTTAGTTTTTAACTTAGCTTAACTGATGATTTTCCGTGAATAAATAAAGATTTACATACATACATACATACATACATACAATGTTTGAAGAAACATAAGCAATAATACAGGCGTTCTTCCTGAAAATAGCGTCTGAGCTCTCCTCATTCCCGTTGCCAAATGGAGGTTCATGCTCGGAACGAAACGATTGTGAGCTTTTAACTGAGTGTGAAAATACTTTTGCTGTAATCTGACTGCCATACCATATGGCACCAGTCATCGCAATATACTCTTTCGCTATGTTATATTAGAAAACAGTCCTAAGAAAGTACGCGCGCTGATTGGTTAAAAATCCTGTTTGTATAACTCGATGGAGACACAGAACTAGCGCGCGCTGTTGACGTAGTGATGGCGCGAGCAAAGAGAATTTACATTTTGATAATCAAAGTTAACAAGTTGTTTTCCCTTTTCTCGTCGTGGTGTTTTCTAAAAGAAATAGAAAACATGTACTCCGCGTTTGTATCGAGTTATACAAACACTCGTGAAAGTTTGGGAGAACTCGAAAAAGCTGTGGAAACACTCGCCTGCGGCTCGTGTTCCCACAGCATTTCTCGTTCTCCCAAACTTCCACTCGTGTTTGTATAACTCGATACAAACACGGTACATGTTTTCTATTTCTTAAATAAAAGGTTTTTCTCGTGGGTCAGATATTTCCAGTCTGAGATCGTCTGACTGCTCCCTGAAGGATAATTTTGATTTAATGGTTTAAGAAACAGATTCCATCGTCTCCGAAAAACAGATTATCGTGATTGAGAAACATTTGAAGTCTGAGGGTTTTTTTTTTAGAAAAATACCTCATTAATTATCTCGGCCACTATACCATTCCACTGTAAAGTATTTCGGTCTCTCACTCCAAATTTTCCATCAGGGACAAGATATATCCTGTAATTGAACTTCAGTTTTTTCTTCATCTCCTCCAAAATATCGATGCTAAGGCCTTCAAATTCCTGAGTTGTGTTCGGGGATGAGTTAGCATCCCCTTTCGGCATGACAAATGGTGGAGCCTGTGAGGAGATAGGGAAGTTTTAATAAATTGCATCACTGTATACACGTGTCTACTAAAGTAGATTCCACTCGTGCACCTTGAAATCGCCCGACTTCTTTTTTCTTTTTTCTCTCTTTTGCAGAGATTACGAGTAGAAAAGGAAACTAGAAAAATTAAAATCTTTCCACACACTTCACACGCCCGCAGACCCTACATAGCCCCCCCCCCCCCCCCCGAACCAGACTTTACGTATTTGCAGAAGAAAAGACAGGGCCTGACCACGAATTAGCAGACGTGAGAAGTGGAACATATACAGTACAAAAAATACGAATTATAGCAGTTTACTCAAGTATGCTCGTGTTAATATTTTAAAGCAATAGCTGTATCACTCCCCTCCAGTCCAGCTTTAGATCTGCTACTGGGAAACTGCAGCTCAATACCCTGATTATGTACCATGTGACCGGCTCCAACAGTTAAGGATACACTAGTTTCAAGTATGAGATAATCTACCTCAGAAATCATCTAGATAAAGCTATTGAATTGTCGTCATAAATCTTACCTCAATCGTGGCTATTGTAAGAGTTTTGCCTTCGAGGATATTTGGGATGTCGAGTGGTATTCTTGTGCTGCCTGAAGACCACACTGGTATTTTATTCTTAAACATTTCTATCTGAGCGCTTTCATTCCACTCCCCAACCTGTAAATGCAGGAGAGCTCAATATACAAATATGAAAATACCACAAGGATGTCTATTTGCTTTGACCAATTAGAATGCACGTCTAAGAAATGGACTCTTCGGTCCTGCCCACACGTATCCAGATATTTTGGAAAACGGATATTTTTTCTCTCTATTTCAAAAATCGGCGTCCACACGGACCGTATTAAAATCGTTCTTGCACGTCCACGCGTATACGCAAAAACGATTCTAATACGCTAGACTTCACATACTAAGCATGCGCAGGATACGAACGCATGCGCCATGTTTATTCTAATTTGTGGCCGAGTGGACCCTAACTTTGACGTCATCGTATTCGAAAGCCTTCGGTTTTTGACCGTTCACACGAATACGATAAATCTACGTTTTTTAAAATATCTAGCCTGGAGAGCGTTTTCAAAACCTCCGTATTTGTGGCCAAAAACGCCGATGAATTTTGAACTTGAGATGGTCACGTGATAATAGTCAGCGGATACCTTGTTTTGACAGGTGTCAATTGACCATAACACGGATGGCCAATATCAAATAAGGACGTTATAAATCAAGGCTGCATGTCGCTCTAGAGTATGGCCGCCATCTTGTGCGACTACATCGTCGATGTCGTGCATACGCGCCCATGAGCAATACCGCTAGCCATGACAACCAAACATCAATGCATGGGTTTCCTTTGCCTTCGGACTGCCGGAGCTCCGCTAAAATGACGCAAACAGTGACCATATACGAAAAAAAAATATCACAGAAATCAAAAACGAAAATAGAAACGTCAGCAGAGTTTTTACTCGTTTGAGCTACAATTAAAATGTTTAAAACCTCAAGACTGTGCTTACCTTGTATCCTCCACTGCGTCTCAGATTCACGACATCAAATTGAGCTGAACTATCTGGATCGTTGGCGTGAATTGTACCCATGACACCTTCAACCCTGACCTAGGGAGATCACAAGACTAAGTCAAATGAGGTCGGCAGTAAAAGTGAAATACTTTTTTATGTCTTTAGACCTAGACTTCAAACTTCAAACTTCAAACTTCTTGCTGGTTTGCATACGTTTCTTCTGAAAATCGTTAATAATTCATCAACTTAAAACGAAGAAAATCACAACCGTGAAGGTCTAAATTAGCATAGATCTTAATTAGGTCTTCATTAGCATAGCTTGTGACGTTTTCACTTCCTCTGTTTGCCCCTTTGATTTTGTTTCGATTGAGAAGATTATCAAATACTCGAGATACGTAATATATCAATCACGAGAGACAGTGTTTCATCGGCTATCCAAACATTTCGAATTTCGTCAAAAATACTCCGCTGCGCGTCATATTGCAACTTCCCTCTCGGTGTTTGGATATCCCGATGATACACTTTCTCTCGTGTTTGGTATATTACGTATAATTCTCCTTTAAAAAATTGTCTATGTTCCTTTCTCATAACTTGCCTTCTTATTCTAAATTATGCTCGAACAAAAAAAAGAAAAAAAAGAAATAGAAAAATTGGAACCAGGGAGACCTGGAGAGCAGCGCTTGTCTCAAATCACTATTGTCTTCTCTTCGAATTTTCCTCTATGAAGCTTTTAGTTTTAGCGTTCTACAACAGTCTTAGGGGTCTTTATCAAGCTAATTCAGGCCAAAAAGCTAGCGAGTACAAGCAGGGACAGGAAGCAATGATTCCTATAGAGGACCATCACAGGAAACCTACAACCCTGGTCAAAATTGGTGTCGGCTGTGGAGAGACAATGATGTTTTCCAGTCACGCATAACACAATCCCTCTCCTACACCCCCCGCTGTTCAATGTTGATCTCTGTCGCCTGTACTGGTGGCGTTTCAATCACACTGGTCCAGCACAGCATTGTGCGGGGGCAGGGGAAAGGGCTCAAGACTTAACCTGAAAGAAAATTTTTATATTTTGTAGCATGTAGTGATATAAAATGTGGGCTTTTTTACGCGACACTTTCTTTCGACCAGGATTGTAGTGTGATTGCTTGTCCTTATGCCAATGAGGAAGTCGCTTGCGAAAAACCAAGTCACAAGGATTAATTTACTTCGGTGACTGAGAAAATTTGTAAAACATTATAATAATCAACTGAAAAGACTTTGGGAAAATTAAGTACTTCAATATCGAACAAAGACAATTTTGTATCAATTAACTAGAACGTTTGGAGCGAAACTAAGCATCTAGCTTAATCAAGAACAGTAACTAGGAATTTTTACGACTTCGTGTCTTAAAACAATTTGGCATTTAAAGTTAAAAACAGGCCAACCCAATACCAGGCTGATGTAAGATCAGTATATAGAAAAGCTAGAAAAGGGGAAGAAATTTTTAACATCTAACCCCATTACCTCGTTCAAGTGTCTAGCCAGTTCTTTTCCACTGGTGTTTTCCTGCTGTGTCTCGGGACTACTACAAAAACCCCGATAACGGCTAGTGTTAGATAAAACCGTTCCGTTTTTCATCGCCATTTTGATTCCTTCAGCAGCCACTAATACTGAGTCATATACTCGACCCACCGATACCTGGAAAGAGATAAACAATACGTATACTGAAGACTGCCTGATGATCGCCTTAAAGGCGTGAAACTCAGAGTTACAACCAACGTATTTTTCGTCATTGATTTCCCCATAAAAGAATACGTGCCAATACAAACAATCACCTATCACTAGCACATTATTTCCAAAATTTTCACTATACAAGTTTAATCTGGAGTTATCAATATTATTGGAGACCTTTATCTTCTAAGATTAAGGGGTTCTTGCTACTTTCTTGAAGACTTATTATAATAAAGGAAATTTCCTGTATGATGTAGTCAATTCCATTTTGGCAACACTTTTCTGCGCCCTTACAAGACATCAAAGGCGTTTCATTTTGATTCAAAGCAAAGAGTTTGCTTCTTGTTACAATAGGCCAAACATAACCATCAATGGTGTTATATCGTGATGTGTCTATTGCAAAGGTAAATTTACCGATATTTCTTTTCCTGGCATGCGCTGTCCCCAAGCCTTTCTGAACGATTCATACCGAGCTCCCTTACCAACTGAAGGCCTGATACCGAGCAGTCCCCGCATGTAGGACGGGACATCACCGACGGCATTGCCCAGGAGGTCTTCCTATAAAAAAGGACATACAAATAGGACAATCAGGATGCAACGGGAAGACAAGGTTACAAAAAGTGATAAAGGCAATTAAAGTGGTAAAATATAAATTGAAAACAAAGTTTTAAATTAAGGTGTTTGACTTGAGCGTGAAGTGCTGGTTTCTCCCAAAGTATGTCTCGTGCTTCTTTTATCTTGAGGCTCCGTCCACACTACGCCAGAGGGAATTTAAAACGGAGGTTTCAATTTGAAAACGCATCAATTGTTTTCCGTTCACACTACGCCGGACAGTGGCGGATCCAGACCTTGAGCTAAGGAGGGGGGGGGGGGGGGGTTTTTTTTATTTGCCCCGCCGGAGTTTGCTTTTTCAGTCATTTTTTTTTCTTCCACCCAAAATAAGGGGGGCCGGGCCCCCCCGGGCCCCTCCCTTAGATCCGCCACTGCCGGAAGAATTTTAAAACGCTACAATAGCCGGTCATTTTGTGTTTGAGTAAAACTTGGGCAGGGGCTGGGCAGGGGAATATCGTGATTCGCGTGACGTCATCGTTTCTGAACAGCTTCGTTTTCAAACAGATTCTTATCTTGACTAAAACGTACAGCCGCTGTTTTCAAATTCCTCCGGTTCGAAGGGCGTTTTCAAAAAGCTCCAATTGCGTGACGGATTAGTGTGGATGGCAGGCCTACTTTGAGAGCATAGTGTGGACGGAGACTGAGAATAACCCACGAGAAGGCCTGATCATTCTTTTGGGTGAAAGGCGTGAAAGTCAATTGAAAAATATGAAAACATTAAACAGAAAAAAAAAAACATTAAATGCAGGCCAAGCAAATATTTATTCATTGTACAGCCTATTTACAAAAAAGGATATCACAAACGAGTACTCTCCACCCGAGTATACCTCGAACGCGCACTATTTAAACAATAGAGTGTTTCGATCGAGGAACTATCGGCTGATAGTTTCCCCGAGATAATTTGATGTTCTTAAAACAACTATTTGCTAGTTTTAAGAACATCAAATTTCCAAGGGGCCGATAGTTCAGAGACATAAACACTCTATTATCTTTATTGTTCACCACTAAATTTTCTTCGCGCACCAGTTCAAGCACCACAGTGAATTATTTTCAACTTTTTAAAGAAAGCTGTGAAAGTCACATGTCAAATTTGAAAAACAAAACAGACAATAACCCACTTAATACAAGTTAAATTGTTTATTTTCTCTAAGCCTGCTTGTGCAGACTTGTTTACAGAAACAGGTTCACGGATGAGAACTATCCATCCGGGTATTTTCCTCTGACGGGCACTATGGGCTGATAGTGTGATAGTGTGCGGATCGCGTCACATGATCAATTTGAACCGATAAGAATCAGAGAAAATTTAGCGGTTCGTGGTTCCACCGCCACTTTGATAATGTTAAGACGCAATTTATCATCAATAAGAGGATAGACGCATAAAAACCTGACGTCAATTTGTTAACTCTTCCTCTCAATCTTAAGACATTGACACTATCTGCGAGCTCAACCCAGCCCCTCCTCTTCTCCGCAACCCAACTAGACCCCTATGTTTTACCTTCTTGTTTCCTAAGTCCGAAAATATCCATGTCCAGTTGCCTATGTTGAAGCCCTCCTTATCCAGAAATTGCATCAGCTTGCGGATGGTCCAAGTTGGACAGAACGCGACCAACAGTCGGGTGGCTTGAGTTTTCTTCAACTTACCTAGCACCAATCTGGCTGAAAGGAATGGCCCGTCTCGGCCGAATGGCGACGGTCGGATAAGAGAGGAGATAATTACATTCCACTCATTCTTGCTTGCGAGGAAACGGAAGGTGGATTGTCCTTTGGACGCTGTGATTAACAATTATGTTTCAGTGCGGTACCATTACTTAAGGGTCACGTAATATCTAGGATGGAACTGGCCTTAATAGAAATATTGAGATTGCACAGTTACGAACAAGAAATCTTGAATGGGAGTGAAGCCCAATTACGCATGCTATATTAAAAGAATCAAACATTGATTAATATATCTCGAGTAAGCCGAAAGGAACTCCTATGTATACATTCAAGGCCAGCGTTCTTCATACCTTTACTCAGAAAGCAGAAAAATAGGTAATATTTGCGGATGATTTGTTTGCCTTTGACTTTCGATGAAGCATGGCTCCTAGAAAAATGCGATCGAGGCGATAATATTAGTACACCGCCCAAAAAGCCCTTTATTGAGTTGTTTATTGAATATTAGTTAGGCTTATGATTAACACGCCAACGTAACGCAAATATAAACTTTTAAATCTGTGGTTGTAATAGGTGACTTCTTGTTCCAATTCAACAACAAACCGCGTTAACTGAGATTTATAATGTAAGTCTTTCTTTAGCAGTACGCTACAAACGTTAGTGGCTCCACCGGTGAAACATTGGAGGAAAAAGAACTGCTGCATGCCACCATCTCCAGAGCTATTTATAGCTCCAGAAAACTTGCACAACGTTTCGTGAAAAAAAATCACTTGGAATATTTTATCTCCGTGAAGAGGACGAGAGAAAAACTTGAAGTTGAGTTTTAAATCTGTTTAAAACGTTTATTCGATACAGACAGTAATCTGAGGTGACGAAAGAAAAAAGTACTACTCTAATACTTAGGTAGTAGATATTTAAGTCATAAAAAATGGAAGAAAGCCTTGAAAAAGTGTACTTGCACCGACACTGAGAAAACATTGGACCGGGAGGAAATCATTCTAACTGTGAAAAATTAGTCACTGGCCTTTTAGCTGCACTGTGTTCTTATAGCAATCAAAACTCTTCATTAAACGTAGATTACATACTTTACCTTGGTCATCTTGGTATCCGACCACTGCCATGGTTTCCCACTTGTAATGCTTTATTATTTGTGCGAGTACCTTTGCCTTGAGCATCTCTGTAGGACTCATGCGCACTAAATAGTTTGAGCCAGTATTACTTACGGGTATCGTTTTCAGACTGGTTAATGGAGCTATCTGAGGGACACCTGCTCTGCTACAGAGAGGGTGGGTCACAACAACAGCAGACGTTTCCATTGGACCAATCAGTATAGAGATGTTACTGTTTAGTAAACTATTAACTGTGAATGAAAATAATAGAAATAAAAAGTCATCACTTGGCCACCAGAAATCTGCGAACGACATTAGAGACATCGATAGCCAACAGCTTAAGATGATGGCCATGTATTTTAAGTATTTTGTATGAAATCTCATAAACTAAGAACTTCAAGAAAAACGTATACTAACATGTTCAGGTAATCGCATGACTGTTACACTACGAGTGATATTTCAGTGAAAATTCTCTCTAAACTGTACAAGCCTTAGAAGGTGAGTGCAATTCGAAAGAATTTTCAAATATCACGAGTGGTGTAAAATCCTTAGTCGAGCTTTCATACCATTACTGATTTATTCGATATCACTGAGAAAATCACGAAAGCCCGCGTTTCTTTGCACTGGAGTGCAAATTAAAAATTAACGATAAATTGGCCTGCTCTCAGCCAGTCAGAATGAAGTAATCTCAGTCACATAATAAAGCGACATACGACCACGCCAGCTGAACATAAAACGTCACACTATACCAACAATTCTTTTAGAGCTTTTTATTACAAGAGGTAGCAAATATGATTCCATCACACTTCGCTATTCTACTTCACCATTTAATTAGAGTGCAAAAGGACCCGAGTTATATTTCTGTAATAAATTCTACATAGACGATTTCTAACCTTTTTCAATATTATCAAAGTCATCAGTCGGATCTGCAAACCTTGCCAAACCTCGTAATTGGATCTCCGGATAGTTAGACGTGTCGTTATTAATGTGATCAAGAGCAATTCTAAATGCTTCTTCTTCCATGGTTCTGTTCATTCCACCTTCTGTAGAAAATACCGCCCCTGAAATATCGCATTGACAGGTATATTAATGCATGGAATGACATGATCGAACTTATTACTGATTATAAGAAGGGGTACATTTTCTACGGTCTTTTAAACGGGGTGATACTGAATTTATTCTAACAAATCAGTTTCGGGAGTTACTTTAGCAACGGCAAGCCGATAAATACAATGGGCAAACTGGTAAAGAAACTCAAAAAAGATGAGTGATCCGTGAGGCTAATAATGTATGTTGAGGTGAATGATTGTTATTATAGAAACCTATGCCAAAGAGAGGTAGTATTGATCCGAAAAAATTAACTGATGGAAAGAGCTGGAAACTACTGTCAAACACATTAAAGTATATACGACAGTTATCTATTCATTTGTTTGATGGAATCTACATGACATCATGATATGGAAATCGAAAAAAATGTGGTATATCGTTGTTCTTTTCACCACGTTTCAGCCATCTGAAAACGTGAAATTTCACTTCTGTTTGGCTCAGAAAACCGTGGGGAATTAAGACCTGGGACCTAGTCAGGCTGTGAAGTGAAAACTACATATCTTTCGTAAATACTTACAATTTTGAACCAAATTGAAATTACGCTTGATTGCCTATTTTCTAGTATATTCCACTTACTTTTTCATTTCTATTTTGTTTGGTTCGAAAACTACATCACGTTCTCATGTAGATACCATCAACCAAACAAAAAATATCTGAATCATACACTTTAAAAGGCACTGTTTCAGTCTAATCAATAATTAATTTCAATCATTCTGTCCCATAAAGTTTTTGAAAAATTATTTTAGAGGACAGCTATTAACTGAATTAGGAGGAATATATCGAGGGCGTAACTTAAATATCGATAGAACAGTGATTCAAAATTTGTTAAATATCGATAGAACAGTGATTCAAAATTTGTTCCATCAGATAAACATTCAAACGAGAATAATAATTGAAAGCTGATATAGTAGAAAAATGTCAAAGTGTCATCTTGTGAAAAACCGCTTGAAATTAGAAAGAGCTAAACGTATGATAAAAGCGGTGGACTCCTGAAACTCATACAGTAAACTGGAGATTAAGTATGCTACGGTTAAATGAAGCAACATCTATCTGAACCTTTCACCCGTAGTGCTCCAAATTATCCTCTAAGATTACCAATTTCCCTTTCAATGATAGTTATTCTCTTGCTAGTATTTCAATTATTCGTAATCCTCTGCAGTTAGAAGCCGACACAAATCAGTAGCAAGTACTGGCTTTTGGCACCTGTTAATACACGGAACATGTTTAGCAAAGATGTCCGAAGGGGTGCCTGCGTGGCAAATTGCCATGCTTGTCACTATTTTCATTCGTGTTAAATCATTGTCTTAATAATATCCATCAGCTAAACAACTGTTTGATTCATTGACAGATGGAAAGTAGCTGCAGGCGTTAGTGTTTAGTTCAACCGCAAGACCATTTAGTACATCCTGTTTGAATCAAACGTGCAGAAAAATATTGAAATTATTATCCAGTTCCACTCTGCAGAGTACAAAAATGCAAAAACAAGTACAAATATCTCACGTTATTGGTACCCTGAAAAGACGGTTCAACTGCTTTGTTTTCTATATATTTCTTAATCTATGTCCCTTTTCACTATGCGAGAGTGACAAAACATGGTTCAAATCGAAATTTCGAGAATGAACAAAGCTGGTCGTTCATTTAAAATTTAAGCATATACTTTGACCGCACATTTGACTGATTATTGTATTTTGACTCTAAGGCTCGTGGACATAGACAATACTACACTCTACAATCTCTAACATTCCTCTAACTGTTAGAAGGCATGTCCTGCTTCTAGCTGCTGGAAAACTCTTGTTGGTTACTGTCCTGCTTTCTTCTGGATACAGCAGATTGGGTTAAAGTCGTTTTTCTATGCTTCCTTAATATAGAACGGGGCCATTATCAAAAGTGGGCGCGTAGCAAATAATGTTTTCAAAAGAAATTTGAAAGGTGTTTTTACAAATAAAACATTTGTCATCATTAGTCATCCAGAGGTTACAGGAACCCTACAGAGCGTTTCACGTATTGCTTATTCTTTGTTTGTACATGTATTCTAACCGCTGTCATATATGTCACGTTATACATGCTAGTTAATGCAAATATCTAGATGGCTTTTAATTAAAAACTCCATAATTAAATAACCGATCTGACGTCTTGTTTAGTGAAGACTTCAAATATTACAGACCGAATTTAAAAGCCTTAGCCGACTGTGTATTATTAATAACTTCAAATCCGCCGCATCCTGCGTTGACAAACAACCCAATGAACCTGGTAATCCCAAACATTTCACAACACAATGTCGCGACATGGAAAGCTTTTACCACTGTACACATTTCATTATAACTCTTGATCAGTTTAACATCGCCCTTTAGACCTCTCTGCTCATGTTAGTCAGGTATAAGCATATGGTATTAATAAAAAGAAGTGTAACATAATGCCGACTCTAAATTTCGTCACACCGACTGGCGATCATCGCACATCCAAAATGTGTTGTAAGATCCCACAGTTAAGAAATAACGTCCTTATAAAATAACGAAAAACTGTCAAGCTGACATTTTACACACACGAACAAAGAGAAAACAGATCAAGAATCAGATATAATCTACCACATAACATTACGAATTTGCATTGAAATGACATAGGAAAAATTTCGTAGCTATCAATACGAAAAGGATTAATCTTTAGATCTTCTCACCTATGAATATTTCAGTCAGTCTTTGAGTTGGAGTCACCATGTCCAGGGATAGCAGCCAAAGAACACTTAAACATCCGAGACTTGTCAATGAAGGAGACATCAGGGTTTTTAATGAAGGCTTCGCTAGTAAGAAATTAAATGAATGCAAAGTGTCAGGCATTTAGTGATTACTATTTTACTTCGTGGCTAAGGCTAAATCAATGAAACGTTTAAGCAATTTTTTTCATATTATCATCAGAAACTTTACCACAGTGAATACTGTTGTTGATCATAAAATTTTGACTTCCATAAACGTTAATCGCTATCTGATAGGAGTTGTTTACGTTAAGCCTTGAGGAAACCCCCTTCAGCGTGAATCAATCCTTCACGAAAGGCAGCATATACAATTCCGTTCTTGTGTTCAACAGTCAACCAAAATTCATGTGCTAACCTATTAGAATATACCGTATTCACTTTGTTTTCGCTTTTAACCGCACTTGCTGACAATAGTCTTGGTGCGAGACAATCAGAGCAGGTGCTTGGCTTATCTTCATCCTCCGCAACTTGTAATTCCCAACCAGCACTCACAGAAACGTTAACATAACAAACCAGTCTTCACTTTGACCAATTTGTTAAACTACGTTCTTTCATAAACGAACTAAAGAAAACTTATTTGTAGAAGACACTTACATTCTGCCTATTAGACAACAACTAGCGCATAACTATAAATTGCTGTTAGCAAATTCGTCCTGTTCTATGATAGCAACAGTGAATTTTACAAAAAAATCAGTTTTTTGGAATTAAACCTGCAGTCACGCTTCTTACCTGAAAATTCGATGAACAGGCTCTAGCAACAACTTTCAATTTGCAGCTGATCTACCGTACGGAATTTGAGCCAGCTCTTTTCAAATTACCATAGTAATTTATTCTATTAAAAAGTTGATTGCTAGAGTAACACCCGCCTTGTGCCAGCGACAAGCCATAGGAGACCATTCAAACACAACTGCCTGAGCGTTTGACAGATATAATAGTTATTGGAACAAGAAAGCAGCCGACATGTCTCTGTGGTTGTTTCAATTTCAATTTCCTCCAAAAATTGCTCCTGGATGGTACTCGAGGTTTTGAATGATTGTCCGACATACTTGAAAAATAATAATTTCTCGTTATATTTTCCCCAACATTTTTCAAATGTTAAGTGGTGCTTCAATACATTTGCTTGAAATTAATCAAAATTTCAGTTCAATCTATACAGAATTTTGTGGCGTCGACCTGGTGATTTTCGATTGCTTGGTGTTTTAACAGGGATACCACACTTTGTAATAAAAGTTTAAAAGGTCTATGATAAATTGTGAATACAGAAATCTTAACTGAGCAAATTTCAAACTGCATATGCCAACTTGTGTAGTTTTGAAGCCGGAAAGAGGACAACGCCATTTTTTTTCCAAGATCAAGACATGCTGGATACCAGGAGCCATAATCAGGGACGGAGACCGTAAGCGCGCGCCATTTCTAGTATTGGGGTTGGCTCCATGATATGGGACAATTTTTCTATTTTTAGAACAAATTGCGCCATCGCCTGCTGCACACGCGCGTACATTGCTGCGAGGATTTTCGCGGATGCCGCGCAGGGGAAATGGCGTCCGAAATTCCCAAAATCGTTTATGCTTTTGCCCCACAACTCGACGCCTTTATGGCTGTTGGAATTTTACTTAAGTATTTTCGCCGTAAGTTGCTCTAGTTTGAGGTAAGACAGTGCCGAATTTAGGTATAAAATATGTCCCGCTTTATATTGCTGACCAAGTTGAGTTCCGCTTCTCTTTTGCAAGAACTTCACATTACTCCAATCTAAATTTCAAATATGAAGAAGATTAACAGCTTCTCCATAACACAGAAAAAAACTAGCTGGATATGTTTGGATGTAGCAGCGTTTAGGCCCAATAAGTGACAATAGGTTTATGTCTGTAGATGCTGCTTGGTTTGTTGGTGTAAAAATCCAATAAACTCTCTGTTTTCGATTAATAAGAGCGCTCGCTTATGGTTGTTTTGCACAGCTAGTAAAACATGACAAATTGGACTTCGCACCTTGGTGTGAAAACGTACATCGAACTCATATAGTATCTCTAGTTTTTGAATATGTTTAAGGTTGATTAATGTTTGAGAACATATTAAAAGCTTAGCTGAAAATATGTGAATACAGCAGAAATAATCAGAAAAATGACGATGACGCTTTTAATCAACTCGAAGTAAAGATTTCAATTTTGTCGACTGAGTCAAAACTCCTTGTCTATTTTATTTTCGCGGTGAAAGTTTCACTATGTGAAGGAAACACACGTGATGTTAGTAGCCTTTTGGCGAACGTTGGTGAAAACTGTTGTAGCATCTCAGCACAAAAGACAACGAAACAAATCTTTGTCACGATTTGTTGACAATCTGAAAACACCGACTCGGACTTGAAAGTGCACGCGCTGCACTATGCAAATGAGCTACTCGTACGCGTCAAACTTGCCTTTCAAAAACTTTTGCAAACTAGCCAAACGAGCAGAAACAACAAGAAATTATCAAAACCGGTTTGGTTATGATAAAGCATTGTTTGGCAAACTCACAAATTAACTCGATACCGGAGTAAACAGTTTTCTTACAGAACTTTTCTCTCAGAACAAACACAAAAGTTTACGCGTATAACTTGCGGGCGATTGGATTTTATTCATTCACAGCGCGAAATTAAAGAAATTCTCGACCCTGAAAAACCGATCTTTTCCATTAAATCAGAGCATAAACGTATGTAGAAGAGCCCTGGTTTTTCTTCTCTGCCTTATTCCCTGCCATCGCTGTGAAAAATCGGCAAGAGGATCTCTCAACTCTCACCATTTCAGCACGGAACGTGACAACATCCACGCGAGAGCCCAAGACACGTGCGTGGATTAGCGCGGATATATGACGTCAGGATGGCGCAATTTGTTCTAAAAATAGAAAAATTGTCCCATATCATGGGTCCGCACGGATCCCAAGACTTACGGTCTCCGTCCCTGATTATGGCTCCTGTGGATACTGCAGATATTCCAGTCTTAACTGCATTAACAAATGTGTAGAGACAAGTTACGTGGGCGATATTTGATATTACCATCGTTTTTACACCATTTAATTAAATCTGTGTTTGGCTTATGGCGAAAGCTTATATCCTAATATACATTAGTATAAATTTACCGTAGTCTATTGTGAATCCGTGAATTTGATTGGCTATATTACCGTTTTCTATCTGCTGATAGAAAACAGTTACGCATCAGTGCACATCGCGCATCACGTTTGAACCTGATGTAACATAATAAAACAGTTCTTTTTTACGTGTTACCTGACTTTTTTTCTTTTTATGCAATGAGACTACGGTAAATTTATACTAAAAACAATTAGACTACTCGCCCTCATTTTCCAAAAGCGATAGTCAACGAGGCGGCTCGTACTCTCTAATTGTAATTTAACCATAGTAATTTATTCTATTAAAAAGTTGATTGCTAGAGTAACACCCGCCTTGTGCCAGCGACAAGCCATAGGAGACCATTCAAACACAACTGCCTGAGCGTTTGACAGAAATAATAGTTATTAGAACAAGAAAGCAGCCGACATGTCTCTGTGGTTGTTTCAATTTCAATTTCCTCCAAAAATTGCTCCTGGCTGGTACTCGAGGTTTTGAATGATTGTCCGAAATACTTGGAAAATAGTAATTTACGCATCAGTGCACATCGCGCATCACGTTTGAACCTGATGTAACATAATAAAACAGTTCTTTTTTACGTGTTACCTGACTTTTTTTCTTTTTATGCAATGAGACTACGGTAAATTTATACTAAAACAATTAGACTACTCGCCCTCATTTTCTACGAGCGATAGTCAACGAGGCGGCTCGTAGTCTCTAATTGTCAAATAGACCATTTACCGGTACATGTCTACCAGAGAGTTGTTATGTTTCAGTTAGAGGTTAGGTGTTTAAAACACGCGACTAAAAGAACTTAAAAGATTTTAAACATGTAGGTGTTACAAAGTGTACTGTCACGTTTTAGCTTTCCACGTATTTGTCAACTTTTTTCCATAGGAGGAAACAACAAGTAATAAAAAGTAATGAATGTTGTGCCGCGTGGCACTATGAACATAAGGTTTAGTGAATCGCGGAAAGTAAGGGTACATTCATATGTACCCTTACTTTCTCTTCGCCGTGATTCACCATCTAAATCGACCCCGACTTTCTCTGTCCGACCTCGTAGCTCAGTCGGCAGAGTGACGGTAGATCTATTCCGGAGGTCGTGGGTTCGATTCCCACCGAGGTCAAAAGATTTTTTCTTTACCTTGTGTGGTTCCCTGATTCCCTTTACTAGGGCTAACGCCCAGTGGGTTATTCATGGGTTAAATTAGCACTAAAATTTACACTTCAGAGTTAATTCTCTGTTACGTCATTTGTGTTCACAGTGCTACGCGGCACAACATTCAAATTTGACAATAATTGCGTTCGACGAAGTGGAACGCAATCCTAAGTTTGCCTGTGACTCTGCAGAGTTGGTT
Source organism: Catalaphyllia jardinei (assembly GCA_022496165.2). NCBI lineage: Eukaryota > Metazoa > Cnidaria > Anthozoa > Scleractinia > Caryophylliidae > Catalaphyllia > Catalaphyllia jardinei. Next base: position 14,472,617 of record CM042752.1, read on the forward strand.
TCCCTGTCTAAGGTTATGGTCTGGAAAACCCATATTCCTGTAAGGACTCAAAAATGGCCACCCCGCTTAATTTTTGCAGGGGCATGTCACGCCATAGTTATTAACCTATATCTTACGGCATAGTTATTAACTATGGTCACAGCCAGTAAACTGGTACCGTAACTGAGACGTGATAATACATGTGGCGAACATGTGAGCACGTGAGCAGGCCATGTAGACTTTGGACTTTCTTTCCATGTGCTCTCGATCTCAGAGGTAGCGTTGGATACTTTTGCCGTGGAATTTTGAGGCGGAGCAGTATTATATTCAAGTATGAGGTTATTTAACGTTCGTTCGGGCTCACGAGGAGCTCGTTTAGGTTAAACTACAGAATACAGGGCCACTTATTTACATCTCATTGAATCACAAAGGTGCCTATTGTGTTATGCTTCGTTCTTCAAAAGATTTTGACACATGTAAAACAGGTGGTCCGAAGTGGCCCTGCATTCTGTAGTTGCTCCCTTGTTTATTTTATATGTTCATGAACACGATCGCCTGGGCTTTGGGATGTTAATTGTGGAAAGAGCTGTAATTCCCGGGCTGTATTTGATTGCATTTGTTGATTTACTTCCAATTTGCGACAGAAAAGGTCAGTCGTACTGGTCGTATCCGGTCGAATATTATTTGGAGTCGGTTGAAGAGTACGTACTCTGAGGGCAAGATCCACAAGAGTGAACTTGAACAGGGAACGGAAATGTAAACCTTGCAAACCTTGACGTCACAATTCTTTTGATATTCAAATTTGCCAGCCACTGAACAATATAAATAGCATGCATTGTTTCAACAGCCAATAAACCTCTGGTTGGGACATTAATGACAATAGGTGACGTAACAAGAAACATCGCTATACTGTACACTTAGCTTTGTCAATCAGGCCAGGGGAATACTCGAATCAGTCGCACGGAGTTTGTTTACGATGAACGAGCACTCGATTGCAAATGTTTACTTATATCTGAGCTTCCACAGGCTTATAGAATAATGTTCGTAAAAAATATACTTTTGCAAATTAGCTCTTGCGCTTAACAGTGTGTGTCCAGAAAAATCAAAAATTGAGCGGCAAATTTCAAAATTTCAAAATTTCAAAATCACTCCAACTTTGGCTATTAGTGGTCCATATTGAACTATTCATCGCTATGTAGTTCATTTGTCAAATGGTGTTTTGTTTTGCCAGAAAATGACGATACTCGATTTTGGGACCAAAATTTGAAAAATTAAGGTCAAAAATTAGGCATTTTGCAACTAACGCCTTGCCTTAACTATAACCCCAGAAGACATCCAGTTGCAATGAGCTTATTGTACAATTTACCAATTGCCATGATATTGGAGAAACAATAAGATATTGAGCTAGACCTGAAGGAAAGCCTTCTGTTTTTCCGTGGAAATTACTAGAGAACTTCAAAAAATAATTTACCCTACTACCTTTGTTACAAATCAAATGAAATTTATCACTTATAATTCAAAATAGATGAGCTTTTAGATGATGCAAAGTTTTTTCTGGGGAAATTAGATTGTGCTATATGAGAGGGCGCTCAAAATTGCGATATTTCGTGAAATCAGACAAGCGATTGCGTGACCGACCGTGACAGACAGCACTATCACTGCAGCCCAAAGCAACCAACTGAACGAAAATATATTTAATTGTTACCATTTCTATGTTTAAAATAGCTGCCAATTGTAAAGAATTTAAAGTTTAGAGAATCAAGAATTCATCACTGACCACTAGGGGTTACGCATTTTTTGATCTAAAAGCCTTGAAATGTTTGTCATTGTTGTTATGGTTGCTAATTATAAACAAGTTGTTATCCCAGTTACAGGAAAATTTCCCACGGCGCTACGCAGTTCAGCAATATAGCGTTTTCGTGTTCTTTTCAGAGAATAACTGGAACAGACTGCTCGTTTGATAGGTTAGATAAAAGCAAGAGTCTGGAAATTGTTGCTTTAAGTAATTGTTCAAAGACATTTCGAATCATTGTTCTAACTGGTCATTTTCTGGAGTGACAACAGAACGTGAACTTATACTTGCTAGAGTGGGTATTTTTCGCGGGGAAGAGACGCAGAAATTAGACACCACAGGCGTGAACTCGGACTTGGCTGGCGGCGAAACTCTTCCAAGTGCTGTGTGCCGCAAATCCTATCCCAACATGGAGAAAATAGGAAAGCGGATCGCGGAATATCGAAAAGGGTATCGGAACACATCTTTAAGGCGACAGGGAAGTTTTTTCCAGTTGGATCAGGTGAGCTGTGCCGTTTCAGATTAGAGATAAGAGACCTTAAGATCTGAGGACGGCGTCTTCTTCTAGGACGTCACGGCATATGAAGGCCTGGGGCGAGAACGCCGTTCTTTGCGCGGGAATTTAGACTTTAGAAAAGAACAAGACGCGAACTTTCTCCAGCGCCTTCTTGTCGAGAATGGCGTCCTTCAGGAAAGCGCGGGACGAGCTTCTTTTAAGTATTTGCGATGAAATTAGCGACGAGGATGAATTTCTCTTGTTGTATAATGTTAACAAGTCGAAAAATCCAGAGTATCCTTATTGGAATTATGGAAGATTTAAGTTGCAAGACAAAAGTGAAGCGGAGTGCAAGACAGACTTTCGCTTCGAAAAATAGGACATTCCTCCCTTGGTTGAAGTTCTTGGCCTACGTGACGAAATAATGTGTAAACAAGGAACAGTCTGTGACAGCACTGAAGGATTGTGCATCGTCCTCAAGCGGCTGGCATACCCCTGTCGCTACAGCGACCTCATAAAAATTTTCGGAAGACCTGTCCCTGAAATCTCCATGATAAGTAACACAGTCATTGATTATATATTCGAGCATCATGGTCGTCGGATATCAGAGTGGAATCATACTATTTTAAATCACCATGCATTACAGACGTATGCTGAAGCTGTTTCAGATAAAGGTGCTGCGCTGGACAATTGCTTCGGCTTTGTGGATGGAACAGTTCGTCCAATTTGCCCCCAAACACAAATCAAAGGACTGTTTACAATGGCCATAAAAGGGTACATGCCCTCAAATTTCAATCGATCGCCATTCCAAATGGACTAATTGCCAATCTTTATGGTCCTATTGGTAAGTGTGTTTAAGTAAAGTGTATGCTGGTATTTATCACTATCTTTCAATTCTATTTATATTTATGAACAATCAGTTATGACACTGCAGGAATTTCAAAACAAGAAACCCTACTGCAGACCTGGGTCACAGTCAGTGCTTTACGTACCTCTCAGTTGTTGTCATATAATATTGATGAAGAGTGAAATGTGAGCACCATGAAACAGGCAGAAATCCCTTAATATAGGGTCATGTTTTGCAGCCAAACTGTAAAATAGTGAAGATGAAAAGAATGGTTGCTTTTATGAACATTTTTTTAAATATTTTCACCCCCTAATTGTAACAACCCTTACTACTTTCAGAGGGCAGGAAGCATGACGCCGGAATGCTGCGAGACTCAGGACTGTACCATGATCTCCAAAGATTTGCTTTCTCCCCAACTGGGCACCCTTTGTGTATATATGGAGACCCAGCATACCCTCTTCGCATACACCTGCAAGCTCCATTTCGGAATGGTATCCTGACCCCCCAGATGCAGCAGTTTAACAGTTCAATGAGCCCAGTGAGAAGCTCAGTGGAGTGGTTGTTTGCGGATATAATTAACTATTTTTGCTTTCTCGATTTTAAGAAAAATTTAAAAATAGGGCTCAGCCAAATAGGCAAAATGTACATTGTTTGTGCCCTGTTAAGGAATGCTCTTACATGCCTCTATGGTAACACCACTTCCCAGTATTTCGATTTGGACCCACCCACGTTGCAAGAATATTTTGCTTAATTTAATCATTGCAAGTGAAGTATGATCCTCGCAGTAAATTTTCCAATTTAAGCAATTGGAAAGAAGAAGCCTGAAAAAAAAAATCAGGGCTTCAACGGGATTCGAACCCATGACCTCCGCGATACCGGTGCGATGCTCTACCAACTGAGCTGCTACATAGTTGGAGCCAAGGCTGGCTCATAGCTGCCGGAGTTTATCCCAGTTTCTGTCGCATGAAGCGGCTAGAAGTATTTCTACTTCCCCTGGACGGGATGCTAGTCCATTGCAGTTTACTCCCCCGAAATTTTGTTAGGTTTCCCCAACAATTCGCGGTGAGTATTCCTTGTAGTGGAATGAAACTTGCATGGATAATAAGTATGGCAGTCTTATTTACGTGAGACCCAAATTACTTTAAAGATTTCTGTTACTGTAATCATACAGAAATAAAGTATCCCGGGTATATCTGTTAGAAAATAAGAGCATTCTCAAGCCGCGGAAACGGTATAAGAGCAACCAGTAAATTAACAATTCCTGACTGATGAATCAGAACACGGCATTCAGTACGAAAATATCTTGAGACTTCAAAGAAAGAGGTAAAGAAAATCGTATCGCTAGAAAACATTTAATTAGGCTCGATGTATAAATTCCGAGCTTGACTTCTGATTATAAATACACTCTTCTTACATAAGTCGACCTCTCACAGGACATGATATATTGATGCTCAACACGATAAATTTTTCCATTCTGTAATGAGGAAAACATGTGTAGTCTACTTACTCGGAACTGGAATCCATCGTATATCTATGAAATAAAAAACACAGTTAACAATAGATTATACAAAGGGACAGCGAAAACGGCGAAAGAAATGGGTAATTTGACCTCCAGAAACAAAAGCATACTCACGTTCTGTTCACGACGCGAAACGAAAAAAATGGCGTATTCACCACATGTAAAACGCCGTCCAATTCACATACAGACATGCGCAGTGATATCTTTATGCGAAAACCAACTTCCGGTGGCGTCCTAAACAGTTGACGTCCTCAAATCTTAAGGTCCCTATAACCGTTTTCAGAACTGAATACTGTTTTAGAAAGGCCAGAGAAAATTGTAGAAGTAAAAAGTAACACGTAAATTGGCATGCAATACATGCTAGGTTAATTAAAATTACGCTGTAACTGAAACTGGTTGTTTATTTCAAACGACCATGATTTTTGACAGTGCAGATTCCGGACTTGACTATATGTGTCTTATTTTTTGTTTCTGCTAAATAGTATCCATATAAAACAGAGTAAAAGGATCTGGCTTTATTCATTACGTGTTATGAATTTTCACGAAAGCTTGCTCTTGGTTGACTGGAAGTTTTTTCTTTCGTTTAGCCCCTTTTTACGCGTATTTGATCTCGCTTGAAATCTGCAGGCGGCACAAAGATGCGTGCTTCTTTGTTTATCGGCTTTTATTGTTTAGGGAGACAAGGGCTCGTAAAATTTCAGGGCTTGGTGATCACGAAGCTGATTCGGCTCTGCTTTCTTGTAAACCCGTAAACTTTAATTAGACCAGTCATCCCGGGTTCATGTAGAGGTTATTTTTTTCACTCTTGGTAAGCCAACCTGGGTTTATGTAGAGAGGTCCTTAGTCAGAACTGTTTAGGGTTTGAATAAGGTCTTTAAAGAGTTACAGTGGTAACTATACCCAGTCCCCATCCTACAAAAATCCTTCAACTCGGAAATTCCGCCCTCCCTCCACTCAACAGTTCAATTATCGTCATTTGATTTTTTTTTTTCAACGATATCATTTCTTGCCTTAAAATTCTAGACTTTTTTTAAAGAAATGCCTCTTGTTGACTCCTTCTAGGAACCATTTATTTGATATGGGTCACTTTTTTGATCGTTTGAATAAAACATTTCTATTCAAACATGAGCGTTAGTTTACACATTTCGGGGCAAGTTTAGTTTGAAGGTGTAAATTGTTTTGTTTGTACCGCCAGGCATTTGCAAGAGACTGCAGAAAAAGTGTTTTGGAAAGCTCCATGGTCGTGGAGCCGTGGTGCCGACTACACAGCATACTTGAATGTATGTAGCGCCAGCGCAGCTAAGCCACTTCCTGAACTTCATTACAAGTTCGCAGAACATCCAGGACCTTCCTTTTGGTGAGAAAAAGCTGAAACTATCATCTAATGAGGAACTGACGATACCGAATGTCATACGAAGTGTCATCCGGAACAGATCATTTCGCAATATGAGGAGCTATGCAGTGAAGAGGGTTTCAAACCAATGGGACGCAGTACTCTCTACAGAGTCCTGCATGTCTGCTCTGCCTCTGTAAGAAAATCATTACAGGGATTAGACTATGTTGCACAGGGGGCCAAGGCATACGAGGAACTTGAGCTAGCTGCTGAGAAACTTGGCGATGACTGCGGCCTGGGTCTGTCTTGGGCTAAAGATAAAAAAGAGAAGCTCAAAGTAGCTAAGCGGTATCTCAAAGGGGATTTCAAGGTAACCTTGTGTTGTTATTGTAATTGTAAGATGTTGCATAGATATGTAGAGAAACTGGACATAGACAATTAAGAATCGAACCGATTTATATTAAAAACGAATTTCAACATTTGATAGAAGATTGCTTCGATGTTACCTAATTTTACATTTGACTTTACTTCATCATATGGGTTGCGTCTATATTCGATGTAATGCGCACTGTGATTGGCTTAAATTAGGGGACTATTCTGCGTAATGGCCACGGACCGATTACGGGCCTGCAAAATAAAGCAAAAGGAAGTTAAAATAAAAAACTATTGCTTTTTTCTGAAACCTGTAGTAGCTGAATTGAAAATGATGCATGGACACTCTTAGAGTGAATTCTATTGCCCTGACGAGCCTTTGTTTGTTGTTTTTGTTTTTACAAGCCATATAATAAACTACTGATTAACCTCGAATGTTTGGTTAATAAGTAGTCAGCATGGCAATAGTAATTGTATCATATCCAAATTAAAATAGCTACAATGAATACAGTGAAAGATTGATATCAGAAATAAAGGCTATGTATCAAAAAGAGGGCTTATGCTGTAGTTACCGTTAGTAGTAAAGAACACTTTCAACAAAAAATAAAATATTGGCTTCTTTTGTATTCATTCTCAGGTTCATGTTTCCAAAATCTCTGCTGTCCCTGACCACTGTAGAGCATACGCTCTGAGTGATCCTGACGACCCAAACTATTCTGTGACTTGTGACCACGTCCACTGTGACAGCTGTGACCGCTGCTTGCTTGTTTCGTCTGTAGTGAGAGATATTGAAGAAGGCTTAGTAACGGCTAAATGCTCGGACAATGAAAAAGAAGAATTGGCTTTTGTTATTTCCCAGGCCAAGCAGAGTATTGAATGCTGGAAGGCCCATTTATTGCGGTCTGTAAATCAGGATGAATGCAGACTTGTCATCTTGAGCAGTGTCAGCGCCTCGTCCATTCTTTTAGTGCTTGACTGGGCAATGAAATATCTTCCACGTAAGTACAGGGAAAGCCAGTCTGATTGGTGTAGGGAAAGGGGTACATCGTGGCATATAGCAGTGAAGGTGTGCAGCCCTCCCATTGTCCCGTCCAACAAGAGTTTCAAGTGGGAGAAAGTAAGCTTTGTCAATAACCTTTACTACAACCAGGAAGGGATACGAACGTGGAGAGCCTATGACATTGGCCCTGGGAAGAGTATTCCCTGGAAAAAGTTCGATGTCCCTGAACAATCAGAACTTCCAACAATGGAGATCAGACCCTCGTCCAGCGAGACTATCACAAGCTTCGTTCCAGTAAGACCCAGGCGAACAGGTTGCCGAACACCTGTTACTGAGGTAAAAGGTAACTCTGACTGCCGTGTAGATGAGTCATCAGATGAGTCAAGCGTTGATGCTGATGCTGCTAACAATTGTCGATTATTTGCATGCCCAGAAGAGGGGTGTGTCAAGACGTTTGTACGGCATTCGTCGCTTGTTAAACATTTGGACTGCGGAAAGCACAAGCGTGCTCTAGAGCACGAAACTCTCTATGACAAGGCTATGATAGAATACGCTTCTAATCTGGAATGTGGCGTGAGTAAATGCCCAACGGTCCTGGAAGTAAGTAGACCATCACTACAAACTGTGCCCACAAATCTTCCGATGGGATGGGCTCTGAAATCGACACAGTCCCGTCGCACAAAGTTTACTGAGAACCAAAAGCAGTACCTTAATGCCAAGTTTCAAATTGGAGAGAGAACAAGGAAGAAAGCCAACCCGACTGAAGTCTCTAAAGCCATGAGGACGGCAAAAGACAGCAACGGAGAGAGACTATTTAGCTATGAGGATTTTCTCACAAGCCAGCAAACTAGCAGTTACTTCTCTCGCCTTGCTGCTAAGCGAAGTGTCGAGGTAGATCAGCCTGATAGTGAGGACGAGACTCTAAGAGATGACTTTCAAAGTGTACTTAGTGACAAGGTTTTGTCTGAAGTCAGCATTCAGCATTCACATCCAATCATATATGACTCCTACAACATCTGTGAGTTAGTGTTAAACTCCAAGCTTGGTTCCTTTTCTGTATCAATGTTGCGGGGTATCTGTGAATCTTTTGGTCTTGACGTATCAGAAATTACAGTCAAAGGGAAAAAGCCATTTGTGGCCTTACTCTCAAACCTGGTACAAGGCTGTAGCTGTAGCAAGCGCTGGTAACTGTATACGATATTTGTTATTACTGCCTGGCAGCTTGATTTTCTCGCATCTGGCCACCAAATGATCCTCGTCATTTGTTGGCGAAACATCGAATTATTTGACAAATGATTATGAATTATAGTGATATGAATACTTCTATTACGGACAACTCGTATCCGGAGTTTGAACAATTTTGAGTTCTGGCATTTTTGCCGCTAATTTTCGATTTTGTTTGATTCTTGGAGACATTCGCTTTTAATTTGTAAGACTGAAACGTATCTGTTCTTAAACACACACTTTTGTGTCTAAGTTAGTCGTTGAGAAGAATTTTACGAATCCTTTGTACAGGCATGTAAGCTGACTGAGACACAGTGGCGTAAACAAAACACTTGTAAGCCAATTTACCGCAGGAAAAAGAAATCAACAAGTCAACCTCAAAATTCTGCCCTTGGCTTGCGGCCTTGGCCAGCATTGTTAAGATTTCGGTTATAGTTTTTCACTATAGGGACTTCCCTGACATCTATATGTACGCATGCAAAAATATTATACGAGTTAAAGGGACCTTGGGTAAAACAAGAATAATGATAAAAGGAAAGAAAATAGTTATACATGTAAATAGCACGACTCAACAAGAAGACTGATAACCGCTATATTTTCATCAAGCTTTTCATTGATGAGCTTGGGCGGAAATAATAGATGTCTGTCACGATCTGTCACGAACTATCACGCAATCTTGCTTGATTTCGCGATTTTGTGCAAGTTTAAGCACTCTCTCATAGACCACGGTCTAATTTCCCCAGAACAATAATCACACCAATTAAAAGCCCATCCCTAAAGGCGTTTGATCTCTAAGTTTCGTTTAATTTATGATAAAGGTAGTGTTGCCGCCAAACTGAACATTTTGTCCGTCACGTGACATTGCGCGCCAGGCCTCCACTCAGAAAACAATGATGCAAGGCTGATACTACGTAGAGAGCTTAACGGGG
>CM042752.1:14487107-14499607 GCA_022496165.2 Catalaphyllia jardinei
GATCAGATCTTTTACAGATCCTACGTATACAGGCAGCATTTTCGTTTACGGTCCTTTGCAGTATTATGTTTCTCCACTCAGACCATGTGCGTTTTCGTCTGAGTGGAGCAGCTTGGTGAGTGTGATTTTGTTGGTTGTTGAGATTTTCCGATTTTCTAACTTATCCCGGAACTGTCGCCCTAATTATGATGTATTTTTGATTGCTTTTAGCGTGATTCTGTCACCAAGCTGATCTCCTACTGATCTCAAACCTTGATTAAATCATCTGTCGCATCGAACGGGTGTGATTTGTTTTTTCCGGCCGATTGACGACAACAGGTAGTAGGCAGTGATTTACGTAAAAAAAACATGGGGGTTTCTTTAAGATCTCGCACAATAGAAATTACAGTATAAAACCTGGAAAAGTTGTAGAATAAACTGATGGCATGTGGATATCGTCTGGTTTTATACTTGAGGCAAGCGCTTCTCTTTAAAATTGCTAATTTTCAAGCCTAATTTTCACACATCTGGCCTTTAAATCTACTATCGCCATTTTCCGCCAAAACAAAAATATATTTGAGAAATGAACCACATATCGATGAATAGTTCAATATGGACTACTAATAGCCGAAATTTGAGCGAATTTAGTTTTTCACATTTTTGCCGCTTATTTCTAATTTTGCTTGATTCTTACTGACACTCACTCTTAAACATTACAAGTTAGTGTGAGAATATTTAGCACGAAATCTGAAGGCTGATGTAAATATTTTAGTTCTCTTTTAAAAACTTGTGAGTCTACGGAAACTGGCGCCGTCTTGCAACGTAGTTTGTACCGGGACCTCTTCAATCAGAATGGCATGGACTTTGTCACTGAAATATCTTTCTGTAAAACCCCGGTTGTTGATGAAAAAAGGTTGGTTTTTAGAGGTTGAAAGTCAGCTAGGGAATCATTTAATGTATCTGTATAAAAGTTTATACGGCGTCGAACGCACTCTCGTAATCTTTGATTACTACTAGTATAAGCACTTATTATGCATGCATACACCTTATTCACAAATGGCCGCCAACCTGTGACACTCACTTTCTTTCCTCCAAGGCCTCTTTTGATTTCGCTTTCACGAAACTGCAGTAAGCAAACTTTTGTAATTTCCATCAGTTTGAATTTCGTTCCAACGTCTCTTCGAATCTTCTGCAGCCATTGAGCTCGAAGGTTTGGATCTTTCGGAAAATTGAAGAAGCCGACTCTCTTTCCGTTGGCGTCTACGGTTCCTTTCTGCTTGAAAAGAGGAACACAGCAATTAATATTTGAACTCGAACTCATCCTCAATGAAATAAGCAGTCAGGAAACTGTCGCATTAAAGAAATCGCTTTTAGATGACCGATAATTTCAACGTAAGTTGGCCAGTTAATTGGCCAAAGTTTGCACGAAAACAAATTTTTAATCCCAAAACGCCTCGATTCCATGTTTGGTCGCGCGCTCGTCACAGGTTGGCGGGCATTTGTGAATAAGGTGTATAAGCTGTAAAAATTTCCCTCCTGACCAGTCGACCTTTGTAAATATGAGGAATTCTAATACCAAACGGAAGCATTCTACTATCCTTTGCATTATAAACACAAGCAAAAAACCAAGCTTCAACTGACTATTTTCATCACATCAGTAACAAAACAAAGGACCAAAAATTATTCTAGCTTGGGGCGTTTAGAAGCGGAAGGTGATTTGCAATTGTTTGCGGTCCCTTTCTTCCAGATGTTGAAAGACTTGTCGTTTATTTACAAAAGCGTTCGGTGAGAAGGAAATCACTTTAACACTCCAATGTATTCCGGATAAGAGGGATAAAATGAGTATTGGGAAGAAAAGCGTGACAGAACTTCAGCATCCTTGACAACGACAATTATTTCTGTACACGCGTAAAACAGCGAATGCATGAATACTGTTTGTCTGCAACATCAGTGAAAACTAACTTGTATTCTAGGACTATGTTTTGGAATGGGAACGTATGGTTGCTGTTGCCTGTTAAATGAATTTCATGGCCTTAACTTTGTTTCAGCTTCCTATGTGCTGATACTCAACACATACGGAGAGGAGCGTGTCGTCAAGATTTATGAGGGCCACATCTGCTTGCATTTACAATGGTAAATACTATTTCAAATATATTTTCTGCATGTAACAGAAAAAAGGGAACGTTCTGTTGAATTCAAGTTTGTCTTCTATACACGGTTGAATACTCTGTTTCGTGTCGTTGAATGGTTGATTAATAGAAATTATTGATAGTAAATGGAAAAACATAGCTAAGAAATTATAACATTAACTCTGTTTTTAAATATTCTCTGGCTTTACCGTTAAAAAAAAAAATTCATTTGTGGTTGGGCTTTATGTGTGTACAATATGAAATGCGATCTCAAAGTGTTTTCGCGACAAGGAACGGGTTTCAGAAATAACTTATTTCGTTCAGCCTACTTAAGATTGAATATCCGAATTAATGAAATCGTATATACCAGCTGCGGGTGTTACAAAGTCCTACCTACAAACATGACTTACTGCAATAGAGGTTTCTGTTCCGGATTTTGCACCTGTGAAGACGATCTTCTGCGATAAGGTAACCCTCTGTGGCAAGTAAGGCTTCTAGGTTCTGAGACATACATTAATAATAAGTTGACCGCTGACTGGTACATGGATTAGAAATTGTGCCAATTACCACATAAAGAACAGCATTGTACCGGGAAAAATACATAAATAATAGTTGATATTCTTCTCACAACGTAAAATCCTTTCCTGGACAGGAAAAAAATCATCTATTTACAACATTTGTTTCGGGGAGCGATGTTTCGTAATTCAAGTCAAGAAATGAACGCTTTTATATGTACTTTAAATGACACTAAAGTAACCTTCGCTGTGTTTGCTATAACCCGACACAGGTGGGCGCGTTTAATGGGACAATGCCAGAAGCAATAACGATTTTGAGGCAACTTCATTGAATTAACCTAAACATCAAAACCGCCATCATGATTTGTTTTGTCTAGTTCAATAGACAAAATGTAACGTAAATATAAGATCCGGTTCACCTGTTATATTAACGACATGCCTTGAATCACTTATTTCTATCTCATACTCAACTGCAAGGCAAGGTTGCAACTCTATTCAAGCCTGTAAATGACAGTCAGTGATCGGACAAATGTACGATACATTTCCGGATTTGACGGGCAAAAGCTTCGCCTGGTCGAACACTTTAATCACCCATGTTTGATACAACAAAAATGATATTTTACCTAGGACGGCGGGTGTGTTGCCGAAACATGAAACAGTTTTTATTCTGTTCTTTTATTCACAATATTATGCAAAGCGCCTTCTCATGTTTCGCGCAGAAAAATCCGACGCACAAACAGGTGGACACTACGTTTCCTTTTTTTTGTTTTTTTACTGAGTTTTAGCGATATTTTTACCGCAACAAAATAATTTTTAAAATGACTGCAAAACACTTCTAAGCAAATGAAGACTGCAGTATTTATTTCTCTTTCTTGATCAAGGACCTTTTAAGTATTACTTAGCTTTCGCAATGCCTTTTGTCTCGAGTAATGTAAGATAGCAAACACCCCTCTTCAAGAAATGTACTTTGCTCCCTGTTTCCTTGGGGTTAGTTCTGATCCCGTTTGCTTGCGGTTTTCTCACGGTTGGAAAGGATGCGGAACGTTCTATGTTCCGAACCTTTCGATGGTCTATATATGCCAGAAATTCGCAATGTGATATGTCCTAAAAGTTCGCCAATTTTGTCTGAATTAAACTTCTACTAGAGTCGACGTTCACAAATAAAAATTCAAGTGTACTTGTTCTTTGTTATCCGCAAGTGTCCCGAGAATCCGATGATCGCTTAACGACAAAATGTTTTTTTAAGTATGAGCGCAGATAAATTTCATACACCGTCATTGGTTCGAAAAATGTCAAAAAAAAACATTACTGAGTGAAGGGCAAGATTTTTCATTCGAGAGAGACTCAATTGATGATGTTTGGCATAAGCACGCTCCATATGATAATTACCTGCAATTAGTGGTTGACACCTACCTGCTAAGTATGCTAATTTCAGACCAAGCTGTGAATTGTTTTCATTTCAACACGAGCTATTTGAAATCATTTAACCAGAATCCAAAAATTCATGCAATGCTTAATTTAGTTTCTTTAGTCATTCTAAACGAGAGACTATGAATTTCGTTTATTTTATCTAATTCGTTGACACCTAGTCTGCGAAGGCGATTGTTTGCTAGCAGCTCTTTAAATTTTCTTTTAACGAAAATGCTGCAGGATTGTTTACAAGTAATTCCTTTCGTAGTTAAAGAAGCCCTGTATTGTGTTGATCATTGCCGTTATTGAACCTGCTTTGCGTCCTTAGTTTTCGTTTCCAGGAGTCTGGAATGGCATTGATCAATCCGAGCAATTTTGTAAAAGGAAATCGTTTGCCAATTTTTTGGCTTAAATTTTGATAAGATCTGAATTTATTTTCGCCATTTAAAAGATCTTTAATCTTTTCGATCCCAACAGCGTGCCAGTCTTTGTAATAAATGGATTTTCCGGCAATAGTTATATTTTTGGTATTCCATAGTATTTCATCTCGAATTTGTAACTGGTTTTCTGATACACATTCGCCTTTGATTTCGGACCACGCTTTCAGAGTATCTACATAAAACTCTGGCAGTCCATTGAGATCGAGCAAGTCAACATCATAATTACACTCGAAAATGAAAGTTCCCCCGACGTTTTCCAAATGAAAGGAAGGAATCGCCTTTTCCATCAATCGTTCTTTTTACCCAAGGGACTAGTAGAGAATTTTTTATGAGTTCGTAATCTGGAAGGTCAAACCCTCCACTCTCTTTTGGCCCTATCATACGTTCTCTTTTGATTTTGGCTGGCTTATTGTTCCAGACAATGCTGTAACCATTTTATCTATACTGGAAATGATGTGCGAAGGGGTGGGGAGGCAAGCACTAGAAAAGATCATTTTCGAAAGTCCGATCTCTCTGCGACCACAAGTTAAACATCTTTTGCATTTTTGTTGCTTTTTCGTGAAAGTTTTAAACTTCACATCTATCAGCATCATACGAAAACGCAGTTCCTAAAGCAACAATCGGATCCTGTGGCCATTTAATGTCATAAAGTTTAGAGCAGTTGTTTTTTGTATTTTCCAAGCCAGATAGGCTCGGATTTTGTTGAGTTTATCTTCAATCCACTGCATTGTTGAAAACGGTCAACCAATTCTACAAGTTTCACAAGAGACGCATCATCTTTAACAAAAGTCGTTGTGTCACCCGCATATTGATTAAGTTTTATTTCTTTCCCTTTAACCTGTATTCCCCTAATCAATTTTTCTGACCTGGTTGCACATGATAATATTTCGACCGCAAGTATAAAAAGCATCCCGGAAAGCGAGCAGCCTTGTCTGACCCTCGGTGCAAATTTAAAAAAGGAGACGAAAAAGCGTTGTTAACCGTGCAACTGGAAATGTTGTAATATAACACTTGAATCCACCTTTTAAAATCTGAACCAGAATTGAAAGTCTCTGTGGTCTTTGACAAAAATTCCCATTGTAGGCTGTCGAAAGCTTTTTCAAAATCAATTTATGTCGCTATTCCTTCAATGTTTTGTTCAGCAGCGAAGCTTAGTATGTCAGAAATTTGCGCAATGTTTTGCCCTATGAACCTGCCATCAATGTACTCTGTTTGAGCATTATTAATTACTTGAGGAAGGAACTTTTTCAGCCTTGGTGCAAGGGCTTTTGTTGCAATTTTATAATCCACGTTCAGTAAAGATAGAGGCCTCCAATTTTTTAGATAAGACGGATCTTTATCTTTCTTAGGGATTAGTCTGATGATGCCCTGTCTTTGAGAGATTGAAAGGTTTCCAGTTGTAAATGCGTAGTTAAAGCTGTCCACCATTACCTGACCCAGACCATCCCAGAACGGCAAATAAAACTCAGCGGTAAAGCCGTCCGTTCCTGGGGACTTATTTTTGGTAAATGTCTTCAAGGCAGCTAAGCATTCATCTAGGGTTAACATCCCTTTGCAGTGTTGTTGTTGTTCCGTGTTCAGTCTAACAATAGATTCGTTGTCAAATAAGAATTTGTATTTTGCATCGTCCACCGCGGGGTTTTGTGAGCTAAATAGAGTTTGAAAAAACCTTTGTTGTTCATTTAAAATTTCAGTAGGATCTGTTATTGTGCTACTGTCGCCCTTTTTTAGTTTGTTAATGCATTTATTCTGGTAATTTCTTTTCTCTAGATTTAGGAAATACTTAGAACTCCGTTCGCCCCATTCGAACCATCTTGCTTTAGACCTTAAACATGCGCCGCGTGTGCGTTGAAGCGAGATGCTTTCCAATTCTCTAATGATTTTGTCGTGTTCAGCAAGCAGCTCCTGCGTTTCTTTTTTTAGTCAATTTCCGCTTCAGATTTTGAGCCTTTTTAACAAGTTCAGCTTCAACGTTTCTTAGTTGTTTTGCTCTTTGTTTGGAGAAATTAATGGTAAAAGCTCTGATTTCCATTTTAACTAATTCTCACAACAGCCCTTTGTCAACAACGCCTTGATATTGATTTATAAAACCTGGGATTTTTGTAGTCACTTGCTCGACGAAATTTTTGTCTTCAAGAAGAGAAGCGCTTTAATTTCCAATAGCCGGACCCTCTTGGGTGTAAAGTGTTTCACGCCGTTAATTAGCAATGTAACCTGTAAGTGACCGCAGTGTGGGAACACCTCAATCTCAGGAGTCGACGCTTTGCAAACTATCCATGGAGATTAGCCAATAGTCCAATCTGCATTTGACTTTCAAATCTGAAGACGGCGAAGTAAACTTGGTTTTCCCAGGGATTTAAGTATCTCCAAATATCAACTAGGTCAAAGGAACCCATCAACTGCTTAATTCTTGTAACAACATTTTTCTTGGATGACAGATCCTGACCGCCTTTTTTTATCTTCGTTTGACAGAGGACAGTTAAAGTCACCTCCTATAAAAATGAGGGAATTTGCGTAGTTTCGAAGCATCTCTGAAAGTCTTTTAGGAAACATTTGCTGTGCGTGAATATTGTTAGGCGCGTAAATACACCCAAATTTCGTCGTCGATATTTGTATCTAAGATTATAATTTTGTCGTCGTCACTTTTGACCCCTTTCTTCACAGTAACCGTGAGTTTAGGATCAAACAAAATTGCAACACCATTACTATGCTTGCTCCCATCATAGTTAATAGAGGGGAATGGTTATGAAACTCGTCAAAGTTCTTTGTTGTATGTTATTGTTCTGTTTTTAGGCCTTGACCCTGCACAAAACACAATAGTTGTTGGTTACGTAACTCACGCATAGTGTATGAGCGTAAAACAAAAGATTGTGCAGGGTCGTGGACCTTCCAACATAAATCTTGGCATCTTTGTTTGTTCCTTTTATGTTTTCCGGGCTTCCTAACCAGTCCCCTCTATTAACTATGCTCCCATGATTGACATAAATCTTGCCTCCCCACTCCGCGCTCCAAATATTTTCTTGTGCTTTAGAACTATATGTTTCTTGAAGAAAAGCTATGGAAACTTTCCTTGTATGTAGTTGTCTAAACATGGCTCTTCGTTTCAGTGATTTATTTATACCCCTGACATTAACTGCAGCAAATTTAAGCTGGATTTTGAAACCGACTGTTGCAAGCTGTTGACTTAAGTGGATATTCTCTATCCTTGTTCCAAAAGGATAAGTAAAAACTTAACAAATCTGACAAAATACGTACGAACACAGACATAATTGAACGAAAAGCTAACTTCTTTTCCTGGAGCGTTAGCTCCAGTTTTCTGACATTACGACAACAGTTAACGCTACATTGAAAATGACCGCTACAAACGTATGTGTACAGCTTACCGTGCATTACTGCCTATTGCCCCTCGACACTACGTTCCACAAATCTTTTAGCAGAACGGCGCCTTAGGCATTTAGAATCCTGGCATGATATGGGAGGCTTTTTTTTTCTGGTCCCCGGTAGATCTGTCCGTCAATAATGAGTTTATCAACGTTGAAGGCTGCTTGTGCATTCTCTTTCTTAGCCTTTCTCAGCACGGGAAGGAGCTCCTTGCGAATGTTATCAATCTCTTTTGGATAATCTTCGGCAACGCCAATTTTTGTGCTTCTGTTGATGTATTTGGCGTACTGGAATTTGCGAGATTTATCTTTATAGAAACTCAGTTTAGCAATGATTGGCCTTGGCTTCCCAGGGTCGTATTCCTCCGAGCGACGCGTTGGGATGCGATGCACTCTTTCAAACTCCACAACCGCCACCTCTTCTTTCGGCATTTTAAGTTTATCCACAAGCAATTTTCTAAGGACCTTTTCGGTGTCGTTGAAGCTACTTTCGGCTTCATTTTCTCTGACAAAAAAACTTTATGTTGTTTCTTTCGAATGTGCTTCTAATTTGATGTTACGGCGCAGTAGTTGATCAACTTCTCTATCCGCTTTTATAACATTTTCGGTTACTTCGCTCAGTTCCTCTGCGGCGTTTGTTTGACTCTGTTTCAGAGCTTCGATCTCGTCGTTTGCCCACTTCAGCGCGGTTCGAAGACTCTTGTTTTCTCCTTTCATTATCTTTAACTCTTCCTTTAGTTCCTTCCTTCTTTTAGTTCTTCTCTTTTTGTTCACCTCTTTTTGCCACATAGTAGCGCCGCCATCTTGGAGAGTTTCATCATCAGTTTGTGAACCGTTCTCTTGTCGCTTAGTCCTTCTTCTTTCTTTATTAGTCGTCTTGGTAGTCGTCTTGGTAGCGCCTTCCTCGTCACCCATTGCAGTAATCAGGGACCTTTAGCAATGACGACGAGGACGTGGACGTCACCGACCGGAAGTCTGAAAAACGAACTTCGATGCTACCACGCATGCCCAAACGAGCTCGACTCGTCGTGCACATCTCGTTCAGGACGCCATTTGCCGCCATCTGCCGTCTTGACGTGAACGTGAGTATGTTTTATTTGTTTTCTAATTTCTACATACGTATCTTAGGGATTTCTTCAATCTAAAGGGTCGGTTAGCGAACAAAAACAGTGCCGAAAGTAATTTGATCGTACCGTGATGAAAAAAACTTGATTTATGTCGAGTTTCAGGTAGAGCTTTACAGTATAAAGTGGAGAAAGCAATGGCGGATGATGAAAAGAGTATTGCAGGGTACGTAGTAGTGTTTTTATAAATACTAATCGCGGGCATTTCATTATAGTTTTTTAATATATACCAACTGGCATTTTTAAGAAGATTTCTGGTCTTTGAAAAATATTCCAACTGCTCGGATCGACTGCATGTAAACTTATCTTAGCTCTGAATCACTCCAGGTTGATTACAACACTGAATAAACGTTAAATTGATTTAGTGGGTAATTTTTGCATTTTCAAATTAGAAAAACGTTTAACATGTTTTAGCCTGCATTGATTTTCAGCCCAAGAAAAGAAATAAAAACAAAAATTAGTTTACAAATATTTACAGCTTAAAAGCTTTAAGGTTATAAATAAGCTTAAGTACTCAAGATAACATTAATTTTACCATAGGATAAAGTTAATTGCAATAACACTATGTAGAAGATGTAATTCCTTATGTAATAAAAGTTTTGTTTTTTTCAGAAATTATGCCTTGAAGTGGTCAGATGAACATGACCTTATGCTGTGTAGAGAGGTTCTTCTTCTGGAACCATTTAAGCACCCAAGACAAAGTAAAGAGAGAGGGGAAATCTGGGGCGAAATTGCGTTAAGCTTAAATAGCATCAGTTCACCGAAATTCAAAGTTAGTAAGCGCTCTGTGAGGGACAGACTTACTCTTTTGCTTGCCAAATACAAAGAAAAGATGAGAAAGGAAGAGCAAGGTTCTGGCATTGCATGTGATGATGAAACAGAAATAGAGATAGCGTTGTCTGAAATCATAGATAAAGAACAGGCAGCTGATTTAGAAAGGAAAGAAAATTCAAATACCCTTACTAAAAAGAATGAAAATGACAAGGCATCTGCAGAAGAAAGTAGGTTAAAAGCCATGGAGCGCCTGGGTCAAACCAAAAAGAGGAATGCTGATACAAGTTGCGATGAAGTTACTAAGCGAAAAAGCAGAAGTACTACTGAAGCTGTGCAAATCCTGAAAGAGAAGTTCGAGAACGAGAGAGAAATCCGGAAGGAAGAAATTAAACTGAAGAAGAAAGAGCAGGAAAATAAAGCCGCCCAGCATCAAATGCTTATAGATCAGCAGACACAGAACCAGCAACAATACCAGGATGTCTTGAGGATCATGGCTGAACAGCAGCGCAGACAGGAACAGCAGCCGCAAAATTTTCAAATGCTTTTCTTGCAACAGCAACAGCAACAGAGTCAAATACTCATGGGTTTGCTGGAAAAAGTCGTGCCCAAGACCTCATGAGAGAAAAGTGTAAAAACCAGTCGAGAAAAGCAAATTGGGCAGGAGACTTGCTGTTGCACACTTATCCCATGCAATCATGTTGTGGTTATCATTTTGTTGGTGTTAGTGCTTAGAGGGTTTCTTGTGATAGGGCCTGATGAGCTTGTTAGTTAACAAAGTTGATATTTCTTCTAGATTTAGAAAGTTGTGTTGTTTTTCGATAGGAAAAATTAGATTCTATATTTTCCTCGGGACATAGAATGTTTACAGTGATCAAAGATATATAGTTGAAGCTAAAGTATTTTAAGTGAACCTTTTCACTCCTACATTGTATGGGTTGGCAAGTTGAAAAGGTCAACATTCCAAGTTTCATTTTGTTAAAAAAATATACTGAGAACAATTTAAACAGCAGCATATGGAAGTACTTCGGGATAGCTTTTTATTGGAATAGCAATTAAAAATTAACATGGTTTCAACCCAGGTTTTAATAAACTGTACTGGAGTTTTGACATTGGAGCTTTCTTGGCAAATCAGAATGTAATAATTATTGCTGTGTGGTCTTGGAATATTTAATCATATTTCCTAGAGGGGGGTGGGGATGTGGTAACTTTAAATGTTCATAACATAATCTGTTTGTTAAGATATGATAACTTATGCTGAACAATCGAACTGTTATCATACGTTGAGTTCCACATTTTCTAACTTTTCTGAGGTTTATGTGGAAACATTCTCGTGTTACAATTTCATGTCTATGGGACTTGGCATTTCCATGGCAACAAAGCTTTGGCCAAATTTTAACATTTTTTTTTGTTTTATCTGCCTCTTGCCCTCACATGTAAGCTGTTTTGAAGAAAATGGCCCTTCCCCTTTTATAAATATATATATTTTTTTATTTAAGAGTAGTGGTGAAAAACTTTGAGCCCAACCCCAGGCTCAAGAAAAACAAAAATGCTAACCTTGGCTAAAGGGCCATTATTTGTAGAAGAGGGTGGTCTGTGTTTTCGTTTCTCTGCAGTGTGTGATATCCCCTCCCTACATTTTATATCTAATGCCCTAATTAGTGAAAGTATTGTTCCAGAGTGGGCGGCTCAATACCAAAATAATCACTGGTGGTATTACCATAAAGGCATGTTATGGCATTACGAAGCAGTGCACAGACAACGTACATTTTGCCAACACTGCTAAGCCCGATCTTCAAATTCTTTTTATAGTCAAGAAATTTAAAGGAATTGATGACATCCCCGAAAAGCCATTCCACTGAAATCCTTAAAGCGCTCATAGCTTCGTTATAATCCTGCATGAGGGGTGCAAGTGGTCCCTGGCGGAACGGGGTTTGAAGATGCACACGGAGAGGGTACGCCAAATCTCCATAAATGCACATTGGTTGACCTGCTGGAGAAAAAGCATGCCGTTGAGGTCACGCAATAGTCCAGAATCTGCTAACATCCCTGCGTCGTGTTTACACCCCTCTAAAAACAAGAAAACAAAAATCATAGGTGAGAATAGAACTTTCTTAGAAAGTTTACATAACTAAAAACAGGAATAAGAACTTTCTTTAAAAAAACTCACCAACTGGGCCATACAAATTTCCAATGAGTCCATTTGGTAGAGACAACGATTGGAATTTCAAGGCGTGGACCCTCTTATGACCATTATAAACAATTCTCTGACGTTCATCAGGTCTTGAAATGGGTCTGACAGTCCCATCGACGAAACCAAAGCAATTGTCTAGTGGGGCTCCTTGTCCTGATATAGCATCTGCATAACGCTGTAAAGCCCCGTGGTTCAGGAGATCTTGATTCCACTGAGTAATAAGGTGCCCATGAACGTCATAGATGTAGTCAATCACATCATTTGTGATCAGACTTATTACAGAAACTGGTCGGCCAAATCGCGGAATCATATCGCTGAGCCGGCATGGGTAGGCAACTCCTTTGAGAAGCATACATAGCCCCTCTATGTCTTCACAAGTACTTCTCTGTTCACATCTCAGCACCGGTGGTAGTTGGAGTGCTGACACCAGGCGAGGGAGGTCTTGCTTCTCGACACGAAACTCTGCTCTGCATTCGGCGGAGTTCACAGAATCCAGATCGAATCGTTCGTAGTTTCCATGAGGAAATTCGGGATTTTTTGTTTTGAAAGTATCGTACA
>CM042752.1:14504607-14509350 GCA_022496165.2 Catalaphyllia jardinei
GGTTTTACTGGGCCCATATGCAGAGAGATATCACTCACTTTGTGACTCGGGTGTGTAGTTGTCTGAAGCAAAGGCGACCAAATCTTCCAACACGTGCCCCTCTTCAACCTATTGTGACTAATGCACCGTTTGAGTTGATATCTATTGACTACCTACACCTTGAAAGAAGCTCTGGTGGACACGAATACATACTGGTGATTGTTGACCACTTCACCCGATTTGCACAGGCGTATCCCACTCGAAATAAGTCAGCTCGTACAGCCGCCGACCGGCTCTACAACGATTTCATGCTTCGATTCGGATTTCCAGCTCGTATTCTGCATGATCAAGGAAGAGAATTTGAGAACAAGTTGTTTCGCCGCTTGCAGCAGTCGTGTGGAATGATACGTTCCAGAACCACACCCTACCATCCGCAGTGTAATGGTAAAGCAGAGAGATTCAACCAGACCTTGTTGTCAATGTTAAGAACACTACCTGAAGAAAAGAAACGCAAGTGGTCAGAGTATGTGCCCAAGGTAGTTCATGCCTACAACTGTACCAAGAGTGATTCAACTGGGTATTCGCCGTTTTACTTACTATTTGGAAGGTCACCACGTCTGCCAATAGATCTGATATTTGGACCTTCACTGGAGGAAGCTAGGGTCACTCACACAGAATATGTAGACAAATGGAAGTTTGCCATGAAGGAAGCATATTCACTGGCCCGAAAGAACAGCTCGAAGTCTGCAACAGATGGCAAACAACAATATGATCGCAAGGTGAGGTTTTCAAAGTTGCAACCTGGGGACAGGGTATTGGTCCGAAATTTGTCTGAGCGTGGTGGACCAGGGAAACTCCGATCGTATTGGGAGCAGCAAATCCATGTTGTGGTTGAGCAGAGAGGGGACCTACCGATCTACAAGGTGAACCCAGAAGGACAGCCAGGCAAGTCGAGAGTACTACACAGAAACCTCCTATTGCCATGTGACTTCCTTGCTGCTGAAACTCAGGAGTCCGTGCCCCAGTCAATCCGAGAGAGGGGAATGCATGTTCGTAGAGTGCATAATGAGAGAGATTGCCAACCTAGCCATAATGAGAGTGACAGTGGAGATGAGGAGGAGGAGGAGGACCTACCTGGCCTTTTGCCCAGTGATTTGGACCCATTGCCTCTTCCACCATCGACAACGGGACAGTCAGAATGCACTGAAGATGAGGCAATGCTTGAGAGTTTGGGGAGCGGTGATGGAACTTCATCCAGTACCTCCGACCCAGAACAACAGCCAGAATTGGACCCTGAGCCAAACCAACAGCCAGAATTGGATCCTGAACCAGAACAACAGCCAGAACTGGTTCCTGAACCAGAACAACAACCAGAATGGGAAGAAGATTAAAGTAGACCCCAGCGTGTTCGTTATCCACCAAAAGTGTTTACATATAATACATTGGGACAGCCAACCATCTGTAGTGTCCAGACTGGTTCAAACCTTGTATCTGGATGGTCTTATCCACCTTTCCAGTCACCCTGGATGTTACCTATGCATCAGTACCATCCACCACCCTGTTATGGCCCGTTGGTATATCCCCCCTATATGCAGATGATGTACGCTTGATGCACCCGGATTTATTTACTTTATTGGACTTTTAGTAACGCTGTTGTTAAACGGATTATGATTGTATAAACAGTGGAATTTCCAGTCTTTTGTGCTGCCGTGTCTTCTACACAGGCTAAGAAATAATCTAGTTATCCAAGAACTATGACTATGCTATTTCAGTTGAACGAAGATGAGTTGTGATCTGCATTTTTCTAAGTTTTGTTTGTATACAATTGCGGAAGTTGGGCCTGATCAACCCACATAGTGCAAGGCATGCAAACAATGAGAGTGAGAATACTATGATATAGCATGAGTTTAGAGGAAGTCCTGAACTTCAGTGAACATTGCTGTAGCAAATGTCCTAGGGGACATTTTCAAAAAAAGTGGGGGAGTGTGTGGCGTTATATAATGTGTCACGTTATGTAACAAAAATCACGTGATATGCGAGAGTAGAACCTCGTGCGGGAGATGTCTTTCGTACAGTCGGCCGATATGTTGTACGACTCAAAGTGTTTATGATCGGTCGAATTATTTACCAGCACAATAAAGGACAGTTCACTATTTAAAGCGGGCAACATAAGCATGTCACGAAATTCTTTAAAAGACATTTTCTCGTTGACTGCCACAGAAAGCTGCAGTAAAAGACTCGTCCACGTAAACGGTGTGCTAAAGTGTTTATGTTTCCCGCCGTGGACGACCGCCCCGTCCCAGGCCTCAATCGGTAATCAACTTCGTCGTCCACGCTCTCGTCGTCATTGCTAAAGGTCCCTATTGTGTCAGGAGGTTGCGTTAGTAGCTTACAGCGACGACATCTTGCGGAGCGCTTGAGGACGCGTCCGCACTAAAGCACGTGTACCTTCGGGTCAAAGTCTTCATAAAGTTTCGTGATGTATGTGACCTGTATTTACTGATAATGGAACTAATGTTTTTGCTCCGTCCTTTTTAGGACATCGTGGCGCGCTGCTTTGACATTTAGGACCGAGTCAAAAGCCCTACTTCACATGATCCGAACCTAATGACAGTTTGGGTCGACTCGAATAATAAAAATAACTTCTGTTTGAGTCAACCGTCGAACTTGACTCAGTCAAAGCGAACGGCTACACCAAACAAATAACAAAAGCGGTCTTGTTGGTCAGTGATTTTTCAAGGTAAAGTCAAAATGGCGCCTTTAGATTATGTGTTTGGTTCGACTCATGTGAAGAACGGCGTTTGACTAAAATTTGGTCTTTAATAACGCCTCAAAAGGCGTTATTCACGGCTTGCCAAGCGTGTAGGATGCCTCAGCCGCTCCAAATAAGATCAGACGTCTTACATTTCCGCGGCAAGCCGTCCTCTCTCCGTGCGGACTTGAGAACAGCAGTTGTCCACAAAACGTGAGTACATTTTTTTGCTTCCATGCATTAAGTATCTACCAATTCTTTGTCATTTGGTTTGCGAAGGCTTCAAAATATATATAATTGGAATTTAACCTGGGTTTACGGCTTAAAAATGTGGTTAAATATTTGTCTTAACTTTTAGTTCTCAGGAATGGATGCAAACGTGAACAAAGACAATAAGTGGCTCGCATCAAAGAAAGTTCACTGGTCGCTGTAGTTGCCCAAGTTCCAGACGCTCAAGGCGTTCAGGCCGCCCAGACAGTTCTTCAAGATGACGCTAAAGCTAAACATTATTTTGTTTTGGTTTTTACCAGCTTTGTTCGTCATTTGTTACCGGTCGTTTCGCCAGGTCGTATTAAGCTTGGTCGAAACAGCTGTCCACAGTTACAATTCTTGGCTTTCAGTTTGGACTCATCATGTCGTTGCCCTGTTAAGCTTTCTACGAAAAATTAGCCTTGCATCATTGTTTGCTATTCTTTATATTTTTGGTTGATCAGTTCTTTTTCAGATCCTACGTAAACAGGCAGCATTTTCGTTTGGGGTCCATTGCATCATTATGTTAAACTGTTCATTACTTGTTGTATTTTCATCCCCCTGTGCGTTGTAGAAGGGCTAGACGCTCATATTAATTTTTATTAACGCACTAGTGAGCAGCACACATATACTCTAGGGAATATTTTCCTCTTGGAATAAGAAGAAACTATACTCGCCCCGTGCGAGAATCGAACTCGCGACCTCGCGAACCTAGATCGGATGTTCTAACTACTGGACCATGAAACTGTGCATGTTTGTAGACCTGAAGGTACCTAACAATTCTGGTTATAGAGGCATCGATGAAAAGTCCAGTAACAAGTACAAACTGGTTTTAACTGAAAATGCTCACGTCAGCATTTTTATTGATATCATTAGGGGAATTATCCTGCACATTTATTATAAAAACATATATTAAACAAACTTATATACTATTAAAGTGTTTAGAAAAATGTATTTAAACTTCAGCGATGCATGTATTGCATTAAGGAATCTTTTTATCGCAATAAAATTCCACAAAAATAATGTTATCACTGGAGCATTTTTCAGTAAAATTCTACAAATTCTCCGCCGCTACATTTATTTATTTTTATTTTGGAAAAAAAATTAATGATAACCACTGAGGAGAGCGGTTTCTTTTAACAAAAGCCGATCAGTAGATTTTTTCAATTTTGACGAGGAAGGACTAGAATCGAGACTACATGTGGGGAGGGATGTACGGGACCGCAAATGATCCCAGGACCGCAAATGATCCCCAAATTGGACCGCAAATGATCCCGAACCGGAAATGATCCCCGATGGGGACCGCAAATGATCCCGACTGAAAAATAAGGAATGGCATGGACTTAGATATCAGAGGAAGGTTTGAAAGATTATATATATGTCTGCATTTATGAAACCGGTGCTGAACTATTCTTTTTCATCTTGATTTCGCTACTCTTTTAGGGCGCCTTTAAGCGATGTAGAAGGCTAAAACTAAAAAATAGAGAAAGGACGACAATGAAGGTGAGAAAACGGGTGGAGAAAGAGAAAAAAGACTGACTTTCCTTTGAATTTTCATATCGTCGCCTTTGGCGAAAGGAAAAGACACGCCTGCCAAGGGCCCGAATTAAGTTTTCATGAAGCCAGACACACATACAAACATAGAGGACACCCAAATGTTGGTTCTTATTCCTTACTCTCAAAACTTTTTTATCATTTTACATGAAATATTCCACCCAGGGGCGGATCCAGGGGAGGTGAAACGGGTGAATTTTCACCCCCCT
>CM042752.1:14509450-14524374 GCA_022496165.2 Catalaphyllia jardinei
GACAAAATAGCTGACTGTTCCAAACTTTAATCTTCGACGATTCGGACGATTACAGTCATCTATACACGACACGATTTCTAGTTACGAATCCGACTACTGTTACAAGTGTGCAAAAGTGTACCGTCTCGAATGACAATTAATATATAACTAAGCGAGTAACGCAACATGTAACAAAATATCTCTTCAACACAGGCTCCCATATTTAGCGTTACCCAGAATTAGGGATGTCTGGTCACGCAACTTTTAACCGCGTTAAAGTTTTGAGCTCAAGCAGATCTGATACAAACATAGGTTATGTAATTAAGCCTGACACCAAGTCGAGGCTTGGTATTGCACCATCCTCTGTAGTGAAAACATGTGACTCTCGTTTGGCTGAAAATAAAGATGGTTGTGTTGCTGATGTCCGTCTTTTAAATTGATCCACCACAAGAACAACTTATGACCACGCTTGCAACAAGATCATGGGCGCCGAGTTGTAAAACCTTGCAGCTCGAGTTCAGCTAACCGCCCAAGAATAGCTATCATTTTGAGTCTGTAAATATTCGTCAATTGTCCTAGAAGGGTGAATTTTTTTAATAGAAAAAATTAATTGCGAATTTAACAAACTAAACTTTTCCAACCCTTAGCCTCAAAGAAAAAATCTGCCTTTGGATGATGACTTCTACGATGCCCTATACAGCATCTTAACCAGAGAGAAATCACTGCACGACTGGCCTAAGAAAGATGACAGAGGGTTAAGGCAACTGGTGTATCGAAAGTCAAAAAGCGATATCTATGCCGTTAAAGATATCCATGATCCAACAGTTGGACAGCCGAAGAAAGGAATAGTCAAAAAGGGATCTAACTGCATCGTGGTGAAAAAGTCGGAAGTTTCACGACTTGTAGATAGTGCGTACTACGAAACAAAAGGGGAGGGCGCTAGAAAATTGAGCCAACGAATGTTTCAAATCTACCGTGGGCTATCACGTCGAATCATCCAACACGGTCTCCGCATACAGCCCTCAGACTCAAGGAAAAGACGAGCGCTCACACAGAACATGGAAGGAAAAAATAAAGTTTGACTTGATTAACAACAACGGTGATCTCAACTGGGTGGAGTATCTACAACAGTACCAGCAACTCTACAATGAATCAACACATCGTTCTCTTGGACAGCTTTCTCCATTTGAAGTGTACTTCGGTAGAAAGCCCAACAGGCATCGCAATAAACTGTTTCTTGGGGGAAAGAAGGACTATGAAGTTGCAGAAGAAAACAGCAACGGTATCGAAATGGATGAATGCAATGCGGAAGAACTAACAGAGCTAGAACCGGAACGGAGTTCTATCAGACAGAAAGCTCTGGATGCGTCTAATGTGTCCTCTGGGGGTTGCGCACAATATTTTCTGCCACATTCATTCGGGCTAGACCGCTCGCAAACACCGACCATCCCACGGGTTCAAATCCTTTACGGTGACGCAGCATATCATTCACCAAATCCACCATGTGAGACCCAGAAAGCGGCTTGTTTTCATACATCAGTTCTCCTTTTTCATTCCAATTCAACACATCTCAATTTTCTTTGATTTTGTCTAATAGTTGTCTTGCTCCAGTCTTGTAAAGTTTGGGAACACTTTTCATCACCTCTTTCTTCTTCCACTGCGGTTGGAATAGTTTCTGCCTCCACGGTGGATTCTTTACTAGTTTCGTCACTGCTCTCTACCGGTTTGGGTGTTTCCACAGGTTTGGGAGTTGTTAATTTTACGTGGAGGGGTTGACCTTTTCGCTGATCATAATATGTCAGATGGCGCTGCAACACTTGATTGTAAAGTGTCGCCTTTGCTTCATCGTCCAGTTGCTTGCTGGATAAAATGTTGCTCATTTGACTGTCCAAGTTTTTAAGAGCTTGTGTTTGGTGGTGTTAATATTTGTTGACGTTGTTGTAATTGTTCCAGTATTTTCTGGCACTAGAATCATGCGCCTGCTATGATTCATTTTAGACAAAAATCGAACTCATAGTGCTACGCGGCACAACATTCATCAGTACACAAAGCACGGGTGGTAATAAAACACTTAAAAAGTTTCGTCCGTGTTGCACTAAGATATTTTTCTTCCTTTCGATCGGTGTGCTTTTCTCGGCGAGAGCAATCAGTGATTTCTTGTGAGCTAGAAGTTTTCTTTTTGCTGGTTTACTCACAGGCACCGTTTCTTTAAGAATGTTTAAAATACACTCACAAATGGTTCTCACTAAAGTGTCATCGGCGACTTTCAAAATGGCTTTATGCTGAGCGGGCATACACTTTGCCAGGAGCTTGAGAAAATTGTGGTTCTTTCTCAGTCGCTGGGCCATACTCAACTGATTTATTTCTCTGTGTTTCACTCCTTTTTGGGTGGCTTACACGAAGTGTAATGCCACATTATGGTATCATCTGATTTATTTATTTGTTTGTCCGCGAGAGTCGAGCGCCTGTCACGTGGTCCAGTGCCATAGCCGTCATTTTGCTTGTGAGCGTGGCCTCTAGAAGTTTTTTCAGGTGATCGTTTTGGGAGTAAGTTCTCCTAGAAGCCAACACACCCAGACCCGGGTATGTTATAAGTGCAGCTCATGGAAGAGCTTTTACGTTCTCAAAGGACAACATTTAAGTGCTTGAATCTTCGGTACATGTTGTACAACACTGGAAGGAGTCATTGGACTCTCGCAAGCTATTGATGCGGCCCGGGTTGCACCACTGAGAGTTTGAAAGTGTTTGAAAGTGCCTGAAGCCACCTGAAAGTTTCTTAAGGTGAAATAGGAAGCATATGAAGGGTTTCTTGCTTACCCAAGAGGAAGTATGGGGATCTCGATTGAACATTACTGGTCAAGGATTAGTGCTCATGACAATTTCGTGAAAACAAAGGATATCTTGTCACGTTTCAAGGATCATTTTTCGAGTGTAATGCTTATGATGTTCCATTTAAATGTATTTTACTTGCCCGTACTAAAACATGTTTTTGGACAATACAAAATGTGGAATGATGTGATGTTTTGGTTTTCGCAAATGATTTTCTACAAGCAACAAGAACAATATGTGCTAACTACAGTCAAGGAAATCAAGTACACTTACGTAAAAATGCTGGTAAGCAATGTGTACTGAACAATGTCACTTACTTTTGTTATTTATCATCACATAGAAAATATCAATCTTTGATCTTCTTCCACTTTGAATAATATTCTTACCATTGCAAATAGTCTGTACATGTACATTTCTATAAGATGTTCTGTCCAGACATTTGCATTTACAGATATTTGTTTTTAACTGATGTTCCATGCATCATTTCAATTTCCAAAAAATTTTACACATAAGAATAGACATTAATAGGAAGTTTGACAAGTTCATGACATCAAATAATCATATAATGGGCCATAAATAACTATTCAAAATTCTCTGACAGAAGTGTTTTCAAATTTTCTACTTAACTACAATTGTTGTTTGGTAACCATTGGAATTAATACATTTGCAGTGATTAAGAATCCAGAACAAAGCTTTAACATTTTTGATGCTCATTCCAGTGATTTGCACGGGATGCCCTATTTATTTGGGAAATTCACTTGCTTACCATTGAAGGAACTGAAAACCTTGGATCATTAGTCTGCTTATAAATAGGGGTTGTCGGAGATAATGAAATTGTTTTGCAAATGTCCATGAGAGTCCAAAATTGAAACATTTGCCTTTCAGTGAAAACCAAACAGAACCTATTAAAAGGAAGCGATAGTCTTTAACTGAACTTTAGAAGAAAAAGAAAAACTATTGATTGCTAGATGTGAAAATGAGAAAAGGAGAAGGGCAAATGAAAGTGAGGAATCTATTTAGGGAAAAGAAAAAATGTCCAAATGAATCTTCTGAATCTAGAACAAAGAGACTGGCAACTCAATCTCAGTATCAAAGACAAAAAAATGCAAATGATTAGCAAAAGGAAGAGAAAAGAGACAGCTCAACCAACATCAATATCAGACAGAAAAAATTATATATGAATCAGCAGACTATATTAGACAAGAGCGACTGGCAAAGCAGCATCAATATCAGAATGACAAAATGCATATAGCTCAACCATTACTGATGAAATCAGAAAATTTCATGCAACTGTCCAGAGTATATTTGCTTAATATTAACCAGTTGTGGTATAAACACAGTGTCATTACTGCTGAAGACCTTAGACTTTCCAACCCTACTGTAGAAAAATATTTACTCTGTTAACTGATACAAATGAAAACAAATGGTCAGGTATACAGAGAATAAAATTATTGAAATTCTTACAAAATGTGTGAAAACACTCGTTTTTTCCCCATTGCTCTCTCATTTTTTTTTGCGCATGATCATTGAGCCAGTAATGCACAGTGAATGTCTGGTTTGGACATGTTTTCAAGCTCTCCTTGTCTGGCATTTCTACATGTGCATGTGTTTATACCCAAAACATAACTTTGAACACAAACATTTCGCTTGGTTGAAGGTATATAAATATAAATCAAAGTAGGCTCCTGGAAAATCCTTAACCATATGTACAATTGTCAATAGAGGCAAGTCACAAGAATTTCAATTCTGATTTTTTTTATTGAAGTGTTTATCTCTGGAAAGACTGTCAATCCATACTTTCCCTCTGACTGAAACATCCAGAAAGTTACTTCTTCCATTGTCCAGTATTAAATTTTCAATGTAAGTTATGGTCAATTTAATCCAAATGTTGCAACTGACTTATTGCCACTTAGTTCCAGCTTATAATTTTCACTTCAGTATTACTTCAATTACATGTTACAAGCAAGGTGACTCGTAAGCCACTCATGTACGCATTGCGGACCTATTTTTAAAATTTTCTGACATATGCGCATGGCGTCTCCCTGGGCAAAATGTTGGTCTTCAACCGGAAGTCGCTAGGTGTTTCCGGTTTGAGGTCACATGATAAATAACCATAAGACCGTTTCGTCGCATCTTGAAATGCCTCCTGCATATATTTCACATGGCCGGGAAACATTGCTTGGCTAAATGATTGACCTGGCTGCTATCTCTGGGAGACTTAAACAGTACCAAGTAATGGCAATTTAAGCTCATATTCCTTAACTGCTTTCCACGGTGAAAAATATTTGCAGAATAAAGATAATACTAAAGTTATGGTGATGACAACCTTTAGTAGACAAACTGGTTATTTCTCTGGTCGTTATTCAGTTTGTGCATCAGATCATCAATCACCACAAGATTTCTTATAGAAGGGATAATCATGGATTCTAAGTCACTGGGAACTCCTTTGACAAATGAGATGTTTGACATATTTCTTTGTATCCTGTCATAAGCGGGCTGGCAAATACCGTAACACCAAATGATTTTTTCTGGGGCACCTTCAATCATGTCTTCCCCGGATTCTTGTAAACGTTTAACAAACTGACTTTTCCCACAACAGTTCGGTCCTGTAACAAGAGCAGGAAAAGGATGTTTCCATCTTGGGTCCATGATGACAACTGACTGATTGAACAGCATGCTCTCAGATTTATAGCAAATGGTTTTGGGTTCAGTCTTTTTGTCATACACACGAATCGCACTGATATTTTGTAGCTTCGCGAATTCTAACCAGTACATTTGTTTCAACTCTGTTAACTCATGTACTTGAGTTAAGGTTACCATGCACCTTCAGGGGTGTCTCGTGTGCAAGCGATGTAGCACGTCTGGTTTAAACTATAGATATCTAAACCCCTAAATCAAATTAAAGCTTATAGGACTGGCTATCAGACTATAATCTAAAACTGAAAAAAAAATGAATTGTCGAATCTTTCACGACTCCTAAATGCGAGCACCTGAATCACCTTTTGAGCGTTACACTTCAAAGCGAATTTTGTTTTTCGCTTATTTAATGTGTTCCTCCATTTCCGGGGCCAAAGTGCTAAAAAAACGTGTATGCGATTTGCCATATTCAATTTCAGTGAAAAGTTACAGAACGTTTTTGAAATAGAATTTTAAAAATATGGAGTTATCGTACAAAAATCGCTCTTGAAAAAAAAGGATTTAGAAATATAAAATTCGCAGACAAAATTTTGTTGCTTAAATGTAAAACTAGTTACTGTCAAAATTTGAGAGCAATCGAACAAATTCCCTTTGAGTTGTAGCACTTTAAAG
This sequence comes from Catalaphyllia jardinei, assembly GCA_022496165.2. Classification (NCBI taxonomy): domain Eukaryota; kingdom Metazoa; phylum Cnidaria; class Anthozoa; order Scleractinia; family Caryophylliidae; genus Catalaphyllia; species Catalaphyllia jardinei. The sequence goes on from CM042752.1 coordinate 14,515,568, forward strand.
TGTCCCCTTCTGGTGAAAAAATTGTTTCAAGAAAACAGCACTGAAAAAATTTCCTGCTTCGCAAATAAACTCCGCCCACAAACACAGTCAACTGGGTTCTCAGATAACTGACCCAATCAGTGCTTGGAAAGTTTACTTCCGTTGGCTTCCTGGTGAAATTTACCCGCGTAATCTTCAATCAGCCCTTAGTAGGTTAGTGAAGAGAATATTTTAGGTAGCTTGTTTTTTTCTTGAAGCTGTTAGAGCAAAATGGGGAAGATAACAAAGGGAACGACCCCTAGAAAGCAAACTAAAGCGGTTAGGCGAGAAAAACAAGTTAAGTAGTAAATGAAAATGCAGCAGCTTCAAATGAACAGATAAACTTTAGAGGGAGAATTATTATGGCGATTTCAGAAATTTGGGCATGTTTCACTTTCTCCCTTGATAATAATGGTGATATTCTGATGTTGATAGAAATAATTTTTGATTGATAAGAAAGCCTATTAAGTCCAATATCACTGCCGTATAATTCGGTAGGATGAACAAACATCCATACAGCAATTAAGCCATTCCTTCATGCAAAATGGCAAGAACTTTTTCGTCTATTTATGATAGATTCGGCAGCAACCCTTTAGCTGATATGTTGGAGAAAAGCACCTCGCATTGGATAAGAAGAGGCAAGCCAGCCAGAAAGAACATGTGCTATTATTTATACAGTGCCTTTTTGTCAATTAAAACTCTTGACTCGATCTTTTGCAGGCTTGATCCCAGATAGCCATAACTTCAACTTTCTGCCAACTTTCGCTTGTTCATTCATTGCCGTATTTTCATTTTTGGTTCGCTTCTTCTAACTGGTCCACGGACATTTCCATGGTCTAGGTGTATTGATACCTAAAATAATTACACCAACGAAGATGCTTGCGTGGTGGCTGATCAACTGAGAAGTTAGTTCTTCACATCTGTGTAATCCCTCGAAAGTCGTCTCGGTTGATTGCGTAACATCACAAGGCTGTCAATCAAGGCGTAAACTTTTACTTCCGGCGTAAACGTGAAACTGCGATTTCTCCGCCAAAATTCAGTCTTTTTCAATAATTTTTTTGAAAAAATTAAAGATCACACTTCGACCAATATTTTGACTCAAAAATCCAGACTTGAAGAAAATTATCAATCTGAAGGTGCAGGGTAACCTTAAATGATTTGCTAACCGGACAAAATATTTTGACCCACAACTTGGTATCGGACAATGTTTACACTTTAGATTCTCCATGTTGACAACACGAATGTTGGATTCCTACTGGACAAAACTGTTTATGACACGACATTTATTGGTAATTTCAAGGGCTTCGAGGGCATAAAGGGCATTTTTTGACCCTGTGTTTTTCCCTGAATCTCGCATGTAAATCGCGCGCGCGTAGCTAAACAGAAAACAAGTCATGGTTAAATTCAACCAATGATTTTTTTTTCAAACTATATTTACATTTGTCAGAACTTTTTAAGTCTTCAAAATATGTACAATTAACACGAGTGAAAAACTATATACAATTTTTTCTTTATAATTAACAAAAAGCGAGAAAACTATATATTTTTTGAAACAAAACTTAAATATCTAGTGGCAAAGTACTTACGCCATCTTGCAGAACTTTCCGTTTCGGATAAAAGCAGGCAAAGCCATTTCGCTCTTGTGTAAGTAAACATGCTATTATTGACTACTCTAAAACCTTTGTTTAATCCTCCAATACTCTGTTTGGAACAAGACATTCAAGTACTTCACTTTGTTCACAACTGACATTTGTTTGCTTATTGACACCTTTACAACTGAACTTGTCATAGTCCCCAAAGCAATAGTAGGTCTTGCTACTTAACCCAATGATTCCTGCCCCTGACCACTCTTCTTTAAGTAAACCCGGTGTTCTCGTCATAAGTTTTGTGTTCTGGAGTGTCCATTCGTGGAAACCAATTGGCCTTGTCTGCTTCAAATTCTCCCCTTAACTCTAGTTTTTACTAAACTCTCTACCAATTGCCCTGCGATCACGATATAGGCAGAGTCAGTGTCTATTTCACAATACTAAAAATCACTACAATCTAGGTGTTTATCCATAAAATCAAAATAAAACTGCAGCATTCTAAGTTTAGCGTATTGATACACGAAAAAGCCTATTTGCATTGGTAGATTCAACTTGATGTTTTTTTTACAAGATTGCACTTCAAACGTACTTTCATCAACCTGGTAAATCTGTCTAAAGAAGGGTTTGTTTATGAGACGGGACGCTTTGGTTTCTTCACAAAACCGAACTTCTCTGTGGCGTTCTTGATCGGTTATCATCTTTCCATAACTTGAATTTCCAACCTAATAAAGAAAAAACAAGATTAACATCAGTTTTCTATACCATATGTTTTCCACCCTAGTTTCCCTGATCGGAACAACTACTTACCTATTGAAACAGGGAACAGGTGTGTACTCCACCACTTGATAGATGTGGGTCACCTCAAGGCCCTGCACCAAGCACTATTTAAGTAGGGGTTTGGCCAACAGAATCTTCTCCCCAAAGTACGTAACTTCCAATGAGACTTCTGCGAGGGTGGGACATGATGTTTTGTTCCTCGGCAAAGGTCTGCATAAACTCGCCACCATCTTCTCGAGAAATTTCCGTATTCTTAAAGACAGGGCACATTTTTGCAAACTTTGGTTTCAGTGGATCTAGCACTCTGATATCACACTCCACAACTCCAAAGAGGGACTCGTTTCTGATAGCGCTTAAGATCTGGACTTGTGTTGAGTCTTGTGATGATCAAGAGGGTGGTTAAACTTTGAGTTAAGAAACTGCTGAACTTATGAGTTGGTTTTCTTAATTTGGCGCCACTGGCATTCGTAGATTTCCACAAGGTGGTACCCCTGATCTTTTTTTATTTTTAGAATACAATATGGACATTACTTACAAGTTAAAATTAAATTTCATACAATATAAAACTACCTATAATCCACAACTACTAACAAATACTAAACCTTATTTACAAAAAAAAACACTTAAACAATTACAGATCTTACAATTACAAATAATTATTGTTATTAACTAGAAGAGCTAAAGGTAACATTAAATGAGACAGAAAGGAAAATAAAAGTATGCAAATACATGGGTTTTGATTTTCACCTACTGAGGGGTTTTGATATCAAACGAGAATGGAAAGTGGAAAGAGGTGAAAGAGAAAATTTACCAGACATCGAAGGAGGTTACGAAGGAAGATAAATATTTTAGACTGGGGGCCCTATCTCGTATTCGACAAATCCAGATGAAATATCTTGCGATTAAAATATAGAGATGGATTTTTTTGGTTTAGCATTGGGTCTCAAACCAATTATGACTGAAAAGGTAAGGTCCATACCCTGTATTGTTGTAAAGTTTTGGTCATTTATCAGCCATTGCTTAGACTTTTGCCAAAAGCTTGAAGTGATGATACAAAACCAAAACAGGTGAGTTAAGTTTTCTAATTTAACTTCTCAAAAGGTGCACCTATCGGTATTTTTGATACCTATTTTCTTTAGAAAATCATTTGTTGCCAGTCGCCTATGCAGTAGGTTGAATTGAAAAGTGATTAATTTAGTCATTTTAGTACAATTGAAAGGAAGTCAGTAAATCGACTTCCAGTCAACTGCTACGTCGTTCTCAAGCTCACAGTCATCAATCCATTTTTCTTGACTTCGGGTAGGACACTGTTTTTTTAATACGAACTAGCCTCTGGTAGACTACTTTGTTGGCCTTTTCAGTTTTAAAGAACTAGTCAAGAAAATCTTCACACTTTTTGTTGCTAATTAGAGAACAATCACTATTTAATTGTTTTAGAGATTTTAATGGGGATATAAGGCCTTGAAAAGCCAGAAAATTTGATTTGATACCGAAACGTTTTTCAAACTCGTGATAAGAAAGGAAAGTGGTCAAGTCTTCATTAGATGGGTGACGTTTTTAACGCCTTTTGCATACCACGACTTGTAAAAAACTGGTCTATCGTTGATTTTTATGAGAGAGTTATGCCAAAGACTGGATGACAGGTAGTGATCAAAAGAAGTCACACAAGCATTAAAGCTTACTTCTGACCAGATTTGCAAGGTTTCCAAAGTGAAGAGATGTGAAAAACCGTATTTTGGCAAGTCATCCTGTTTGAGGTTGCCTCTAAAGATGGCAGGCCCACCAAAAATTTGCAATTCAGAGTCAAGAAAATACTTCCATTTACCATGATTTTCTAGGTCAAGGTATTATTTGACCCAGGTAGGTTTGAGTGCTTTGTTAAATGATTCCAAATCAATCATCTTTAGACCTCCATCCGAAAAGTCGCTGATCATTACATTCCACTTGATTTTGTCTCCTTTGCCGCTCCATAAAAATGGAAGACAGATTTGCTCAATTCTTTAAGCACATAGTAATTTGTTGGTAACGGTGACAGGATGTAAACCAGTTTTGAAGCTATCAAACTTTGTAACACTGTAATCTTTCCAAGAAGACTCAATCCCCGATATTCCCAGCTGCCTAAGCACGCACTGACTTCTGTCAGTCTGCCTCCATAGTTACGTTCAGGTCGGTTGAAAACCAGACCCCTAAGGCCTTTACTTTGTCCTTTACCCATTTCAGTTCTTTTTCAGGGCAGAGTATTTCATCTCTTCTAGTGTTTGCTCCAATCCAAAGTACTTCAGTTTTTTTATTGTTAAGCTTCAGGCCAGATACTGTTCTGAAACGTTCCAAAACTTGCAAAGAAAAGCATCAAGGATTTTTTTGATCTATCTAGAATAAGAGTTGTATCGTCAGCGTATTGACTAATTTTTATTTCGTTTTGGTTTACAAAGATGCCCTTGATGTCTTTGGTATTTCTTGTATTTTCAGCTAGTACCTGGACACAAAGAATGAAACGATAGGGCAAGAGGGGGCAGCCTTGTCTAACTCCCCGTTCTAGTTTAAAGAAATTGGAAGACCATCCGTTGTTCAGAATGGAGCTTTCAACGTTTTTGTAAAAGGTTCTAACCCAGTGAATCACTGATGACCCAAAATTGAAGTGCTTAAAAGTTCTCTGTATAAAAGACCAGTTCAAAAAGTCGAAAGTCCAAGAAAAGCAGCAGTCCATGAATATTTTTTCTTTCTTTTGTTTCTTTCATTTTTTTTTAAATTACAATACAGCTATACTATTTACCGTAAAGACTCGTGTATAAGCCGCACTCGTGTATAAGCCGCACTCGTGTATAAGCCGCACCCCCAACTTTCAAGCATGGTTTCAGAAAAAAAATAAGAACTCCAAAAAGCACTCGACAAGTAAAAAGGTCGTTGTTTGTTCTCAGAAGATGTTAACAATAAACTCGATGAAATCTGTGTATTTCCAGTGACATTAGTACATTAATCAACTTTGAAAATACCTTTTAAAAGCTTCTCTTTAATCAATTTCCCTATTCCCTGTAACTGACAACAGTTATCTTCATTGCTAAAGCCCACAGTTGAAACAAAACGACAGAATTTGATGGAAAATAAGTGTAGGAAAACGATGCAAAACGTTTGCTTAGTAACCACGCAGTCACTTAACGAGGGAAGTCTGGACGCCAGAACATGGAAACGTTCGCTTTCGCATCAGCTGTTCGTGGATATCATGTTTATCAAGACCTATTTAAGCCATCAATCGGAGAAAAACTTGTTGCTAAACGAGTTTAACAACCCCATGGACAAACACGGCACGAGAGTAGTAAAGGGCGATGAAATGGTCAACCATTCGCCTCGCAAGTTTCTTGCACGTAGTGGAGAAATCAGTGTTGCATTGAAGTGATCGGTCGCAGAGGATGCGAAGGATTGGAGGTTCCATGCCAGTTAGAGTTTAACTGCTTAAACAAAGTACAAATGAAACTCTTGAAAGAACTACTGGCAAGCAAGAGTCGGGTTTAGAACCGTATGCGTCCTGAAGATTCTAACAAACGGCTCATTTAGGAGCCACCGAAAGCAGTGATAGATCAACAACAGGTTTCATTATGTTTAATCGTTATCTACTGACGGTTTTCAGTTTAATTTGTGACAACAACACGCCAGTTTACTCCCTCTGAAAGGAATGGTCTTGTGTATAAGCCGCACCCGGAATTTATGGCCCAAACTTAAGCAAAAAGATGCGGCTTATACACGAGTCTACGGTACTTACACTACACTACGTTGATTTAAGAAAAAAAACAAAGTAATTTACATCAATGAGAAGAAGTAAAATAAGTGAATACATAATAAATAAAGAAAAAAAGCAAGATCTTGGACGGAATTGCGTTGACAGACCTCTTGCTGTAAAAGAAAATGCCGTGTTTATTTTAAACAGAGCCTGTCTCAGCCCCGATGACTGGCTGCAAGATGATCATGGCAGTTTCGAAAACAAGGATCATTCCGGAATCATTGTCACAACAAGTAGTGAAGACAGTGTCTTTCCTGAAAGACTGCCCAGGAGAAAACAAGAAAGGCCAGTGCTTGAGCAGGGACAGTATCTTTTTAAAACAATGTATTGGACTCATAGGAAGTACAAAGATTTCAAGCGAAAGACGATTGAGGTAACCGATTGAAAAAATGAAGTGGAGCTTCTTTGTATGGTGTAGTACATCTTTGAAGATAAGCCCCATAACGTTTCCCCAAAGAAACATGGAAACACAACCGGCGGCAAGCGGTTTTATCCAACTTCACGTAGTACCAAAAACAACATCAAGAGAGTCCGCTCATGCCAAGGTCCAACCAAAATTTATGATCAAGCTTTCCAGGATTCCGGAGGAATGTTTGAAGTGAAAGCAGTATCAGACCTTCCGAGAAATACCAGGCAAGTCAAGTATGAGAGGTCCAAACTAAGGCAAAAAACGGAGGTAGATGAGTTGGCCAGTTTTCTCGACAAACGTCGCAACAGTACATGGATTCAGAACATTTAGTGGACTCCATGCCCATGAGCAGTTATTGTATCAAAGGGGCTCTCTGAAGATGTGGTCGACAATTGCTGCAATCCGGAGAAGTTTAGCATGTTCTCAATTGACACCACATACAATGTTGGAGACTTTTACCTGACAAGCACAGTGTATCCTCACATTGAGCTAGAGAGCCGATCAACTGGGACAGCTCCCTACTTACCGGGCTCAGCAATGCTAGACATGAAACAAGATGAGAGTCAGTTTGTTTATTTTGGCCACACCTTGATCAAAAAGGAACCTAGAATGGATGGCGTATTTTTCATCGGTCTTGATCGTTGCAAAGCGCAAGAAATTGGTCTTGCTCGAGCATTCTCTGTAAAAAGGTTCTTACCCTGTACCAAGCACATACGCGACAATGTAAACTCAAAGCTCGCAAGCCTTCAACTAACCAATTGACTTAAATGGGAAATCCGGCATGAAAGACATTTTCGGCGACAACAAGCGAATGGAGAAGGGTTTGATTGATAGCAACAGTCCTGAAGAATTTGACTGCAAGTTGCTTGAGGCCCAACACAGATATGGAAAATATGGGTGTTGATCCTGGGTTTTTTAAGTATTTTGCAACTTGTGTAGCAGACAGCATGAAAAGGCATGATAACCTTTACTTTACCAATGCTTCAGAGAACAGGATCAAGCTACAGATTGAGCAGAATCCCACTGATGGCACCCTATCTGGCAAACCAATCTTGAAGAGCTCTATGCCTCAGGCCACAGATGAATATGTTGAAATGTGTGAAAAAGGAGCCTGGAACGTGGAGAGAGCTGTTAGCGACGAAGGGCCATACTGACTTGCACCAGAGTTTCAACACTTAAAGAAGACTGCAAGGGAGAAGAAGGATCACCTTAAAAAGATCAGTCTGTTGACGAAAACAGCTGTTGACGAGGAGACTGAATTGCCTGTGGATGAGGACACAGCTTTCCTAGGCAATTTTAATGAGAGTAGCCTTCCAGAAATGTTCAAAGCTTCATGGCGAAATGCTGAGGTGATCTTGAAAGAGGACAGTGTCAGACAAGCTCCTGGTAGTAAGACGAATAAAGCTGTCATGTCCACTATAAGTGATGGTCTTCATCTCATTATGGCCACTGATGGGAAATTGCCAGTCTGCGATTGTGAAGGGTTCAAGCACAAGGGTCTTTGCTCACATGTACTTGCAGTATCCTTCCAGATGGGCTTCTTACAACGAGTGCTTTGCAGATGGACACAAAACATCATTCGCCAGTTAAAGGAGAGTATGCCAAGTGGAGCCGGCTTTAAAGAAAATGAAAAAGGCAGGAAAAGAACCAGAACAATACACGCAGAGGAATGATCCACCGCAGGATTTTCTGAGAGAGTTCCATCAGTGATGCCAGCTATTCCACCTGACGAGTATCAGGTTGTCTTTCTAAAAGACTTGAAGGCGTTGACTTGCTTTGGCTGTGGATCAAAGGTAATTGTAGTTACGACTTAAAAGTATATAGAAACGGTTTTAAGAGATAAATATGATATACTTTAAAATTAAAACAACTAGTAGGGCAATGCATCGCTCTTTGATTTAAACAGTACCATTTCAATCACAGACTCAGTATGCCGGTATACAATGTCTTGCAGTTAAGGAACAAGCCTAGTGACGCACCACCTCCTGGACCATACGATTTGATGCTCAAGCATCAAGAAAGAAGGGTTTATCAAAAGAAGGGAACAATCCAACTTAAAGACTCTATGTCTCCCAGGATGCACTGTGCGCGTGCACCGAGGTTTCGTATGATACGAAACCTCCATTTTGTCTGTCGAAACCAGTAGCGGCCCGTAAATCCTTCACAAATAGAGCCATCCATAGGTTAGTGTTTCTGATAGTTGCGGTATTGTCGATCTTTACTAGGAAGAAGTTATTTAGTT
>CM042752.1:14533646-14561486 GCA_022496165.2 Catalaphyllia jardinei
TTTTGGGTTTTGTTTACACTATTGCTCTGGTAAGTATAAGATGGTCAGGCCTTAAGCCTTAAGTCATTTCTAAACAAGTCGATCATTATTAAAATGGACTTTCATGCAAGGGTTTCATTATTAAGCCATGATCTCCTGTCATTGTTTGTATTTTGATTCGCCCTAGAGGGCTTGTCAAAATACAGCACAACTTGCAAAAATACTCAGCGATACTAATGATACCCAGCAAAGCATCTAATAAATGAATAAGATATATATCTGTCGGACGGTAATTCCGATTATTTACTCACAATGTAATTAAATTACAGAAATTAAATTACAGACTGACCCGCAGGTTGCAACAGGCTAATCTAGGTGGATTAGTCATACCATGTTAGGGACGACTACTAATCAGAAACAAAGGATAAAGCATAGACCAACCAGTGATAAAAAATCTGTTTTATTTTTTGATCCATTTTAAGGTCAAACATGAACTCAGTACTTCAACTAAACTACATTAAGGTAGGAAATTATAATGTGTAATATAGTGCCTGCCAAGTATTTTTGCTTTAAAATGGATGCTATATACACTTCATTGAATGAGGGCATCAACACTAACAGTCAAAAATATAACATACCATTGCCTAAATTGTATTGGAAAACTTTTTGACAGTCGTATACTATTCTGATTGGTTGTTTTGACCATAGTAGGTCCTTGTCTTGTATATGGACTACCTTAACCAAAAAAGAGTTACAATAACTAATCTAAATTATGAAAGTTGCACCCATGAATGTTTTTTTGTGCTCCTCTGCTTACCACTTTTACTATTAATGACATAGAGATTCAAATCATGACCAACATCCTTGTTTCAAATATTTGTATAACAATATTTCTAAACTATTCTGATTGGCTGCTTAAGCTGTTGGTATGCTTGTTGTATGGGCACCTTAAACTATGTTGTATCAACCATTACAAATAATTTTGGTAAAAAGGCACAAATAATAGCAAATATTGAGTTGCTTTATGACTGTTAACCAGCCTTATTAGGAGGCAAAGACACAGTTCAAAAGTAAATTCTTCCGAGATTTTTGGGTACACCTTATGAATGTATAATTTAGCAGCTTGGAATCAATCTCTGATCCACACTCTGCACATTTCTTTTTAGCAGTAATTATAACTTTACAAAACCAGCAGGGCATATATATAAACACAAACATAAACTGAATTCTGTGATAATGAAAGGTCTTAATGTGAATCCAAAATGCAAAACAGTCAGGTAGAGATCTGTAATAAGCCCAAGGTGTGGGAGGTTCCATTGCACATGAGAGGGGGCTTCTCGACTCACATTTATGCACTACAAATAGCAAACCTTGGAGCAACATAAATGCAAGAACTGCCTGATTCAAATGGCCTCACAGTATGGGCTGGGAGGTAAGTTGCTAACTGGTCTTGCTCTATTAGTGTAATGTCAGGGTTCAGTTCTAGTCTTACTTGGAAGGCATGGAAATGGTTATCATTTTCCACAGTAATAAACTTCTTAATATAGAAAAACACTTTAGTTGATGGTAAAATAACAATTTTTAAAATTGATCCAAACTCAGGGAGATTATAGTCCATTTCAGCTCGAAGGAACACCACAGCTCCTATTTTGTACTCAGTACCATAGATTGTCACATTTTTTGCCCTGAAAGAAAGCAGAGGTTGAGAACAGTTATGAAATAATATGGTACATTACCCTTTTGACGAAAAGTCATGGGACATCAGTAACCCTTACCCAAGTTGAACTAGACATGTGCAAAACCTACATGTATGCTCATGCTATTTCTTCACAAAGTTGGACTGTGTTTCAGCAATGTTCTGTTCACTACCACTTACTGTATGCACAGTATTCACTATGTAAGGTGCCACATTACAAAGTCCAGGATATGTCAAACATATTGTTGAAACTATGCCAGGGCTATTCGAAAATAATATGGATTTTGGATTGACGTACCTATGTATTTACTATGTGTGATCAACCACAGAGGAGACATTCATCCTCCTCTGGATTAAATATGTTGCTGCAAAGGCAAAAATACTCCAGTGCATGTCTCTTTCCACTTACATTTTTTCCAATCAGTTTTCCCATCACTTTATTTCATGGTATTTGATCACAGAGGTTTTTCTATTCATTCATTGTTAAATCTTACTCAAAGAGGATGTCTGTATCTTCTATGTCCAAATAATGCTGATCACGCAATTGAACAATGTAATCAGTTTGTCCAGCAAGAACTTGTTTTCCACTTCCTACATGTAGTGCAAAAAATCAAACAGTTGCACTGTGCCTTTCAGCTCATCGTAATCACAAAACCAGAACAAAAATTATTACTGACAATGGTTATGAAGAATAGATAAATCTCTGAGCAGAGAAACTACACATCAACATGCTATATGATAAGGGTCTAAGAATACACTGCAAGTACTGTTGTTGTTGTTGTTATTGTTGTTGTCTAGTACTAGTCAGAATAAAATGCTATCTTAGTATCAGTTATTCTTTCAAAGGAATGTTATTCCCACTTGGTCTATATTAAACAAGCTTCAATGGCTTCATGCAAAATGATTCTACCTGGAAACTAGGGACAACAAAAAATGATGAAAAAAGCTGCTTTCAAATTTCAAACTATTGAGATCACACCATTTTTCAATAGCAAAGACCTCTTTTACTTACCTACATGTATCAACATGTAATTCAAAGTAGCCTACCAATAATTGTCTGCTTTTGAAGAAACATCTCATTTCCTGTGCCATTTAGAAAGTAGCATTGTTGGGTTTGATACCGCTCTGCCACAGTATATGCCACATTGGTAAAGTTTCCCATGAAAGCAGCAAGCCTCTTGAAGTAACGGTGCTTGGCTTCATATCGCATACACCATGTTCTCACCATGGGACCAAATCTGAAGTAAAAAGTTTGGAAGCTTTATTGAAAGTAAATAGTTTGCAGTCATACAAAGCACTCTCATCACATTCATGAGACAACTGGTAACTGAGTATTACAAATGGCAATTAGCAATAATTATATTATATGTAACATAGTTACCATGCAAATAAAAGATGCATGATTTTCCATATTGTCTATGAAAATGTTACACACCTGAAACAAACTACTTTAAGTTTAAAAACTAATTGTAATCAATCAGCACATCTTAATTTTCGCTTGACCCGTGCATTGGCATGTAAGCCTCTGGCTTCAGCAACTCATGTATTGTTACATGTACTTTACTGTGCTTTGGCAACAAACTAATAAAGTTAATTTACTACACTTTAAGAGAAGTTAAGTAGATAGTAAAAGGGCATGTACAGATGGATAAAAATATATTAATGGATGTGATGTGGGCACCAGCATAAGCTGCAGGACATCACACATTCAGGTATAAGATGTAAAACAACATGGATTCAGTGACAGTAATTGGGGCCTACTCACTTGTACATGTGAACTGGGTAGTGTACCATGTAATGCATTTTAGGAATGATGGATCTTCCAGGATACAAATCAACAAATCTGTAGTGGTGTTCTTCAATGAGACCTTCTAAAACTCCAATGGTATGTTCTGTAGTCTCTGGTGAAAGAACCACATCCATGATCTCTAACAGTATCTGGAATAGCTGCCAGTGTTCATCATCTTCCGGAACAAGGCTGCCAATCATAAGTGGAAGAAACCTTGCAAGGCACCACATCTGTGCAGCTGATAAAAAAAAATGTATGTATGAAATTCATTAAAGTGCACTGCTGTTCTCTTAAGTTGTCAAGTGTTTCCTTCTGAATGTCAAACAACATGATTAAAATTACTATTAGGTCCACCATATAGGTCTAATAAAGTAAATTACTGGTAGTTATTATTTTGTTATCTTACTGTATGGATGATGCTTTCTATCAGTTTACACATGGAGTGGTTTCTCCATTATTTTTTATCACTAAGGGGTGCTAAAGTGAAGACAATTGATGTACGATACTCCATTTGCAGAGTTGTACATTTATGGCAAAAGGGGAATACATCCAAAAGTCATTCAGGGATCTCATTATTAAAAACAGACCTGATTAATTTCCAGATTGTTTGGAATCAGTGCTTTGGAAATCAGTAATATTTACAGGCTATATTTAGTTTTCTCTTCATTTTCATACTTGATTCCTTACACATAGACAGGAAAACTAAAGATAAAATTGTACTTTCCTGATGAAATGACCCCATTATCACATAAAAAATCATACCAATCAAGACAAGTGTTTACTGTTTTCTGTCTATTACTATTTTGCACTAAGTGCAAATTTACAGTACATTATTTTGCTTAGAACATACTGGTATTTCATATTACAAACCTTTCTGTTTAAGGCTGTTGTTGGCATTGTTTAATGTCTGCTGTGAAACAGGTGATGGTCTATTTTTATCATTATAGTATCCATAGTCGAAGCGCTTGATCCTTTCATTAAGTTGATCCAAAGTCAGGTACTTTTCCTCGTAAATAAAGATTTTGAGCATTTCTTTACACTCATACTGTAATACACCTTCTAGCAGGTCATGCATGACATCTCCAGGGAGACCATCAATCACACTGAAGTACCTGGATCTGCACAGAATCGATAATCTGTTAACACCATATACTTTCCCCAAATCTCTGTTCTCCTCTATTTGTTGACACTGATAAAGGTGACCAGCCTTTGTTCTCAGAGTAAAGTCTTTCTCTCGAAACTGGAATGAGAATATGGCATCATTTTAATGTGCAACCATTATTAAGTTAATAAAAAAAAGTGTAATAACAGAAACTGTGGTGAGATTGTTTGCTTCCTCTGAGCTGTGATGGAATAGATTTACACACATGTAAATCTGCACTGATGGATAAAGATGTAATATTAATTATATTGAAAACTAAGAGACACATGAAAAACAATTGACCTTAGATGTTAATGCATTAGATCTTCCCATGCAGTGTCTGCATTTCAGATGGGCACCAGCACCTTCCTTAAAGCCTCCAATTAACTGGGCCCCAAGATTATCACCCGAAACAAAAGCAATTGTTCCAGCAAGTGACCTTCTTTCCCCTTGGACTATGAATTGATGTCCACCATCCTAAAAAAAAATTAAACCTTCATTTTGTTTTAGACATCAAAATAATAATTATTATTATCATAACCCAGAATGTTCTTTCATCAAGCCATGTTGAGCTACAATAGCTAACAGTATTTCATGTATTAAAAGTTAATTAATTAATTACCAGTATTACTAAATATGGACAAAATATTTGAAACAAATTGTAACTTTAAGATCGATCCAAGTTGACAAAAACCTACAGGTATGCGATCAGGCCTTCAAAAATTCATTAATAATTCATGAGCCTAACAGCCTATCAAAACACATCTTCTCACATGTGTGAGATTTACATCCTGAGAAAACACTCCTTGATATAAAGAATACTAATAAGGCATAGCTTATTTTTCTTGTACAGTAATAATTCTCCCCTCACAATTTGAATCTTTGTATGGAATCCCAAGAGAGACACTTTTTGTGGACTGTCTTTGAAACCATAACACACTCAGCTATGCCTTGCCTTTTTTGGTCCCGTTTGAAATGAACTTAAATATTATTCTAAAAGTCTAAAACGAGAATGCACTAAAAAAACACTAAGTGCCACATATTAGAAGTCCAATAAATCTAGCGATTACAATCAAATTACACTAACTTGCTCCAGTTCTTGTAGATCATCCATGAATGGCTCCAAGATGGAATCAATGCCATATTTCTTTATAACAGGTGATGTAGCTATAGCCAGGAGTTGGATTGCACCAAGCTGTGATCGATGCTTAGGGGAGATGTTTCCCAGTGTATAGTACACCACACCTGATAAAAATAGTGCATGAACATTACAAAGTCATTCTTGTTCACTATGAGGGATGCAACCTGAGGAAACAATTGCAGGTCAGACACAGCAACATGGGTGATTATTTGATGAGACAGCTACACTTGTTTCAACATTTTAAATCTTGTAAAATTTGCTAGTTATAAATATAGCCTTTATTCAACCACAATAAAAATACTATCACTATAGGAAATGGAATGCTTTTCAAGTAGTCATGAAACTTGCCTAATTTATGCTTTCCAGTTTTGCTACCAAGGGGATTTACTATCTCAACTTCATCATAATATAACATAAGTTGCAGTGCTGTTGGATCCTTCGAAAACAAGGCATGTGACCTGAATATCTGACCATCACAGAAGTCCTCGATTTTTCCATCATCCCTTTGGTGACCATTTAAAACCTGAGAAAATAACATGCCAAATTACACATGAAAAACCATTGTGGATAACTACTGCCAAAAAATCATAGAAAACATATGTGGGACTTGTGAAGAGTTTACGAGATGCAAATTCATTCAATCAGCTGATACTACATTTATTCTCTTCGAAAGTTTAAAGATTCTAGACTCTATGTACACAAGGAGCAAAACTAAAATTGAGAATAGACCCTCGCCCCGGGACCCTCGCAAAAACTAAAATCAAGGGTCAGTAAACTTACTTCTTGCAAGATGGATGTTTTGTTCAGCAACTGCTCCAAAGAGTTCAACAGTGGGATATAAATTGCTTCTTCTTCTCTAAGTACCTCTTTATACCTAGTGCCTGATCTCCTTTGCATGGAACGGTATCCCAGTCGAACCCTTCTTGGCTCCTAATGTAAACAAACAGGGGATTTAGTCCTGCACCACAGGCCAAACAACCTTAAAATAGCCAATTTCCAAGCTTGTTGCGTATGTTTTAACACGACTCCATTCGTTGAGTATTCTTTTGTACATCAAACTCATTTCCCTTTCAATTATTCAGCACCAAGACTTCAAAACCGAAACAAACAGCATCTCGGGAGTGGCCCGCTTTTTGTCTCTGGTGAAACAAAAATTGGGGCGCCATGCCTCCATTGCCGATTTAGTACGTCGTGTAGCCTAGTACGAACTTCGGGCTCTTCTGGTCAGCGGGAAGCAGCACCAAAAAAGTTTCCACGTGCCCGACACGTGCCCCACCCCCGCAGCCATCCCCACATGGAGTCAAGAACTTGACGGAATTAAAACCTACATTTCGTGATCGCTTTACTAGCGATGAGACCGATCAGTCACGAAATCAGTCACAGCCAGGGAGAGATCTGTAAAAATCTCAATAATCTTTTGTTACCGAATGAAAATTGAGCTTGACAGCAGTTTGATCAGGAGCCATAATCAGAGAAGGAGACCGTAAGCGCGCGCCATTTCTAGTATTGGGGTTGGCTCCATGATATGGGACAATTATTCTATTTTTAGAACAAATTGCGCCATCGCGTGCGCGACACGCACGTACATTGCTGCGAGGATTTTCGCGGATGTCGCGCAGGGAAAATGGCGGGCGATATTACCTTCGTGAATGAGGCAGATATAGGATTTCTCTCAGCAGTATCGCTTCCAAATTTAAGCCAAGCCCTCCTTGACAACTTCCTTGACCTTGACAGTGAACATGAAAGTGAGGATGATTCAGAAGACGAGTGGAGTGACTTTTCCGACCTATCGAGTGGAAATGATTCGTCGGACATGTCTGGGGAGGAATCGCCTAGCAGAGGACAGAAAGATGTAAGGAGGAAAAAGGTACCAAAAGCCAGAAACAAACAGGGGAATGAGTCCAGTAAAGAGAAAAGGAAAAAGAGTTCTGGAAAATACCTTTCTAACGACGACGTAAAAAGGCTGGAGGAGACTCTTAAGTCTTACGTTTTGAGTGCACAAACACATTGCGAAAATGAATTAAGAAATGAAAAATCATTGTCAATATTTCCAGTTCGCAAGCAAATGGTGTCCACCCTACTCAATAGCGACACGATCAGGGTAATGTTTGTGAAGCTTTGTCGGGATATTTACTTCAAAATAATTAAAGCTTTCACCGAAATATCCAGCGCTAAGGTGAAAAACAGTGACAAAAGGGCTTCGTTTTCAGTTATTTGTTCCCAATTGTTGTTGACGGTGGAGGAATCAGAAGTCTGGAGAAACATGAAAAAGATAATTGTCACCACCATTCAGTTGCAGGAGAACGAAACAGACGAAGTCAACTTTCATGCTGCCGTTGTTCTTAACACCATCTACTGGGCACTTTACGAAAATTTTCACAGCGCAGTCATGCAAATTAAGATTGACACTGACAAACGGAAAACCCAAACAAATGCAAGTGAAGGCGCGGACACTGTTGTCGATTCCGACTTTGTGGACGTTGCTAGAGTATCTGGGGCGGCGCTGCACAAACTACTGAAAGGAAGAGAAAAGATTGTTAATGGGCGGAAAGGAGCCAGGAGAGTTTCAGAAGCGACAAAGGAAAATTATGCAGCCGAAGTTAAAATTATGTCTGAAATGGTCTGTTCTGCAGAGGAGAAAACATCTTTGCCATTGGGTCTAAAAAGGTTGGACGAGGGAAAGTTGACTTTCTTCAATAGTAAGTTTACTGTTGTTTTGTTAACGTTAGATAAAAGAATAAGAGAAATGTTGACTGAAAAAAATCTGAAGAGATATCCAAAAAACCTTATGAAGCTGACAAAACAATCGGTTGCTTTAGACGAGGAGCTACAAGAGTTATTTTTGGCAGCATCAAAAAGGGCATGCACAGCACCATTTGAAGAGATTAGGGCTTGCTCCATATGGCAAGAGCTAGTAAAGAGAATATGTAATACCAGATTTAAGGAATTCTATAGTGCTCAAGAAGAGAAAAAACTGATTCAGGAGGGCAAAGTCGTTTCAGCCGACCAAAGCTTGAGGGACAAGCTGAAAACTTACAGTGTCGATAAGCGTACTTAATTAATTAAGGATGCTTAATAATATGATCTTACAAACTTAATTACGCTTTCTTCTAGGCAGCAGACCAGTTCAAGTGGTCTCTTTGTGATAGTTTATACTTAGGGCAACGTCAGCTTGCCTTATATAATATGACAAGTCTCGTTTTTACTGAAAAACAATAGTAAGTAATATAACAAAAGAATAACCAAAGTGACAGCTTGAAGAGGTCTTTGATCTTTTTATTGAGAGCTGTACTCAGCTTATCAGGTACATTGGTACTCCAACTCAGTAACTGTTAGAGCTGCAGAAAAATTAACCAAAAAAATGTGTCTGAGTGATAGAATAATGTTATTTTGAACTTGAAACTTGCACTCAATATATTGTATGAATTCAATGAAAGACCCATCAAAGGACTGCATGTCTTTATAGCACAAAGACATAATTGATATCTATAGTTCTCAGGTATGGCTCAAGTTTTGTAAGTTACATGCACACCAGTACATACCATTTTAAATATGTAATACATAAAGGATCAAGAAAAGTTTTTAATATGTGCAGTCAAATGACTTTAAAAGACTATTTATAACAATTAATATATTTTGGTGTCACATTTTCTTGTTCCTATGTAAATGGTGACCAATGACTAATGCCAAAGTGCAGCCAGCTTAAAAAAGACACAGCATTTCATTAAAAAATTAAAATTCCAGGCTGAAATGAGATTTTATGACAAGAATTGTTATCTGCTAACAAAATGAAATGCTTGGAGGAGAAATCAATTTACTTCAACTTTAGCCACACAACAGTTTTTAACTGTACTGAATGTACTTTTTTTCTGAAATGACAGAGGCACATTATCTGTTGTACTCCACCCAAGTGATTTGGGCATACTGTATCGAGGTGCTGTAAAACTTCTGGTATGTCTTGGCTAGCCACAATATTAACTCGTTTTCTTTGGATGGTAGGGAATGGGAAAGTATACACCCATACTGTAAATGCCTGTGGCTATCAAAAATTGCACATGCCCCATTTTCCCAAACTAAAATTACTACTGTCCTCCCAACAGACACAAAGATGCCAACTGATTTCTATTTCATGCTTGCCCGTTCCCTGACATTTGAAATGACATCCTGGAAGTTATTACCAGTAATAAAAAAATCTTTGGGATCCTCATAAGAAAGGAGGTGTAGATCATCTCCAACAGAGCTGAATGCATCTTCTACATCAAGCCCACCAACTCCTGCAGCAGAAAAGCATTCATCAAAGATTTTATTGCCCCCAGAAATACTTGAAACCACATGACCAAACCACCCCTCTTCAAGAACTTTCTTTGGTTCACCAATCAACCCAGAGGAGAACTTAAAACCCATTACAAGGGCTATTAGGGTGCATGCAGAGCTACCTTGCCTACCCTGAAAAGTGCTTTGAGAAATTTGGGAGGGAAAAATAAATTCTTTAACACCCTGATAACCATAAGGAACAAAATGTGCCATGATTTCAATGTAAGGCTGTTGATAAACAGTGTTCAATGTGGACACATTTGTAGGGCCAGATATAAGGACCTCTTGGTCCCTGTAGCCCTTCTGATCATGACTTGTGGCTCTAGCAGTGACCTTCAGCTCCTGTCTCAACTGAACCCTTCCAAGAGATGACCCATAATTCCCTGCACTTAGAGAACCATGGGCATGGAACTTGAGTGTGCCAAACAGGGATTCAAGGCGACTTATTGAGAGCCGCAATGGAGACAAAGAGTATCCAGGAAAATTATCAAAGAAGTATGACGAGAACTGTTTAAATCCAAAGACCATGACTCTTTGAAGGTCAAATGTCTAGAGGGAGAGAAAAGGCAAGCTAAATAAGAAATGCCATTTATTTAAAGGAGCAGTGTCACAAGGATTTTGCTGTTTTAGGTCAATTCTGTGCTTATAAAATCATTACTTTGGGTCTTTAATCATTAAACAAAATGCTTCTGTAAAGCTACAACGAATACATCAACGGAATTTTATCAGAGAGGGCTAACCATAATAAATTTCTTGAGGATTTTTGGAACATGCAGCATCAAAACCTGAAAAAATTGGCAATTTTTTTCAAGTTTCAATCTATTTCAATCCATGCCATCCATAGCGACAGGCGACAAGAAACAGTTTCAGTACATTCAAATAGCCTTTAATAACAAAACTAGATCATTCATTAGACATTATCCGTTCCTCGAAGCTCATAGTTTTCCTCAAGCTGTGCTCTCCGAAAGCTGTTCGCTTCTCGGAGCAGATAATGTCCGCGGACAAATATCCTAGAATATTTTCGCCCCAAATGGAGGCTACTGTTTATATATACTATTGCCCCATCAAAGGGAACACTTGTCTTCCCTCCAAGGACCAGGAGGGATGTAGTTTGATCTTTTAAATGCACATTTAAAAAATAGTAAACAAGATAATGTTAAAGTGCCTATAACCCCAAAATATTTTTTTCGCTTAAATAAATCTTTGCACCTGTTCGAAACAAACTGCACCTTTTAACTTTTTTATAGGCTGTAAAAGTTACGAAATCTAGCCATCATCTGTTGCATGACCGAGCTAGTAAGGGGTATGGGTCTATTCCTGGGTTGACGTCACAGACTGATTTACATCGTATTAAGTCTTTGTAAACATGCATGCAAATAAGTTTGTGACATCAACCCAGGAATAGACCCATACCCCTTACTTGCTCGGTCGTGTTACAGATGATGGTCAGATTTCGTAACTTTTACAGCCTGTAAAAAGTCAAGATTAGGGCTAAAAAGGTGCAAAAAGGCGCAATGCTTTTCAAACAGGTGCAAAGAGTTATTTAAGCGAAAAAAATATTTTGGGGTTATAGGCACTTTAATAAACAAGTTAATCTTTATTCAGCAATACCTGCCATGCTAAAAACTTTGCTGCACGTGCTCGTTTGGAGTTGTCAACATACTCTGCAAAGATTAAAAGGAAAACTTAGATGTAACCCAGTTTGTCACCCCAAAAAGTTAGGCGTGAGGAATCAGATCAAGGGGAAAATTATTGTAAATATACATACACTGTAAAAGTAATTATTATATACCACACAGGTGAATAGTACTTTTCAAGCATGCTGATTGGCTAGCTTGGAGGTGATTAACCAAGTACTATTCACCTCTGAGCAGCCGAAGAAAAACAAAATGGCTTTTGTTGGTAAATTATCGCAAATAAAGTTACTCTTTGGGCTGCTAGTTATTCAGCTTGTGTGGTATATACACCTCAGTGTCAGTGAAAGTGGTGGATATTTATCTCCACTTCAGCGAATAATTGTTAATTATAAGAATGTCTATCATTTTAATTACAACTGTATTTTGGTGTTGTGTTTATTATGGCCTGGTTTACTGGTTAACTAGCATACAGTTGTTGGTAATCCAATGAAAGTGTAACTTTCAAGTGGCCAAATAAAAAAGGAGCTCTAATGAAAAAAGGTGAATGTAATTGAAGTTGATTCCAAAATGTTGAATGTTAAACATTTGAATCACTTCCTCATCAAACAGACTAGCTTTCATTTTCAACCATAATGACAGCCAGGTGAAGTGACCCATTGTTTGACTTTTAATCTTTTGATTGCTTTTTTAATGGACAAATGACTTAATACAGTTTGTTGAATAAAGTTTTTGATGTAAGCATACCTGTGTTGTTGTGCTCCTCTGCCCATTCTTCGAAATATCTCCATCCCTGTTGTATGTTTTTGAATACAGCTGACTCATTGGATCTTATAAACACATGGCTAAGGATTCCCTTTTCAAAAATGTGGTGGCATGCTTGTAGGTACCTTGCTGTTTCTTTCACAACATCAGTTTTCTCTGGGCCTTCACTACTCAAATTTGCATATTCTTCCAAGGCTGCAATCATATAACGTTGCTGTAGAATGTAAAAGTAGACAAAACCACTTATCACTGTTCCATTCATAAAAATGGAAGCTTCATCTCAATTGTAAATATTTGAACCTTAATTATTGCCAGGATCTGTATATATGACATAAATTATCATTCTTTAGTCAATTTCAAGCTAAGGAATAGAACCATAAAGTTCTATAAATTTAACATAATTTTCCCTCTCTTACCTGCATTATCTTTGCAGGCATAACATTTAGTCTTGTCCAGCAGTCACGTTGCACATAGCTATACCTCAGACCAGGGACACGCCTACGCAGACCTTTTGCAGATCTCTCTTGATCCCTGTAATATTGATCAATTATTGGCTGCCAGCCAAAAGTAGTGCCTCCCTTCTCGAAAGCTTTTTTCCCCTTGTTCCTTGAACTGTACAAAGCTGCAATGATGTTCTTCAACTGGACAATATAAGAAACAATAACACCCAGGTGTTACAAATTGTACACATGAGAATAATTAAATACTTGAATTATTATAATACCTTACCTGGTGAGCAGGGCATATCATGACAAAGCAGGTTTTGTCTGATCTGGTGCTGAATGGATTGATGAAACTGGCCTTGAACTGGTATCGTTCAGCACCACTGTCTTCTACTGGGAGCTGCTCATTTGCATAGCCACAAAGCCTCTTAAAAAGGGCTAAGTTACAGGAAGCTCCATCACCAACCAATAGAATGACATGGAACCGGTACTTTTCAAGGGTACTGATCACCTTGAAGACGATGTCATGTAGAAACTTTCCATCCAGGGGTACCTCACGGAGAAAGTAAGGCCCAGCAAACTCAAACCCAGATGTCATATCCCACCAGTAGGTCTGAAGAACGTAACTTGCCCTTTGACCAGCTCCATTTTCTGAGATGAACAGGGACTCATAAACATCATGAAGACATGACCAGTCATTTTCATTCATTGCATAGCCAATGGCAACACCATCTGTGCAACGGATCTGAATCTTACTCTGCACCTGTTAATTACAACTTACAATTATTTCAAAAGCATTTCATGGTCAGAAATTCCAGTTAAAATATTTTTTATATTATGCAAATGAGGAAAGTGATGACATCATCGGTGGTTTCACTAAAATAGTACAACACTCAATCAAGAATACCTCCATAAATATTAAAAAAAATGTAAATCACAAAAGAGACAAAATCCACTGTGCCATTGCTATGACAACAGTTATGCTGCTGTTCCTGTTTCAATTAAGACTAAAATTTCCAGATCATCTTAAAGAAGGATAATTCACTGCCAATAATCTTACTGGGGAGAGGTAAGAAAAAATGCATGTAAACCATGTGTGAATCTCTGAGAAAGACCCTCTGTCCCAGTTTAAAAAGTTGGAAATGGAGATATTTGTTTTCCCCAGACAGAGACTGGATCCAAGAGCACTGCCATGGCAACAACATAGCAGGTGTCATTCTGCTTGTGATGTGCATTTCTATTGATAAGTTTGAAGATCACTGCTCCAATATTTCTAGAGATATTCTTGATTCAGTATTTTGTTGTTCAAGTGGAGCTATTTATGACATGATCACTTTCCTCATTGGCATGATTAATACAAAAACATGAATATCTCTAAAATGAAAAAAGATATTCCAAATTATAAGGGAAATTCCATTCTTCTTTACTTTGAAAATCATTTCAAATAAGCAGCAATTATTTTGTACTGCATGGGCACTTTAAAGGCTTCACCAATCCAATAACAGTTTTGAGTTACTGAATGGATCTGAAAGTAACAGTTTAATTTACACTAACAACAACATAAAACTGTATATGCAATAACAAAAGGGGTCAGACGAAACTGCATATTGAGCTAGGTTTTTTAACTTTGTCAAATTTAACTCAGTTCATACTCCATGTTTCAACAATACAGCAAAAAAACGCTTAAAATTTAAATAGGTTATATTACTTCATGATCTGCAATGAGCCCTATAATGATTCAAATAACATCATTGATGATTGCCATGAATATGCATGTAGATGTACCAAACATTAAGGAAGATATAGTAAAACTTAAATACAGATACACCAATATGGCTGTTATGATAAGCAAAGGGAATACCCTCTATTCACCTTTGTCTCATCAAACAAGAGTTCTCCAACTCCCAGTGGCTCTGGTCTTCCACTAAGGACTGCAGTGGTTTTAAATTGATTAAACAAAGTGAGTTGCTCGATGATTCTTTCTTCATGGATACCTTCCTCTACTGTTCTCTTTGCCATTACCCTCTCCAAGG
Organism: Catalaphyllia jardinei; assembly: GCA_022496165.2. Classification (NCBI taxonomy): domain Eukaryota; kingdom Metazoa; phylum Cnidaria; class Anthozoa; order Scleractinia; family Caryophylliidae; genus Catalaphyllia; species Catalaphyllia jardinei. The sequence goes on from CM042752.1 coordinate 14,548,582, forward strand.
ATGCATGGAAGCTGGAGAATGTCCAGCTTCTTGAGGTCATCAAACAGGACCGGGCAGCGTGCATAAATAGCAAGAGCCACTCGCCAAGTCGCCTGAGTCCAACGATTAGATCGATGTCCATATCCTTTAATAGAACGTGTATAGAACAGTTTTAAGCTGAGTGTCGTAAAACCAAAATCAAACCAGTTTACTTACCAATTAGACTTCTCAGCTAACCTCAAATTGTGGTATAACCAAAACCAAAGCAATTGCCTGATTACTAAATCAACACATCTCAATATCTGGGTAATACAGGATTTCAAAATTTAATGCAAGAATAGTTTGTAACAGAATCCCTTGTGATCATGAGATGGATTGGGCCTAGAAGAAAAAGCATTGTACATACATGTCTGTAGAGTAACTAAAAGCATTTCTTATTGATAAAATTATTAGTGTTCTTGAACACCTGAGAGGACTTCCATACAAAACGGAGAAGGAAGTATGTAAGAAATTGTGACTAAACCCTTGAAGGGGACCAGTGGCCTGGCCCAAGCTATTTAACCCTCTTGAAAGATACAACACATTTAAAAAGTACAGACATTATTTATATTTTCTCCTCTTTTCCTCTGACATTCGCCCGAACACCCTAAGTGAGAAATACAAAGCCCTATGCAGGGGAAGAGAGGAGGGGGGCGAGGGTGGTGGTCTGGAACAGTGAAGTTTATAAAACACACCAGGGATGATCAGATATATTTGTGCCAAAGTGTGAACTTTTCTCTTCCCGTATCCTTCACACAGCCCCTTAAGTTATTTGGTTACTGATTATCACGCAAATTTACTGATAATTCCTCTTACTTAATTTCTTATCATCTTCTGACCAATTTACAATTTTGCATTTCGGAGTATCCTGAAGCATGTAGATCAAATTACACACCTTCTAAAACTTACCGTTTTTTGCCTGATCTTTTCGGAAATTCACTTTGTCCGAATCCCATATCTCACGCAAGACTTGCCCTGCACCGGGTCGTAAACTATCAGCTTCTGCCACACATTTTTCAAATTCCTTTCTTCCCATGGGTGTAGATTCAACTCGCTCCATCAATTTGTCCAAGTCAGAGCTATGTGTATCAGACATTAAAACAGAGAACTTCTTTCTGTACCGTTTGACCTGCTTTGTCATGTTTTTCCTTGATTGCCGCATATTTTTCAATCGCTTACTTTGGCTCTTTGGACTGAGGCAAGAGAAGCGAACTTTGGATGACACAGATTGTCTGCTCCTTACGTCTTCTTCAGTCAGAGACTTCTTTTGGTTTAAGCGTTCTGACAGTTTTTGTTCTGTTTTGTAGCAACATCGACACTTTCTTCAACTCTCACATTGGGCATTTTTTATCAATCGCGCGCAATTTCTTGACAAAACTCTGTGCCAAGGAAGGGTCTGTTCTTCTACTTCTGAGGACAGATAATCCTGCTGGCCAGTTATCCTAGTGTCCACTCCAGGACAAGGACGATTCTCGACGACTTCGTTTATTGCATTTCTCAGTTGTCCCGGCTGATTAATATTAATTGTGCCCCTTCTTACGAGCTCAAAGTGGTACACAAACAAACGATATTCACCATTTGCATCAACAACGAGTCTCACGTCGTCAAAAGGCACGTCGTCAGAGAGAGAGGCTTTCCGTTTCTTGACGACAACCAGGGATGGCTTTCCACTTCTTTCCACAACCTCGACACGAGCCTCTACTCTGGGATCCTGGAGATCTGACGCGATGGCTTCAAGAGATCTTAATTCGTTGCTCTTGGCAAGAATGTGTTCACGAAGGTTAAGCTTACCAACCTGCACATAATTGAAGTATATTGGGTGTTAATTAATTAATTTTAGTCCAGAAAGCCCGGGAAAGAGCGTGAAAACCGATGCCGTGAATTAAACTAAAAGCAACAAATTTAATTAATCGACTTGCGTACCACGTACCTGAAAGGGTTTCTCACTGTTCGTGTCATCCCAGAGTGTCTTAAACACCGTTTTCACTCTCTTTTGTTGTGTGGCTGAGCTGACTTCTTCCAAATTTAAATCATTTGCTCTTTTAACAGAGCTATCGACTTCCATATCAATTTATTCACAGCTGTTATCCCCTGGCATCACTGTACAAAATCGCAACTTTCGCCCGCCATTTTATTATCACGCCATTTGATTACGCAAGAGGACAACATCCACGCGAGAACCCACGAATTGTGCGTGAGTCCGCGCAGATATATGACGTCAGGATGGCGCAATTTGTTCTAAAAATAGAAAAATTGTCCCATATCATGGTTCCGCGCGGATCCCAATACTTACGGTCTCCATCCCCGATTATGGCTCCTGGTTTGATAAAATGACAACAACTCACCACCAATCTGAAGTTTTCTGCATAGAAAGCGGCCTGCTTGTGCTTTGTCGCCACGTGAGAGAACGGGTTGCTAATCTCGTGACCTTCAGCAAACAAATCTTCTAGTCCCGGAACGGCGTCAAAATCAATTCCTGCACTATCCAGACGGTTCTGTACACCTCGTTTCACTAATTCGACAGTATTCCTCACTAACGCAGTTGTGCCATCGACTATACCGTCAAGAGCCTTTTGTGTTAATAAATTCGACTCTTTGGTACTCAGTAAGTATAGTGCGTTCAGCCTCTTGTTTGCTTCATTTCGGTCCTCTAGTCTGTCATACAGGTTTTCCTCGTCCGATTGGTTAACGTTTTCTGTTGCTAAATCAATCATTTCCACGTCCGTTCCTTCAGAGTCGTCAACGTGTTCGGCAATATCCATTGCGTCATCCACCGCAAGGACCTGTTCATCGTGAAGATCAACTTCTCGGTGCGTCCTTCTAAGGTGGCTTTTGTACGTGTTCACGTTTCTAAATGTACGCTGGCAACCAGGAATATCGCATCTTACAAAAAAGTCAGGGTCGTGTACATGAACTTTACACAGATGACTTAACATCAAAGCAATAGTCAAGGAGTAAAAAGTCGAGCATATTTGACACTTCAAGTTACCCGCCATCACTGCAATGAATAATCAAAGCAAATTGTTCCCGCGCATTTTTTGCTTGCGTGTTCTTGATTCCCGCCAATATGCACTGTGCCGGATACCGCACCTCGGAACTTCCTAAGACCGCAGAACTTATCATTGCCAAATAAAACAAAGGTTACTAGAGATCCGACACGAATCATTCTATATTTTTTTAAGAAAATGGCTGAATTGGCGAGTCAAATTCAGTCTGAGACTGGATGTCTGAGACCTATAACTCAGGCAGAAGGCACCTCTCTTATTTAAGTGCATTCATTAATTTAATGTCTGCAGCAGAAACATAAAGCGGAGACTGATAAATTGCGGTATATACAACAATGTATTCTTTACCAGTGATTCTTCACATATTTTTTGAAACATGAACTGATGGAACTCATATTACAGCAACGTTGACTATAACTGCAGTGCTCGATTGCTGAGTTGTGATCAGTCGTTGGCTGTAGTCTAGTCGTTCTGTTTTCCCTACTCCCAATTCAAAGTCTGGTGATATATATTCAATCTGGTATGGCGCTTCATCTATCAAAGGAATCCACTAAGGAAGAAGTTATTCTTTTCCTAAAGGAAAACAACTTCGAGGAGTCAGTAATCGACGTTTCTGAAAGTAAGTTGTGTTGGGCGAGTGTGAGTTCTAAACATGCGTGATGTTCCTTGAAGGCCGGAATGGGATCGGTTAGACCTGTTATAATGTCGTCTTCTTATCAATTCCTTATAAACATCTTACAGAAAACGGAGTAGACGGAGAGGATTTCTTCGACCTTGATTTCTGCACCATAAACAGTTTCCTTCCGATTCTCAAAATTCGTAAGAAATTCATTTCGGCATGGACAAAGGAAACTAATATGGTAAGTACATGAATTGTCATAAGTTGCTCATTTATACACTCTACAGTACTAAAACAAGGAAAGACCAAACCGCTTTTGCTAAAACTAAGCAAACTCAAGGGTACGTAGCCCAATATAATATATTTGATTTGTATTCCATTGCCCCTGTTAAAACGGTCGCCTATCGATTACGCTTTCCCGCCGAAACTGTTCGTGGGGTGGAGGCAAATGACAATCGCCTATGGGCCTGGTCACAAAGCAAGGAAACATGGCGGCACTTTATCAATATTGCCCTTTCACAACTTTCTTTTATAAATTAATGACAATCGAGTTTTTGAACTAGGCAGTTGCCACATTCATGATTTTTTGTTTGTTTATTGTTTAAACGATGAAAATGTTCAGTTGCAACATTTGCACGGTAGTTGTCGTATTGACTAAGATGATGTTTCTTGCCAATTTTACCTTTTCAGACTTTTGATGTCCACGGCACTCGTGTTCCCAGCGACAGCTGTACTATAACCAAAGTGACTGACACCTCTATTGAGTGCGTCGATAATGGACGTGGGAAGGTGGGTACAATTTTTGTTTAAGCTAGGTCAAAGCGAAAAATAAATATTGTAATGGCTATGATTGTCCAAGTCAGCTTACTGTAAGCTTAAGCTTAAGTTGTATGTACCTTGTCAGGTATAAGCTTAACTTTAAGCTTAAGTACAAACTAGATCGTATGGACAGTTTTTATTTTATCATAGTAAACTTGGAGTAAGCTTAGTTGGACTCTGAGTACGCATGTTTAGGTGGCAACTACGTAAATTGTGTTTATCACTCAAATACAATAACCAGAAGTAAATTTCCCAATGAAAGGATTGTTATGGAAGGAGGTATAACATACCAAACATGTTATTCTCTCACCTACTATACACTTTTATTCTTTGGTGTAATTGACAGATTTTGGATGTCAGAAGTTCAAGCCCTAGAAAGCGATCAAGTGGAAATGCATTGGAAAGTCCTGGAGGTTCTTCACCGAAATCTCCTCGACAAATAAGTCCTCGTAAGAATACGAAAACTATCCCATTCAATAAGCCAAAAGGGCGTCATTCACCACTTAAGACACCACCAAATGCTCAAAGATCAAAGTCAGTTTCAGAAGTGAAGAAAAGCCCTCTTGAAAAGCAGGTAACTGTTAATAGTTTTTTTGGCTGTTTGGGCAGTCAGTGTCTAAGAAAAAAACAAGTGTGTCTGACCTTAAGTGTAAAAAATAATCAGAACCCTTACTGTATATGCTTCAGAGTAAAAAAGTGAGTTTTGGTATTGTATCATTCTTCTCAACGTGCTACTTTGGACTTTGGGTCTGATACTGACCAGCAATGATATAGTCTTGAACATAAAGTAAAGTAAATCTGTTCATACTTGCATGTAGCTGTGATAGTATGACCTAATGGCCAGGTCATGCAGTGCCAAACACACCTGTAGAGCAGCACATCAGATACTCTTTGATAGCATGCTTGATCTCATAATGTAGGATTTTATATAGGGAAAATTTTAAAAAAGTAATTGTTTTCTTGCTGGTTTTCCAGGACTCTACGCCCTCAGCTAGAAGATCCCCCAAGGGGCATAAAACGTGGCTTGAGAATTTTGCTATACCAAACCGGGTAAGGTGCTCTTAAAGCTCAGTAAATCGTGGACACCTGACATTTCTTAGGAATGTTGATTGTGTATTGACCAAAACCTAACTCTCAATTTTAATTAATTTTTACTGTTATACATGTAGCTTACACATACATAGTCATATATGCATCTGAGCAAACTCTAAGTTTTAAGCTGCATGTCATGTCACCTGCATAGAAAACTGTTGTAAGAGATAAATCTGTTAGAGTGAAATTTATTGAACAACCTCTTTTTGAACTGTTTGGATGACTGGACTAGTTGAACGTTAATGTTAACTTTTCACAAAATAATTGACTGTGAAGCTGTTGAAACAGTTCAATTCGCTTTTTATAATATTGAGTTTGGACAGTTTGGTTTGTAAACTGGGTTAAGAGGAATTGAACTCCAGTCAGTAGCCATTGTTTTGTCAAGGCAAGATATAAATACTTGCCTACTGACAATTTCCTGGCTGAGGTTGTCACTTGTGGCAGCCTTGCTTGGGCTGTAATCTGCCGTGGGTTCTTTTCTGTCATTTTTTCTACCAATTTTGTTTCACCAAAGTTGTTTTATAAATTTTAAGAATCATACTCCCTGATTCCAGAAAACTGAGCAAAAAAGCTGTCACATGGAGACAAGTTGCTGTCAACCAGTTCAGTCATCCAAAAGTGGAAAGAACACAAGAAAAACCAGACAAAGAAAGGCTCGTATAAATCGAAAGAAACTGTCAAGAGTTTTATTATCTAATGTTGGTGAAGTGATAAAAGAAAAATTAAGTGAAGTTGACAAGGAAAGCAAAAGTGCCAAGCAGATAGCAAATGGTTATTTTCTTAAATGGAAGATAACTATGGAAGAGAACAAGAAACTTCTTTGTGCTAAGAGTGTTAATCTTCAAGTCGATATACCAAGAAGTATGCTAATTAAAAAAGACTTGCTAGTGATAGAAAAAGATAACATGATTGGTAAGGGGACCTTTGGGAGATGCTTCAAGGGTACTTATAAGGATATTACTGTTTGCTTAAAATTCCTTAATAAGAAATACCTTTCAAAAACCCAGATTGAGAGGGAAGTGAAGACAATGTTAGGGCTTACTCCTCACCCTAGTTTACCCTTACTTTTGGGAGTTTGTATGGAACCAGAGTCCATTCTAGTTACAAAGTTTATTGGTTTTAATCAGGAAGCTTTAACAGTAGACACGTTTACCAGAAAAATGCCAAAGAAGTGGATGGAGACTTGTTCTGCAGACCACTTAATTCTCACAATGTTCCAAGGGCTACATGCAATTCATCATTCTGGGTATATCCATAATGACATAAAACCTAATAACATTCTGGTTGAAGCAAAGGGAGATCATTTAAATGCTGTTATCATTGATTATGGCAAATCAAGTGTTCATCATAAAGGAATATTCTACAAACTTCAAAATGAAACTGAAAAGCAGAACCACTTGAAACGTTACCCCCATTTAGCCCCAGAGCTTGTATATGGTGATTCACCTCAGAGTATTTTTACTGATGTATATTCTATGGGTTACACTGTTAAATCAATTTTAAGTGCTAAATTTGGAGGGAATCTTAGTTATTTGAAAGACATTTGCCAAAGCTCTATGAGCAGGCACTTGTGTAATAGGCCAGGGCTTAGTTACCTCATAGACTACCTCTCAAGAAAAACACGATGTCAGGTTTATTCTAAGCAATGAAGCTTCATAAAGTTAATGGAATTAGCATGTCATGTACACCTTTATTCATAGAGCCAGAACAAACATGTATTGTTCTCTTTGTTTTTCTTTCAGCAGAGCAATAGTATTATACTCAGAGACAGCAAACTATGATTGGTTTCATTGTCAGAATATTTTATACAATAAAACAATGAAAAGCAGTCAGTATCACACTGTTTTCTTTTTATTGAGATGAAGCAAATTCACTGTTTATGTTTTACCATTGAGATGATAAAGAGAGCAAAATTACATGTATTTGTTTGATTAGGGTGGAATGATGCAATAATCAACAATAGCTTCACAGTAAGCAGTATGCAGTGCATTATCTAAGAAAGTTACAATAACTTTACTCTCTCATTTGGACAAAGATTGAGTTTCTTCTACATGTGTGTTCATGTGGGTAAGAGTGATCAAACGATGAGAAAGCTATGGTGTAAGTTTAAATGCTAATCATGGGATGTTCAATGTTTAAAAAAACAATTTTAGTACTTTTTGAGCATTTATCAGCGTATCAAGATCTGACAAAAATTTAGATTTTGTTTGTTAATAGCATTATAGTCAGTATATAATTTTCTGCATTTCGGAGTCCCATGAATGTTAGGATAGATTGCAATACGTACATACATACATGCATACATAGTTTATTTGAGCAGGTGACAAAATAGGCAAGACTACAGTCCTGATCTACATGTAAGCTAAAATGTATAAATTACTTACTCCCTTCCTCAAAGGATCTTTTGGCTCAGGTCGTCTAAGTATTTGGACAGTTACCTTGATCATTAAAAATATTATAATATATATATATTATTATTATGTTATTATAATATATATTTAAATTGTTATAAACTGTATTGTCCTGATTGATTGGTGGGTAATAAAATAATGAAACAAGCAAAATCTAAAAATAATAAATTGTTGATAACACAGATGTGTATTGTGAAGTATTAATGAATTGTATTATTATATGCTGATCAGAATGAGTGAACAGATCTTAGAGTTGGTCACTTGTTATTCGTCTAACACTCTACCTATCTGTTTCCAAATATTTTTAGTGGGAGCCAGATGTTGAGAGGGGATTAAGCAAGGGCCACCTATCTCCTGAGCAACAAAACTCTCTTGTTCGGCAGTTGTGCACCACAATAATGGCACATACCAAAGAGCTGCGCTTCTCTGAGAGAGAACATATTACCTTGCTGCTAGTGAGACAGTATCCCTTCCTCAAAGGATCATTTGGCCCAGGTCATGTAAGTATTATGGACAGTTGCCTTGACCATCAAAAATAGATATAAATTTTTTGTTTTATTATTTCTATTTATTTTTGTTTTATTTGTCTTGTACATTATGTAAACGTATAATCCCATAATTACATCAGTACACATTATCCCTGTTTCATATTCACCTTGACCGAGTCCGCTTACAATAACCTTTCTTTTAAACACCTGAGCCAATTTATTGCAGTGAATCCTGGTTAAGCATTACTAAGGGGCTGTGTTAGGTGACCCTGGAATGAGTCTGTACCAAAACCAGTTCATTCCAAGCCCCAGATATTTCTCTGCAGTATTTGTTTACCTGGTACCCAACCCAAATTTTGAATACTATGCATAATGAATAAAGACTGAAGGTAATATATTCATTCCAGTAACAAGAACCTTTTGCTAAAGAAATTTAGTGTGGAAATTTTACCCAAAATCATATGAGCGTGATAATAGGAAAACATACATTTCAGAATTGGACATATTGGTTAACCTAGTTGTGACACCTGAGGCTTACCAAGTGAGATAATGTGGTTTTATCAACTGGGTTGATAATGTGAATTGGCCACCGTAAAGAGATTCGAAAGCTGACGTTTTGTTTGTCGGAGCGAATCAGATTCACATTATCAACCCAGTTGATAAAACCAAATTATCTCGTTATACTTCCCACCGACGCAGCACCACAGTTTCTTTAGAAACTTACCCCTCTATTCGCTTACCAAGTGAACCTACTGGTACTGTATTTGATAGGAAATTTGGACCCGGGGGAAGAAAAATTAGTTTGAGTTAAACAAGTTTGAAATGCATGAAAAAAATAGGATCAAATCCATGCTTGAGAAGCTTTGGAAACTGGATTTGTTTTGGTTAACGAGGAGTTTAAGTTAATCGGGTTCCAGTTGAATTATCACATTCTTATTCAGGTACCACATTGATGATGGTAAAAGGAAATCAAAAACTATGGCTGAGGGTGTCTCGGAAACTGAGACCTTGAAACCTTAGACCTCGAAACCTAACAACTCGAAAAGAAATACAGAAAGAATCCTTAACATTCATAAACAGGTAAATAAATAAATAAATAGTAAATAAATAAATAAATAAACATTTATTAAAACTAACCTTAGGCCTAATTAGGGCTAAACAAAAGTTTTTAGGATTAATGCTAGGATTGGTAAACAGGCCTAGTTGTTTTCAAGACACCCGTTGTCTACATACCCATTCCTTTTGTGTTACTTATTTTTATTTATTCTATTTTTATCACTAGCAAATCTGGTCCAAAAAGATAATGAACAGGATCCACAACATCAACAAGAAAGTGAATAAAGGTGCAAAAAAGCTTCTGTATCAGTCTGATGATGATGCAGTAGTCAAAGTGAAATGTGGGAGGAAGAAAGTACAGTCTCCAATGAGTACCATCCCTGCCATCCCAGATGGGGAGACTGATGACTCGCTAAATGAACAGAAAAAGGAGTTAAAGGAGCTTTGTTCAAGAGGGTCACCTGACTTAAGGAAAGTGAGGCAGTTAATGGATACAACATTTCCCATTAGAAGGAAAAGTATTCTAACAGCAAATGTGAGAGTATGGGAACTTCTAAAGGATTACCCGCCCTTGGAATTCAACTCTGGGAGTGAGGTAAATGCTTGCATTGTATGTAATGTAGCCCTGCTTATTGGTGAATTACCAACATTGTATTAATTTCATCATTCTGATGTTTGCTGTTAGTGAAGTACATGTACTAACCTCTGTACCTCGTCAGAATGAATTCAGATTTGGTTTTTGCAGTGGTACATGTACATGTACATATGGCCATGAATACCACTGTCTTCTCAGTAGACTACTGGTACAAAAAAACTTATCCCTTGAATGTGCATGCATGGGGTAATGTAAATATTTCCCATCTAAGAAAGTGTCTGCAAAATAAAAGAACTGTTTAACATGCTTTTATGGTATCTATATACATACTAACAAACTGTACATTTTATCGTGAAGGGAGGAATTGAAAAGGACCTTGATTTACTCTTCACCAGATCAATTCGTGTTAAAAGGCTTCAGCAACCCTTAATTGTCTTTTATTTTTTGGAATTGTTTCAGATGAGGTCTGAGCTGGAGAGAATACTCACAATACCAGACTGCACCAAAACAATGAAAGAGGCTTTCAGGGAAACCTGGAAGCCAAGACTGTTGTCACTGTTGAAGAACAGTGACAACAAGGCAATTACACAAATTGTAAATGTGCTTGAAGATGATGAAGGAGAGATTGTGGATGTTAAAGGTATTAACAAGCGATTTTGAAACATACATGTAGTCATGCGAACATTTTTCATTACTGCATGAGTGGAGGGTTATAAGGTATATCATAAGGGGCCATGTGAAGTTGGTTGGTTGCTTGTTTGACTTTCGTTTGTTGCTATCATGTTTATCAGTATGCAAATAAAATAATACTGGGGCAGAGTAAGTCTGTGGTAAGAAAAGATCTCACTGGGAAGTGGAAACATTCCGTATTGCTTTGTGCTACAAACATGAGGGATTAGTTAAAAGAATACATGTACATAAGAGTCGGACAAGGTCCACCTATTTTGTGTACAAGTATTTTTAATCTTGTCACCTTTGCATTCTAATTATACAAATGTAGTATCTTTGATTAATAATAAATGCAATAATATTATTTACTCATCCCCTTTAGAGATTGAAAACCGGTGCATTGTTGCAGCTCTTCCTCACCTTCTTGGTGAGAAGAAGAGTTTGAAGCACAGTCCAGGTGACACGTTTTGGAAATTTGTGCCAGTAAGTTGAATTTGAATGATCAGAGTATATTGTCATAGTTTTATGGTCAATAAAAAATAACATGATTGTGATTAAATCACTTTTAGAAACCGCTCTGTTCCATCAGTAAGCAATTGTTACCTTTGTAAAGCAACCATTTCTTCATGGTGCCATGTTTGAGGTACTGTACATGTAGCTACAAAACGCTGTGAGTGAATTCTGATAAACTGCTTGATTCACCTCATAAATTGACTTATATTCACCATTGAAAACCAAGAGGACTTTAACTTACCGGTATCCTATTTTGCACACGCTTTAAATGCTGTAGCTATATTTTGTCACTACAGCGGGCCCTCTCTCACAAATGATCAGTTTCCTGAATCTGAGAGTGGCCATTCTACCAGAGAGTCAACTACTACTGTCGGAGCAAAGTATTCCAATTCCCATGTCAACGTGGATTAATTTTGTCTCTTTTTGTGGTAGGAGAGTGCGGAGTGTGACATTGCCAAAGAAGTGGAGGCCACAACAGCACCTCGTTTAATTTCGTCTGGTGCAACAATTGATGATATCACGAGTATAAACCTGGCTGCGGAGGGAATGATTATCTGTAAATTCAAAAAAGTTAACATTCTTACAGCAGTGATTACCTTGTTGGCCAGTTTTTATGCGCTTAATGCGGCCTATCCAAAGGGTCCAGGTGGACAAAGCAAGAACGTTTTCTTGTTTTTAGAGTATATTTTATTACCACAGATAAGAAACAGTCAGGCCACCACAAAGCTTCCAATTGCTGTTGAAACAGTGGTGTCACAGCTAAACAGACTGGCATAAAGAAGTCTCTTAAATTCTGTTTTAGGTACTGACTGTACCAGTTGGCAAAGGTGGTCAGGTTTCACATTAGATTCAAGTATTAATGATATAAAAGCACCGGTTTTGGTTGATATATTACCTTTCAGTTTATGCAAGATATTTTAAGTTATTGTTTGCAGATTGAGAAGTGAATCTACAAATTCCGCACTCTTAAATGCAATTTTTACTAAAAATACTAAAAGAACTTCCAGGGAAGGCCAAAGTGCACAACAGCAAAGACGAGTAAAGAAGATCGAGGTTTCATTTTCAATTTCCAAAACCATGCATGACATCATAGTATAGTTTCTGTTAGTCTCGCACATATATTTATCATTTAAGTGGGACTCAAATGTATTTCGACGGTTAATACAAAGTTTCAAATAAAATTGTGTCATTACATTGGGTTGTAACGGTTTTTTTCCTATCGTTTTAACTTTAAACGGTAATGTTGATGATTGTTTGGAGGTTACAAATGATAATGAAAGCTGAAAACAGGTTGTTTTGGATCAATTCTGGGTACAATTCAGATAAGTTAGATTAATTAATTTGGTGTGATTTTTACCATTTTAAATGGTTAAAGCTACTGATTGTTTGGAGGTTACAACAACCTCTTGAATAACCCATTTTTTATAGTCAAAATAACGGAAAGTAACTAAAAAAAATGGGTTGTCTCAGATGCATCCTTGGTACTTTTTACATGAGTTAAATGGACTGATTTGCAAAGTTAAAACAACAAATGTAGGGTTATTTCAACTCAGTCAGGAAATGTAGTTTCAACTCATTATGAATCGGTTAATTCAACTGTTGATAACATGTCAAAACAAC
>CM042752.1:14564890-14624890 GCA_022496165.2 Catalaphyllia jardinei
GAAGAAAAGATCCAGATCAACATCAACATCTTCGTGGCTTGTTTCACCACCTGCTGGGCCAGGCTCAAACTCTACCGAGAAGGACTGAGTCGACTCCGACCCCAACAAGTCCTCTACTTCGACATCGACTCCATCCTCTTCTCTCAGCGACCCGGCCAACCCACGCTACCCACCGGCGATCATCTCAGCAAATTCACCAGCGAATTGAAACCCGACGATCACATCGTTGAATTCGCCGCCGCTGGCCCCAAGAATTACGGGTACAAAACTCATCAAGGTAAAGTCGAATGCAAGGTACGCGGTTTCACCCTCAACGCACACGGACAAAGCCAATTGAACTTTGACCTTCTCAAGGCCAACGTCATCGACGAAGTCACCGCACCCCTGGACGAACCACGTGCCATCCCCGTGCACAACCCCCACAAGATCAAACGGGATGTTCACACCAAAACCTTGGAAACGGTCGAAGAAACCAAACGATACCGAGTGGTCTTCGACAAACGCGTGGTCGATCCCGACACCTTCCTGTCGTATTCCTATGGTTACCAAAAACAGTCCGCGCGGCCCTAGGCCCTCACCCAAACTCGGGTCCAGACCCCTGCGGTTCAAAGACCACATGACCCAAGTCACGTGGGCCAAATGCGGCTCTCTGATTGGCTAAAATTCGAAATACGGCTCTCTGATTGGCTACCGTCCATACCGACCCCCTTTACTACTTACATTGTCTGTTTTTGACGTTGGGTACATTTGCTCTGCAATCACTCCTGTCTAAGAAAATAAAATTGCAAAATGTTTCCTTATATATCTAAATAGCGTATTATAATTATAGTGCTTTTAATTTTGCAAGTAGCGTTTTCTTCATTGTAACTGTCAGTAGTGTACGTCATTTAGAATTGTTTTATTATTTCTTAATTGATCTTTATCACAATGTATATTTGCAAATGTAAGCAATTATTAGTAGTTAGGTATAGAAGTGTAAGTAGTAGATCCAAACATTGTATTGTATCGTAGGGTATGGTATTGTAAGTAGATTAAGTATTGAGTGTCTTATTGTAAGTAGAGTAAGTAAAATGTAAGTTATTTTGTTTTTTGCAATAACAATAATAAAATAAAAAAAACATTAATAAAATAATTGAAAAAAACATTAACAAAATGTCTCCGACACTATATCAAGCTGATTTGAGAATCACCAACCACAGAAGACAAAAATCTCCACTGTCATTTACGCTCCTTTCATTCAAAACTCAAATCAAATGGCCTCTAGGTTGACCGAGAACACAAGTTTCCGAGGGTATTTTTTCAATTGTAATTTTCAAGGCAACGTCCAAGCTTTTCGGCTCACAGGGCTGCTCCGATGACAACAAGTGACTTGATTTTTCCAGCATTTTCTTCGAAGTTTGTAGATTTCGCAGTTCAATTCTGCTTTCGCTGTAAGTTTTCATTCAACGAGGAGCAACGCCTAAGTCAGGTTTGACAGTGGCACGATTTTTCTTTACCAATCACAATTCTTTGCTACGCATAGCAACCAATGAAATTGCTTCATTTTGAATAGATCATAGATCACGTCAAATGGCTTTTTTTTGTGCAAAGGCGGGGCAAAAGGCCGGCTTTTGCATTATGTTGAAATATCTTGAAACAGAAAAGACTTTTCGTTATTATATAAAACAAATAGATTCCATGTTGCCGTGTCTGATTCAGTAATAGATCACAGAAGACGTCAAAATGTGGTAAGAACATCAGTGACACACTCAGCTACGCCTTGTGTGCCACGTTTTTGTTCTTACTACATTTTGACGTCATCTGTGATCTGTTACTGAACAGATGCACGGCAACATGGAATCTATTTGTTAAATAGAACGTGAGTAGTGTAGCCAATCAGAGGATGTCATTAGTGATAGAACGCTGGTAGATTTATATTAAAGAGCGCCTATACTATAAGTCAATATTCAAGTTAACAAAAAGATTCCATGTTAACGTGCGTCTGTTCAGTAATAGATCACAGATGACGTCAAAATGTGGTAACAACAAAAACAGTGGCACACGAGGCGATAGCCGAGTGTGTCACTGATGTTCTTACCAGATTTTGACGTATTCTGTGATCTATTACTGAACAGACGCACGGCAACATGGAATCTATTTGTTTTATATAATAACGAAACAAATTACTACACATAAAGCTTTTGTTTATTTCAAAATACTTCAACATAACGCAAAAGCCGGCCTTTGCCCCGCCTTTGCCCACTTTTCTGTTCTTACCACATTTTGACGTCACCTGTGATTCATTACTGAACAGACGCACATCAACATGGAATCTATTTGTTAAATAGAGCGCATATGAAATAAAGAGAACAAAATGAAAAAGAGTTGGCAAGAACTATAAAAATAAAGAAGTAGAGTAAAAAGATACGGAAAGGAAATAAAAAATATGCAAAGAAATGTAATGGACCTATTATTTGTTTGAATATTGACTGGAAAGGCATGCCATAGTATTACAGCGTTTTGGCGTGACTGAATCGCGGTATTCAAACGTCACAGTAAGAAATACTGAGTGAGCAATGGTCGACACAAACAAATAGAATCAAGCACTTTTTAAAGGTAATGGAATTTGTCTCTAGCTTCTAACTGTTCACCAAGACAGCCCTTTTCACTTTACATTTTTGGGAATTGTTTATTTTGGGGTTGCCTAAGGAAATGGTCAGACAACAAAGATGTGTTTAGCATGTGCATGGAATTTGTAGCAGCGGGCAGGTCACGGAACTTAAACATTTCTTCTTTTAGAGGTTTCCTTATCTGGATCCAGCTTCTTTTGAAAGTTAATCCATGAAGAAGACTCTTCTATAAATGTAAACATTCCGGTAAGTATGGGCTAACATACTTGAAGTCCGCAAATTTCACTGGAATTCGTTAACGGTCGGTCATTCACTTACACCGTAATTCTTAGCAAACAAAGTTAGTGTGTCAAATTGCGACTTTTAGCTCCTTCTTTGACCCTGTAAGATTTCATATCTAGAGATAGTTTCTTGCAACAATGGTTTCGGAGAGGTATCACTAGGAAATGCTTCAAAATAAACAAAGCATGTGCTTTTCTTCCGGGTTCTGTTGCAATAAGCGGTTTCGTTATGCATGGGTCAAAGGTCACGTTTTCAGGAAGAAGTGCTGTATTTAGCTCGCTATCTCAGCGCTCGCGATTTTATTGACCCAAAAAAATTTATTTCGCTACTTTGAACAATGCTCTTTTAGACCAAACTAGTCATTTTGGTAAAAGCTGTGTACCAGAATGCCTTTTTAGCATTTGAAAATAGGCTAAATGTAGACCTCTTGTTAAGCTGTATTGGGTCGTTAACTTACAAAAGTCGTCAAATATTTTACTTCTAAT
This sequence comes from Catalaphyllia jardinei, assembly GCA_022496165.2. Taxonomy (NCBI): domain Eukaryota; kingdom Metazoa; phylum Cnidaria; class Anthozoa; order Scleractinia; family Caryophylliidae; genus Catalaphyllia; species Catalaphyllia jardinei. The sequence continues at coordinate 14,568,267 of CM042752.1, forward strand.
GAAATTGCGATCTACTTAGCTCTAATTGTACAAGAAAGAAAGTACAAATACGAAGTGCAATCAGTTTTTTATGAAGAAGAAACCCTGGATTGCCCTCCATTCGCCTTGGAATAAGGGATTAAAAGACGCAAAGCCAACAACAGTATGTTACAGAAATCACTGATGTATTTTGTCAAGAACAGAACTGTTCAAGACTATGAAAAAAAGAAGCTCACTCAAGATCACTATTATATTTACAAAATGTTACTCACTTTTCATACTGTCAACAAGGCAAAAACACAGTAGACACTTTAATAAGTTGAAATTTCATTGTTTTATTCAACAGGCTTTTTAACATGTGGCTCTATTGTTTAAACAACAGGCATGTAGCACTCATTTTTATGCTACTTCCCATTATAGCCTTCTAGAAAAGTAGGCAGCGAAGGCAAAAGTACCAAACTCTCAGCCTAAAATAAATGACAATCATATCTTTTGAGCCTTTTTATTTTAAGGCTATAAACATAAACTTCCTTTAAAACCCGCTTAAAGATGTTAGAATAACTGACAAACGTTCTGTTAATAGAGATTATCATTGGTCATAAAACCACAAGCTTTAAATTATAATCTAATGCATAAAAAACATTTGTACAGAAGACAACTAGATGTAACTCTTCAAGAAATGTAGTTTTACAAGACTATATTTAAAATCTCAATTTCGGATATGAAAAACAACCTTGAGGATAACTGCAAATAAATTAACTACAAGGTATGGGTCCTGAAGGGTCTATGTTTGTTTTTCTTGTGGTTCTGAGAAAGAAGGTAGTTGCATCAGCAGTACTTGCAGTCTCCACAAAAATTGGGAAAAAACTGGGAAGGACTGCGAAATGTGCGGCAGAGAACTACTAAGTTGATGATAGATGGAGGAAACTGTGGGAAGAAAAAAATATTCAGTTGTAAATCAACTGTACTTTATGCAATGTTCTTCCAGAAGCACAATATCAACTCCATATGCAGTGTTACATTTAAATACAAACTTTTGACCATGATTAACTTTCAATTTCAACTTTCAGTCCGAGAACTATTAAGAGGCCCTACGCCAGATTCAACTCTCATTAGCAGGTGGTAAATTCGAGTTATTTTCTTTTTCTGTGTATTTTTCACCTTCCAATCTCTTAATTCTACGTCCTTCCACTTAGGATGGTCTTTGAATGCCTAGCAAGGTTTAAAGTGGTGTTTACCACGCTATTCACGGCTGTATTGGCAAAAGAGAAAGTTTTTGCCGAAGTAGCAGGATAACGGTAAACAGGGGTAACTTTGAACGCTTTGTACAAGGTCAATGTACTTTGGCCGAAAAATGTTTTTCTGGAAATGTGATGTATATCCCTCCAATGTCTGATTCATCACTGTGACTGCTTTCAAAAGCATTGAGCTTTTGAGAAATAATCATTTTAAAATCAGCTCCAATGCTCCATCTAATTTACTATGCAATATTTGAAAATCTATATTTTATTTGCTTCGGCAGTTTATTGAATGATATTGCATTAAAAGGCCTTTTTCTTCAACACTATGTAGTTTTTTTCTTGTTTCGCGTTGCAATAGTGATTTCTGAACCGTTTTTTGAGAGGGCTTATTTTCGGCTTGATTTTGCTGCTATCAGAAGAAAAAGTTTGCAGCTCAATATTTTTGGTTTAAAGCGAAACGGAAACAAAAGAAATTTAATTTTAAATAGTATTCGGTAGCCTCTACTTGCAATATAAAAATCGCCCTATTCTATTTTTTAGCTGAGAATCATCGGTCGTTTCTTAGGCGCAGGGCCTCTTAACCCTGCCCTGGCTCATTGCCAGCCACCAAGCACAGCACTACGTGAGGTAACAGTAAGCATCGTGACTTGCTGCAGTTTTGCAGCTATTTAACAGGGCTGAGATTACTATTGAAGAATATACTCATAAAAAGTACCAAATTAGTAATCTTTCATAATTTATTTCTTTATTATAGAGGTTCAAAGATCCCCACCCTTGCACAAAGAGCATGTTATTTCCAAGCATAAGGAAAAAGGTCTTTTCTTAAGTGGCAGCTCTGTTCCAAACTTTTGCAAATTCCTTTAAAACAGGTATTTATATATTTTGGACCAAAAAATGTTGTTTTCTAACTTAATAGAAAACCAGTAGGCACAACCTGCAATTCTACAAATCTACTAAATCTGACTAAAATGATTAAAAGGGTGAGAGAGAGACCTAGAGCTCTTTTCATACCTACCTCGGTGATCTTATTAGAATAAATTGGTTTATACAAACAACTATAAACATGGTTCAACAATGTAAACACCTGCTTCAAGACAAGAATCCATTAAAGATGTCTCCTGGAATAACTCCTCAAGTACAAAAAGAACATGAAAGATAATGTGGTAGGCCATTACCCGGCTACAAAATCCAAGTTCTCCTGCAATTGCACAGATCAAAAGATATAAAAGTCACCAAATATTAGTCATCTCTTTGGTGAGACAGGTAAACAACTGATATTGTTACATGCCTAGCCCTGAGAGTGGGCACGATGAACTGAATCTGGTGCTGTGATTGGCTACCCAAGCAGGCAAAATGGGGCTGTGTTTCCTGCTCGGGATTACACGCTGTGTACTGGATGTAAACGAGGTTCTCTTTCCATATAATTAAGGGAGGCAGTGTGGCCAAGTGGTTAGAGTGCCGGATTTGGAATCCGTAGGTCGCAGGGTTCAAATCTTGTTCTGACCGCTAGCTGATGCTGTACTCGGTAGCCTTAAATTCAACTTCTCATCTATGCCTGTAAATAGCCAACAGGTCTGCCTCCCACCAGTTGGGTTTTTAACCTAATTATAGTTCGTATTGTGAGATCGTCCGGATGAGTGTAGTTCTGAAAAGAATTGTTGTTGGTGACTGACTAACCTGAGGGGAAGTCATCTTGAGAGTCAAGTGAATAGTGCTTGTCAGTCGATGATGTTGTAAGTCTGGTCCGTTGATAGTGATTGGTCAGTTAAGCCATGATGGTATTGGCTGGTATTGGCTAAAAGTTTATCATCAGTCATTGGTCGGTTTCGATCTGTCTTTTGTTAGTCAAATTGGTCTGTTGGAGTTCGTCTATTGTAAGTCAAAATTATTAAGTCGGTCTGTTAGAAGTCTGTTTGTCGGTTTTGTTTTCGTCGCGGATAAGTCGTTTGTAAGGTGCTGGTAGTTGTTGACATTTGTTAAGAGTCATTTGTTCTAAGTTAGTGTACCAGCTTTCCAGAGTCAGTCGTTGAAATACTTTGTACTGTAGGTTAAGCATTGAGCAGAGTCCCAGTTAATGTTGTGGTTTCTCAGTTGACGATGCACAGCAAAGTGATTGTTGACATCACCATTTCTTGTGGCTCATGTGTGTTCAATCAGTCTAGTGTGAAGGTTTCTGCCAGTCTCACCAAGGTAGGAAGCCTGGCAGTCGGAGCATTTGATCTTGTAAACAGCTCCCTGTCTGTAGTTGGGTTCGTCTCGGTCTTTAACGTTGGTCAGTAAGTGCCGTAACGTAGTTGTAGGTTTGTGGGCTACACAGATGTTGTAGGGCTGTAAGATCCGTGAGATGGTCTCAGAAGTACCCTTAATGTAAGGTATAGTCACTGTAGTAACAGGTGTCGGGTTCTTGTTTGTTGCGTCAGTTTCAGTAGGTCGGAAAATGTTATGTGTAATAAAGTCAGCGTTGTAGTTGTTTTTGATAAAAACATGTTCAAGGTATTTGTTTTCGTCACGTAAGCTGTCTGGTGTGTCACAAACTAGTTGCGCTCGTCTTGTCAAAGTCTTTATAGTCGTGGCTTTGTGTGAAGTTGGGTTGTAGGATGATTCATCAAGTAATCTGTCGGTAAGCGTCGGTTTTCTGTACACTGTTGTTCGCAGTTCATTGTTGTCACGACTTGCCAAACAGTCTAGAAAAGACATTTTTCCATTTTCTTCGATTTCTTTGGTAAACTGGATGTTTGCATTCTGTTCGCTAAGGTGGTTGTGGAAAGCGTTGATTTCATCTTTGTGAACAGCGGTAAAGATGTCGTCAACGAAGCGTAACCAGAGCAGTATTGTTTGTCAGCAAGTTGCAAGGGTGCGTTTCTCTACATGCTTCATTACAATTTCTGTGACAACAACAGAAACAGGCGACCCCATAGCTGTTCCATCCAACTGTTTGTAGTGTTTACCGTTGTACTGAAAGTGAGTCGATGTAAGGCAGGTTCAGTAAGTCCATAATGTCTTCTTTCGGTAACGGTAGTTTAACTCTGGATTGTTGTAAAGCGGTCTCAGTTCAATGTAATGCCAAGTGGAGTGGAATACTGGTGAACAGTGATTTCACATCAAAAGACACAAGTTTGAAGTCGTCAGGTATCTATACTGTCTTAATAGCGTCAACTAAGTTCTCCGTCGATTGTAGTTAGCATCTTGATTTGTCGGTTAGTGGTTGCAGTATGTGTTTATGTTAGTCAAGTACTCGGACAGTTGATACGTAGGGCACCCACCGAATGAGACTATAGGTCGCCAAGGTATACCAGGTTTGTGCAGCTTTGGTAGTCCGTAAAGTTCAGGTGGTTGTGGTACTGAGCACCTCAGTCGATAGTAGCGTTGAGTTTCAATAGCGTCAGTCTTTTTTAACATAAGTATTTTGCTGTTAAGTTTACGTTGAAGTGCTGGCGTCAGGTCACGCTTTAGTTCTTCGTAAGTTTGTTTTATCGTTAACAAGTGCGTCCATTTTGTCAAAGTAGTCAGTTTTGTCCATACCAACAGTCACACAGTCCTTTGTTGGCTGGTAGTATAACAATGTTGTTGTTGTTTTTCAGTCGTTTCAATGGTTGCTGTCCGTCTTTTGTCAAGTTATTGTCAGGTATTTATTTGAATATTTATTTATCACCAGTTAATTACATTGGTCATGAAACTCCCCGATGGGGAGTGGCCAATTACGTATACATACATACACATAAATATAATAAATCCTTTATTGAATAAGCTTGTTTTGTCAAGATGGATGGATAATAGCCTCATTCTTTGATTGCATGTTTATAGACCTCTATCATAAACACCTGCGTATAAGCTGCACTTGCAAATAAGCCGCACTCCAGTTTGGCAACTCAAATTTTTGAAAAAACTTTTGGAAAGAAATTAAAATAAATAAAAAGTGGAGTCTTAAGAAAGCTGTTTTCCGTGAACATGCATTGGTTCTTCAAGTTTCTTGCACGCATCAACCTGTGTACCAACTCCCTAACATTTAAAACAGAGGATACTAAAACTCTTACCTATAATGTTAGCTCTCTAGTGGTATGAAAATCTGACTTAGACATAAATTTATATCTTTCTCTGGCATTTTTGATCCTGTTTTTTCCATTCCTGTCCATTTCTCAATAAGATTTACATACAACACCTGATGAAAGTTTCGGTCCATTCGTAGCTTAGTAACCAGGCATTTGATAAGGAGATCGAGTACTGGAAACAAGTAGATTTTTAGTGCACATCAGCAAAACGACATTTATTTTCACTCACAAGCTCTTCAAGAGAGTTTGATAATCGATTCAGAAAATTTGCCGTCAAACTGTTGAACAGTGGTGAAATGGTCAGCCATTTACCGCGCAAATACTCAAGTATGGCATGCATGGTATTTTCTCACTCATGGTGGATCGATTTCTGTCAAAGTGAGCGTCCATCCCTGACACTGTAAACAACTTTGTGGCAGAATGGGGGTTCCCTGCCAAGTGATGTTCATCTGCTCAAGAAAGGCAATATTAAACCAGTTAAAAGCTCTTTTAATGAAGAAGGTTTAATCATAATGTAAGTTCACACAAAAACAGCTCCATTAGGAGCCACCAAACTCGCAAAAGCAATGATCAATGTGTACTCCGGTGCGGGTATAGTCAGTTTATGAAGTTCTTATTATTTTGCTAAACAGGTCTCTACAGACTGTAAAATTTTCGCTGAAAGTGTCAATTTATGCAAATTTACAGCAAGGTTTACAGATGTTCTTGCAGATAAGCTGCATCCCCGATTTGATACGAAAATTTTGAGCAAAAAGGTGTGGCTTATATGCTGGTGTTTAAAGTACTCCATCTTAGTCCAAAAACATGCAAAAAAGAACTTGCCAATATCCAACCATCTTTAAATACAGTGCAGAGCTAAAACCTACCCTTGATAACAAGTTTGAGAGAGGCAGCAAACTCGTGTACATGCCATGCAAGTCTTAGTAGACAGACATCTCTGAACATGGCAGAGCATCCCACTGACAACAAGATATCTTTGATCTCTTTAGAGGCCAAACACTGCTGAAATGGGAGCAGACACAAAAATGGAAAATACATTATGACAAAGGAGAAATCCAAAGACGTTTGAAAAATGAGCCTTTCTTAGCACAAAATGAGTGACAAATTGGTTTGAACAAAGTCTTCAAATCTCAAAAGGCCATTGTCTTCAAAACTTAAATTTTCACTCTGCTTTGCTGAACTCTTTCATCAACGTTTTCTGAGGAGTTTCATTTCATAATGCACGTTGGAATGCCCCCAAGTATATTTTAAGTGGAATTAGCAGCATAGTGCCGAAAAATGTTTCACTATAAAGCTCAAAAGCTCAGTTAAGTTAACTATAACACAAAATCCACTGAACAAGACCGAGAGCCTAATGATACAAACAAGAAATATACCATAAGTGATTGAGAAGACATCTGAAGTGACTAAAAGATAAATCATAGTACCAGAGATGAATTCTGCCCATGAAGAAGATGTTTTACAAGGGAGTCCACCAGCGCATCTATCCTGGATTTAACTTTTGAAGAGCCATCCAGATTAAATGGTATTTCTAATTGTGCAGCAAAGACAATAAATTGTAGAACTAATCTGGTATTATATATGTACATGTAAGAAAACATGCAAACAGCTGCACAAGTATATCACTGCATATACCATATAATTTCTAAGGAAATATGGTAAGTTGTAGCTCTATTGACTTGTATATATAAAATACTGGGGAAGGAAGCAAAACCTAAGTAGAACAGTGCGATCGCACATTTGCATCTAATGCATATCCATCAGATGGGGAAATGCACACATTAAACACTATGCCACATTAAACACTATATTACTTAACGCGATTTTGCACCGATCCATCTGCCTTGAAGCTTGATTTAGTTGCAAAATACATCTATGTAAGACATACAAAACCCAGAGATGGCGACTAATTTTTGAATCTTGGTTGCCAGCACGGTAACAAGAGGAAGAGCTTGAAAGAAGAATAAACGTGCTGCAAAATTTGATTGAATCCAATCACATTGCAGAACAGGAAAAGCAGGATGCCTTCATAGAACAAGAAGAGAAAAAAACAGGGTTGCAAAGAATAATCAAGAATAATCAATGTAAAATTTTGTTGAAAAATCATGTTGTCTAGAAATGGGTAACAACTTTGCACTAGTAAAGTTGGTAGGTTCCCTTTAAACTTGTTGGTGTAATTGGTGTATGTAATGTAATGCTCGAACATTAAGTCTGTTAAGCAATGGTGTGAAAATAAAATGGTATTAAAATAGCTCACATAGCTCGGCTAGATACCTTTAAAAATGCTGCAACAAACAAGGACCTATTTATTTTGTCACATAGTTGTATTAAGGTACGTGTAATGAAGGTCCCACTACTTTTGTTTTCCAAGAAGCCTCTTGCTTGGACACATTTGTTTGATTACTCATCCCGTTTAAGTTGTTGTGCCCTGTGATGTTTTTGGCCTTTGTTACTAAATGAATAGATTGAGTTGACAAGGCATGAAGCACCTGCTACAGATATATTGATATGTTTACGGGGATTTTGAAAAATTTATATTTATAGAAGGGGCTGGGACATGTCTTGTTTTTCTATCAATGATAAGAAGTACATTATGTAGTCCAGTTTGATATTTCATGATGTTTGTACATGAGAAGCAATGGTAATAGTGAAGAATAGTTCCCAAAATATACTGTTGGCCGACTGTTGGCCAACTGTTGGCCAACTGTTGGCTGACTGTCAGCCGACTGTTGGCCGACAGTTGGCCAACAGTTTGCATTATGTTTGACGCCAAAGTGTCGGCCAACAGTCGGTGACCTGTTGGCAACCTGTTGGTAACGTGTTTGTAACCTGTCAGTTGGGCAAACTAAAATGATTGTAAACATTTACTCATCTATTGCTTCTAAACTACATAAAAAGAGTTAGTCATTTCATAACAATACCTTCCTCAACACTTTCAATACCATTATGGCTTTTGTCCACTGTTTTAGTGCTGACTAGTGATACTTGCCCAAATTGGTTCCTATTCATTTATCCGCCATTTTGAAAAATTTCTAGTTCAGACATACATAAAGTACTGTTAACTGTAGTTTTGCAATGCATTATAGGGGGATTGTAAAATCACTTTTAGCGCTGGGTATTTGTTGCCCCAAAATGGTTAAATCAAGCCTATTTTGTGTAAAAACAAAGATACACGAGAAATGGGTACTAAATTTACTACTAAATTTTGGTACGTGGGGTCAGGAGATGGAGTGAAAAAGCCCATTTTACAGTTCAAAGAGGATCAAGAAGATAGGTACCAATGGCACAATCCGGTATAATCTAGAGATTTCTATTTAAATGTTTTTGCCTCTATTTATCTTTACTCTATTTTCAGTCAATTTGTGGTCTACTTAAACAGTGCTGGGTCAAGCCAACCAAGAAGACCCTGGCAGATAGATCGTTTAGTTGTGCCACCCTAGACTTTGGAATCTGCTTCCTACCACATTAAGATCTACCTCCAGTTTAGATATTTTTAAAATTAGACTTAAAACTTTTTTATTTAATAGGGCATTTAATTAGTTACTATAGTTATTATAATTAATTTGCATTATTGATGAATTATTTTATTTATTTATGGAATTTTAGAATTGTAATTTTGAATATCTATTTTATTCTTAATTTAATATTTATTGTAAGTCGCAGTTGAATATTTTTATAGAAACTGCGTGGCATAAATTTAAATTTATTATTATTATTGTAATGTGTCGGTAATGTGTCGGTAATGTGTCGGTAGCATGTTGGCCGACAGTTGGCCGAATATGGGAGCCATTGTTCACTATTGCCAAAGTAATAGTTACCTATCTAGATAAGTTAATAAACTCACTTCACTTCAAAGTTAGGAAAACCCTTCAATTTGACATTTACGGGTTAGAGACTTAGTTCGTGTTTTGTTTTCAAATACACCCATGCACTTACTGCACAATGAATGAGAAATTTTGAATACTGCACGAAGGGAAGCTGAGTGCAGTATTGATAATTTCGAGATCATTGTACAATGAGCAAGTGCGTGTATTTGAAAACAAAACACGAACTAACAGTCTCTAAACCCTTTTAATATTCAATCTGAGTTCACTGCTGGCGATAGACTTGCAATGGCTTTCCGCCCGACCTGAACACTGCACAGTTTTTATGCGTTATTGTAATAACACATAAGGCTTCTTCTTTCCAGTTGCTTAAATTGGAAAATTTACTGCGAGGATCATACTTCACTTGTAATAACACACTCTGTCACTTTGATGTCGTTAGGTAATGGGAACTCACGTGATCAATTTTAACCAATGACACATGCAGATTTTAGACAGTGAACAAAGACTGAATATTAAAATTGAAAGGTTGCGGGCAAGAACGTTCCCTAGATTTTTTTGGCCATTTTCAAAGTGCTCAAAAGTAGTTCAATTTTGACACGTGGGCTTCATTTTACCTGAGAAACATTCCTCTGAAGTTTGTTTCGCAGGGTCTCTCTTCATTGTCTAGAAATAACGTATGCAAAACTGACTTGGTTTTCCAAGCGGCATCTATTGTTAAACGAAAAACAAAAGAAACCTTTTGTTTGGCTAAAGTATGAATGATTTCTCACTTGTTTCGTTGGCTCAAGTGGATAAGCACCGAACGAAGCTGATTCGAATTTGTTTTGTTGTGACGCTGGTTCAAGTTGACATGAGGTCAATCAATTTTTTTTTTCGTTCTGTTTCTCTACTTCTTTCAAAAACCAACCTATCTATTGTAATTGAATTGCCGTTTTTACTCTCTAGGATCTGGTATTGATATGTTTTTAGCTGGAATTATGACATACGCTTTTGGCGCGCAAAGCAGTAACACAAATTCAGAGCTTACCTGTTCATTAAGCATAGTTTGCTCGTTATTTCCACCGATATTCAACGCTCGTTTGAGGAATATTTGGGCCTGCCTGGTAGGAGATTTGGCATCATTAAGCCTTTGACCCTCCATGAGTCACCAGCATGCCTCAAAGAACCGAGGTGTGTTTTTGTTCCGAGATTATGGCTTAACTTAGCCATTGATTGAGGAGCAAGTGAGCCAGGCAGCAGAGTCTAGAACCGATTCTTCTTCCAAAGCAAAGCATTTGTCGTGGACTTAGGGGGCTCATTTGCTAAACTTTGGCGTGTGTAAGTTATGGAAATTATAATTGCTTTTTGGACTCTTATTATTTTCTTGAAATCAGACATCTAGCATCCTTCACTGCCAAAATTTCTGGGATGTCCCATAATAATCTTTCATACGTAAAGCCAGCGCGGTGACTATTGTGTGTGTGTGTGTGTGTGTGACTTATAACATGACTCAAACACGGCCGGGAACTGGTGAGAAAGGCGGCCAGGCAGCAAAGTCCTTGAATTTGACCTGTGTTAGGTGAAAAGTTAATTTAAACAGATTCAAAACCATTTCTGCGGGCCAAGCAATAACCCAGGTCGGTTAAATTAGCAAGCAAGCGTTCCGTGAGTGTGTGTGGTGGATTTCCAAGCAGATGATTACTTTGAATTTTGATAGGATCGAGCCCACCACGAAGAAAAGACAAAGAACGCCTGATCGCAGGTCAGGAAGAAGACTGAAAACCTCAGCTCAAATGTAAGTTTTGCTTTGTATTTCAATGTTCCTTTGCTGATAAATTTTCCGTTTCATGCGCTTTTTTTCGGTATGAGCAGCGTGTTAGCTTAAGGCTTCCTCTTTCTGTGTTGTCAGAATTAATCATTTCATGGAACGAGCAGTTTTCTTCCGACCAAAAAAATACTTTCACCTAGAAACATTTTATAAATCACTGATGTAGCGGATTTTCAAAACGTTTAACCTCTTTCTGACATTGACTTGATTTAGGTATCAATTCGTGCAATAGATTCCAGAGTCGAGATTGTTTTCCTTGGCCTAACACTGCGCTAAACCTAACGTGTCCTGACCTTAACTCTAACCTAATCCGAAGCGCTGACCCCTATCCTTGTTCCGTAAACCTAACCTTCAATGCTAACCCTACTTTCGAGCGGTAACCCCAACCCCAACTCTCATCAAACTGGGAACTCTTAACCCTAGGAGTTAAAGTCAGCATTTGAAAAAAACTTAAAACAAAAACAACGCTAATAGTATTGTGTAACAAAGCAGTTTCAAAAGATGCGGACTGTGGCCTGCAAGTGTTTTTGCACACTTTATTTCTGGAATACGCAACAGAAACGAGGGGAAATAAGTGCAAGGCAGTTTTCTACAGGTATAAACAAATCAGCATGCAAAGTTTGGAGCTGTTTTGGCAATTTTCAATTTTAGCAAAAAATCTAGGGGACATTCTTGCCCGCAGCCTTTCAATTGTATAATGCATTTTATCATCTATCTGGTTTTGTTTCTGGAAAAGAAAATGGCTCCTAACTTTTTAGACTTGGCGACCACTTTGGAAAATTTAGGAGCCAGATGGCTCCTGGAAGAAAAAGTTAATTTAGTGGCCTGATATATATCCAGATGTACAGCACCGGAACTTTGTTTTGCCTAAACTAGAAACATTCTGGAGAATATGCTTTCTTGCAGAGATTTTAGGATGATGGTATTTTCGAAGGTGCACAGTACCACATGCATTACCAAGCTGTCGAACAGAAAGAGATGAGTGCAGCATTCTGTGTAGTAACAAGTGCCCTTATGAAAGGTTTCATCCTTCTTGTCCCCATCTTACCTCTGTGACAATACCAAAGACCTGCTCTGCCCTCACTGTTTCAGACTTCCACAGTTCAAGAGCAACAGGATTATCAGAAAATTGCCACAACCAGCATGCTGTGAGTTCGCACCAAAAGCAATATCATTGCATCTTACAGGGAGGCAGATTAGTGACGAAGTCTAAAATGCCAAGTCCGCCTTCTCCGACTAAATGTGATCCTTGACAAACAAAGGATACTGTCTACTGTAGGATCACATACATGTATTCCACCCCAATTTTAAGATTTCCTGTAAAGAAGCTTCTGTCACACACAAAAAGAAAGATAGAGCTAACCACCTACCTGACAGACAAGGTGATGACAAATATTAGTAGATGGGGTGGAAGGCGAGTTGTTGTTGCATGGAGTAGTAAATGCAAGGCGAAACACAAAGATGTGAGAAACCTACAGAGCAATCAAGAAGAAGCCAACAAAAAGACCATCTTTCACGCTCCTGATGCTACATTAGAAGGTCCAATGGAGTTCTAAGTTCAATCCCCTGACATTGATGTCTTTGCTCTTGCTGATTTGCTCCTATGGTTGAAGATACTACTTATTTTGAAGATTAACCCACCAGGGATCAACAGTTGTCAGATTTATTTGCACTAGAGTGAACACGGTTCGTTGCGTCCGTGGTTACATTGTAGTCAAATAATTGCAAGATAAAATTATTATCTACAACATTCTTAGTTGAAGCAACAAACAGTTTCATAACTTACAATTTGTGTTTCTAAGTGGTTGGATCCCTCTATTCGCTATCTTGATGCTTATGTATATGACAGTTGATGACTAGCTTCGAATGCAGTTACATAATCAATTGTTTTTTTTTTAACTAAGTCACATGACCTATTTTCCCTGCCTCGCGAAGTCGAGGCGATTTTGCAATATTACGAACGATAATGAATTCTAAGATACATGTAATTTGGTTTTGTCAACTGAGTTGATAATGTGAATTAGCCACCGTAAAGAGATTCAGAAGCTTCTGAATCTCTTTACGGTGGCTACAGTATTGTGAAAAAGTAATGCAAACGATAATCGTTGAATATCGCGCTTTGTTCTTGCGATATATCAACGATATTTCTTCGATATATCGCACATACAGGCGACGTGTTGCAACGATAATTCAACGAGATATCGGTGCTCCCCTTCGATATCTCGCCGATACATCGTTCTTGTGATATATTACTACAGCGATATATCGTACAGCGCGCTACGGATTCCATACGATATATCGCTCTAGCGACATATCACTATAACGATATATCGTAGAGCGAGTAAAAACTCGCTGAGGTGGGTGGCCAGCATCCAAAGAAAGTTTTTTTTGTTCAACAAAGCGAAACAATAGGTAAAATGTTTGGACCTGGGTTAGACACTATCGACGAATGACTCTCCTAAAGCAAAACTGATGAATTGAAAGCTATGAATATGAAAAGCTATAACTTGTTGAGAAAGAAGTCAGTTTAAGCTGCTCAACAGAATTATTTGTTAGTAATCATCCATGGGAAAGTGAACTGCAACCAGTGAAGTTTATGTGGAAGATGTTTTTATGTCATTTAGGAAGTATTATAGAGGGATAGTCAACCTGAACATGAGCTTCTAGATTAGAATATTCACTCATGCGAGAACCTTTTATCGAGTATTCACAGCCGTTGATCACGACCGCATCAGTCACGATTAATTTATGACCACAAGTTTTTTTTTGTTTCCAATTGATGTTTACTGAAACACTCCTCCATTAAACGGACGGAACTGCTTGTTGGATGTTTAAATGCTCCTTGAAAATCGTTTTACGTTAACTTACCGTTCGTACGACTTTTTGGTACTGTCTGACATTCTGAAAACTCATCCGCAGTCACGCTGTTACTCTACACTGATTGGATGATGCTAAAGAATGCATCCAATCGGGATGAAGCAAACAGCGTGACTGTTGCTCCTTGGGACACGAAATCCTGGCCGCAGATGCTGGTCGCTTTGAAAGCTCCATTTCTCGAAAATTATTTGGCGGTTAGCACTTGGATTTAAATGGATCTTCGATTGAATGCCATGAGAAGAAGCATCAAGCTTTCAGTTTATCTGGTGCTCGAATTGGAAACCGGACTATTCAAATTTCTGGGTGAAAATTTGCTTGGCGCTGGAGAGGTCGAAAAAATTATGAGCTTTCCACCTTTGACTCCTTCTCACAACGTGTAGCAAGAGTCGACCCAAAACCCACCAAATCGCTCAAATTCACCATTTTGAGCCGAAAAAGCTTTGTAACAAGTAAACATTTTAAGTGGAAAGCATAATTTCAAATACTTTGGAAATCTTAGAGAAAATGTATGCAGAGTTACGCAGCATGCAAATGACATGTGTCTTTAATCTCGCATGTAAACAAAAACCTATTCACGTTTACATCTGCAAATGTCTCAAATTTTCGCCACTAAACTTAGGAGAAGTTTTACATGCGTTATATCTTTTGATCTTTCCACAACTATAATATTAAATCTGTACGCATTTAGTTATTTTTTCTTCACGGAAAACGTTTGTGGTTTGGCATGGGTTGAGCGGCTTCGGCGGGTCTTTCCAAAATGTTTAGTCTGTAGCATTCCAAAGATCCGCACCGAAAAAGAGATAATCTCTGGCTTTTATATTTGACACAAACCGTTTATTCAAAGAACAAATTCTCTTCTTTCAACCAAAGGATTGTTTATCAAAGTTTCTTTAGAGCGCCGCAAACAAAGTTTTACATGCGTCGCCAAGTCGGTTGCTTGAACCGAGTTTACTTTCTATTGAAGTTGTTATCTATTGTGTTTGCTCTATGGAGAGTGGATTGTTGAAGCCTCTATTCCCAGTACTTTTGACAGAAAGCAACAAATTTGGATTTAAAGGCCAATTTCTTACTGATGATGCATAATGTACAGAGTAAAAAGCCGTGGATGGTTTAAAATTTTTTACAAATATAATTGGTCATTGAGAGATTGGGGTCGGTGAAACGAACAACTACAAAAAGTTGTAGTTGTTCGAACACTCGTGTCATCTTACATACATGTAAAGGTGACATTGTAATCGCTCAGAGCAAACGATTAAACACTCGGAGGAGCAAACGATATATCGTTCAGAGCAAACGATAAATCACTCGGAGCAAACAATATATCGCTCAGAGCAAACGATAAATTGCTCGGAGCAAACGATATATCGCTTGGTGAAAACGATATATCGCTTGCTGCAAACGATATATCGTTCAGAGCAAACGATAAATCGCACAGGACTTAACGAAATATCGTAACTGCTACAACAATAGCTCCATGATATATCATGCGATATATCGTTCCTAGTTAATTATCGTTCAAATATCGCCGATATATCGCGATTATCGCGATATTCGTCGATTATCGTTTGCATTACTTTTTCACAATACTGTAATTCACATTATCAACTCAGTTGATAAAACCAAATTATCTTGTAATACTCCCACCGACGCAGCACCACAGTTTCTTTAGAAACTTACCCCCTTTACTCGATAATGAATTCTAATTCTTTGCTACACGTGACTGAACATACAAATCACTTGCTTTAAGATGGTATCCACAGCTCTGTGCTAACGTGTCTTTTGGTACAGGATAGGGCATGCTCTGAACTGAAATTTCTTGTTGCAGACTGGGTCCAAGTCGCATGAAAAACAAACGAAAGTTTGACGTTCGGGTTGGAGAGCAAATGAGTAATGTATTTCACTGTTGCCTTTATGGAATAAATTGCCCATTTCCAGGGCACAATCACAGAGCAATTAAGCTACAACCAACAGTTTAGGCTCTCAGGGAAGCAAGGACAACAGTACTGCTGTGTGGCATTCCATGCACTCAGTGGAGCAGGTAATACTGGATGTTTTTTGGGCCATACAAAACCTTTATGTTGGAAAGCATTTCTAAATGTTGATGAAGATGTTGTCTGACAAAAACCATGAAGGCTATCAAAAAGTTTGTATGTGAACCTTATGTGCCAAAGGAGTCACTTTCCATGGTGAAAGATCTCTGATAATAATTATTTTGTAAGAAGCAGGCCCAATCAGAGACTACCACCAACCCGAGGAGCTCTATGTGAAGCTGCACTATTCATGTTTCAATTAAATTGTAAATATCATATCGGGGGATTAATTAATGATATGCAAATGGGTATGTATAATAGGAAACATTAGCACGCTTTGTCCCATTCACTTCACTGTGTCCGACAAGAAAAGCGTTTGGGCGTTAAAGGTAGTGGAACCCGACTTACTCGCTAAGATGGCCGCGAACGCGAACAAGCAAGTTCTTCGCCCACCCAATTGTAGCCAAGGTGGCTGGTAATCAGCCTGAACAGCCCGAGGGTCAAGTTCCAGTGCAACAAGTTGTCAATGCTCCAAATGATGGTGGAGGCCCCACTAATGCTCCAGCTCTTGAAATATCGTGTTTCATATCTTTTTGTCGTCTTTTTAAGTTCCCTCTTTTGGCCGGGTTTTGTTTTTTCTTTGGGAGGCGACAAAAGTGTAGTCTTATGCCTGCGTGGCAGTAAATTGTTCATTTTAGTTGCGCCTGTGGCAGCCAGTTTGTTTTTTTTTTTATGTCTGTGTGGTGCTCAATTGTGAGTTTTATTTTTGCCTGTGGGGTGATAAGTTTATGCCATGTGGCGGCAAGTTTGTGATTTTATGCCTGTGTTGTTGTAAATTGTTTGTTTTATTTTTGCCTGTGTGGCGGCAGGTTTGTGTTTTATGCCTGGGTGGCCCTCAATTGTGAGTTTTATTTACACCTGTGGTGCGATAAGTTTATGCCTGTGAGGCAGCAAGTTAGGACTTTATGCTTGTGTAGCGGTTGAATTGTGAAATTTTTATTTACACTTGTGTGGCGATAGATTATGCCTGTGTGGTGGTAGGTTTGCAGTTACTTGTTTTTGTTTGGCCTTTGTGGCAGTAAGTTGTGAGTTTTTTTTTCTCGCCTGTGTGGCGATAAGTTATTGCCTGTGTGGTAGTTAAATAAAGATTTTTATTTTCGCCTGGGTGGCGATGGGTTCCTGCCTGTGTGGCGGTAAGTTACAGTTTTTTATGCCTGTGTGGCAGTGAATTGTGAATGTTTTTTTCTTTATGCCTGTCTGGCGAGGAGGGTATGCCTGTGGCATTAATCCCAACGGCTTAGTATTGTTCCAGTTTTGTTTTATTTGGTGTTACATTGACATCTTGTTTAGTATAAAACCGGTAAAAATAATAATAATAATAATAATAATTATAATTATAATAATCATAATACTAATAATAATAAGAGCTAGAGGAAAGAGCTTCTTTGAAATCCAGTGTCCTGACTGGGCGGCACGGTTGTCCGGTATACCCTGGGTGTTTCGTTGGTGATAGTCGAGTAATGAACATATAGTAGACTCTTAAGGACGTATGCTTTACACTTAGGGAGATGGGATAAGGATTGGGAGAGGGCTTGTTTCCCGAGATCGCTGTCAGGGTGTTTGGATGTTCACATGGTGGTGTATGGCTTGGGTAGCTTGGGGAAGGTCAGATTGATTCCCCATACCTTATTAAAACATAATGAATAACAATACCCAGGGATGAATATTATACTATTCACGTTTATTTGAATCGTAAATATCATCCCAGGGGATAAATTAATGATATGCAAATGAGTATATATGATAGGAAACATTAGCACGCTTTGTCCCATTCACTTCACTGTGTCCGACAAGAAGGGCGTTTGGCGACCCACCCGCCCTCCCAAGTGAGTAAGTCGGGTTCCAGCTTACCTACATTCAATTCACTCTGTCGTGGGCTTGTCCCGGGTCAGATTGATTCCCCATACCTTATTATGTCATGAATAACAATACCCAGGGATGAATATTATACTATGCACTCATTATCAAGTTACGGTGTGGAACAATGATATATGTATATACCCCGACATACCATCTCCTGAAAACTCTGATTGGAAGAAACAAGACAACAGATGGCTACAAGTGATGACAAAGCTGCCACTAGCACCAGAGGCCATCATTCACCAAGTCGAACATGGCTGCACGAAAAAATGTCCAAGCAACGGATGCTAGTGCCACGAAAATGGGCTGTCTTGTACAGACATCATGTTATGATGAAGAGGACAAACTCAAGTGATAGATGATGATGAAAGCAATGAGTAATAACTGGAGGTAAGATTTAAAGAAATTGGATGGGCCTTGAAATTAAGCCTATTTATCTTTGTATTTGAATCATTCTTTCTGCTGTAAATAGCCATGGTGCTAAAACATCTTAAACCTTATTTTCATGCTTAAAGGATGATGTGATGTAATAACAAATTATCATTCTAAACTACTTTTTTCATTCACTGTGTTGCAACCTTTTTCTATATGTCAAGTTTTGCCTAATACACAAATGGTTTTTCACTTGAACAAGCGAATCTTACCACCCTTGTTTGCATGCTGACTCATATTGAATAGCAGCACTTTGCTGTCTTCAGGCCTCTTCAACTAGTATATCTGATGAGTTTGAGAATGTTCTGCCAAATGGATTGATCCTAATTGCATACATTGTTTATCAGTCTTGATCTCAAGCTGGATTAATTACAAGACCATCATTGATAGTTGTAACTAATTGGCTGGCTTCAAGAATGTCTACTTAGTAATTGAAGTTAGTTTGGTTGAGATCAATTGAATTTGAAAGATGTTATGATGACTTAAAGTTTTTCAGCCTCATTTCCATGCTGGATCACTTGTAAATTCAGAAGCCCAAAAATAGCCTCTTAACACTTTCAAAAATTGTCAACAGCATTTCTTCAGTTCTGTATGGCCCAGAAAACAGTGCTAGGCTACTGCCTTGCTTTCTTCCAAAAAAGCCCATGGAAATACATTCAAGCTCCCACACTATATAAACAATTTCTAGTGAATCTCCATTACCTTGAATTTTGTTGATACAAACCAGGTACAACTGTTTGGGAACAGGCAAACTTCCCTCACTATGCTGAGTAACCAGTGTCAAAACTATAGAGAAATTCACACAATGGCACTTTAAGGTGGCTCGATCAGACTTTTGGAATAACGATACCATTCAACTTGAACGGAGTGACTAAAACACAACCATTATCAGTCCAACAGAAAATCAAACATTAGTAGTGTGCTAGAGAAAGATGAAAGTTTTAAATAGGGTACATTCACCACAATCTAAGTTACAGTACTATAGCAATGAAATGACATCATACCCCATTTAACAAAAGACTGAATAACTTGACACCAGCCATAATTTCAGAAATACGACATCAAGATCTCAGGCTTGACATAGTTGTCTTAACAATGGTAAAATTTTCCAAGGTGTCAAAATAAAACAGAAACAAAACTGTTGTGAATGTTTTTGCAAACAATGTCACAAGGGTTGACTAAATGGTATTCTGGTTTGTGGTGGTGCTCTAGTCACTTAAAGTTCAATGGTATGGTACACAAAAATCCAATCAAGCCACCTTAAGTACAAGCAGCATGGGTAGTGTGGTCTAATTTGATATGGTATTCAAAACTGGTGTATCACCTGCGGTATTATTTTTGTGTATTCTTACCTGAAAATGTAGAAAATCTAGTTTTTGGCCCCAAAAATCGGGGGTCTACTTATACACAGGATTGACTAATATACAGGTAAATACAGTAGGTACTGAATAAACTGGCTACCAGATCAAGAGACTTCAAAATGTGTTATCTCAACTACATGTAAGCAGGCTGACAAATCAAAAGTCTTCCCAGTAACCAGCAACACTGATATCAGCCTTGTGGGAATATGAGGGAATTCGAATGAATTATGTTAGAATCAAAATCAGTGTGACCTAAACCATCATTGTATTAGATTGGTAGAAAGTTTAATTTTATTTACACAGCCCATATTAGAAACTCCTGGGGACTAAGAGTAAAAAAACATCTGTTGAAGAGTCATCGCTTTCATTACCACAATATTCCTAACACAATTGCCATGAAGATGAAGATGTCAGCTTAGAGACCAAAATTCAAAAAAGTTAATGAAAACGGGTTTTAAAGGTAACAGGATATAACTCAGGAATATGCTTTGTATTTCCTTGCACATTAAAACTGTGTTCTTGACTGTGAATGACTTAACTAAAAAAGCCTCTTTCTGTAGAAGAAACAATCTCCAATTCGTTCCTACATTGGTGTTTTATATTTTCAAATTTGTGACCTCTTACACGGCAATGTACACTGAAGAATATCCATTCAACAGTCAAAACAAAGGGATAACAAACAAATGAGTACAGATGTTCAGGCTGTTTAAAACTCTTTCAAAAACAGTTTAAACGGCCATGAAAATTTCAAACAGATGCTGTTAACATTTGGAGTGCACAGGACAAATTTCAAAGGGATGATGCCAGCCATGTGAACTAAAAAAATTTCAAATGGGATGACGCCAGCTGCATCAATTAATTTAGTTATTCTGAGTTGTACAAAGAGAAAGAAAGAGTGTCTTTTCTAATGGCCCTTTAAGGCTGATACAAATAAGGGGTTTTGCTCCAGGACCATCCTCCAGGGTTAATTTGCACAACTAGTACACTGGGGAGCATAAGGGGCAGTTTGCTCCATATTATGGTAAATATGAGGGAGCATTTTCAAGTTTGTCAAATTTGCCCAGGTATCTTGCTCCAATATGTACCTGTTTTAATGTGTGAAGCACTTTGCAGGGTGGAAAATTTGCTCCCAAGAATGAATTACACCCATGAAATCACTGGTACAGATAGAGGAGCTTCGCTCCCAAAAGATGCCCCTGGAGCAAAACCCCTCATGTATATTGGCCTTAAAATTTAAACTTTACACTTCAGAGTTAATTCTCTGTTACATCATTGGTCTTATTAAGCCTCCTTTACCAGCTTTCAAAGTTGTTTTATTTTAGTTCACTTACTTAGGGTACAGCAAGATAAACAGCAAGTGAAAAATAGCAGATAGGCACTTTCGCTGGCCACACAGCTCGCCTAGTTTTCAGAATGGACAAAAGTTGCGGTTCCAATCACAAAGGCTAAATGTTTGTTTAAAATTAACACAGCCATTCAGGTGGCTGAATAAAGTCCTTTCTGAATATATAATCCCAGGCATTCAGAAACCTGAATCTCATCAGAGACTGTTGGCCGAAGAAACAGCTGATTACTTTTTTGTGAACAGATAACAGCAGCCAGCCACCAGATAGAAGCAGCTGTTCGAATGGCTGGAAATTTTTCTAAACAGATGACCCAATCCATTCAAATGGCATCCATTAATTATGATGACCACAAACAGATGGCAAACACCAAGCAAGCGATTTTTAGCCGTTCAAAAGAATACCTGCTGCGGTTAACCATTCGAATGCATGGAAATTTTTGCTAATGGATAGCATCAGCTGTTCCAATGGCTGGAAATCTTTCTGAACAGATGCCCCAATCTGTTCGAATGGCATTCATTAATCGCCATTCAAATATCTAGTGGTGTACATTTTTGCGAGGTCACATTTGTGTTTCTTGCTTCCTTGAAACATTGCACAAAATTGGGGAGACATTTACAATGTGTCATAACTAATAATGCACAATGACAGCTACCTTTTTTGGGAGAGGAAGGCCACACAAACAAACACTATATTTGTATCTTACTTTTCTAAGAAGTGAAAGAGAAACTTACACTCTAATGCACCTAAAAGTTTGTTCTGCAAAATAGTGCAATCCTCCTTCAGAAAGACCACAGGATCTTCAATCCTCTTATACTGGAGCATTACTGGCAAAAGATGGTTGAAATAATAAATGTCAAGCATACATTCCACATGTTTGGGTTGACAGAACCCTTCTCTCGGTTCTCTCTACATGCCTAGAGCAAAAACATTGTTAGAGATTTGACAGGCAGTTCTTGGCTTCCTCTACAAGGTTTTTGACTATGATGTTATGAATCCATCACCTTAGATTCACAATCTTCAATTTCAATATTTTCTCAGACCCCCAGAAAATTTCAATTCACCTAAGTGGGTGCCAAGAGGGGTAGAATCAATGTCCTCATTTACTCAGATTACTTAGTCTGTGTTTTTTCCTAAGAAGGAAGTTCATGCTGAGTGATGCCAAACTGATGGATAGCTATTAGTTCCAGTAATGCAATCGTAGATGTTACCTTTCCATCAGAGCAAACTGCCTTTATGATAGTCAAGTAACTTAGTAATTATTTCAAATTTGTAAATAGCTTCTTTTCATGAGAAAATCCACTTGCTCCACTTGTAGAGCTTTTTTCAGTCCAGACGTGCTGCAATCCCCCGAGCAGGTTGATAGTGCTTTTTGTTGCTGTAGATATTTGCATTTAAGTGTCCAAAAACAGAAAAAGGAATGGGGTTTGTAAATTGACCAAGGTGTTGATGAAATCATCAATCTGCTAAATTTACTACAGCAATTGGTAGACCAACTACACCAAAGGAAAGTACAGTCCACTACAAAACAAAGTTTAACCTTTTTGGAGGCATTCTGCTATATTTAAGATAATATTTTGCGCTGGACAATTGATATCTCAGTTTAAGGAGACTAGAACTTAAAGGCAACAAGCTGTTGTCATATTTGGAACACATTCTCTGGATGGATAGAATTTTCCAGAAAAATCTGCCAGTTAAAGGATCAACACATCCAGACTAGGCATTCTGTTTAGCAGTGTTAATCTTGCGTTACATGATCACTTTCTCATCTTTAAGTAACATCTAATGCTATTATATTTCCAGGGTCACTTAACTTGTTTAAGCTAAATCGTTTCATTTGTTTCATTTTAAAGTTAATCTAAGCCTACACAGGTAGACTCTGCAGACCAATTTTTTACTGTTTTACAACAACTGGAAGTTAATGATAGAATGATGTAACTAGTATCATTCTTAACTAAGCCTTGTAAGTATGCATGGCAGACCATTTAACACAAGGGTTTATGTTAAGCCTGGTTTTCATCAGCAACACAAGCAGAAGTGCAAGCAATAGGGATGACACAAGTGAAACTCAAATTCGACTAAAACACAAGCACAAGAAAATCATTGGAACAGTCCAAATTGTTTAGGCGCAAGCGTAACCAAACAAATCGAAACCATGTGTGGTTAATATGCTTGTACTTGTATTATTCCGGAGCAGTATCTCTTTTTCACTTGTTGCAGCACTAGGAGATAGGGGTTTTTCACACTTGGAATGCCCTGCTAGCAAACATTAAATAACAGACTAACTTTCGAGAGGCATTCAGTAGTATACTATAGAAGATAGGTTAGTAGTTTTTCTTTTGAGTATGAGTATTCATAAGATGTATATATTGTAATATTGTTAAAGTGCACCTTACCCCCAAAACATTTTTCTGCTAAATCTAATCTACTTGTCATTTGAAGCATTTGGGTGCAAATAATTTTGAATTTGCTTGAATCCTTGATTTTCTATGCCCTCTTGAAGTGTTGCACAACCGAGTTTTAGGGAGTCTGGGGCGGTTGCTGCTGACGTCTACCCAGGAACCAAACACAATGGCGCCTCAGGCTGCTCTCTGTATTTGCGCGAGAAAATGGAAAGGAAAATTGTTCCAATATATTTTGGGACTAAAATGCCCGAGTTTTGTTTAAGAATCATTTCTTTTTCATCACTGAAGTCAGAGTTTTGTTTCCATTCAAAAGACTCCGAAATAAACTCTGATAGAGCACATTCGACAACTGTGAAATTACTGCTTGGAGCTTTGAGAGCACTTTGCAATATTTCAAGCGACGACGGGGAAGACCTCTTTGCAGATGAGCTGTGTGATAATGTGCTAATTTATGTAAACTACGAGAATGCATGTGCGCTAGTCACTAGGGACATGTATAAGTATTGGTAATTTATGTGTAGGGAGGGAGTTGAACATTGTAACGCGATAGTCAGGATCTTTTCCTAAAGTGTTCTGTAATTCGGCTACCAATTGATTCGTGCTATTGAAGGCTTGTTAAAACATGGTGGCAGCATGTGGTTAACGCTGAGAATCGTTGACAACGTACTAACCGTCTACGATGTCAGGGGAAGAAGAAAATTCAGGTCCGAGCGTAGGTGCATCTGCTCAGCCTCAAGTGTCGCAATCGACAATGTTTCACCAGATTTTGCCGCCCCAGTATTTGGATTTGAAGACCACAGGAGAAATCGCAGAGAATTGGAAGTTGTGGAAAGAGAAGTACAATAATTATTTTGTCATTTCTCGATTAGACCGGGAAAGCCCCGAATATCAGCTCGCTATGTTTAAACATGCGATCGGCGATGATGGTCTCAAGGTGATCAAAAGTTTTACTTATTCCGAAGGGGAGAACGCAAACGACTGGCGTGTGGTTATGGGCAAGATGCAAAAGCATTGCATCGGCGAGGTAAACGAGATTTATGAAAGATATTGTTTCAACAAAAGGGACAAGCTTCCTACGGAAACGGTTGACAATTTCGTCGCTGAGTTGAAGACCTTAGCTAAAACCTGCAATTTTTGCGATTGTTTACGTGAGAGTCTCATACGCGATCGCATCGTACTTGGAATCAAGAATGAGCAAACCACTAGAAAGCTCCTTAGGATGAGAGACCTCACCTTAAACCGATGTATTGATGTGTGTCGCAGCGAAGAAGTTACTTCAATGCAAATGAAGACGCTTTCTGAGCCCGTTGACAACGTTAATCTAGTCAAGCCGAAAGGAAAAAAATCACAAAGGCCTTCTGATGGAAAGTTAAACATGGAATCTACGAAGATCTCCTGTAAGTTTTGCGGGTATGAGCATCCACCAGAGAAAAAGAAGTGCCCAGCGTGGGGAAAGACGTGCAAAAAGTGTAAACAAAAAAAATCATTTTGCCAAGAAGTGTCCCAGGAGAACAGCAGTTTATAATATTGAAAGCGAGGAAGAGCTTGAAGAGATTAATGTCGTGAGGATACAAGCTGTCAATGAGAGGGCTGTTTTTGCGAAGATGTTAGTTAAACAGCAACCGGTCCGGTTCCAAATTGATTGTGGTGCAAGTGCGAACATTTTACCGCTCAAATATGCCGAAGGCGAGGAACTTGCTCCGTGTTCGCAAACACTAGTGATGTGGAATGGCACCAAAGTGAAGCCCGTTGGTAACTGTGCTTTAAAGGTCGTTAACCCCAGGAATAACCAGAAGTTCAAGGTCAGATTTTTGATTGTTAATGAGAGCCTGACACCATTGCTTGGTTTAAATGCTACTGAGAAGATGAAGCTGTTGACTATTCACAAAGAAAATTTTGTGAATGTTGTGGAGGATGTGAACAGTGACCTCATAGATAAGTACCCAGATGTTTTCGACAAGGGTCTTGGAACTCTCCCTGGGAAAGTGCATCTTCAAGTTGATCCTGACTCTAAGCCCGTTGTCCTCCCAGCGCGGAAAATACCTGTGTCCGTTCGCGACAAGTTTAAAGAGGAATTACAAAGGCTGGAACGTATCAAGGTTATTGCTCCTGTTGACCAACCGACCGAGTGGGTTAGTCAGATTGTGGTAGCTGTTAAGAAGTCTGGTGAGTTGCGTGTATGCATCGATCCCAAACCCCTCAATGCTGCTCTAAAGAGGGAACATTACCAAATTCCAGTTATAGATGATTTGTTGCCTGACCTGACAGATGCACGTGTGTTTACTAAAGTTGATTTAGCGTCAGCGTTTTGGCATCTGGAGCTGGATGAAGAATCTAGCATGCTCACAACTTTTGCTACGACTTATGGGCGATATCGTTGGCTTCGGTTACCTTTTGGCCTCTGCGTTTCGAGTGAAATATTTCAGAAACACCTCCATCAGGAATTACAAGGTCTTCCCGGTGTTAAGTGCATTGCAGATGATGTTCTAATTCATGGCGCAAATGATGCTGATCATGACAGCAATTTTGAATGGTTTATGGGGAGATGTCAGCAGAAAGGCATCAAGCTAAATAGTCAGAAGTTGGAGTTGAAAGCTAAGAAAGTGGCATTTCATGGACACCTGCTTACCACGGAGGGTCTTAAGCCAGATCCTGAGAAAGTGAGGGCGATCGTCGAGATGCCACGTCCAGAGGGGCGAGATGATATACTCCGGCTTAATGGAATGGTCAACTACCTAAGTCGTTTTCTTCCTAATCTGTCTGATGTCATGAAGCCTCTCCGAGATCTTACCCACAAAGATGCGGTATGGTGCTGGGATGACCTGCAAGAAAAAGCTTGGAGTGACGTCAAGAATCTCATTGTGTCTGCACCCGTTTTGGCGTACTACAAGTCCACGGAAGCTCTTGAAATTCAGTGTGATAGCAGTCAGAGTGGGCTTGGAGCGGCTCTAATGCAAAATGGCCATCCCATAGCGTACGCCAGTAGATCCTTGACAGAAACTGAGTCCCGCTATGCGCAAATTGAAAAGGAGATGTTAGCTATTGTTTTCTCAGTGGAGAAGTTCAATGATTACACGTTCGGTCGAAAGACCATTGTCCACACTGACCACAAGCCTTTAGAATCGATTGTCAAGAAGCCGTTACATCGTGCCCCTAAGAGGTTACAAGGAATGATGATCCGTTTGTAGAAATATGACCTGGACATCCGATATGAGCATGGCAACAGAATGTTTCTGGCAGACGCACTCTCCAGAGCGTACCTTCCCTCGTGTGCACAAGTTGAGTAAGAATTTGAAACCATCAATGTGGCGAGCCATTTACCAATATCTCAAGCAAGGCTGTTGCAGATTCAGCGTGAGACAGAGAAGGATGAGTCCCTTCAAACCTTAAAGGCCGTTATTCAGCAGGGCTGGCCTGATGACAAGAGTGCCCTGCCTCCTATTGTCTCTCCATATTTCAACATGAGAGACGAAATGTCCGTTCAAGATGGGCTAATTTTCAAAGGTGAGAGAGTGGTAGTCCCGAAAGCTGCTAGAGGCGAACTTCTCAGGAGAATTCACAACTCACACCTGGGAGTCAATGGTTGCCTTAACAGAGCACGTGAGTGTCTTTATTGGTCTGGCATGACCGGTGACATCAAGAATCACGTATCTACCTGTGAAGCCTGTAGAGAATACGAGCGCAGCCAGACCAAGGAAACACTCAAGAGTCACCAAACGCCTAGTCGGCCCTGGCAGTACGTTGCAGCTGACCTATTTGAGCTAGAGGGAAAGAGCTACTTGGTGACGTCTGATTATTTTAGTGATTTCTTTGAACTTGACCACCTCAGAAGCACAACGTCGGTGTCTGTAATCAGGAAGCTCAAAGCGCATTTCGCAAGGCATGGCATACCAGAACAGCTAGTTACTGACAACAGACCACAGTTCTCTTCTAGCGATTTCCTGAAATTTTCAAATGAATGACACTTTGACCACCGTACCAGCAGTCCCCGTCACAGTCAGTCCAATGGCAAAGCAGAAAGTGCTGTGAAAGAGGCCAAGAAGATTCTCTTGAAGTGCAAGGCTGGTTCAGATGCATTTCTAGCTCTGCTTGATCACAGGAATACACCGCCAGCGGGAATTCAGATCAGCCCAGCTCAGCGCCTTCTTAATAGAAGGACAAGAAGCCTTCTACCCATGTCTGCTGGTTTACTCAAACCGTCTGTAGCTGACGAAGATACAACCCACACGAAGCTTCGCCTGCGTCAGCAACAGCAAGCACGTTACTATAATAGAGTCGCCCGTGACTTAGATCCTTTAGAGAGAGGCGATGTTGTAGGAGTCCAACCGTGGCAGGCTGGAAAGAAGGAGTGGCAGAAAGGAGTTGTCAAGAATCGTTTGAGCGAAAGATCCTACGAAGTAGAGCTTCCACAAGGCGTTCTTCGCAGGAACAGAATTCATCTTAGAAAGATCAATGAACCTGCTGCTGTGACTAATCACACTCAACCTGAGCAGTGTAACAAGCCTCAGTGTAACACGCCTCAGCCACAAGAGCCCGTGGAGCCCGTGACTGAAGCCAGTGAGTTGCCGTCCAAATCTACGGTTGAAGTGCCATCTGAAGTACCTCTGCCTGCTACACCTGTGAAAGCACCTGAACCAAGAAGATCTCAGCGGGTCCGCAGAGTCCCGAAACATCTTAAGGACTATGTTCTAACCTAATTGCCTAAGCCGTGAACTCTTGCAGCTTAAGGACTGTTTTGTTATGAAAGAGAGGGTGCGATAGTGTGTTACAACGCGAACCGTTATAGTTTAAGGACTCTTTTTTGTTGTTGTTATAAAAGGGAGGGTGTGATAATGTGCTAATTTATGTAAACTACGAGAATGCACGTGTGCTAGTCAATAGGGACATGTATAAGTATTGGTAATTTATGTGTAGGGAGGGAGTTGAACATTGTAACGCGATAGTCAGGATCTTTTCCTAAAGTGTTCTGTAATTCGGCTACCGATTGATTCGTGCTATTGAAGGCTTGTTAAAACAAGCTGCTTGTATATTAGGGATGGAAAGCTAGATACGAAGTGGAGAAGTAGGAAAGAAAACTCAAGGACTGCTTTGGATGGTATGAATGGAATGTATTCTGTCGAGGTATGGTTGTTCTATTAAATCCAGTTTGTCTTTGACTTGCTGCAATGCTTCATGTTTATAAGAGCGAAGTATGTCTTGCAGTTTTCGAGACCTGATGACCTCCGAAACACTAGCATTGATCCGGCCATTGAAATTTTAGAATTGTTTGGACCTTTATTTTTGAAGCTTCCTCTTTTATGGCTTTGTGATTTTCTTGATTTTTTTTTTCAGCACTTTGCATCTAGCAGGATAAAAATTTTAAACATGAAATAAATAGGGTTTGTACTGACACATCTTTTTTTTTGGGAAGCTTATGTCTTCTACCACTGCAGTAAGAAAAACTGATGTTTAAGGTTTTCCTGAGAAACAAGCCCTGACTAAAGTAAACCCTTCATTGTACGCTCGCAGTTATATCCCAAACACTGTTTCCTTGACAGATTATCCAATTGCTAATCACTATCAAACCCGCCCACAAAAGCCTCAACCTAACCCACAGAAAATGGCGAGGTAAACCCAATATATGAATACTTCCTCCTCTTTTACAGAAGAATAAATATGGCCGTTCTCAACTGCATCGGGATCAAATCTTCTCACATACCATTTAACTTTACAACAGGAACTTTGATTGGTGTTTAATAGTACAATGTAGATCCAATCTGATTGGTGTGACATACATCTTCCACTGATCCACTCACTGAACCACCTGTCCATAACAAACCAGACGCGTCAACTAAGAGGTATTTTTTTCCACAAAAAATAACTCAAAAACATTAAAGAAAATCGTTTTGCTTGCTCAGTTTTTGATTCCATGCTGGTTTTGCTCGTACAGATAGGAAATAAACATGCCTAGAGGCTTAAATCCACCAAGTGAAATTCTGTAACTGTTTTATTTTGATTTTTGTTAAAAAATGGTGGCCATCTCGGATTTGACGGCAATCTTGGATTTTTATGTTTGCACTATTTGGACGCATATAAACAGATTTAAGGTGAGTGGGCTTTGTTACAAATTTTGTCGAACCTTGCCTACAAAAATTGCTTCATTTACTGGACTATACATCTCTGAAAGGTATGAAGATCCTCATACAAACTGTTGATACCGACGTTATCTTGGCAATCGCATTTGCAAAGAAGTTGGAAGTAGAAGAGCTGTGGGTTGCCTTTGGCTTTGGCAAGCATTTGTGCTAGCTCCCAATCCACAAGATAGCCGGCTCTCTTACCATGCAGCAATGTGAAGGTCTACCGTTCTTCCATGTTCTTACTGGATGCGATACAGTGTCATATTTTTCTGGAAAGGGTGCCCTATCATTGCCACAGAGAATCCTCTCCAAGCAGCAATTCAGAGTGCTGGAACACTTTGTGGTTATAACGTATAGCAGAACTAGTCCCCATCAGAATGTCAACCATGCACGCCTAGGTACCAGAAGCATAGAGAGTATTCCACCAAGCCCTGGAACAAATGTCAAGAGGACAGCATTTCAAGACGGTCATGTCTTGGGGGAAACACTATGACCAACCCAGGAACTTCCAAGTGCAGCAGACTGGGGATGGTATCTATCTTTGGATGGTTGGCTACCGACCTGGTCTACCCTACCTGAAGCATCAAAGCGTGTAAAGGAGCTCATCAAATGTGGTTGCAAGGGTGCATGTTGGGGAATCTGCAAGTGGACCAAGGCAAACTTGCCTTGCACTGCACTGTGCACCTGCAATGGCAATTGGTATCAAGAGTGATAATGGTGAAACACAGCTACCTCAAAATGCCACAGTACATTTCTTTTTTCAAATGAGTAAATTTTGAAAGTTCAAAACGTTTAATTACACACAAATGCTTCCACGATTATGCTAAAGATGTTACCTCCAAAATACCATAGCTCACTATCACGTATTATTAAATGACTTTTCCTGATCAATTGGGTACCCTGTGGTTTATACAAAACATATGGGAATTTTTCAATGGCCAATAAAATGTTAACATGTTAGGTTCCTTCATGGATCTGATCAAGTATATGAATTTTAGTACTTGTATCACCAGTTTGTAATCCGTCCTTTTTCCTCCTCACGGATGTCACCTTGCTGTACACTGGTCCAAGGCATGGGAGGTGGTAACTCATCATCTGGAGTGATCGCCAGGCTACATATGCCCAGACAACACAGTACATTGCATTGGTTTGCAAGAATTCTTGTGCTCCTGCTACACGCGGTGTTGTCAAGCGTTTGAAGATCTTTTTTAAACATTCGACCATGGCATCGTTGTGCTCCCGGCCAAAATCCATGTCCGTCTGACAGGTTATAATCATGGGCATCTTATGACTGCTAGACTTGACATCTTGTACTTGCATTTGTGTGTAGTGAGCTTCCCTTGCGTCAATATTTTCCAGTCGTCTGGATCCATCAGCTTCTCGTATGCCTCGTCTAGAAAGATGATCTGAGTGTTCTCATCAACCAAGCTCTTGTTAAAAGCCTTCTGTTTACTGATCAGTGATATATATCCTGCTGGAATGATGTGGGTGATTGGCGTGAAAAGGCTCATTTTTCCAGGCCCTCCTAGGAAGCACATGACCCTTTCTTTGTGCTATTTAGTGGCGTATTTGAGGAGTGAAGTAACCTGGATCTGGCCTCTTAGTAAGTTCGCAATCGATGTACGCCCTGGGAGATTCTTTGCCGATTTCCGTGATGGCATGTAAAACGAACTTTAACTGACTTGTTAACCCATTGACGCCTGCATGAAATTCCCTGCGACCTACCCGCAATTTCCTTTTTGAGCAAGCGCTAAAAATAAACCATATGCGCAGTAACCACAAACACAAGATCAGGTTTCAAGACAATGTTTATTTCAAGTTGGATAAATCGGCAGCTAGACCTTACAAAAATATTGACCAAATGAGCTCTAATTTAAATTCCAAACCAATCTGAAAGCAAGATATTAAATATTTTTTTCGCCACACGACAAAAGGCCGAAACTGTATGCTGTAGCAAAGAAAAGTAAACTGCACAAATCACCAATATTAGTATCCAAACATCGTGAAATTGAAAGCATTTCCAATGGAGTGAATTGGCAGCCAAATTGCCAAAAAATATCAGATAGTTAAAGCCCAAAACATATGTAAAAACCTCTTTGAAAAAGGAACATCAAATAACTTGCATGCTGCGCAGCAAAAGCTGAAATTGGCCTCATCCTCATTGTAAAAACCTCATAACTGATGTCATGGCACCCACTAGCAATGCACAAGTCGATCGTAATAAGTCAATAAAGGAAGTCGATGCAGAAATAAATCTGTAGAGCAATAGATCGATGGATCGAAATATCGATGGATCAAGTAGACCACTAGTTCTGTAGATCGCTAAATAAATGAATTGTTAGATCAATGGATCAGCAGATCGATGGATCAGTAGATCAATAGATCGGTAGATCGATAGATTGGTAGATCGATGGATCAGTAGTAAATTTTTGAGTGAATTATCTCGTCAAATGTATTAATAGGGTATGTGGATGTATCGTATTTTGACGAAACTTGACCAGAATCTTCGTGAGATACTAGCGTACCAGTGTGGAGGCTTTTGCGAAAATTGAGATATTTTTTCTGTGACTTCTCATTGAGTAACAGCAATAACAAATTTTTCTATTGTAGCATGAAACTCCGAGTAGCAATTAAATGTTTTTGAACTAGTCCGACTCCAGAAACTCATTTTATATATATTTTTTTAATTTGCATTCCTGAATTTCGTGTTATGTCACATGAGCGACCAGGGGAAACCGCACAAAAACAGCCTTTGGCACTAGGACAGTTACCTTACTGCCTCCGATGATAAAAATCTTGCTCTTTGTAGATTTATTTTGTGCCATGGTGTGCCAGTTTTTTTCCTCTGGGTGATTTGTATTGTTTATGTTATTGCATCCATAGCATTTACGCAAACAGATGGAGCATTGTTCGTCTGAAATCCAGCAAGGTCCATTGAAAGGCTTAGGGACAGTGCATGAACAAATCTACACAGAGCACCACCAGGAAAACCCTGTTGAATACACATGAACAGCATCTGCATGTGAGCTGTACATAAAATATTTATTGCAAGGGAAAGAGCAACATGTCATCTTCAGTCAGTGCGTTTAATCCCGAGTGCAACGCCAAAACAGGGAAAAATGCCCTTAGGCTGGCCCTAAATCTTCATGTGCTATGGCAAAAGTCTGCATTCGGGCCAAATGTGGCCTATCAGGCCGGAACTTATCCCGGTTTCTGTAGCATGAAGCGACTAGGAGTATTTCTACCCCCCCTGGATGGGATGCTAGTCCATCGCAGGGTTACCCCCAGCATTAAATTCGCCAGTACCCATTTATACACCTGGGTGGAGAGGCACTGTGAGAGGAAAGTGTCTTGCCCAAGAAGATCATCTTGACAAGGCCTTAGATCAACTTGCTGGACCAACCCCAACGGCAGTCAGTGAAAGCACCATGAACATGGCCTTGACTCTGTACGACACCCTTCTTGCTTTCGGGGGAGTTGCTGAAGCGGTAAGTGTTCATTTCTTATTTGTTATGAAGACTACGAGGCTTAAATGCAGAATACCCTGTCACGTGGAAGCTATGATCAGACGCAGTCAAATAATTAGCCATTAGTTAATTGCCTAAAGATTTATGTGTATTGCCTAAAGATTTATATGTAATTTCTCCTTCGTTTAATCCATGTCAACAATGTATATGCTTTGTTCTAAAAGCGTGGACTATGTATCCGCATATCCACTTTCATCTATACTTAGATTATTTCTAGGGGTGGGTAAGTCTTCGCCACTTCGTATCTGCCTATCCGTGTATCCACTTCAGTCTACACTTAGATTATTTTTAGGGGAGGGGTGCTCCGCCACTTCATATCCATGTATCCGGGTATCCACTTTAATCTACACTTAGATTATTTTTAGGGGAGGGGTGCTTCGCCACTTTGTATCCACGTATCCACACTCTTCAGAGAAGCACCTTTGAGGTGGCAGGGTATTCTGCAGTTACTCCAACTATGAACAGCCTCTCTTTTTTTCTTAGTTAGTCGGGTATAACGTGCGAGGAGCGAAACGCGAGATAAAAGTGGCCAGGCATGTGACGAGGAAATTCATTTTGCTTGGAAACTATGCACATAAATCACAGAAATATTTCAGTTAAATGAAAATTGACAAGCGCATGACTAAAGGATGTTGTCCTCGCTTCTCGCAGCTTCGCCTCTCACACATGTTTAATTTGTTACGTAACTATTTGCATTTAGTTTCCAAAATAAAACGGTCTAAACTAGGCCTTACACATCCCAACTGTTGAGTACGGTTTTAAGTATTTTACATTTTGAGGAGCACACTTGAATATCTTTTTACGTTTGCGGCGACATTTCCGAAATATTTTTAATTTTGTTGGAACTTTCAAACTAAAAACGACGGGTCCTGCTTCGTTCCCAGATGTCTCTCTCTCGCAGCGTAAGTCCCCGGTCCCCTCGTGATTTGCGCTCACATACTTGCGACTGAAATCAAAGCACCTGATGAGGAGGCACATCTCAAAAGAAGACATCAAGATGAAAATCTTGTGCCTACCTGGGCTGTTTTGCAATGCAAAACGGGTCTACAACAGCTTTTCTTCAAATTCGCGACCCAGCCCTAAAGTCACAGAACAGTGTTTTCAAGAACTGGCCAATGAATCTCTTGGTAGTTTCAAGAAGGTACAAAAGTCTAGGTTCTTCTATAAAGCACTTCCATTGACCCTTGTTAATTCCAAACATCGTCTTGATGCTGCTCTTAACTTGTCCCTTGAAGATTATAAAGCAAATTTTTTGAAGAATGATGACCTTCTCCCCTCCTCCCCGAGGGATAAAGTGCTTGAAAATCACCCACAGGAAGATGAACTGAGGGCATACCTCCAACAGGAAGGAGCTCCAATCTTAGATCAGTAATTCTTCTAGACTGTATAGCTCTTAACCAGAGTGTAAAATGTTAGCCCCTTGTGCTACCCCTGCCCAGAGTAGTGTACTAGTCAACCTACCAAATGCTGAAAAGGACAACAGAGTTGTGTAGCGCTACTTCTGAACATTAGTGTTGTTTCCCCAAATTGATGATTTAAGGTACATAAGTCTGTTTCAGTTTCAATTGATTTGCGACAGGGCATCAATACCTGAGCTTGAATGGGTATTTACAGTTATCGCATTGACATGTACTGAAGTGTAATGGAAATACCAATGCGATATGGAAGATCATAAATAACTGCCTGCCAAGGAAAAACATCCTCGTCCTAATGTACCTGATAACCCGGTTGCTTTAGCAAATAAATTAAACGAATATTTCACGTCTGTGGGAGGTGTCACTGCTCAGAAAGCTAGTGACCTTGCTACTGAACATAACTTTGATATTAATCCGCCTACAACTACAGTGCCAACACCTGATGAATGTCCTGAAATATTTCAATTCCATGCTGTGTCAGATAAGGATGTCGAATCTGTTATTAGGGGCTTCGCCTCCAGCAAAGCACCTGGCTATGATAAAGTGTCTGTTCGAGTACTCAAGGATAGTCTGCCTGCGATTCTTCCAGCAATCGCAAACATTATGAACAATTCCTTCAACACTAAAACCTTTGCAAGGTCATGGAAAATTGCTGAGGTAACTCCAGTCCTAAAGTCAGGTGATTCTGAAGAACCATGCAATCATAGACCTCTCTCTCTCTCTTTTGCTTGCGTTATCAAAGGTGTCTGAGCGCCTGGCTCATAGACAGTTTGTTGATTTCTTATCAGTAACAAGAAATTAGCTAAAACCCAGAGTGGAAACCGTAAGCTCCATTCCACGGAAACAGCCCTTCTCTGTGTGTTACCGATGACCTGTTGAGAGCAATGGATGATAAAAAGGTCTCTGTTAGGCCCGGGTCGCATATGAGAAATTTCTGTAAAGTTTTGTTTACATAGGGGTCAGAATCTGTCAACATGCGACATGTTCATATGCGACCTCGACTTTTGCGTGATAGCAGAAATTTTCAAATTTCTGAAAAGATCAAAAGGCGCCGTAGAGTATGGGTGGAGCTGGTAGATTTTTCAAAATTTCGCTTAAACAAAGGAAACCGCGGCCTGAAATGTCATCACTTGTCGATGACAGCGATAAAAAAATCTCGTGATTTGCAATCGCGTGGTAAAAAAAGCCGTGAATTCTTACACCAAAAGACATGAGTGGGTTTTACGATCCTCGTTTTTACGATTCTCGTTTCCCATATTACGATATGCAACAGCAGCAAATGCCGCCACCCTTTGCGTTTAACGCGAACACATCGCCAGCCGTCCCCCAGAACAGCCAACAGCCCGAAGGCGCTAGCAGAATACAACCTTCAAGTTTTCCAAGTACCAGTACGCCTAGCCCTGGAACATCAAGCTCAAGTTCTGTGGAAGAAGACAACGGGGAGAAAAGAAAGCCAAAAGCATATGACAAATGGACCCATGGAGAGCAACAAGTACTTGTTCGGTTGTGGGCCGAGAGGTTTGACCGACTTGAAAGCAAAGATGCGAGAAAAGTTTGGGACGAAATTGCGCGGGAACTTAACAACACGTTTGGCACGAATCGACCTGTTGATAAATGCAAGGCGAAAATAAAATATCTAATTGATAAGTATAAAGGAGCCAAAGATTGGAATCTTAACCAGTCCGGGGGACACAGACGGCAAACTCCATTTTACGAAGAAATTGACGCCGTTCTGGGATGTCGAGACGTAGTGACCCTTCGCCACGTGGTCGAAGCTGGAGCTAGTGCCTCTGACTGCTGCAAGGAACAGGATAACTGCGAAGAAACAGATCCATGTACTAGTGGTGAAAATAGATCAGACAGGAAAAGGAAAAGAAAGAGAGCACGGTTGGAGGAGCAAGACGAGGAGGAAAGAAACATGCTAAAAGAGTCCATGTCAGGCCTCCAAGAACAGAGGAAGGAAATTAGAGAGTTTATGGAAACCTTTAGTAAGACACAGGAACAGCAAGTCAATACGATGAATGCTTTGGTTGGAGTGCTAACCACTTTCCTCCAAAACAGCAAGAATTAACTTGACTATGTATCATCCTGTTTTAGGTACAGACATTTCAGCAAAGCCGTGACATTGCATTTCATTTACAACAAATGTTTGAACTGTTTTGTTACAATTTAATAAGTGAAAACTCGTAAAATTGTATCATAATTCACACTAATTTCTACGTAAATAATCCTTCCAGTCAGTATTGA
This sequence comes from Catalaphyllia jardinei, assembly GCA_022496165.2. NCBI lineage: Eukaryota > Metazoa > Cnidaria > Anthozoa > Scleractinia > Caryophylliidae > Catalaphyllia > Catalaphyllia jardinei. Next base: position 14,604,843 of record CM042752.1, read on the forward strand.
CTGCTATAAACGATATTTCAATGTTTGACCGTGACAATGTTGATAAATGAAGCTGCTTTGCTTTCAGGTGAACAGTTTATCCATGTTGGTTTCTGTTGTGACAGTGACTTCCCAGGTTTACACTGGATCAAGGAATAAATCATAATACATATTTCTAACGTAAGAATTACACCAATTTCAAATTTATCAATTTAACACACGAATATAGAAAGATATGAAAATGAAAATAAAGTTTACAATGCATCTTTGAGGAGGTCTCGGATGTCATCTCCATCGCGCAATACATCCGCTGCTACATTCGGAGGGCCCGGATCCTCCCTATTATTGTCTCCTTCATCCCAGTCATCACCATTTCGTAAACATATATTGTGCAAAACTGCACAAGCCACAGCGCATCGAGTCGCAAACTCCACAGAACTATCTAGCCATTTCAAAAGAATTCTCCAACGATTTTTGAGTACGCCAAAAGCACACTCGACCTTAACTCATGCAGACGATAATTGTTTGTTAAATTTGATTTCATCTCGATCTCGTGTACCTTCGGGAAAAGGTTTCATGAGCCATGGGCTAAGCGGATAGGCACTATCACCAACAATATATGGTCCTATTTGTCGGCCAGAAACGTTTTCTGTTGATATGGTTAGGATTTCTCCCCGTTCTGCTCTTGCAAAGATTCAACTTCGTCTTAATACGCGACCATCGTGCATGCTACCCGGGAATCCACAAGCAAAATCAAGGAAATGCTTCTTACCATTGACAACAGCTTGAATAATGAAATTGTGCTGTTGATAACGACTAAAGTAGTCTGGTGCACTGTCAACGGGTGCTTTTATCCTAACATGCGAACCATTGACAGCTCCAACAACGTTTGGTAGGTCGGTCAAGTCAGCGAATGTTTCAATTGATGCAGTCACTTCTGCCAGAGTTTCAGGAAATTTAATGTGATCATCTCTTACCTCATATAGGCCATTAACAACGTCTTGTACTGCCTCGATGACGGTAGCTTTCCCAACATTAAAGACTGGAGCAATAGTTGAGTAAGAATTGCCGTGAGCTAACCTATAGAGTCCCAAGGCCAGCACTTTCTCGGGTGGTAAACAATCTCGGAATTTAGAGTTTTCTCTTACAATCCTCCCGTTGAGAATATTACGGATGAGATCAAAAGTGTTCTTGTAGACTCGTAACTGCTGCCAAAAGTATTCTTGTGGTACAGTTGGGTCGTTATAGTGTATCTCAAACCAGGATTCGGCTGGACGGGGAATGCTCCATGCATAGGGCGCTATGCGTTGTTGCCGTAATGTCTGATTCCTTCGCCGTATCATAGCGATATTTAGCATTGCCTGATAACTATTTATCCATCTCATATACAAGATGAAAAATGCAACCATTTGTTGCTGTCGAATGCTGATACTTTGAAGCAGAAATATTACTACAGCGACACAGAAGGCTTGATGTCGATTCATGTTTACATTTAAAGTGCACTGGTACACGGGAAAGTGACGCGGGTAATATTGATTTTTAGGTGACAGATGCCGCATGTAATGCGACCACGACATTCTTGATAAATTTTTAGATTTCCGGCTGCGGTTACAAATTTTTTGCACTAAAGATTAAAGTAGAAAATTTATCAGGACTCATATGCGACCCAGGCCTTATTGTGCTACTTGACATGTCAAAAGCCTTTAATAGTGTCCATCATGACATTTTTATTACAGAAACTCCACGAACTTGGTATCTCCTCTCCAAGCCTGGACTGGTTTCATAGTTATCTTACTGACCGCTATCAAAGAGTACGCATCCATGACTCCGTCTACTTTCATTGAAATATGGAGTTCCCCAGGGATCCATACTGGGTCCTGTCCTGTTCACTATTTATGTGAATGATTTGCTGTCAGTCCCTGAACACTGCAAATCGGCCTGCTATGTTGATGACTGTAAACTTTACCTATCATTTCCTTCTCCCAACATAAATACTGCCATTGCCAATCTGAATGAGGACCTCAATAACATCAGCAGCTGGTGTTGTCAAAATTCTTTCCTAATAAACCCGGATAAGACCAAAGTCCTGTTTATTGGCTTACCACAACTCCTAAGACGGCTGCCTACAGTACCTGTCTCAATGCTTGGAATAGAAATCACTCCTGTTACTGTTGACAAGGATCTTGGTATCCACATTGACCAGTCACTAACTTATAATGATCATATTACCAAAACCGCTTCCAGCTGTCTACACAAACTGATTCAAATAAACACAATCAAGCACCTATTAGATAAGAAGACATTGATTTTACTTATGAACTGTTTTATTTTTAGTAAACTCTTGTACACTAGTCGTTCTAATATTAAGAAACTCCAATTGGTTCAGAACTTCGCCGCTCGTATTGTATTGGGACTCCGAAAGTTCGATCATATTTCGCAAGGCATCAGATCCCTTAATTGGCTGCCTGTCTGCGATAGACTCTATCTAAACGATGCAATAATGATTTTTAAGTGTATTCATAATCTCGTCCCTGATTATCTGGCAGAAAAATTTCTATTTCGCTCTCAAACTAATATTAGAGATACAAGACAGAGCAACCATCTGAACATTTTGAGATGCAGATTGGCCACCGGTCAGCGTTCTTTTTCATACCGTGGAGCCAAACTATGGAATAACTTAAGTAATGATCTTAAAAATGTAAACTCTGTAAAAGCCTTTAAATCGAGATTGACCAAACAATTACTTTTAACTTAATTTCATCTATTTAGGAAAACACATAACTTAGATTTGTATTAATTGTTTAGTTATTCTTATTTATATATCAATTTTTGTATTTTTTTATTTAATTTGTAATTGAAAAACCCTTTTTAGGGAGGTGCAATAAAATATGTATGTATGTATGTTATTTTTGGTATAGTGATTGATTACTGGCCAGCAGTAAGTATGCCATGAGTATCTCATGATTATTGAAATGTTTGCTATAAGTTATGCTCCTTTTTCAAGCTATTTATTATCATGGACTTTAAGTTAAAAAGTTATAGTTTGGTATAAAGCAGTTCAGAAATTATTAGCAGAAGAACATGGTTTGATTGCACATTAACAAAAAAAATGTTTACTTGGCTGGATTTGAAAAGGTTTACGAGGTTGTATTTTCATTGTTTGTGCCACAAGAGTATAATATCTATAGTACCAATTTCAAACATCAATGATAATTCAATAACAATATACCCCAAAAGTCTTGAAATAATATTTATTGAAATAACACCTACTCTTATTGTTTTTGCACATGTTTTCGAAAATAAACTGTAGAAAAATACAGCATTTTTCCAGGATAATTTTAATATTACCAAAATATAGAGGATGTTACTTGACTTATTGTCACAAGGGAAATGTCATGATTTATTACAATATCTATTTATAACAAATTGTTATTGATTTTTGTACAAACACCTTTGTTACAGTTAAACAGATGGTTCAAACAGAAATAAAGATATCATTGCAAAACAAATTGTTACCAGGTTTACCTAGTCTTCAGTAAATATGTAAGTATCCTCTGCTGATGTTTTGTTCTTCACAAAGAAGCACTTAAACTATTCCACATTCTCTAAGTCCCTGGACAAAATCAGTCAAATCAAAATGTGATTATTTTACGAACAGAATTTATTGACTAACTGAAAAAAATATTTGATGGGTAGGTTCTAAAATATTTGCCATTCATAAACATTCACTTTTAACAACCTGCATGGTATAATGACTGTGATTCTGTCTGATTGGCATGGTCAATGAAATGCAAATTACCTGTAATAGACAGATTGAACTTCCCTCCCACCATGTTTTATAAGCATGTTCATATTGGCATATCAAAAAAGCAATTGCTTCCGATCTTGGCATTCCAATTCCATCACACCTCAGATCAGTTACAAAAGCTACATCTTATCGAGTATTAGAAGTTGAGCTTGTTCAGTCCTGCAGTTGGCAAATAATTCCTGATTTCAAACAAGGGGCTAAATCAATAATATTTACATTATGGTAAGTACTAATGTTAGGGCGCTTTCCATTTGTTAGAACTGGCTGGCCGGAAAGAACTGGTTCTCGTCGGTGTAAATGGTAAGGCTAAAGGCCGGTTCGCGTAATTACCCACGCGATCCTTGTGTGATATACATGCAAGAGCTGATGTAAACAATATGGTGGATGTAGCGATGCAAATTTGCAACATTCTGCCAACATTTTTTCTCAACTTTCTTTCGTCAGAGGAGGAAGATACTCTTTTTATGAATGATGCAGAAGACGAATTTTTTGTTACAGTATTTTCAATTATGAGTATTTTTCTTGGCGCAAATTAGCGAGAATTGCACACTATTTCGAAATCACGGTTCCTCCCTACCACTGCGATGGCTTCAGGAGTCATTTCTGGATGACTCCCTTGACATTTGAATAACTCGCTCAATTGTTATCATCAAGTGAGCATATCCCCAAGGGAAATGCATTTGGCAGGCAGCCCATTGAAGCAAGAAAACAGATAGCTGTGGCTGTTTGGGCCCTGGCGAACCAAGAGACCTGCCGACAATTATCTGATCGTTTCGACATTACAATGTCAAGTGTGGCATGGTGCATTGGAAGGGTTGTAAGAGCTCTTGTGGATGTACGCACAGACCTTATTCAGTGGCCAAGAGGTAACATTGTAATATTGGCTTTTATTCTATGAAAAAACCATAGACGATCTAAAATGCATGTATGTTGAGACTACGCCGATTAATTAATGAAACCGTTCGCATTTCTTAATTGTTTTCAAGTCATTTAGTAATCCTGCTTCATCTACCTTCGCTTGGGTTGGCACAGAAAAAGCCGAGGTCATTTTTTTGAACGACTTCAGATGGAATAATCATTCATTCAATGGCATGATTTCCTACTGATGCTCGAGGGACAGCCCGTACACCTTCCTGCCCCGAAGTCTCACTTCTCTAAGGACCTTGAGTTTGTTGCGGACACGCCTATTTTCTGTACTACAAAACACGACTTTGTGTACGTCAAGGCAGGAGTTATTGACGAACGGGAAACAGAAATGATGGCAGTGCGATGGCATTCCTTTCAATTTCGAAAGCAAATCGCCCAAAGGGATCAGATCACAATTCCGTCGTGTGCCCGATGCTTTGCAGAACTTATTCTCCGTAATTAATTGATAAGATTACAATTGACCGAAAATAAAATGACATAAGACGCTTCTAATTGATTTAAAAATATACATTAGTTCTGAAGTGCGGGAAATGCGCTGGTCGATTACAGAATGAATAAAGAAACCAACTTACTCTGAACTCAGTGTTACTTATTCCATGTAAATACGCTATGCGTAACCGTCAATTCAGCCAAACTTCATAAGACCCCTGATTAAGCACTGCATTTCAGCTACATCATTAATTAACCTGTGCTTATAAAGAAAAACAACAACAAAAAAATTCCCCTGAAAATTAATGCAACTCATATTTTATTATGTGATAGGCCGAAGGACCAACGCAACAAATGTAAACAAGTTAACCGACCAGGATTAACAGAGGAAAAAAAAAAGGAGAAAAAAAAATTAGCAGACCAAACCGCGGTCTCGAACTGAGGGTCCTCTCATCATATTACCCTCACGAACTTCGCGCTACATCACTGAGCCATTCAGCTTCATGTCTTAGTTAATGCTATTTTAAAGTTCTTAACTTCGTTACGCGAAGACTACAGAGATTTGCTAACTGCCTTTTTTTATTGCTATACAATTGCTTTTTTTTTTGTTCAAGAGAATGTTTAACGATTTCCATCTATTAAGAAATAAATTGGGACGATTTACAGACTGATACCGTCGATTTTGTACGGTTTACCACGGTTTTGCGGAAAACATTAAAATAATATCCAGAGATAATTATTTATTTCAACCATGGCCAGAATCGTAAAAAACCGTTTTTAATCATCAGAAACTAATCATAAATCGTTTGGAATATATCGTAAACCGGCACTAAAACGTGTATAAGTGTCATTTTGAACATGTTCAGCGGGCGACAAAGAAATGTCTAATACTTAAGTCTTTCACCATTATTTCGTATTATGTCGGCTATGCGAGTATTCATAGATTCTATAGTTTTGTCGATTAGCTGATGAGAAATATCATAGATTGTTCTCCGCACTCTATCGCAGAACCCTTGATATGACTCACGTGTGATGCTCTGATCAATTGCATCTTTTTGCAACTTCCTAGATACAATGTGGAAAATGTTTTCAATCGGATTTAAGTCTGGACTTCGTGGCGGTATTTTTAAAAGTTTGGCGTGACAACGAGCCATAGCATCAAGTGCTGATTTGCTGTTTTGTGAGGGATCCCCGTCTTGCAACCATAGTCGATTCAATCCTTTTCCAGATCGCTCAAACATGGTGTCAAAATGTTGGTCAATAAAAGATGTAAAATATTGCGCATCCATTTTTTCGTATCTCTCACAAGTCAGTACGCCTTTACCGTGACTTATTGCTACCATCATCTTGGCAACTTTTCCTCCCGTTCCAGCTTTACTCCCCTTAGCCAAGCACCCTTGTTTGAGACCTTCAGATTTTTTTCTCCACACTCTCCCTTTGGGAGCTCGCGCTTGGTCCATGGGGTTCGTCTTGTAAACGAAGGAGACTCCATCTAAGTAAAACGCTAGATTGTCGGTCCAAACAGTCGGTGGATAATTTTCTTGCATCTTTCGTGCAAATTCTACTCTTTTCGCCTTGTCCGCTTCACTCATCAGTCCCTTTTTACGAGCCTGCAGGAAGAAGTACCCCTTTCTGTTCAACAGGCGTCGGACAGTTCGGTCACTGACATGGCGAATTCCTGTCCTGTCCAGACGCCGCGAAGTAAATGCGCCCTCTCGCTCTCTTAATTCTGCAATGCTTCCAAGAACCAATGCCTCATGATCAGGAGTAAGCTTTCTCTTTCTACCGCACAAATATCTATTTTTCCCAGGCGCTTTGTCTTTTGCGGTTATTATGCGTTGAACACTTGCAGTCGAAACCTTACAACATTCAGCGATCTCAGTTAATGTGAGATTTGTGGTAGCCTTTAGAGCTTGGATTGAAGCTTTTGTTTCCTCCGGTATTCTTCTTCTAGATGCCATGTTGTTTATGGGTTCTTGAGCACTGATATGATTCCTTATTGTTCGCTGGCGTGTTTTGGAAAGTTGACGTTAGAAAAACCCTTTTATTTAGCCCGTATGGCCAAAAATACGCAGCTTGTAATGGCTTATTTTAGATTCTACTCTTAAGTTGTGACGCGCGTCACTGCGTCAGAGACCACTGCCTTATATCACGCTAAAAGTGCTGAAAAATCCGCTCTTAATTACAGACCCCATTGTTTTGTCACGTTGAACCCTTACGGACAATCTTGGACAAAATAAATGAGAAATTAAGACCACCCCTCCCCCCATTTCAATGATGGAAAAAATGGCGCGCTTTTGTTAGAGCGTGAGTTCATCATTGATTCGGGGGGAGGGGTGGTTTTATTTCTCATTTTATTCTGTCCAAGATTGCAGCCATGGCAGCAATGACCAACTCGCTCGGCCCAGTCCTCCGAGTGGCCTTGAGAGCCTCAGGTCCAGTCCTCCTCCACCACCATGGTGGCCAAAACACGACCCGTCAACTACCTTCTTCTCTTCAAAGTCCTCTAACCGGGAATCTCCTTCAAAACACCGCTGTTGTTTGTGGTCTCACCGCTTCTTCCGGCATTGGTTCCTTCTCCTCTCCTGCTGACTTCTCCGATCCAGGCCAAGTCGCGTCCCTCCACCTGAACTTCCGACAGCCTTCCCTCGCAAGCCATCTGACAAAAGCCACAGCGTCGGCCATCACAAACGGTGAGTATGTGGACTTTGCTACCCTTTTACCAATGACCTCCCTTCTCACTGACACCATCCATTCCCATCTGAACCTTAAGGTTGGCGACCAGGGCCTGACTATTCCCCTTCCCTCCTCCTCTAAACGCCCCAAAATCACCTCTATCGATTGATGGCACAATGCCTTTGCCATATATTTCGCTGTTATTGTGTCGGTGTACCCCTCTCGTGCTGCGGATTTAATTGCCTATCAACAGTTGATTCGAGATGCGGCACGAAAGTTCCCCAGGATGGCTTGGTATGTCTATGATGTGGAATTCCGAAGGCGTGCCTCCCATAACCTTTCTGCCAAGTGGGGGAACGGGACGTCCAGCTTTACATTGATACCTTTACAGGCCTACCCAAATCCGGATGCCAATCTTGCGGCAGCACCAACCATCTCTCTGATACCTGCCCTTTACCCACCCCTGCGCCCGCATCCCATGCCCATACCAACACAGATGTAACCAGCCGGGATGCTCAGCAGCACACTCTGGGGAAGAGCACACTTAACTCACCCGCCACAGAGAGGACGGACCTAAATCGTCTTCAAGTTCTGGCAATTCCTCCCGAGGACACTCCTAAGTACCTCTCCCAACTGACCCCTCCCACCCCCAATGACATGAACAATTTTGTGTCCTTCCTTCAGGGCCATCCAGATCCCACTATAGTTAATCATCTTCTTACAGGGTTTTCTCAGGGCTTTAAGATCGGCTATTCTGGTCCTAGGGCCCCCAAGGAATATTCTAACCTTCCCTGTGCGAATACCAACCCATCTATCATTGACAAAAACATGCTAAAAGAGGTTACCCTTGGCCACACAGCAGGGCCTTTTCACATCCCCCCTTCTCCAACTTGCAGGTATACCCCATTGGGGTCATTCCCAAGAAACACTCTTCAGAATGGCGCACTATTTTCCACCTCTCTTACCCTAAACACCTCCCCACCAGTGTCAATGCTCACATTCCTCCCAGATCCTATTCTTTGCAATATATTAAGGCTGACCACGCTCTGGCCATACTTCATGATCTCGGTTCACGATGCTTTATGTCCAAACTTGACATAAAATCAGCATTTCGCAATGTTCCTGTCCACCCCTCTGATTGTGAACCCCTGGGTATGAAATGGGAAGGGCTTTATTTCTTCGATATGGTCCTCCCTACGGTCTCAGGTTGGCCCCCTTCCTTTTTGACAAATTCTCTTCTGCGGTTGAATGGATCTTTCAAACTAAACTTAAAATTCCCAACGTTATTCATATTCTGGACGATTTTTTTTTTTGCTACCTCCCCTCCCGGGTCAAAATGTATGACTGCCCTGTGCCAAATTTTACACCTTTTTGCAGAGCTAAATATTCCCATAGCTTCCGGGAAAACCTTTCCTGCATGCACATGCCTTGAATTTATGGGCATCCTTCCAGATTCCAATAAAATGGAAGCCCGTCTCCCGGCGGACAAACTCACCCACCTTCAGGCAGCCCTAGGTCAGTGGGCTAATAGGAAATCAGCTACCTTACAGGAGCTCCAGTCTCTAATTGGTACCCTTCAATTTGCATGTAAGGTTATTGCCCCTGGCCGCCCCTTCTTGCAACGGTTTCTTAGCAGGTGAATGGTTCCAGGGCCACTGGCTCCCCCACCACACCCTAAGCAAAAAACTGGGCATTAGCATTGAATGGCAGAAGCTATTTCCCATATACTTGGCCTGTCTTTTATGGGGTCCCTGCTGGTCTGGGAAAACAATCCGCGTGTGGTGTGACAACAAGTCTCTGCTGGCTAGTATCAACTCTAAAAACTCTAAGTCCCCCCGGGTAATGGACCTCATCTGAGCAATCACACTTCAAACACTCCAATACAACTTTACATTCACAGCTGCCCACATCCCGGGCTTAGACAATTCTATCGCTGACTCCCTTTCCCGTTTTTAGATGGACCGTTTCCACACCCTGGCTCCCTCAGCCTCTCCCACAGCCTCTGCCATCTCTCCATCGGCGATGAACATCTGAGAGAGTCAGTACAGCGATACCTTCATCCTTCCCTTGCCCTTTCCACTCGCTGCACCTATCAAGCTGGCGTCAAGCACTTCCTCACCTTTACCCTCATGCATGGCTTAATAGGCCTCTCAAACCTCCTCCTACCAGCCCCAGAAATTACCCTGATGTATTTTGCATCCCATTTAGCCAACACAGTATCCTACAAAACAGTCAAGCTGTACTTGATCGCAGTGCAGGACCTTTATCGGGAGCTTAACTTTCCTCTTAAGCTCACTGAGACGCATAGGTTACAAAAGGTCCTGAAGGGCATTAAGCGCCTTACTCCTACCAGGCGGCGTGACTGTTTTCCCATTACCCTTACAGTGCCCCATTCCATCCACTCCTACCTCAAGCCCGAATTTTCTCACAATCTGAACCATGTTATGCTTTGGGCGGCCTTCACCCTTGCCTTTTTTGGGTTTTTAGGATCCAGTGAATTCACTTGCAATGGCTCATTCAACCCCTGTGTCCACCTCACTTGCAATGCCATCACTCTGCTGGCCAACTCCCACCCACCCAGCCACATGCTTGTCCACATCAAACAGTCCAAAACTGACCCTTTCAGACAGGGCCACACACTTACCATTGCAAAGTCCTTGTCACCCATCTGTTCAGTGATGGCCATGAAAGACTATCTCCTTCAAGCTCAGCCAACCTCAAGCCAACGTCTGTTTGCCTTCGTCCGACCCAAACAATGGCTTACACGGAACAATCTTACCACAGAGCTTACGGCAGTTCTGGAACACTGTGGTCTCCCTGCCAAAAATTTCTACTCTCAGAGTTTCCAATTTGGAACCGCCACTACAGCAGCCAAAGCTGGCCTTCCACCCTGGCTTATTAAAGTTCTAGGCCGCTGGAGCTCAGACTGTTATGAATGCTATATAAGGACTCCTAAATGTACCATTTTAGAAGTACCTAGACTCTTAGCAAATACTAGTCCATAACTAACATTAAGACAGCTCGTGCCACCTTTACCTTACAAGAGCCCACCTTCTACTGTGGGGGGATTTTCTCCCCTGTCTCCCCACGCTCCACAATCCATGGCAGGGAAGTGCAACCCCTGGCTGCACTTTACCCCACAGTAAGGCTTAGCCCTTGGAGACAGGTCCGGAAAAATATCCACTCCAGGGTGTGGACCCCTGGTCACACCTGATCTGTACTCCACCCAGGATGGGCCACTCCTCCTGGTTCCCCTTAGTCCCTAGTGACTGGGGGATATGGGCCTCACCCCCGGAGACTGATCAGGACCTCTGTTTAGGGTAACTACCCCCGGTATCACTTGATCATGTCTCCCCCCCAGGAGGGTTTCTCTCCTAGTGCCCTTATCCCTAGAGTTAAGTGCTTCCCTGCCACCAGAAGTTGCCCATTACCTTTTGTGTATTTTTTCTTGCGTCACCCCAGGCTTAGACCCTCAATGCAAAAAACATTGCCAATTGGAAGAAATTATTAATAGTATAGATACAGTATAGATATCAACAAACTTAAACAAATATTTACTGTAGGCAAACTTAAAATGTGGTGCACAAGCATAAAGGGTACATCTTTTTCGAATGATGTTTCCAGTGAAAGAGGTCAACAAATTCACAGAGTAGATCACACCTGGGACACCTAGAATTGCTCCCAGGAAACAAAATCACAAAAACTGCTTCAAAATCTTCAGAGGATTATGCAACCCTACTTTTGTATCATGCAACTCGAAATTTTATAAGTGTGATGTATATATGAAATAATTCATATTTGAACTGCGGTTATAGATGCAAGTGAAGTATGATCCTCGCAGTAAATTGTTCCAATTTAAGCAACTGGAAAGAAGAAGCCTGAAAAAAAAATCAGGGCTTCAATGGCTTCCCTGATTTTTTTCAGGCTTCTTCTTTCCAGTTGCTTAAATTGGAAAAATTTACTGCGAGGATCATACTTCACTTGCATCTATAACCGCAGTTCAAATATGAATTATTTCATATATACATCACATAACTTTACTGCACGGGAAAATATGAACTCAATAATTTGACCTTGTTCCCAATGTGTGGCTTCATAGCTCAGTTGGTAGAGCATCGCACCGGTATCGCGGAGGTCATGGGTTCGAATCCCGTTGAAGCCCTGATTTTTTTCAGGCTTCTTCTTTCCAGTTGCTTAAATTGAAAAATTTACTGCGAGGATCATACTTCACTTGCATCGAAATTTTATAATTTGGCAATTTTGAATGCTTTCTCTGAAACAGGGGTGAGGCCAGCAAAGACAAGCTTGACTTATGAACTTGTGGATGAAAACAAAAGGTGATAAATCTATTTTTGAAAAAGCGTTTCAAAAGGTTTAATCTCGTAAACACAATCTAAAAAGCTTAAAAGGTGTAAATTTTTATTTTAATAAGCTTAAATAAGGTAAGTACAAGCAAGAAATATAAGCAAGTACATGTACACTTGGATCAAAAAAGTTATTATTATCGTACAGAAGTTTTAAGCTTCTATCAAATATTTCAAACTTAGGGAAATTCAAAATTTCACGAAGAAGGTTTACATACCTTACTCAAATTAAATGTATATGCCAACAAGCCATGCCAACGATGTCCAAGACGAATGCTCAATGTCTGGAGGTCACACTGCGTGGTTTCAATTTTCAAACTTTTGGCCGGAAAATAGGCAAGATATTTAAGCACTTTCCTAATCCAGGAGTGTAAAAGAGAAAAATTCCAAAGGAAGAAACAGTCTCTGAGGAAACAGTCTCTGGACAACAAACCAATACACATGGAAAACAAGAGTTTTTTTTCTTAATGCTAGCGTGTTTGATTGACAGTACACTGGAACCCCACCTTATGACCACCCCGTTAATACGGCAACTTTATTCTGACCTGAACAAAAGCTCAGTCAGTCATTTTCCTATTTAAAGAAGCCCTTTACCACGACCACCCCGTTAATAAGACCAGTTTTCCATGGCCGGAAGGTGGTCGTATTAACAGGGTTCCACTGTACAAAAAGAAACACTTCAGCTTTTATACTTTAGGTGTTTTTCTGTGACAGAATGTCCAGGAATCAAGCCATAACACCCATTTTCTCCTCGTGCATCCTTTCAGTGAGGTGGAACTTTTGTTGTTCTTTTTTCCTCTTTTCTTCTTTAAATTCTGTCAGAAATTCGATTATCTCTGGGGCCGACGACTTCAACCTTTGCTTCCTTTTTTTCTTTGGAACCGCTTTCGCCAAGGGTAATTCCTCATCTTCAACTGTGGATTGAGAGCCTGCACTTGTTGGAGGCAACGAGGAAACAGTAACTGGTGGAATAATTTTGGGGTCACTTCGGAAAAACTCTGCTAGCTCGTCTTCAAACTCGCACTCCTTCTTGTCGCTTCCTGTCTTGGCGTTGTGCTCTCTTACTGTTTTAAACTTCTCTAATTTTTCCATTTATTGCTGCCCTGTTCTCCTGTAACTCTCACTGACGAGTTAGTGTTGAATTGCTCTGCAACTTTATCCCATGCAACTTTCCTTTGTACTTTGCCATTGTTGAAGAGGTTGTTTTTTTCTCGCCGCAGGGAAATCAATAATTTAGTGCTCTTTGACGACTACGTTGCCAGCTTTTCTTTGTTCTTGAGCCATGTAATGAAATAAAATTTGCTTATGAAGACCTTAGTAAGGCACTTCAGGAATAGCAATCTTGCTTTTCATCAAAACAAAGCACAAAATTAAGGTATAAATCTTTTATACTCACCACAAGTCTGTGAGGAACCTGCCGCCATTTTCTATGTGTGTAATTCCCGCGTAATTTCTGAGTTGCACACCAGACCGGGAGAACTGAGCGGCCCTACTCCATAAGCAGGGCCAGTTTGGCCAGAACCATTTCTGACAGTTCTCAGAACTCACACATTCCATTTATGGATGGACCAGCCTGACTGGCCAGTTCTAACAAATGGGAAGCACCCTTAAATATCTCAGTTTATCTCACAATATAGAAATGAGGACACAGGAGATGAAGGACAGCTTGCAAGCGAAAGTTTAGCCTTACAGCATGTGATAATTGATGAAGCAAACTTCTTTACAAAGAACTACGCCACACTGCACGCATTCAAAACTACTCTCTATGGGATAACCTTTAGGAGTCTTTGTACCCACCTTCTTACACCTTCCCTTAATTTTATCAATAAAATGTTGACCTCCATCCCCCCCTCAGGTATAAAAGTCTCTATCTTATGGCGCTTTGAAGATTGTGCTAGATACTCCACTAGTTGAAAATCCCTGGATCAACTGCTTAGCTAAACTAACCTTACCTAGGCCTTGGCTTAACCGATGGTAATTACAAAGAACAAAAGCATTACATATGATACATCAATTAGAAACCAAAAAATATACATATCTCACTTACAACAAGAACGTCCTAGGGAATAATACTCACGCAATTGATCGACGCGATCAACACCTCCCATAGACCTATTGTACAAATCAATTACAACTGACTTTTGGACTGCCCTATCACCCCGATTAACTTCAAGATCGTTTACTAGAGGACTTACATTAGTTGCCATTACACTTACATCCCTGTTGTCATGCCACTTCGTGAAAACAACATGGCCTTTCTGACGAACCAACTTCTGTCCCACCTGTAATTTGTCTTTCGCACATGGCAGGAAGTCCTTATGATTACATCTTACAGTCCCGCAGGCATAAGTATCATTAGCTTCTAAGTGCTCTAGTAACTTAGTTGATGTTGAAAAAATTGTTGAAAAATACATGATGATTTCTAATCATATAAGGTCTAATTAACTTTGTCACTACATCATAACCTAACCCATAAATACACCGACAGCCGTCAACCTCCTTACTAAGTATACATCAAAATTTAAAATGTAGCCATTACTAGAATCAGCCACCATCCAAACTTTAATTCCCTACTTAGTAGGTTTAGTGGGCATGTACTGTCTAAAAGATAACCTCCCCATAAAACCAATCATACCTTCATCAACAGAAAGATTCTTAGTATGTTTAAACTTAGTTTGACATTTACCAAAAATAGAGTTGAAAATCCGACTTATCTTATAAAGGTGATCGAAGCCTGGTGTTCCCTGAGTGGGCTCTACACTAGAATCATTAAAATGTAAGTATCTATGAATTTTGGATGACGGAACATGTCCTCTAAACCTACAAGATCTACATCACTATCGCTATCATTATTACTATTCACAATGCTCCTAATGAAATGCGATAATAAGATAAGTTATTATAATGCTTAATTAGCACCAGACCTGCATATGCACACTGATTACGTAACCAGGATGGCATAAATAGGATGGAAGACACTCGTTTCTTGCTCAGTTTCCTTCCAGAAGACAACCAGAGTAAAGGACTTTTCTTACTGTTCGCACAACTTCTCCGTTTGTATAATATGGCTTAGACAAGTCCAAATGACTCGAGGTCTTCGTCAGGGAGTGGCTCAGGCTATGCAAGTTCAGCAAGCACAGCAAGTTCCGCAGGTTGCACAACAATTGCAGGTTCCGCAAGTACAGCCGGCCCCAGAAGCGCCACAAGCACCACAATTGCCACAAGTGGGGTTTGCCTATAGGTTTATTAGGACCCCAGCTATCTTGTGTTTCAGTATGTTTTGAGATTTAGGTGGGTTTACCTTATTTTGCACAGACTCAGTTGTGTTTTAGTTTATGCCACATAGATGGGGTTCTCGCCAGCTTTGCTATGTACACCTAGCTATGAATCTGCAATTGTGACTGGGTTTCGCCATTGTTTATTAACAGGTCGACAAATGTAGGCGTGGCTTTGCGAGTGTGGGCAAGGTCTTGCCAGTGTTAGTGAGTGAAGCTGATAAAACTGGGCGAGGTTTCGTGAGGGCGAGATTTCGCCATCTTGTTTATGAAATTACCTTCACGCGGGTGTGGGCGAGGTTTTGCCGGATTGTTTATGAAAAGAGTTTGACAAATACTGGGAAAGGTTTTGCCAATGTTAATGAGTGTAGCTGTCAAATGTGGCCAAGGTTTCGCCGGATTATTAATGAAAAGAGTTTGACAAATTTTGGACAAGGTTTTGCCAGTATTAATGAGTAAAGCTGTCAAATGTGGGTGAGGTTTCGCCGGATTGTTTATAAGAAAATTTGACAAATATTGGCCAATGTTTTGCCAGTCACAGTGTGTGCGGCAACAATTTCTTTCATATGCGAGTTCACGGCCATTATTGGGATCTACAAGGTGTGAAAAAAACAAATTCTTAGGTTTCTCTTTGGAAGCGGCCCTAGAACACTGCACTACTCTCAGAACCGGGTTGTGGTTTCAAATGCATCTATTTTCTTTCATGTATACCCTCGTACACAGTAAGGGCGTCATTCCACCTGGGAATTGACACACGTCCCATTTGTAAAAAAAAGGTCATCAAACACGTGATTAAACTATCTTTTTTCATTTCAGGATTGTTTTTTCCTTATTTGGTGTGGTGTGTCTTTCATTGGCTCGTCCGAGTCATTAAATAAAGCTCTAAGTCCATCCACCCCACATTCTCCATCATGATACGATTCAGACCAGAATTCGACCTCGACGACGAGGAAGACAACGCCCTCCTAGCTCAACATCTAGACGATGTAGAACGAGGTTTTGATTTTCTCTTGACACCTCACTTGGATCGACATGTGCGTCGATTAGGTGTCCGACACAGAAACTATGTGGGACGATTGATGCAACACGGGGGCGGGGCACCTTTACCCGCGCAACAGCGACAGATCCTACCCCGCCAAATGGAAGAAGCACTCCAACGCGCCATACAAGAACAAGTCCTCAACGATCCAGAAGTCCACCTCAACGATCATTTTCTCATCAACATCAATTCCAATCGTTTGAGACACTCGTACCATTCCAGTCGCATGCGCGTCAGGGAATGGGTCAACAACGATCTACAGGCGCGGGAAATCATGCAACAAATCTCACGCATGTTGAACTCCAACGAACAGTTCCGATTGGACGATTCCTTCTCCCTGCACATTTCTCACATTCGTGATCCAGGATGAGGCGCTGGGAACCAACGGATCCGCAAAGGTAGCATGGCCATGGAAAAATTACTGGATCTCAAAAAGAGTGTGGTGAAAATCAAGAACGACGACCAACTATGTTGCGCACGCGCCACCGTCACCATGAAAGCATTGAGCGACGCCAAAGGAAACACCCGAGACCGAGACTACAAAAATCTCAAAGATGAATACCCAATCCAACAAAAGAAAGCCCAAGCATTACATCGTCTTACTGGCGTTCCCGAAGGTCCTTGGGGACTACCCGAGATCGAAACCTTTCAACGATATCTGCCCGAGTTCCGTCTCATTGTCCTCTCGGTGGATCTGCAATATCAGATCATCTTCAAAGGACCTCCCCGACCCCAAGAGATCATACTCAAGGAGGGAGAACACTACCACGGATGTAACTCCCTCCCAGGATTTTTCGGGTCCGTTTATTTTTGCGTCGAGTGCGAGACCCAATTCAACACCAATGAGCTCAATCATCATCCTTGCAACGGCAAGAAATGTCACGCTTGTTGTCAAACTCAATGCCACGATTACTTACAGAGTCCCAGACAAGAAGCTTGTCACACATGCCCACGATGCCATCGGAAATTCTTCGGCGAACAGTGCATGGCAACCATTACGTCTATTCCGTCGCCAACGGAAAAAGAGCCGATGCCGTCAAAAAGATAAAACCCGTCTGTGCTGCCCTACGCAAATGCTCCCACTGTAACAGACTACTACGAGAAGGCGAAATCGAGACGAGGCACGTGTGCAGTACCAGCGAATGTCCATCCTGCAAACAATATCACCATCTCAATACTCACCGATGCTTTATCCAGAATCCTGCCAAATTAGAAGAAAGGAGAAAATTATTGAGATCCCGAAAACGAAAAGCCGACGGGACACCAAGTCCCCAAGACAAAAACAAACTCTTCGTCTACTGGGAAGGCGAAACCATGCAAGACACTGGCATCCACGTGCCCAACCTAGTGTGCGCCGCCACTTCCAACAGCGACGAACTATATCGTTTCGAAGGCACCACTTGCATCCGAGACTTTCTCGATTGGTTGAGGGAACTGTCCCTCGATGCCCAACTCACCGTCCTAGCACACAATTCCCAAGGGTTCGACTCTTACCTCATCCTGGACGAACTCTACAAACAATATGTCGTGCCCGAGCAACTCGTCAGTGGAGCCAAGATCTTATCCTTGTCCATCATGGACGGTGACATTGTGTTCAAAGACTCGTTGTGTTTCTTCCAAATGCCGCTGTCCGCCTTCCCCAAAGCCTTCGGGCTCAAGGAACACAAAAAAAGCTTCTTCCTTAACTTCTTCAACACGCCCGACCACCAAGATTACGTGGGACCCTTACCCAACAAGACCTACTACGATCCTCGAGGCATGTCCATCGAACGCGCCCAAGAATTTGAACAATGGTACGATGCACACGATCCCCACTGTCTTTGACTTTCAAAAGGAACTCCTGGCCTATTGCGAATCTGACGTGCTGTTGCTCAAAGGGGCCTGTCAAGTCTTTTGCCAAGAGTTCCAGGAGATCAGTGGGTTCAATCCCCTAGAACGTTGTCTCACCATCGCCTCCGCTTGCAATCTCTTCTACTGCACCAAACACATGCCCGAACATCAACTGGCCTCCGAACCCATCCACGGATGGCACAGACAAGGTAAACCCCATTCCCACGCAGCCATGGAATGGCTGACCTACTTGAGTCACATCCACGATGGTCACATTCGTCATGCTCGCAACGGAGGAGAACACGTGATTCGACAAGATGGCAAGACCTTCTACGTGGACGGGTACGATACCAACACTCACACCGTGTACGAATTCCACGGCTGCTTTTGGCACGGCTGTCCCAAATGTTACCCGGAACGAGACAAAACGCGTCACAAAATGAACGATCAGACCATGCGTGACATCTACGAAGTCACCCGACGCAAAGAAGACGCTCTGTTCGCCTTGGGGTACAGCGTCGTCGTCATGTGGGAATGCGGGTGGCAAGAAATGAAGAAAAACGACGCCACCCTGCGTGCCCTCGTTGATTCCTTCAGACTCGTGCCCAGACTCCAACCCCGAGATGCGTTTTTTGGAGGACGCACCAATGCCATCAAACTGTATCACGTGGTCATTGACGGAGAAAAGATCCATTACCTCGATTTCACCTTGCTCTACCCCTGGACCAACAAAAACTGCTTCTATCCCGTGGGACATACCGAAATCTACTACCAACCTCCAGGCACCGACATCAGCAGTTACTTCGGTCTAGTGCAATGCAAGATTCTACCACCCCACGGTCTGTACCATCCTGTCTTACCCTATCGTCACGGCGGAAAACTCACGTTCCCTCTGTCGAACCTGCGTGGAACAAGAACAACCCAAACCGCTGACCGAACGCAGTCACCATTGCAGTCACACCGACGATGAGCGCTGTCTCCTAAACACGTGGCCCACCCCCGAATTGCAAAAAGCTGTCAATCAAGGTTACGTCATTCAACACGTGTACGAAGTCTGGCACTTCCCGCAGAAATCCGATCAACTGTTCTCCTCCTATGTCAACACCTTCCTCAAAATGAAACAAGAAGCCAGCGGATGGCCCGAGTGGGTGGGGGACGATCCCGACAAACGCAAACAATACCTCCAAGACTACCAAATCAAGGAAGGCATCCAACTCGATCCAGACAAGATTCAAAAGAATCCAGGCCGACGCTCCCTCGCCAAAATGATGCTCAACAGTTTCTGGGGCAAGTACGGGCAACAAGGTAACAAGAGCCAAGTCGAAGCCATTTCCACACCAGCTCGATTGTACAAGTTGCTGAACGATGACAGTCGGGAAATCCAAACCCTACGCGTCATGAATGACGAAATGATCGAAGTGGTCCACAGGCACGTCGACGATGAAGAAAAGATCCAAGTCAACAGCAACATCTTCATGGCTTGTTTCACCACCTGCTGGGCTAGACTCAAACTCTACCGAGAAGGACTGAGTCGATTCCGACCCCAACAAGTCCTCTACTTCGACACCGACTCCATCCTCTTCTCCCAACGACCCGGCCAACCCACGCTACCCACCGGCGATCATCTCGGCGAATTCACCAGCGAATTGAAACGTGACAATCACATCGTCGAATTCGCTGCCGCTGGCCCCAAGAATTACGGGTACAAAACCCACCAAGGT
>CM042752.1:14646994-14671092 GCA_022496165.2 Catalaphyllia jardinei
TGCATGAAAAAGAAGATAAAATGGATACAGTCCACAAAGTTAAAATTTGCTGTAAACACTGTCTTTTTATTGTGATTTAGGAGGGATTGTTGTTTTGTTTATAGTTCCAAATTGAAAGCCTGCGGGCAAGAACGTCCCCTAGATTTTTAGCTAAAATCGAAAATGACCAAAACAGCTCCAAACTTTGGATGCTGATTTGTTTATACCTGTAGAAAACTGCCTCGCATTTATTTCCCCTCGTTTCTGTTGCGTATTCCAGAAATAAAGTGTGCAAAAACACTTGCAGGTCACAGTCCGCGTCTTTTGGAACTGCTTTGTTACACAATACTATTAGCATTGGTTTTGTTTTAAGTTTTTTTCAAATGCTGACTTTAACTCCCAGGGTTAAGAGTTCCCAGTTTTATTAGAGTTGGGGCTAGGGTTACCGCTCAAAACTAGGGTTAGCATTGAAGGTTAGGTTTACGGAACAAGGTTAGAGGTTAGCGCTTCGGATTAGGTTAGAGTTAAGGTCAGGACACGTTAGGGTTGGCACAGTGTTACGCCAAGGAAAACAATCTCGACTTAGGAAATCTATTGCACGAATCGATACCTAAATCAAGTCAATGTCAGAAAGAGGTTGAACGTTTTGAAAATCGGCTACGTCAGTGATTTATAAAATGTTTCTAGGTGAAACTAGTTTTTTGGCTGGTACAAAACTGCTCATTCCATGAAATGATTAATTCTGACAACAGAGAAAGAGGAAGCCTTAAGCGAACACGCTGCTCATGCCGAAAGGAAAGCACATAGAATGGAAAATTTATCAGCAAAGGAACGCTGAAATACAAAGCAAAACTTACACTTGAGCTGAAGTTTTCTTCTTCCTAACCTGCGATCAGGCGTTCTTTGTCTTTTTTTCTTCGCGGCGGGCTCGATCCTATCACAATTCAAAGTAATCATCTGCTTGGAAATCCACCATACACACTCACGGAACGCTTGGTAGCCAATTTAAGCGACCTGCGTTCTTTTTGGCCGTAGAAACGGCTCTGAATCTGTTTAAATTAACTTTTCACCTAACACAGGTCAAATTCAAGGACTTTGCTGCCTGGCCGCCTTTCTCATCAGTTCCCGGCCGTGTTCGAGTCACATTACAAGTCACACACACTTGCTTTACGCATGAAAGATTATTATGGGATATCCCAGAAATTTTTACAGCGAAGGATGCTAGATGGCTGATTTCAAGAAAATAATAAGAGTCTACAAAGTAGTTCTAATTTCCAAAACTGACACACGCTGAAGTTTAGCAAATGAGCCCTAAGTAAAGTTTAGCAAATAAGCCCTTAGATCTTATCACGCGCGCAAATTAGGCTTCTCAGGCTATAAAATTACTGTTTTGGTTAGATTTTTCAACAACTTCTACCCAGTTCCTGTTGATTGAAAAATCAACTTCAACTCCAGAGTGCTGTAGCTTTGTTTCATACCCTAAAAATAGTCTAGTACAAAATTGATTTTTATACAATGTAAAGTATGTGTACCAAGTCAAAATATAATAAAGACAGTAAAGTTTATGTTTAAGTGCTCCTTTTCTTTTGCAGATCATACTTCCCCGACAGGCATCTACAGTACATTAAATAACTGAACAGCTCTGAGATTTAAACGGCCACCTGGTTAGCTCAGTTGGTAGAGCGCCAGTCTGCTTTGCAGGAGGTTGAGGGTTCGAGCCCCAGACCAGACCAACACTCAGGGTCTCAAAACTGAGGAGAATGTGCTACCTTTGTAATTATACCTGCAAATGGTTAGACATTCATGTCTTCCCAGTTAAGGACTATAAACCATAGTTCCCCTCTCCTGCATCTTCAGTGTTACATGGTTAGCAAGGCACGTTAAAGAACCCATGTGCACTTATTGAAAAGAGTAGGGAACTTAGTTCCTGGTGTGGTGGTTTATCTTTGGTTTCATCCTACATTTCATTCATGGGTTGGAGTACAGGGAAATGGTGAAGCTGCTTCTGCAATTTGTCAAGGCTGAAAGAACCAGTCATTGGGAACTACATTTGTCGAGTGTGTCAGCTATGGTCCCACATTTCTTTGCAATGCATAGGTCAAACCATGCGCACTAGCTCCCTGTATACACTCCCTGTTTACATAATGGACATGAGGCGGTTGGCCACCAAGCAGCCTCAAGTTCATCAAGAATTTGCCAATGGTTATCATGCAGTTAGTCACTCTGGTAAGCCCTTTGCCCAGGTGTGGACAGATATGCCACTGGAATAAATGCAAACTGCAAATCAAAAGGGGGAATAATTGGTATTTTTTAGAATCCAGGTGTGCTAGATCCTTGGTTCCTCATCAGTCACAAGCGTGCATGAGTTACTTACTACAGTCCTTAACCCTTTACCCCAAAGGCGAACGGCACTTTTTCCTAAATCAGCAAATAAAGACACTCTGCCTGTGTACAATATACCATTTGAAAGCCACTGATCAGCTTATTTAAGAACTAACATCAGCAGCTATGAAGGAGGTAGACATTTGAGAGAAATTGCTTTAAAATGCAAAAATGAAGGACTCAAAAAATGTATCAAAATTCTACTATAGTAGGTATACCCCTAAATTATAGCTTATTTAGCAGCTCTTAGTGCATAGCTTCATGTGAAACAAGTCTTGCATGCCATTTGCATCCCAAAACAGAAACTTAAAACTTGTGGGGGTGGTCAACCATGCCTTTGATAGGGAGGTCACAATTTTATGACTTCAATGAGAAGATCTTCACAAGACAATTGTTGTGGCAAAAATTCATAGAAATACATCAAATATTCACAAAGTCATGATGTTGTGTGCCAATTGGCACTCTTAGGGGGTAAGGGGTTAAAAAAATGTTTACGCAAAAGCACGATCATGTAGATATACAAAAAGAGGCTGGTGCAAAATGGGTAGCACGCAATGAGGCTGATGTTCAGAGGCCTGTTTCATGCTTTACAACTGAACTGATGGCTAACCCTTTCACACAAGAATCTGAGTCATTAGTCAAGTTTGCTAGAGGTGTTGTTTTACCCAATGACAGTGCTATTGGTTTAATAAGAAGCACTGAAAAAGGACGCGAGCAGATAAATACCTTTGTGGAGAAATGGTTGAACACTAACCAAGTAAGCTTTTGGGACTCAATTCCAAAGCTCAAAGCGAAAACTTTCGAAAGCACAACAAGGAAAACAAAGCAGGCAATGACAAGCTGGTTACAGTTGGTGCTGATAGAGAGCTGTTTGGAGGCATTTTGATTGCTGCCAACGTGAGGTAGATTAACCTCAAAGAAGTTCTATGCTAGAGCTTTCAACTGTCCCACTCTCCTTGGCTTATCAAGATGGCAGTACCCTGGCAGCTGTTATTGAAAGCAAAATTTATGTTTGCTCACAACTCGAACCTTTTCCACGATACACCATTCATCTCAATGATGGCATGGGTTTACTTCAAGTGATGAAATCACCGGGGAGTAGTACCTTCGGCGAACTAGCATCCAAGCACTATAAAGCTATAACCTCATCGCTTGCAAACTGCAAAGAAGTTCACATTGTCTTCACCAATACTGGGATGCGTCGATAAAAGCAGCAGAATGTACACGCAGAGGTTCCCTGAACGCTTTGTTGGAGGTTAAGATCCACAGAGTTTCTACTCTTGTGCTGAAACAGTGGGGGAAGTATATTCCTAATCCACAGAACAAGACAAATCTATTGTACTACCTATCAGAGTCGTTTTGTATCTTAGGACGACAGAGGCTCCCTTCTGAGAAGAGTCTTGTCATTGTTGGAGGATTTGAGAATGGCAGACAGGCAGTGATAGTCACAAGGGGTCCCTGAGAAGATGTGGATGTTCTGGAATCAGACCACGAAGAAACAGACACAAAGTGAGATAAAGTCGATCAATGTCGATCTTAATTAATATAACTATAAACACATTTTAACTGCACCTTTCAAGAGAAAAAAATTAAAACCAAAGTGCCCATCAAAAAACCCTTTTTTCCACTAGAAACTCATATCGGAACATATGTAAATTTATATTAATTTGGAAGGTCAATAAAATGACCTTTCTTGGCTTGTTTTTGCTTCTGAGTAAAGAAAAAATCTCATTGCCCAATCGCATTAAACAGACGCTATGAAAAGAAAGTAATCCGAAATGCTGACTTTGCAGCGATATAGAACTTCTCCGTTAAAGCTACCAAACATTGGCAAAAGAAAAATCTTTAATCTTTAATCTTTAATTCCTTAACATTTCAGCTTCATCGTGTTAAAATTTCTACGCCAATTTTTGGACCAAATAAACATTCCCCGCCAACCCTCCATTTTGTCAACGGAATATTTAATTGCGGTAACTTGACAAAAGTCTCCCGAGGGGGGGGAAATGGCGAAAAGAGCTGAAAAATGGCCTGTAATTGGCTAATGATGAGATCATCCCACTGCCCAAATTTGGTGCAAATCTGATGCAATGGAATTTTCTGTAACGCTTTCAAGTTAGGGGGTCACAGTTGACCCAATGAGAATAGCGTTTCGTGCAAATGAGTTTTAATCCAATTGAAAACATAATACCCTTCTATTAGTGCAACAACTTTATATAATCATTAATGAAATGTGTATAGTTGTTTGACAGGTTGCTGCTGCATGCTAAGTATGTTGCAGATACCTATCCAGAGTGTTGTATTGTCATACAATCACCAGACACAGATGTTCTTGCTCTCAGCGTATCCCATTTTTCTGATATCAACTGAACTGAATTTTGGTTGAAAACTGGCATAAAAGACTGTCTCTGTTATGTCCCAGTTCACGATGTATCGCAGGAGCTTAGCAAAAAAAAGTGTCATGCCCTTCCAGCCTTACATGCCATTACTGGATGCGACTCCACCAGTGCCCTTGCCGGAATCGGTAAGAAAAAGGGATGGCAAGTGCTATTACGCCATGAACAGCATCAAGACAGTCTAGGTCATCTAGGTTCTGAGCGAAACCTGAGTGATGGCATCACCACCCAATAGGAAGCTTTTATCTTTGATCTCTACCCAAGCTCAAGGATGAAATCACACACTATGGATGAGGTGAGCTATTTCCTGTTTTGTCAAAACAGAAAGCAGAAGAATGAGCTTCTCCCATCCACATCTGACAGCCTCTGGAACACTTAAAAAGAGTTCACTATCAGACATTTGTTTGGAGAAACGCTCTGACTGCAATCCAGCATCTCCCACAGCCTGAAAGTAATGGATGGGTGAGGGAAGACTCCACACTGAAGCCAGTTTACATGACAAAGGAGCCAGACCCGAGTAGCCTGTTAGAACTGATGACTTGCACATGTCAGAGCGGGTGACAGAAGAACTGCTCATGTAACAACACAGGCTTATCATGTTCAGAGGCATGTTATTGCATGACCAGCAGTGACATGTGTAGAAGTCTGCACATAGTTTTCTTGGACTTGTTTTCTGATACTGATTCTGAGGACTCTCATTCTGAGCGTCAACAATAATTCTTGTTGTTATTATTCGTATTATAGTCATAAATCTGAATATTGCAGTAGCTTAAACTACAAACAAGTAAACTGATAAAAAGTGATATACAGTAAAGAGTTTTAATTCCCAAAGGCTTGGCTAAGACGATAGCAACAACAAAAGAAAGTTAATTCAATAAAGGTGTGAGAGGAAAGACCTAATGTTTCTCACAGGACGTCAACCACATGAATTCCAAATGTCGTTCACATGCCAAATAATTCTTAATGCCCTTCAGAAACTATAGCCTGGATAACTACAACAGAGTTTGCAACTTCAGCCAGTTTAGACAAAGTTTATTGAAGCAATGAATTGAGACGTTACATACACACTCAAAAACCCTTGTAAAAAAATGTACTTGCACATGAAGTGATGTGAAGCGAAGCTATATATCAAAGCGGTAAACCAGGTGGTGTAACAAAGCGATAACCAAAGCGGTTTTGAAAAACTAAGAAATATAACGAAAACTATAATTAGACTAACTAGAAGGAACTATGAAACTTGGAGACAATTGTTCCAAGAGTAGAATGAACTATAAAATACATCAAGTAATTATTAAACAAAGATAGGAAAAACTATTCCAGTATTAAGGTTCGCAACAATATTGTACTAAAAATATTGGAAGTGTAACACCTACATTGTTAATTACAGTTGAACCCCTATTAAGAGGCCACCCATTAAACGGCCACCCCTCGAAGCCCAAAGTCCATTTCCCTAAGTGCAAGGTACGTGGGCCTTTTGTAGTCTGTCACACGATTCTAAATGTGCACATGCAGTCCATGCTTTTTTTTTTCCCACAAATATGTTTATTTACATCAAAAAGGCACTACTTACACAACTACTTACATCATTTACACGAGTTTACATACATTAACAGCAATAGAGAGCTCGGGCGACCTACAAACTACTCACAATACACTTATACACTACTTACAGTGTACATAACGGTAATTACATTGCTTACGGAGAATCAACAGCAACTACTGAACCAAAAAGAATATATATAATAGCAGTATACAGCATTGATACAATAAAGAAAAGTGGCATAATGATAGGAACAGTGAGTTAAAATAGATAAGGAGACAGTATCCATTTTTTTTAAAGAAGTCTTTCCTACTGATTATTTTTTCAGTTTCATATTTAGGAACAATTTTTGCCCGAAATCCATGAATGTTAGGAAGAATTTGCTTATTTCTGCAATTCCACAAGAAAAGCTTTCCAATTATTATAAAATAGTTTAGCATTATATGTAACGGGTCAGAAGTTTCAGTAATAATTCCAACAAGCACATTTTGGAGGGAAAGGCGGATTCTTTGGTTCGAAATAATGCACCAGTAAATTTCAAAATCCCTCCAGAACTGCTTAGAATAAGGGCAGTGGAAGAGCAGATGGTTTAGTGATTCAGGCTGACCTTTGCAGAAACTTCATAGACCATTTGTCCGAAAACCCATTTTATATAACTTGGTGTTTGTATAAAGAATTGAGTTAAGAACCTTGTATTGAAAGGCTTTAACATACGCTTCAAGATTGACGGAATGAGGTAACTGGAAAATTTGTTTCAATTGGTCACTAGTAAGATTAAAATTGCTTTGTAACTTATAAGCGATATAAGGAAGTTGTGCTTTGTCTTTGATAAGTAGAGCATAGAATTCTTTTGACTTCTTTGTAGTTATGTCAAATATATTATCATCAATCACGAACGTTGGAGGATTTATTGATGGAAGCCAATCTTTATCTCTCAGAGGAAATGGAATAGACCGACGTAGGCCAGCCAACTGTAAAATATTTGTTTTATTTATTTTGTTTGAGAGGTGATTATAAGCATCTGAAACATTTAAATTAAACAAAAGATCTTGGGTGTTTTCAATTCCAGCTTCGTAATAGTTTTTGTAATGGACAGGCTTTATTGGCTATTCTAATTTCACAGTTATTCAAATAATATTCATCCAATTCTTTTCTGTCGCAAAAGTCTGACGGAACTCTGACCACCAAGACAAGAGTTTGTTATAGAATCGAGAGGGAATTGTATAATCAGATATGTTGTAATTGCAAGCCAAAAAAAAAACGAAACCTCCTAAGGGACTCAAGAGGTGTTGTAGGAAGCTCTTCCATGGTCCATTGATCCCACTGAAAATTCGTCTCAACCAAGCGAGTCTTAACGATTTGACCATGCATTCAAGATTGATCATTCTCAAACCTCCTTCCTCATATTCGTTTATCACTGACACTCTTTTCACTTTATCTGTGCCTTTCCATAAGAATTTAAACAATAACTTATTTAGTTCTTTTATCAGTTCCTTAGGAGTCGGTAGCACTAAACAAGCATAAACAAACTTAGGGATAAGAAAAGATTTCATTATTGTCACCTTTCCGTAAATCGATAAACCTCTAGAGGACCAAATATTAATTAGTTTTTTAACTGAATCCAAAATTCTTTTCTTTAAGCAGTTTCTGGTTATTTGTAAAATAAACACCTAAAGCTTTTATTGGCTCATCAGGCCATTTAATACCAAAGGGTTTTGCTTTATGATTTCTCAATGAACCAATCCACATGCCTTCAGTTTTGGAACAATTGATCTCGAGTCCTGAAATAATTTCAAATGAATTTAGTATTTCAAATAGCTTTACGGCTGAATCTGTGTCTGCAAGAACAGCGGTTGTGTCATCAGCAAACTGTAAGAGCTTTGTTTCCTCGTTTCCAATTTTAATTCCTTTGATCGCTTCGTTTTGTCAAATGGAAATTGCTAAAATGTCCACCACAATTGTGAAAAGATAAGGAGACAGCGGGTCTCCCTGTCTAACACCACGTCCCAGAGTAAAAAAGTTAGATGGTACCGTTATTCATAACACAGCTTTGAATATTATTATAGAATGTTTTCACCCAATGGAGGAGATTTTCACCAAAGTTAAACATTGTAACACTCTCATAGAGGAAATTCCATTCTACACTATCAAATGCTTTTTGAAAATCGATGAATAACAATAAACCAGGGGTGTTTTTGTTGACTGTGAAATCCATTATGTCAAAAATGGATCGAATCGTTTCGCCTATAAAATGATCTTTGACATATCCTGTTTGATTGTGGCGAATAATGTAGGGTAATGTAGGGTTTTCGCATCTACATTCACAAGGGATATTTGACGCCAGTTTTCAAGGAGGGAGCGATCTTTTCCTTTTTTCTCAATCAAAGTAATAACAGCCTGTTTTTGTGAGCGGGAATATGCCGCTAACACTAACTATATACGTCCACGTGTATAAGCTAATGACGTAATTGCTAAGCAACGAATCAGCGAATCAGAAAGAATCAAGATTTAAGAGAAGCCTCGATATAGTGTTCGTTAGATGGCTCCCCTGAAATATCTAAATATTTCACTATGTAACTAAGTAATGTTCAATGTCCACAATGTTTTTAAGCTATGATTATTATGAAATTACTGTCATAGTCGAGAGCTGACAGCAGGCTCCTCGGCCGGGACTACTCCGGTCTCTACTCAGGGGATGGTACAAGCAGTACCAGTTTCTGTACCGGCCTCTCCAGATACCGCATAGGTCCAGACCTCCTTCCTTTCTTGTCCAGGCAGGCATCTGCTAGGGCCACTTGAACCTTGCGAACTTGGCCATCTGTGCTTGGATACACCGTGGCGACGCGGGCGAGTTGCCATGAATTCCTTGGCAGGTTGGCGTCCTTAATCATCACGAGATCGCCGACGCATAGATTTCGACGAGGCCGCGTCCACTTCTGTCGTTCCTGAAGACTTAGTAAATACTCCTTTTGCCAACGGGTCCAGAATTCGTTGGCTAGATGTTGCACGCATCTCCAGCGTTTGCGGGCATACATGTCAGCTGGCTCAAAGTTTCCGGGTGGTGAGAGTAGAACCTTGGATTTCATTGTCAGCAAGTGATTAGGGGTTAGCGGTTCTGGCGAATCTGGGTCCGAAAGGTGATTGGTGGTGAGGGGGCGGCTGTTGACTATTGCTTCCGCTTCGCACATCAACGTCCTCAGGTACTCATCGTCCAGTTGTGTGCCGTTGTTAGAGAGGAGGGATGATAGGATTGAACGCACTGTCCGTATTTGCCTCTCCCATACTCCGCCCATGTGGCTTGCGGCTGGAACGTTCATCTCGAACTTGATCCAGTCGCACTGTGACTTTAGGAGCTCTTCCTTAATACGGCTCTCATCCATTTCTTCCAAGGCTTCTTTAAGCTCCCGACGGGCTCCTACAAAATTTGTACCGTTTTCGCATCTTAGCTGTCTCGCTGGGCCCCTACGACTTAGAAAGCGTCTCAACGCGTTTATGAAGGAGTCTGTGTCCAGCGACGCTGCAGTCTCTAGATGGATAGCTCTTGACGACATGCAAGTGAATAGGACTCCGTAGCGTTTCAGTTCCTTGCGTCCTTCTTTAATTGTGAATGGGCCAAAGTAGTCTACGCCGCAATATGTGAAGGGTGGACAGCTTTCTAATCGGTCTTCGGGAAGATCAGACATCTTCTGCTCAATAACTGCACCTCTCAGCTTCCTACACGTCATGCAAGAAGCAATGACATTGCTCACAGCTGACGAACCCCCAATGATCCAAAAACCGTGGGATCGAATCTGATTGAGCGTTATTCCTTTGCCCTGGTGTTTGGTGCTCTCGTGGTAGTACCTGATTATAAGGCTGGTCACGTGGCTGCCTTTTGGTAGGATCACTGGGTGCTTCACCTCGTCTGAGAGGTCTGCATGCTTGAGGCGTCCGCCCACGCGTAGGATTCTGTATTCATCGATGAACGGATCTAACTTGTTGATTGAACTGTGTAGCCCCGCAGTTTTCTGCTTCGGGGAAGATCCCTGTTCTTCTGCTTCTCTTGCAGATAACTTAAACTCATCTTGGAAGGCTTTGGACTGCGCGGCGTGAATGATTGACTTTCCGGCCTTCTCCATATCTTCGGCTGACACTTGAACCACTTCGCTAGGTTCTTTGTTCACGCGTTTCTTTAGTTTCTGGATGTACTTTGAACAGAGTGCTACCGCTCGCCGCGCTCGATACCAATCGGAGAAACGCTCGATCCTCTCTTCTAGACTGGCCTTTCTTTGATCGAGTAAGGCCGTTGCCAGGGTGACAGACTTCTTGACTTCTGGGTCGTCGTTCCTCAAAGTGTGCTCTTGTTCACTATCATTCAGCCATTCGCCTTCTTCCTTCCATAGGAACTCTGGTCCTAGAATCCACCGCGAATCTCGGAGCTCGTCGGTCTTCATTCCACGTGAGGCTTCGTCCGCTGGGTTCTGTTTAGTGTCAACATAGCGCCATTGGTTTCTGTGGGTACTGTCTTGTATCTCTTGTACTCTATTGGAAACGAACACGTGAAAACGTCTGCTCTCATTGCTTATGTACCCAAGTACAACCTTGCTGTCCGTCCAGAAGAGGTCCTTGTCGATCCGGTATTCCAGCTTGCGATGAATCTGTTGACTTATCCGTACGGAACAAACAGCGGCGGTTAGTTCTAGTCTCGGGATGGTCGCAGGTTTGAGAGGAGCTACTCTCGATTTTCCCATCACGAAAGCACAGTGAACCTTGTTGGCATCATCTACGAGACGTAAATAGCTACACTGGCCGTAGCCCCGGACGCTTGCGTCACTGAAATGGTGCAGCTCTGCCCTGACGACTTGACCGAAACCTTTGGGCTTGTAACACCGAGGAATCGTGATGCTCTGTAGTTTCATCAGTTCCATTCTCCACTTCCCCCATTTCATCTTCACGTCTTCTGGTATTGGATCGTCCCAGTCCAAGTGGAGGCTGCATAACTCTTGCAGAATTGACCTTCCTTGAAGCATCAGGGGGGCCACAAAGCCTATAGGGTCATATATAGAGCTTACGGTCGACAGGATACCTCGTCTCGTGCATGGTTTGTCTTGCAGGACGACGCTGAATTCGAAGCTGTCAGATTCGACACACCATTGAACTCCTAGTGTGCGTTCTAGGGGAAGTGTGTCCAGGTCTAGGTCTATCTCTTTAACTCCCTCTGCTCTGTCACTCTCGGGAATGTTCTTGATTACTTCTTTGCTGTTTGATAAGAACTTGTGAAGATTGAATCCTCCTTGGTGACACATGGCCTTTACATTCTTCACCAATTCTACTGCTGACGCCGCTGTAGCGACTGACTTTAAACCGTCATCTACATAGAAATCGTTACGCATGAAGTTGGCTGCTTGTTGGCCGTACTCTCCCTCGAAGTCATTCGCGGTCTGCTTTAACGCAAAGTTGGCACAGCTTGGTGATGACGTCGCGCCAAACAGGTGGACTGTCATGCGGTAGTCCACAGGATCTTTAGAAAGATCATTCTTCTCCCACCAGAGGAAGCGAAGCAAGTCGCGATGCTCGGGATTGACGTGGACTTGGTGGAACATGCCCTCTATGTCACATGTCACAGCGACGGGTTGTTGTCGGAATCTCAGCAAGACACCAGTCAGGTTGTTCGTCAGCAGAGGACCTTGTAAAAGATTCTTGTTCAGGGATTCACCGTTGTACTCTTGGCTACAGTTAAACACTATTCTTAACTTCTTCTTCGGATGTCTTGTTCCATGATGATTGATGTAAAATGTCATGCCGGGCTTTGCGTCAGTATCGCTTGGAGCTCTTTCAGCATAGCCGTTTTCAATCATATGTCCCATAAATTTCATATATTCTTTCTTGTATTCTGCGTTACCTGGCGACATAAACCGTTTCTTGAGATGGTACATTCGCCGGACAGCATCATTTCTGTTGTTAGGGAGACCTTTGAAGCTTTCCTTTAACGGGAGTGGGAGTTTGTAATGGCCGTCGTCACGTCTGTGTATGTGAGTCTCCGCGATGTTCAGGAACCTTCTGTCTTCTGTAGGAGACCTTGATGAGTCGAGTCCTTACTTTCCGCAAAGTCCATTTCTAACATTTGTTTTACATAGGAGGGGATTATAACTTCCTTTGTCTTGTCCTCCAGGATAAAACTAACGTGGCTTGTTTCAGGCGTGTTCTCATGCGCTATAATTCGGTTGCACGTTACTACGCCGTCTTCATCCAGGGGGGTCTCTGCGCGACTGGCCGGTCCGACTATGCACCAACCGAGGAGTGTTCGGACTGCGTATGGATTCGCTTTTGCCAGTTATCACTTCCTTCGGTTTAATCGCCTTCGGGCAGTTGGATCCGATCAGTATACCAACTTCGAGGTTTTCGTCGAGCGGCGGTATTTTGTGCCTTATTTTCTTCAGGTGTTGCCACTTGTCTGCTACTGCTGGGGTTGGGATTTGATCCTTTCTAGATGGAATTATGTCTCTTGTGTACACTTTAGGGAGTTCGACCTGCGCGCGTCTGTCCGACTGCTCCACTATCAATCCGTTGATTCGAGTTACAGGGATTACTTTGCGACAGTGCATTGTGCTTAAATTGAGACTTGTCTCCACTCCCTCGACTCCAAGCTCCCTCCTCACCTTATTTGTCATGAACGTCGTGTCACTAGCGTCATCCAAGCGCGCATACGTTTTAATTTCTTTCCTGGGATTATCCTTATGGTACAAGACTACAGGAACGATTCGACACATGATGATGGCGTTTGAAGTGTTCGCAGAACTGTGGGTGACGCTGGCGGCGTTTGAGTGTGCGGACCCGGCAACATGGGCTGGCTGCAAGGGTACCGGTTGGGGTGGATTGCGTGACAACTGAGTGCTTGAATGAGTTTGTCCGCTGCGTGTCTTGGCCTTTAGAGTTGCTCCGTGTAGCAAGGTGTTGTGACGCTTTCCGCACTCGCCGCAGGTTTGCTTGGATGTGCAGTCAGAGGAAACGTGGCCCGCTTTGAAGCATCTGAAGCATAGGCGCTTCTCGATGATGAGATCCAACCTCCTGTCTGCGGTGGCCTTGACGAAATTGCTGCACTTCACTATTGAATGTTTGCCATTGCAGACTGGGCAGGACTGCTCCCGCCCCGATGTGACTGCTGATTGTTGCTGTTCGGAATGGTCTACTGGGGTAGCAGAAGTGACCAATGATTGACTTGAATTGGTT
Organism: Catalaphyllia jardinei; assembly: GCA_022496165.2. Classification (NCBI taxonomy): domain Eukaryota; kingdom Metazoa; phylum Cnidaria; class Anthozoa; order Scleractinia; family Caryophylliidae; genus Catalaphyllia; species Catalaphyllia jardinei. Next base: position 14,660,498 of record CM042752.1, read on the forward strand.
TCACCTTGATGCTTCCATCTTGTGCCACGGTTGCTTTCGTTAGCCAGGCCGTTCCTTTTCCTTTCTCTCTTGAGTACGTCTGGAGAAAAGATCGGGTCGTTCGTTACTTCGGCTTCTTGTTTGACAAACTTAACAAAGTCTGTAAAACTCACGAGCTTCTTTTCCTTTACTTGAATCTCATGAGCGGACCTACACCACTTAACGCCTGAATAAGACGGCAACTTAGCGGAGATCGATTGTAGGATCTGAGTAGAATCTAGCTCTGACATGGACTTCATAGTCTTCATAGCCTCTTCACAGCGCACCACAAAATCAGAGAATTCCTCCAGTCCTTTACTATCGCCATCACTGATCTGTCGCCAACTTCTAAGTTTCTTTTTATGGTCTTCGGCTACCACCACAGGGTTTCCAAAACACTGATCGAGCAGTTTCCGGGCTTGGCTGTACGCTGTGACTGAGTTTGTTGCTAAGAAACCCTTAACCGCCTCGTTGGCCTTGCCGGTCGTGTATTTTTCTAAGAAGAACAATTTGTCCTTATCAGCAGGGACGTTAGCAGCGATAATACTATCAAATGCGGTCACGAAGGCTGGATATTCGAATGAGTTGCCGGAAAATGTCGGTGGCTCCTTAACGGGGAGATGAAAGGCCCTCTGTTGATTGACTAGCGCTGAACTTAATTGCGTTTGTTGGGCTTGAAGGTTGACCAGTTGGTTAAGGGCAAAACTTATGCTAGATGATTGTTCAAAGCTCTGCGTGCTTATTGCTGGGTACTGGCCAAAGTTATCCAGAATCATGTTAGGCACGAATGGAGGGCTGTTCGGGTTCATTTCCTGTTTTTCATTTCGTGTCGTGACGGCTGTTGGTTGTTGAGGGCTAATAATCTCCTTATCTCCCGGTTTAATCTCCTGTTTTGTTTGCGTGTTTAATTTCTCTTCATTTAGAATTTCCTTGAACGTACTTTCTTCTGCCTTTGCGAGTGCATACTTCTTTTCTAGTTGAATGCGCCTGAGTTCATTTTCCCTTTCCAGAAATTCCATTTCTATTTTGGCCTTGGCTGCCTTTGCTGCGGCGTCCGCTCTAGCTTGTGAAACGGAACGCGAAGAGGACTTAGTCGACCCTTTAGATGTCTTAGATCTTACTTCTGATTTATGGCTTGACGAGGCGCTAGATTTGGTGAAAAGCGATTCCTTTTCAAGGCACTGGATTTGTTCGCAAAGTTTCATTCTTTGTTCGGTGAACTCTCGATCCCTAATGTCATACCACTGATAGCATTCTTCCTTTTCTGCGAAACTATCCAGCATACTTTCGTGGGCGTAACACGCTTGGTTAAAGATATCCTTCAAAGAATCTAATTCATTGCGTTGGACTTCCAAAACTTCTAATTCCGTTTGCGGGTCTTCCCGCAGTTTCTTAATATGATCTAACCTTTTTTTGAGATTTCGGAAAGCTCTTTCCTTTCCTTTTGCTCTTAATTCCCTTTGGAAGCTCTTTCCCTTCTCTGAGAACTTCTGTTTCGCTTTGAAATTTTGACATTGAGTTCTGATTGTGCAATTGGCACAACATTTTTTAAGTTTTCATCAAGAAATGACGCCAGATCTTCAGGTGCAGATGCGATGCTCATTGCCTGTCTCGTTCTCACTGAAATACCGATGACGAATTTAGAATAAGTTCGATGTTTTACTGTAACGCCAGGTTCACAGCAACCGTTGAAGGGCTAAATCGTCACTCGCCAGACAACTCGTTGCGATGAGGTTAGCGTGTGGGAGATGCTTTACTAATCGAAATAAAGCCAGATATCGCGGAAACCAGCCTTGATTGACGGTGATTTAATTGACGATAATGGACGATAATCGAACGTAAACTGAAATACAATGCAGTGAATAAACTAATTACTAGATAATAGCAGATACAAGATGACAAGAGTCACGAATCAATAATAGCGAACATTCCGATCATAATTGCGGTGTAACAATGTTTCCAGTAAAGACTTCACAGTAAGGACACAACTAAAATCATTAGCGATCCCAAGCAGATACACATACGGTTAACTGTCCTAATACGATATATAGCAACACTGTAAACTTGAAAACAACAAAATTGCACGATGCAATAAAAACGTGCTTGCATGACCGCCACCGTAGGCGATGTGGGAATAACTATACTGAATTACCAGGGTATTCTTGTAGGAAGCCGCTAGATAAAACTAAGGGGAGTATATACTGTAGAGACTTAACACTAAAACAGGACAAATAAAACTTTGAAAGTGGGCGCTGCCACGTGTTGGACATAGAACAATAGGCTGTTGTATAAAAAACCGAGACTAAAGGTAGAGGTTCAAAACGTAAACTTCAAACTTATACTAAAACAGGCATAGAAAAATGGTTTGCACTTACACATCGGTTCCCGCTTGCACTCTAAATAGCCAAGGGTAGCTTAAAACTTAATTTCAGTTAAGACATATACTGTGCACGATGAACGTAAGTCAAAACTGGCGGGAATATGTCACTAACACTAACTATATACGTCCACGTGTATAAGCTAATGACGTAATTGCTAAGCAACGAATCAGCGAATCAGAAAGAATCAAGATTTAAGAGAAGCCTCAATATAGTGTTCGTTACAATCAAGAATACGCAAACATTCTTCAGAAGAAATTTTACCTTCACACTAAGTTTTCTGTTCTTCGGAAAGTTTAGGAATGTTCAAGCTATTCAGAAAAGAGGACAATCGCAAAACAGTATCCAGACCATTTATACTACTCTTGTATAATTTGTTGTAAAAACGTTCTTGCTCTTTTAATATCTTCAGAGGATCTGTTGTGATTACATTATTTACGAGTAGCTTTCGCATGTGTTTTTTAACATGATTCCTTTTTGCTAAATTTAAAAAATATTTACTGCTTTTCTCTCCATGTTCATGCCATCGAGCACGGCCGTGTACAATGACACCTTTTGTTTTCACTTCTAAAAAATTTTCTAGGCTCTCCCCAGCTTCATTATAATAAGTCGCATTTAAATCACTTGGATTGTTTTCAAAAGCGGTTTTGCCTCATTTAATTCATTTTCAAGATTACTTTCCTTTTTGTTTCTTTCCCTCGCTTTTCTTTGTGAATACTGAACAGCATGTGCTCTTACACTATGTTTAAGCCAATCCCAGACATTGCGGTCATCTGACAATTCTTTTCGTCCATCCGCTATCCATATGGGGATCATTTTGGTTACATTGTTTACTATTCTTCACCATCGAGTAAGGAACAATTCATTTTCCAGATCCCAGGGCCTTTGAGTTCACTCTCTAACTTTCCGAATTCTAAGGATATTGCATCATGATCTGTTTGGACTGCAGAGACTATTTCAGTTGATCCAACAAAGTCGCTTAAATTATTTGACATCAACCAGTAGTCCAACCGACAGAAAACCCTTGGAGATTTTTGACTCCATGTGAAGCTTTTTGAGTCCGGGTGTTTGATTCTCCAAATATCCACTGGGTCTAATTTACTTTGAAAGCTATCAATACAAGAGGTGACTAGTTTCCTTTTGGTAAATATCCCACCTTTTTTATCAAGTAGCGGGTTAAGTGGACAATTTAAGTCTCCTCCTAAAATAATATTATCTTCAGAATATAGGTTTTCGTTTGTCAAAATGGAGACTAAATTATCAAAAAACTTCACCAAGTCCTTGTCTTTGTTTGGTGCATATACATTTATCAGTACATAGGTTTTCTCTTGGATTTGAGCATTGAGAATAATGTAGCGCCCCAGTGGATCTAAAATCTTGTGATGGATGGTGCAATCAACCCCATTTTTATCAAAATTTCAACACCATGTGAGTTAGAACTACCGTGGCAAGCTATAATTTCTGCACCCCATTCATTTTTCCATTGATTCTCTGTTGCTATGGTGGAATGTGTTTCTTGTAGAAATACAAAGTCGGCATTACATCTTCGGCACCAGAGAAAGATGGTTCTTCTTTTCCAGAAATAACTCAAACCTTTTACATTTAGTGAGATTAACTTGAAAATAATTGATCAATCCAATTCACTATGTGGCAGTGAAATTGCAGAAATAACAAACAATGGGAGAAATCAGAGGTGTAAATGAGCATAAAATAGGGTTTTGGTTGCATAATAGAAACGTGTTTAAAACCCAAAATATGGATACCAGTTACACATAAATTAAATACAGTAGAAAAATAAACAAGATCACTAAAAAGGTCATAAAAACAAACTTCACTGCCCCTGAAAAGGAAAAGGGATACGAGAACACACAGTGCACCACAGATACAAAACACTAACATATTCTTCCACATTTGGGATGCCAATGGGAATAGGTTAAGAAGGTACTAACCTTTCTTAATGTCTTAATTCTATTATTAACAGAGTGAATTAAACTTCTGTTGACCAAAAACTGTTTGTACTTATCTCGAAACCTCCGCTGTAAAGTGTGCGATCACTATAGCATGCAGTTTGTTATTAATCAGAGTTGTTTTTAGCTTTCTGTCGATAATTTTTGTTTTGTTAGTTATCTTTAAGATCCTCAGGGACATTTGTTACATTATACTTTTGCTCTCCAATGTGGAGAAACCTACCGACTACTTTTGCTTGAAGACCTTGTTCTTTCGCTTTAAACATTGCCCTTATTAGTTTTCTCCGTTCTTCTTGTATTGCCTTCGCATAATCAGCAGTGATGTAAGCGTTACAATACCTTCTGCTCTCTTTAAGTGCTTGTTTTCTGCTAAAAACAAGGTCCCTGTCTTCCCGGCAGACAAAGCGGGCAATTATAGGGCGATTTCTGTTCTCTTTTCGCCTACCAATACGATGGACTGCTTGAAATCGGATGTCCGTTGTATCCATTTGTAGCTCCTTCTCCAAGATGTCGAGTATAACTTGTTTCAACGATTGAGTCGCACCTTCATCATTTGCCTCTGGGATGTTGTGGAATTTTAAGTTCTCACGCCTAGTGTAATCTTCAAGTTCGATGATCTTTTCCCTCTCTTCTTTGAGTTCTGCTTTGGTCTTCATTAACAGCGAATGCACTCCTTCCACCTCCTGTTCCTGTGTATTTTTTGGTGTCTTTGAGAGCCTTTGTCTCTTCCTTCAGATCTTCCACAGTAGCCCATATTTCTTCGACACTTTTTTCTAGGCTTTTAACGTTCTCTTTGACTGAATCTATTTTATGTTTCATCTCTTGTCTAATAGCGCTCAGCTCCTCGTGTAGCTTTCCAAAAATTACTTTCCATTGTTTCCGTCAAGTTCTGGATTAAATCCTTTAACCCACTTATCTTGACAGCTTCTTTGGACATTTTAACTTTCTTTAATTCGGTTGGCGAAGTTCCCGAACTTAAGCTTCCACCTCTTTGGTGCCTTTTATGTTTGGTCATTCCTTTCTACTACTGATAATGTTTCACTCGAAATAGTGACAAATTCAGGTAAAGTTTTCCCTTCTTCAGTCGCTCTAGATCGAGACGTGACTTACCGCCATGACAGTTGATCAGTCCATGCTTGGCACTGATAGTAAATAAATGTTTGCCTTGGAGTTATTTTCTTTGTTGTTGTTTTATTAATTAATAATTGTAATAAATAATTTATAATCAATACGCACAACCAACAACTTGGTACCCACGACCCACGACACACGACCATCAGTCACGCCCTCTTTCAGATAGACATCAAACTAGAAAAATATGCCAGTGTCTACAGCACTTCACAAGATCCTCATGGCACAGTGGTGGGCCATAAATTCTTTAGCCACTAGCCAACTAGGTGTGCCCAAGGACCTAACCAAATTGATCGGGGTGCATTTAGATACTGCCTCCATCTACAACACACTACCAAAACGACTTGCTCAATCACTGATCCCTTGTGGGCAGAAGATCCCAAACTACCTCATCTTTAAAAAAGCAACCTGACACCTATGGGTAAATTAGAGTTACTAGCTGAAACCACAGCAGGGCACCACCTTCTAACATTTCATATTTTGAGAGATGCACAGTAGTATGGGGCGCACCATGGTTTCCGGATTTTTGGGCAGGAATCTCATTAATTTGCGCAGGAATAAATTAACGTCACTGACGTTATAGGTTATTGCGTTGATCTCATGAATAAAATGCTGTGGTTTTTCATTAACGTGCTGAGGATGATGTCATGTTCTATCTTAGGCTTAGTAACGGGTTCTGAACCGAGTTGACAGGTTTTTAACCGGTTTATCAAGCTCTAGTTTTAGCTCCTTTGAGATAACCCGTTTGACAAGTATTTTGACCGCTTTGTTTGCAAGCGCATAAAAGCGCGCTCACTACCGAGAGCGTCATTCACAAACTGTGAGATTGAGTAGCAGTCATGGCTTTCAACAAGTTCACCACTTTAGACAAGTTTGAAAATTACATTAGGCACAACGAGATACCAAGCGATCAGATTTTGGATTGCATTGTGGCGACGACGTTTCCTGAAGAGGTAAGATGTGAACGTTTGAATATAGTTTAGGGATAATTTCTTTTTACTAACATGTATAGTTCCATTCCAGGATCAGTCTTCAAACATTCCGTTGGTGGATTCTGTTATTCCTCCCAAAGTGATGGACCCATGGAGCGATTGGGAGAAAGAATTTGAAACGGTATGAGTCCTTATTAAAATGTTGTAGCACAATTATTGTCCGTTAACTCGGTTGTTGTAATTATTGTCTGACTTCTAAATTCGATGAAACTTATTTTTAGGGTATCCAGGAGCCATCCCAGAACCAGATACAGAGTGGCACCGGCAAGAAACGATCAGCACATGTAAGTGGTTTAGTAAGTACTTAATTTTACTAGCTTGTCAAAGTAGTTAATATACAATTCATTTGATGCTTTAGGATGATGCAGACTTACCTCCAGCCAAAAGTACTCGGCATGAATGTCCGACTTGTAGAAAGGCCTTCACTCGAGTAGATGACTTGCAGCAGCACCAACAGATTGACATGAATGTGAAAAAATTCCAGTGCTCCAACTGCGACAAGTCGTTCCATCGCAGATCGGATCTAAAACGCCACGAGAAACAAGTTCACGAGAAGCAAGCGGCTCAGCGAGAATATAAGTGTGCTACCTGCGGAGAGCGATTTCATAACCTGGCACCATTCAGAGCGCATCAAGAGACACATAGCAAACCCCACACGTTCGGGAATCAGGTAGGAAACTTTTTTTCCTGCTGTATTTTAGTATGGATTAGTCGTGAATATTTACTTACATGAAACAATGCATTAGATTTGTCCCATGCAAATTCGTGATGAAAGTGGTGAAGTGGAACATAGGATTAGTCGTATGCTAATTTTGAGTATAACAGCAAGCTTTATTTGCGTGACTCAATGTAATTATTACAGCATTTGAGAACGATTAATTTACTTATTATTGAAGTATTTGTACACATTACAATCATTGCGTATTGTAATTTATAGTAGAACATGATTGAACACGTTTAGACAATTCTTTTCCGTCCGATCCAATAGGAAAATTGGTTTGAATTAGGATTTTATGTTCCCTTTAGAGTCAAATCCAAAGAAAGCAAAGCTAAATACGATCGAGAAAACATCAAGTTCTAGCTGGCAAGAAGACCCCTGAAACATGACTGATCATTTGCCCGAAGTGCAGCAAAATCCAATTCTCGAGTGCCGACACCACTGGCACCAAATCCGCACACATTTCAACTGACAAAACCGTCTATTGGATTGGTACAATTACCGTCTATCGTCTATACAACCTCAAGAGATTATACAACACCTTGACGAGATCTTTGCTGACCAGTCTACTGTTTTCAAACTAAACTTCTCTTTTGGCTTTATTCTGCAAAACAATGAAACCGGCGACTTGCAGTATTATTACACTTCCCGAAACAACGAACAAGTCTTTCAAGAACCCTTTCAGATTGCAACGGCAGCTGATCTTCCACAAGTCCGTGAATCACTACAAAACCTCGATGTCTTAGAATGGGTATGCTAGCAACGCCCTAACTCTAAATGGGTGGTAGAACAGGTGACCGATGTGACCTTCCTCATTACTGAGTTCCGAGGGCATCCTATAGGGCAAGGAACGGATTTGCCTGACTACCTAGGCAAAAATAATGGCTTACTTCCCCTGGATCGTAATCACAATGATGGAAAACCTTACTACGACAATCTATGTTTCTTTCGGGCCCTCGTTCTCCATAACGGTTGTCACCCAAAGAATTTCGAGCGCGATGCAAAACATTACTATGAACAGCATCGAGAAACATGGCCCAACAAGAAGAAGTTTTGTGGTATAATACTCAAAGAACTACCTGAGCTTGAACACCTCTATGAAGTCAACATCTTTGTCTATTCCCTCGAACCAACCAAACCCGATGGAGAGGAAGGAGATGACGACACAGAGAAAGACGACCAAGATCCTATTCCAGAAGTCGCCACCCAATTAATTTATCGTTCTCTTTGTCATTATCCAACCACTCTTTACCTCAACCTGTACCAGAAACACTTTTTCTACATTAAAGATATGAAGAAATACACCTACTGTTGCTCTCGATGTGGAATGTACTGGAAACATGTTGGTATGTTACATCGTCACGAGAGAACCTGTGAGGCTAAAGTTCATTTTCAGTTTCCTGGTGGTGCTTACAAGACGCCACCGACCATCTTTCAATTGCTAGAAGATGAAGGCTTCACCGTCCCCTGTCGGAAACTGTCGTGACACTGTCGTGACAAGTTTTATTGTAGTTTTAGCGAATGCATTTAACATGTGTGATACATGTCATTTACTCAAGATAAGAATTTCCGGTCCGCGTGTTTGACAATGAAACAAAATACATTGTAATCAAGTAGGTTAGTTGGCACGGAATCTGTGAACCTAGCGAGTGTTATCAATCGAGACGTGAATAAATTTCTTCTTGTAATCAAAACAAGTGTGTTGGCTGAATTCGTGGGGAGGCAATTCCCAACACCCCGACCATCTCAGGTACTTCCCCTACAGAGCCACCTTTGAATTTGAGTGTATGTTTAATCGTCAGACTGGCCTAAATAATACGGAAAACTCACTTGGAACGCTAAACATATACCCCTCAGCTTGAGTGTTTGCTTAAACGTCCCTAACTTTGAAAAACCCAAGTGCTATGTGTCAACTGGGAACTCCAAACAACTCGTTAAAGAGATGATAGAATACCTCGTGACAATCAGTCAAAAGAGCTCCGACTTAATGAAGGAAGAGTTTTCGTTTCTTTTTGAAGCCATTGACCAAAAGCTACAAGAAATAAAACAAAGATCTAGTGATCCTTCCGGAGAGAACACATTAGACGTTAACAATGATGATTTTGGCACTCATGAAGATAGTGATGATGAGGGAGAAGATCTTATGAACACAGATGACGAAGATGAAGACATCGAGTCTGAAACCGAGGAAGATTGTGCGTTCCTTGATGATGAGGAAAGAAAGAAAGAAAAAAGTAACAACAACAACAATCTTTTATTCGTTTACAGGTAGGTAATCGTTAATCCCCTGGCTCCGCAGATAGCTGCGCTAATCGAGGCGGGCCAGGAAGTACACACTTTAAACTACATATGAATAAAAAATTAGTAAATACCAGAACAGGTTGAGTCTACGGAAACAGCTATGTTATTGATTGAGGTTGACTACGCAATATGTTATGAGAGGAGGATAAGCAAGACAAAAATGAATAACATAAGACAGACGAAACAAAGCTGATAGCTATTAAGAGTATTTTCTAACTTTTGAGATGATGGATTCTAAGTCTTCGTAGGAGTCTTCAGATTCTAATATATTAAACAATACAGATTTTCCTTTTAAAAATGAATTTTGGTAGTGTTCGGAGCTTAGTTGGTATCTCATTCCACAGTTTTGCGCCAATTACTGAAAAGGATTTCCGTTTAACTTCAAGGTTTGATTTTTTAATATAAAAGTTGTCAGAAGCTGAAGATCGCGTATTATATGGATGAATTTTTACTGTGGGGATGAACAGATCTTTTAACTGTGAAGGGATAACATCATTGGTTACATCATGCATTGTTTCAGCTAGCAGTTTATAATACAAAGAGTGAATAGGTAAAGTCTGTGCATGAAGAAACAAAGGAATGGCGTGATCACACCTGTCAGAGAAGCACATGAAACGGAGAGCACGTTTTTGGAGGATTAGAAGCTTATTTAATTGAATTTTGCCAGTTTAACCCCAAGCAATTAAGCCGTATCGTAAATAAGGAACAACAAGGCTGTTGTATATACTAACAAGAGTATGGAAGGGAACAAAATGCCGTATCTTTGACAGTACTCCGATAGTTTTGCTAGGTTTCATTGTTATAGAGTCAATATGGTTTTTCCATGACAGTTTATAATCGATATGGACACCGAGATATTTCACATAATCTTTACTTTCCAGGTAAGTTAATGAATTTGTTAGGTGATCGTTAATGTAAATTGTAGGAAGAAAGGAAAGCGGTTTCTGATAGGGGCGAAAACTTACAAAATTTGTTTTTTGGAGATTAAGGGTTAGTTTGTTTGATACTAACCACTGGTACACATTATTATTTAGTTCAGCATTTACACCTTTTGCTCTTCATTTACGGAAAATAAACATTCATTTGTGTC
>CM042752.1:14676092-14699580 GCA_022496165.2 Catalaphyllia jardinei
GACACAAATGAATGTTTATTTTCCGTAAATGAAGAGCAAAAGGTGTATTTCTTTTTCAAGGGATTTAAGGTCTTTGTGGCTATAATTTGTGTCATCAGCAAATAAATAGAATTTCAATTTGGTTGAGCTGCAATAAATATCGTTGACATACAAGAGAAAGAGCAGTGGTCCCAATACTGAACCTTGAGGAACTCCACAAGTAATGAGTGACTTATTAGACGATCTATTTCTGACCATCGTCACTTGTGCTCTCTCTTGTAAATAAGATCTAAACCAATCATTAATTAACCCACGAAATCCATAATGAGCTAATTTTTGGAGCAAAATACTATGATCAACGGTATCGAAAGCTTTTTTTAAGTCAACAAAGACACCTCAAGAGAACTTACCTGCATCCATATTTGATTGGATGGCATTAACAATATCAAGAATTGCATGTTCCGTTGAGTGACCTTGCCTGAAGCCATATTGTGAAGAACATATAATTTTTCTTTCATCAATAAAAGATTTCAGCCTTTTAAAGACAAGCTTTTCAAAAATTCTGTTGAAACAGGATAATAATGAAATTGGTCTATAGTTATTAGGATCCGTCTCATCGTCAGGTTTAAAAATTGGTATGACTTTTGCCATTTTAAGTTTAGAAGGGAACGTACCGAGTTCAATAGACTTGTTGAAAATATTTGATAAAACTTCACATAAAATTTCATTTGTATATTTAAGTACGCTGACAGGGAACGAGTAAAAACCGTATGATTTGTTTTGAGGCATAGAGAGAATTTCCAATTTAATTTCATTGGGGCTTATTGGCGTAAAGAAAAATGAAGTAACGGGTGACTTCTTTTTGTCTAGATATTCCGTAAAATGTTTCTCAAAAGGGGGGAGCTTATTAGCTAGGTTGGGACCAACGCTTGTGAAGTGCTCATCCAAAATGTTGGGAATACGCGATTTTGAGTTAGTAGTAATGTTGGTATGAGGTTGTTTTAGGTTATTAATTCTACCTCGACATCAGTCCGAGTCACTACGGAGTTACATGAGAAGCATGCGCATGCTTATCAAGTCATTGCAGTGTTTGCTTTCGAGTCAGTCGACATGTTTTTATAGCGATTCCAACCTCTTGGACAGTGCTTTACAGGATTCACCGAAGTGAGTAATTTGCCTTGTCCTTTCTTCGTTTCCCACTAACCTTTCTTTTCCGCCAGAAATCCTTTATTTAAATGGCGAACGAGTTAAACCCATCCTCTGAGGTCCCAATCTGCCCACCGGGCGCTACAGCTGACCCACCGGGTCCTTAACCCACTTTAGAAGAGACGATGGTGAGCTTAAGCCAAAATATGGGTCACATGGCGGACATGATGGGAAAAATGTATGAACGCCTTAACGAGAACGAGAACGTATTGAGCCAGCGCCCACCGGGACCCAGGCGAGAAACGACCGCATCGAAGGTCTTCTACTGACTCAGAGTCAGACCCCGAAGAGGAGAAGAGACCTCATGGAAAATCCAGGCGTACAGATGACGACGCTTTAAGCGTACATGCATCCAATTCGGACGATGAAATCACTGACCTGTTCAAGGATAATAACCTACCGGGTTCAAGCCAAGTCAGCGACAAAGCTGATCATGAGGATGCACTTCTCAAAGAGCTAGAAGCGGCTCTGCACGATGCCGATAAAAAGGGACCGAAAATTCAGCAACAGCTCGCAAACATCGCTCTTAAGTGTTGGGGTAAAAAATTGACCGCTGAAAAAATTAGCAGCATTTTTGCCAAGCACATGCAACCAGAAAATTGTGAAGGTTTAAATATTCCGCGGGTAAACCCAGAGATATGGACGACCCTAAACGCCTTCAAGCGCAAGGCTGAGTTGCGCTTTGCTAACATGCAACAATCATTGCAAAAGACTACCTTCGCCTTGTTATCCACATGTGATAAGCTTTTGGCACTGAAATCTCAAGCAGAAACTAAGGAAATGCTCACAGACAGCGTTGACACCATTGCCCTTGTTGGCCATGTGGCATCGGAACTATCTGCCTTGAGGCGTGAACACCTCAAGCCGTCTTTAAGGCCTGAGTTTCACGCGATATGCGCAAACAACGCCACTACAACCTCGAATCTTCTATTTGGCGAAGACCTGGCAAAACAAATTCGTGATGCCAAAGAGACGAATCGCCTTGGCAAAACTGTCACCGGCCCACCCCAACATTTTGACCACAATAAAGGCTACCGGCGACACAACTCATGGTCAAACAGAGCATCAGAGAAACACCACAAAGGTGGCTCACTGCCGTCTTTTTAGGGGAGGGACCACCGCTCCGCGGGGAAAAAGACATCCTACCAAGACAGGACCGAGACAGACAAGAAATAACTGCCTCACTGGCAAAAATTAAGTCAGTGGTGAATAAATTTCTACCATTTATAGAGTCAAAATTAAAGAAATATCTTATCACTCGTTGTGACACCTTTGCGGCAGGATGCATAGGGCATTCCTTAGGGGCGTGGAAGGAAACTTCCGGTAAGGAAATTCTTTCCACTGTAATGGTGAACCTCCCCAACAACAATTTCTACCCACATATAAGAGGCCTGCCAGTGAGGAAGCTATTATCGATCTAGAAGTGAAAAAACTTCTATCCAAAAGCGTCATTGAGCCCACCTGGCACAGTCCTGAGGAAATAATTTCTGATGTATTCGTGCGCATTAAAAAAGATGGTGGTCACAGAATGATTCTTAACCTTAAGAATCTTAACCAATATGCCAATAAACTCCATTTTAAGATGGACACTCTCCACACTATCATTAAACTAGTTGAGAAAGATTGTTTCATGGCGTCAATTGACCTTAAAGACGCATACTATTCCATGCCCATTGCCTCATCGCACAGGAAATACTTAAGATTTATTTGGCGGGAGCAACTTTATCAGTTCACATGCTTACCCAATGGCCTCTCATGCGGACCCAGAAAGTTTACCAAACTTCTTAAACCCGCACTAACAGAGTTACATCTCAAAGGTCATATCTCCAGCGGCTATAGACGACCTGTACTTACAGGGGAAGACTTATGACGCCTGTGTGTATAATGTTATAGACACCGTAATTCAAATTGATACCTTGGGACTCGTCACCCACCCAGAAAAATCTGTATTTAACCCCTCCCAATAGCTAGTCATTCTGGGTTTCGTTCTAAACTCAGTTCATATGACAATTAAATTAACTCGGGAAAAAGCCCTGGCACTCAAAACTGTGTGCACATCGCTGCTTAACACGGTTTCTCCTACTATAAGGGAGGTAGCACAAGTGCTCGGAAAGTTTGTTTCATCTTTTCCTGGGGTCATGTACGGGGCTCTATACTATTGCCACATTGAATACGATAAAACTTGCGCACTGCGAAACAACCGATGGAATTTTGACAGGCGCATGTCTTTATCGGCGAATGCTAAAACAGAGCTTGAGTTGTGGATAGCTAATGTAATGAGCCGGGGTCAGCCATCATCCGAGCTGATGACGGATGCTTCTAACGAGGGTTGGGGGGCTGTGTGCGGACCACAGTCGACAGGTGGCCTTTGGACTTCGGACGAAAAACGCCACCACATTAACTATCTAGAACTGTTAGCAGTTTTTCTAGGGCTTAAAGCTCTTTGTACCTCGAACCACAAAACGCATATCAGCTTAAAGATTGATAACACCACTGCGGTTGCGGTAATAAACCACATGGGAACAAGCCATTCTGGGCACTTAAACAAATTATGCAAGGAAATTTGGGATTGGTGTATAGCCCGAAATCTCTGGATCAGTGCGGGACACATTGCAGGGAAAGCTAATGTAGAAGCTGACCTAGAATCCATACAAAACCAAACAATAACTGAATGGATGCTAAATACATCCTTGTTCTCACAATCCCTGAAGGTATTGCAATTTGCACCAGATATCGACCTATTCGCGTCTAGACTGAACAAACAGCTTCCTAATTATGTCGCATATAGGCCAGACCCAGAATCAATAGCCATTGATGCCTTCACAATGAACTGGGCACAACTAAAGTTCTATGCCTTTCCTCCCTTTAGTGTTATGGCAGCTGTGCTCAAGAAAATCCACGAGGACGAAGCCACCGGTGTGTGCGTGCTTCCCAACTGGCCGACACAGACCTGGTTTCCCAAGGCAATGAAAATGATGGTACAGGAGCCGGTAGTGTTGCAAGCAAGCAAAACACTACTCCATTTGCCCAACCAACCAACCGCACTCCATCCGCTACACAAAAAACTGACCCTGCTTGTTTGCCACTTATCAGGACGCACCTGAACAATAAAGAGATTTCAACTACTGCGAAGGATATCATTATGGCCTCTTGGCGCGCTAGTACTGCTAAACAATACCAAATACACCTCTCGCGATGGGAAATGTTTTGTAAATCTCGGAACATTAACAAATTTAACGCTAGTATTGAAAATGGAATTGATTTTCTGGCATCCCTTTATGAGAAAGGCTTGGGATACAGCGCCATTAATACCACTAGATCTGCCCTGTCCTCAGTACTTGATCTTCCAGGTGGGAATACTTTTGGTACTCATCCGCTTGTGACTAGATTTCTTAAGGGCGTTTTCGAGCTTAAATGAGATTTTACTGTCACGCCAGTAAAATATAGTTAATGGAGCGTGACCTAAGTCTCAACGAGCCGTTCATGGCGGCATCGCTTGCTATAGAGCTATTGAGCAGTTGTATTCCAAAGGTCAGCGATCTGCAAGCTTCATTGTAGCTAAACCTAAAACATTGTAGCTTTGTCACCTGCAGTACTTTATAACGAACCATAGCATTGGTGCAAAGCATTGCACTATTCATGTCTTAGTCGTTACACGTGCTAGGGTAAGCTTATTGGTAGTACAGCATTTTCTACTGGCTTACTAGCAGACCAACGTCTACATATAAAAGCACAAACAACTGTTCAGAGTCCATTTTGAGTTCGTCTAAGCAACATAGCTATTACTTGCTGTAAACCTATCGTTTAATTCTCCCTCCCTCCCTCCCTTTGGAGAAGAGGTTGGTTATGTATTCCTACACAATAAACAAGGGTCACTCCTGTGTAGTGCGGTTAAGTCTGCGCAGCGACTTCCCCCAAGCTTGTTTATTTTGCATCGCCTTTGAGCATCGCTTGCTACCGATACTCTTGTCCGATCCAGCACATGCTGTCTAGCATTCAGCTCGTAGTGCTGGGGAGATAAGGGAGGTTATTTTGTCACGCTATCGCCGGAAGTCGCATGGGCTAACCAAAAGCAAGGCAGTGTTCCCCCATTAACGCCATCACGTGTGTTTTGTATTTGATTTTAAAATAGCTCTGGCTCAATTGCAAGTCGCCACAGTCGTTTTATCTTCCCTAGGAACAACGACATTAAACCCTCTTTACCAAGATACACCTCTATATGGGATGTCGGGACAGTGTTGCAGTACCTAAAAACTTTGCATCCGATATCCAAACTTGAGCTCAAGACTCTGACTAAGAAACTAACAATGTTACTTTGTCTTCTGACCAGACAATGGTGCCAAGCCTTAACAAAACTAGATATTTCTCTAATGCAAGCATTGCCGGATAAATATGTGTTCACCATCGAGAAAAACTTAAAACCACTAAACCAGGGAAACACCTTGAGCTGATTGAACTAGTTGCGTACAAGCAGGATGAAAGCTTATGTGTGGTTTCCCACATAACACATTATCTCCATATGACAAAGGAGCTCAGAGGACAGAACTGTCAACTTCTCATAAGCTTTATCAAGCCACACAATCCGGTCTCCAATTCCACAATAGGTAAATGGGTGAAGTCTATTCTCGACAACGCAGGCATTGACGTCACGAAATTCTCTGGGAATAGCGCTAGACCTGCTGCGACTTCCTATGGTACTCACACTGGGAGTCTTACTCTCCAGGACATACTTAAGGCCGGAGGCTGGTCTAATGCACAAACATTTGCTGCTTACTATAATAGGCCTATTGAAACCAATTTTGGTGCTAGTATTTTAGAACACTTCCGAGCCACTCAAAACTCTTAGTTTATATTTTATGTGTAACGCAATGAATTGTTCATAGCTATCATTCTTGTTATGACCCATTAAAGCTGTTATTCCTTTACACGATCCACAGCTACTTCAATTCACTTGTTCGTGTTTCCAGGGCTTTCAAATCTCATGTAACTCCGTAGTGACTCGGACTGATGACGAGGTAGAATTCAAAAATTAAACGAGACTTACCTAAGTCGATGTTTGATTGGAATTCTTCCTCGTCATCAGTCAGGAACGAAGGAGTTACATGCCCAGCCCTTGGGTTTTTTCCCTCCCGTTCCTTCATTCCTTTTTTCTCCTGGAAACACTCGCTTTTAAGACTGACTTGATAAGCATGCGCATGCATCTCATGTAACTCCTTCCTGACTGACTGATGACGAGGAAGAATTCCAATCAAACATCGACTTAGGTAAGTCTCGTTTAATTTTTGAATTGTCATGTAGGTTTTCTTTTTACGACTTAATAGTCCATTAATTCCTTCCCATGTCTTTTTCAAGTAGTTCAAATTGTTATTAAAGAATTCCTGATAATAGAGCTTTTTACTAATTCGCGTTAATTTACAGATTTCGTTACGGTAGTATTTATATTGAGCATGATTGCCGCTCATATATAAGTTGTTTTTTATTTTAATTGCAGTACGAATCCCTTTAGTTATCCACAGTTTGGATAATTGCTTTAATCTTCTTTTAGATAAAGTTTTAAAGGGTGCGTGTTTATAAAGTATTTTGTTAAATTTGTTGTAAAAGAATGAGAATGTTCTATCAACATTGACATTGTCTTTCTCGACAATTTCCTTCCAATGAACTTGGGATATGTCAGCTGTGAAAGAGTCTGAGGAAAATTTTGAAAAACCTCGCACTTTCCTGCTTTCGCCTTTTGTTTGATTAACAGCTGAAGTCAGGATGCAAAATTGTGAAAAGTGGTCACTAATATCAGAAATGATGTTCCCACTAACTAGCACCATTTCCGGATTATTGACAAATATATTATCAATCAACGCTGCTGATGTACTTCTTACTCGTGTCGGCTTATCCACTGTCGGAATGAGATAACAACTTTGAAGAGACACTAAGAAATCATGGCTAAAATTCGAGTTTTGTGCCTTCAGTAGGTCTATGTTGAAGTCACCGAGGATGCAAATTTCTTTATCTGAAGCCGTATATTTTTCTATAGATTCGTCAAAGTACTGCTGGAAGCGTTCGGGAAAGTTATGCTGTCTGTAAATGATACCGCAAATTACATTCTTTTTCTTTACAAGAGAAATTTCTCTCCATAAGGCTTGAAATGCTTCAGTAGACGTTTTTTCCAGAACTCTGTAGTTATGTTTATCATCAATAAATAGAGCAACACCTCCCGAGGCCAAAGGTGTTGGGACATATTCAAAGTTATACTCTGGGATTAATGGTGTAAAGATATCTACATTTGAATTGGTAATTTTGGTTTCCGAAATTCCAAGTACGTCAAAATGAAATTCAAGTTCTTCTAAAAGATGTGTTTGAAGGTTCTCTAAATTTCCTTTTAGGCTAATAACATTATCATGAAAAACGGAGAAACTTGACGAAAGCGCATTTTGGGAAATTTTATAAGTCGTTTGCACAAAACTGTGAGGAGAGAAATATCGGCTACGGATTTGGAGATTTGACAAGTTCACAAGAGGATTGATGTTTACATCTAAATTAGAGTTAAGGTTAAACAGACTTAAATCGTACAAACTAGTTAACTTATTAAGCTGATTACGAGTTGCTTTAGATGTCTGGACACCATTATTAAACTGACCATGTAACATGACAAGATTAACAGTGATGATGATCAGGGGATTGTGGCTAAAAGCCTGAGGACCACAGCCCACAAACTTAGAAGACAAAAGAACACCCCTTGAAGAAACTACGAGACGGACTTAAAGAATACCTGAAGGAACTCCCAGTCCTGGGCTTCAATTCTGGAAAATACGACCTCAATGCAGTCAAAGAATTTCTCTTCCCAATTCTGGTCCAGAATGAAGGCGTTCAATTCACTGTGAAACGAAATAACAACTTCATGTGTCTAAAGACTCCACATATCCGCTTTCTTGATGTCACTAACTTTCTTGCACCCGGTTTCAGCTACAACAAGTTTCTCAAGGCCTACGAGTGTCCTCAAACTAAGGGGTTCTTTCCTTATGAATGGCTGGATTTGCTGGAGAAATTAGACCACCCTTCCACTCCACCTCACGAAGCCTTCTTTTCTATGTTAAAAAAACAAGAACATTTTAGATGAAGACTACAAGTACTGCCAAAAGGTTTGGGCAGACCATAATATGAAGACCTTTCAAGAATTTCTCATCTGGTACAACCTAGACATCCAGCCTTTTTGCGATGCTCTTGAAAAGATGTGCGCCTTTTGGAAAGATAAAAGCATCGACATGTTGAGACAAGGCATTTCCATCCCCGGTGACACTCTAACGTACCTCTTCACAACTCTGGAATCTGGCATCTTCTTTTCTCTGTTTAACGAAAAAGCAAAGATCTGTACTCTCTCTTTAAGAAAAATATAGTGGGTGGACCTAGCATCATCTTCCATCGATACGACGAGGTGGGGAAAACCAAAATCAGAGAAAAAGAAATGGAAGATGAAGGAAAAGAACCAAAGATGTGTCAAAAGATTGTTGGATACGATCCCAATTCATTGTAATTATGGGCCATCATGCAAGATATGCCCACCGGATCGTTTACGAGACGAAGAGAAGAAACTGGCTTCAAGAAAGAAAATTCTTCCAAAATGGCCACAGAATGGTTAGAGTGGAAGGCACAAGAAGGAGGAATTTTAATACGCCACCAAATGAACAATACAGAAAAACGCATTGGTGAAAGAAAAATACCAGTGGATGGTTTTCACGGTCCTTCGCAAACAGTCTTTCAATTCCATAGTTGCTTTTGGCACGGGCATAACTGCCATCCTAACAAAGGAAAGGAAATGAATGAAGTGAGGAAAAGACCCATGACAGAGTTACTAAAAGAAACCAAAGAAACCTCCAAGTACATCAAAGATCAAGGGTACCATCTTGTGGAAATCTACGAATGCCAGTGGCGCCGAATGAAGAAAACCAACTCACAAGTTCAGCAGTTTCTTAACTCTAAGTTTAACCGCCCTCTTGATCTTCACAAGACTCTAACACAAGATCAGATCTTAAGCGCTATCAGAAACGAGTCTCTCTTTGGAGTTGTGGAGTGTGATATCAGAGTATCAGATCCACTGAAACCAAGTTTTGCAGAAATGTGCCCTATCTTTAAAAATACGGAAATTTCTCGAGAAGATATTGGTGAGTTCATGCAGACTTCTGCCGAGGAACAGAACATCATGTCCCACCCTCGAAGAAGTCTCATTGGAAGTTACTTTGGGGAGAAGATTCTCTTAGCCACACCCCTAATTAAATGGTACTTGGCACACAGCCTCGAAGTGACCCACATCTATCAAGTGGTGGAGTACACACCTGTTCCCTGTTTCAAGCCCTTTGGGGAGGCTGTCTCGGATGCACGACGGGCTGGAGACTTGGACCCAAACAAAGCTATCATCACAGACACTATGAAATTAGTAAGTTGTTGTTCCATTCAGAGAAACTAGGGTGGGAAACATACGGTAAAGAAAACTGATGTTAATCTCTGATGTTAATTTCTCAATTAGGTTGGAAATTCAAGTTACGTACGGAAAGACGATAACCGATCAAGAACGCCACAGAGAAGTCCGGTTTTGTGAAGAAACCAAAGCGTCCCGTCTCATAAACAAACTCTTCTTTAGACAGATTGACCAGGTTGACGAAAGAACATATGAAGTGCAATCTTGTAAGAAAACCATCAAGCTGAATCTACCGATGCAAATAGGCTTTTTCGTGTATCAATACGCTAAACTTAGAATGCTGCAGTTTTATTTTGATTTTATGGATAAATATCTAGATCGCAGTGATTTTCAGTATTGTGAAATGGACACCGACTCTGCCTATATCGCGATCGCAGAGCAATCGGTAGAACATTTAGTAAAACCAGAGTTAAGGGGAGAATTTGAAGCAGACAAGGCCAATTGGTTTCCACGAACGGACACTCCAGAACACAAAGCTTATGACAAGAGAACACCAGGTTTATTTAAGGAAGAGTGGTCATGGTCAGGAATCATTGGGTTAAGTAGCAAGACCTACTATTGCTTTGGGGACTATGACAAGTTCAGTTGTAAGGGTGTGAATAAGCAAACAAATGTTATAAACAAAGATAAGTACTTGAATGTCTTGTTAACCAAACAGAGTAGCGGAGGATTAAACAAAGGTTTTTGAGTAGTTAATAATAGTATGTTTAGTTACACACAAGAGCAAAATGGCTTTGCCTACTTTTATCCGAAACGCAAAGTTTTACAAGATGGTGTTTCTACCACCCCCTTAGATATTTAAGTTTTGTTTGAAAATTGTAATGATATGTTTGAAGGTCATGTGAAGGAACTTGGCAGCAATTTGTCTGACAGTGACCTGAGTGGCATTCAAAGAGGACAGCTGGAAGATTTACTTCTCTCTTATGCTGATGTCTTTTCGAGGGGTAAGCATGACATTGGCAAATATACAGCTGGAGTTCAGCACCGTATTCCCCTGAAAGCAGGGGCAACTCCAGTCAAACAACAGTTCTGCAGAGTTCCATTTGCCTTTCAAGAAGGTCTTAAGTCAGACTTGAAAGATATGCTGGAAAATGGGTTTATCGAAAGGTCCACCTCTGAGTGGGCTAGCCCTCTGGCCATTGTGAGGAAATCTTCTGGGGACCTAAGAATATGCGTGGACTATAGGATATTAAATGAAGCAACAAGGGTAGCTAGTTACCCTCTTCCAAACATAACTGAAACATTGGACCGGTTAGCTGATGCAAAGTTTTTCACTGCAAGCAAAATGGTCTTGGGCTACCATCAGTTTGAGGTGGCTCCCAAGGACCGGGACAAGACTGCCTTTCTGTCTCATTTCAGTACTGTCGGTTGCCTTTATGGCTGCTATGGATGTCTGGGAGACTCCGGAGAAATGAGGGAAACTTCCAAGAGCCACCTACACACATTTCAACTGCAAGCCAAGAGACTGCATGGAATGCTGCTGATGTCACAAATTCTGCTGCTGATGTGGAAATACAGAGGCCAAACTTACTCTATTTGAAAAGCAGCTGTTCAATAGGCAATTCCAGCTTTTATTCAACTTTATGTGACAATTAAAATTTATTTGTTTTGAGAATAGCACTTGAGCAAATGTATCTACTACATGTAGACCATGTGCAATTCTCTGATACTGAAGGCTGGTAATTTTTTAAAATGCTGACATAACAATGGATCGAAAGTAATGTACTGTTATTTAGTAGTATTATTAAAAAAGAGGTTCCTCAATGAATACAGATAGACTGTGTTGTGGTGTATGCAATTACTTCATTTACATAATGGTCAATTGGATAGCAACATTTTCATTTTGTGTGCTAGTTTATAGATTTTACTGATTCAGAAAACAAGTGCTACAGCCAATTTTATGCCCATAACAAACTTAATTGTTGTACGTTCTCAAGTCCTTAAACACAACACTTTGGCATAAAATGCATGAAATTGCATCTTTGGCATCCTACAATTTCAAAATTTTGCTGGAGGGCATGCTCCCCAAACCCCTAGCTTGTCTTGGCTATTTGGGCCCAGCTTGGCTTGGCTTTTTATGCCACCTGTCATGCTTTATTGGTCACATATGAAAAATTCAACTGAGAACCCTGGTAACCAATGCATGCAATCTTATGCTTTCAGCAACTAAACCAGTGATTCAACAAGATATGACACACAATGAACTATAGCTCTACTGCCAAGTCTGAAACATTCACCATTCATTCTAATCATACCAAACATCAAAACTGTTTTATCATCAGTACCTCAACCAGAAACATTTAGAACATCTAAGTCCCCATAACAAGTGCCTCTCCAATATTGTGAACAGATTTCTGTCTAAATTCACCATTAGTGCCAATTCAATAAGAATCATCAACCTTTTTAACCTTTCAGTAACAGCTTGGCATGGTAATTTTGGAATATTCTCTTCTAAATTTCAAATTTAAACATTTACAAGAATGAATGGTAACGAGTGTTATCAGTAATTGAATGGCTTTGTGCAAGACGGTCGTAAGTGACTTTTTCGGGTAAAAATGTTTTTCCTTCAAAAGTGCCTGAATTTTTGCATGTGCTTTTCAATTAAGTAGTAAAAGATTCCCATGTAATTTTTTTGGCTGGTTTGCACTTTGCTTCTGAGAAAAACGAAGTCAAAATATCGAAGCGTGCACAAAGAACGCAACAAAGTGGAAAAAGTAGAGAATTTTAGCCAAAAAAAGATACAGGAGAATGTTTTTCTGCTTTATTGAAAAGCACATGCAAAAATTCAGGCACTTTTGAAGGAAAAAAATTTTACCCGAAAAAGTCACTTATGACCGTCTTGCACCAAGCCATTTTGTTGTAAAATTTAAGCCTTCTTCAATTTCTTACCTTTTTATTTTTACAATTGTCCTGTAACTGCAGATTTTTCGATAATTCTGTAATATAAGTTTCTACACTTAAGTCTCTGGGCTTTCTTCTTATCACTGTAACAGCCTATAAGACAATAATTTACTTTACATAAGTATACACAAGCAAGCCAATTAATGTTTTTGCAAAATAATGTTCAATCAACATCACCCATCTTAAACATCATCTGCAACTTCCATAAAATTACAAAAGCACTGACCCTTGTTACTTCTGGAACAAGCAGCCTTTGGGTTCTTTCAGATGGTCCCTACTTTATACACCGCCAGTCAAAAATCTCCACAAATCACGAGTCTGACCAAACACTGGGAAACAAACTATATCCTATATGGCTTCCATCTTTTGGCATAATATTCCTTCTTCTTAATGTGCACCAATTTTCTAAACAAATTAATCTATATCTCAACTCTGAACAATTTGAAAATTCCACGAAGTAACTACATTTTGAAAATTTAACTCCTTCAAACATCCACTCCTCATATGGTTCGGTCTGTCTCCTTATGTTTGCACCTTATTTACTCGTCTCTTTCAATCCTTTAATTTCAATTTGTTTTGCACGTACAAGGCAGGGGAATAACTAGAAAACCACAAGGCTCAACTTTAAACATATTACATGTATTTCTTAAGTTACTGCAATTTCTTTTGTCACTACTATTGCAAAACAAAAAAGGTTGTATATTCTTAAAGACCATGTTCTCATTGACGAAAAAGAAAGCTACTCGGGTACTCCAAACTGCTTTTATTTCACACTATCCTGCTGCATCAATACCTTAGTGTGCTGTTTGAGTTCTAATTACAATTTAACATATGGACTCCTGTGCCAGCCATAGCCAGCCATGCAAGAACCCACCCCAATTTCCTGTGCCAGCCATAAAAAAGCACAAGGGCAATAGCCTTTCATACCCTCCATGAAGACTTTTTAGTTCTCCTATTGTTCTATTGTCATCAAGGACAAGTAAACCAATGAGAATCCACTTTCCGACCATAGGGGTCCTAGAAATGTGGTCATGTAGCAAAGCACGTCTGAAATTTTGAACATTTTTGTGCTCTTAGACAAGTTTTTTTGCCTCATCTTGAGTGAACATTTATTGGTATTGAACTTCCTGTCACATTTCTTTCATTTGGTTGCCTTTGGTTTGCTTTTTGCTCATAGCTTATTAACAGTAATTTAATATTATAAACAGAACTGACGGTAGTGCAAGGGTGCGTTCCTTATGCGCACATGTGACCCTGGGGCCGAATATGCCCGCGCATGCAAAGAAAAAAGCATGGCAAGTTGGCTTTGTGAAATTCGAACGGCAACTTCTGGATTTATTCATCTTTAAATACATGTTGCAGTTAGTTTTGCCATCGTTTTCTAATCTTTTACCAATCCTTTAGTCAACCTTATCCAGGTGATCTGACCGTAAATAATTAACCAATCATCTTCATGGAGAAATTATTTTTAAAACTGCACAGAATTCTTTGCCTGCCTAGTTGAGCTTGTACTGACCATCAACATATCAATCGCGCTGCGAGGATAAACTTGGCAGTTTTCAGTCGTAAGTCCCTTTTTTTCTCCTAGTGCTTTGGTTGTGAGTGGAGTTATAACTTTATACCGAGTATACTTAAAGATGTTTAAACTTAGCAAAGTTCAGTACACGATTATCTAGACCACCAAAATCGGTTAGTTGGTTTGTGGGCCTTCTGCATCTTCTCTCCTGCAAGAGTTGCGTTTGCGGGCCAAATCTAAAAACTTCCAAGGTCTTGTTTTCACTTTTAACAGGGATAAATTATTGCTTTGGGCTTTAAAATACAAAAGAAAAATACAATTCAATGTTTAGGTGGCCTCAGAATAGAGGATCAATGAGTACAGAGTCCTCATAACTTTCTGGTGAAGAAGGTTTTCTTCCTACAACTGCTGCGAAAATCTGAAGATCAGGGACGCTTATAGCTTTCAAGTAAGTTTTGACGACAGTCACATATTTAAAGCAGCTTTTCAGACTTAAGAAACAAATATGTTAATGTACATTATTACTTTGAAGTTGAATTCAACCTTTGGAACAATTGGTAAATTCCCGGGCGTTAATATGACTGCAAAAGCGGTTGGCAAAAACTCAAACTTTTGCGTTGGCGTGAAGAATAATTTGAACATATATATATTTTTTTTATTTATTTATCCAGGGGCATTCAATTTAGCAGAGCTAGTTTAAATGGAGCCCTGACAAAACACAAAAACAAAACATTGAACATTAAAATTACACAATTAATTAAGTAATTAAGTTAGGACAACATGTAACACAGGTGTTACTGTTTAATATAGTTATGGACCAAAGCTGGCATATGCAAAATTGTGAACAATTTTTTGCTTTTAAATACCGTTTCTTCACCTCAGCTTAAATGAAAATTTATTGTTAGTGAGCTTCCTCGCTTATTTCTTTCATTTGGTTCCCAGTTTTTGGGAATTTTAGGTTTTAAAAGTGAACAGTAACTTGCATGCTGGATTTGTGCATGTTTAATTTACGACAGCTTCCAGACATTTGTTTATTTAGTTTATTCGCTTCATTCAAATATTTTTTGCGTCTTATTAACCACTACAAAACCGTTGGGAAAAAAGCCAAAGTGGCCACTTATTTAACACAGTTGAAATATGACTGATCTCAAAATAATCGGGTTGTTTTTTCGTCTCTTTGATTAACGACTTTCATCTTCCTTTTACAGTGCCGTAATATTTTCGTCGCACAGCAAAGAAATTACTCCATTTCTTGTTTTGAAATTGAGTTTTACATGAGTTCGTCGCTTTAATTTTTGTTGTTTTCTCAAATGTTAGCCATTATAGTACAAGAATGAAATACAGTTGTATTTGGTTTCGTTATTGTCATCATGTGTTTTCGCAAGGCCAATTTTCTCAGCTTCTCAGGATATTTTGTCACGCGTAAAGAAATAATATTGTCTTGTTTTCTCATCAGTTTTACACATCAGGTTGATTTCTCTTCATTGATATTTTTTTAGTATTTTGACCGTTCATTTATTCAACTTTAAATACACGATGTCCTGAAACCTGATCTTGTGTTTGTGATTGAGTTGGAGAGCGTTTGATCTATTAGGCGGCCGAACTAGTGCTGTGGCCGACATACGGTAATAATAAATTTAATGACTAAATAAAAACAAACTAGAATAGTAACTTTAATACTGTATAAAAAGTACACTATTAAAGCAAATTAAAGTGAAATGTTGTGCGACTCAAGTACTCAAATACCGAACTGAAAGACACTTAACAAATGTCCAAATCAACTCTTCTCTCATTTACAGCACAATTCTGAGTTCCAAATGTAGTATAAGACAAGACAAAGAATAAATTTTCAAGTGCATCAACATTCGCTCTGGCAATGACCGCAAATGCAAACTTACAACTACATGCGGGCTGCCTTATGGAATACGGCAATAAAATTTCTCTCCAGTCTCACGCAATGATGTCACCAGATCACCTGCATCTTCTTTGCGTAGCTTTAGTGTTTTTGAGATTTCTGGCTTTTTAAGGATCACTCTGAGCATTTTGGTTCCTCAATGACCATGCACTTGTGCCACAAACTAGTAGTTCTCACTTTATAACAATAGCTTCTATCACTTTCTTTTGTTTTATAATTTATTTTCAGTTCGATTCCATTTCTGTTAGTTTATACATTCTTGTACATGTATCTTTCTTTTGGTGTCCTTTAGGAGTCCAGCTGCCAGGGTGAATGTATTTTGTTATTTTATCGCTTGATTCATTTAGGTTCTTTGGGTTCTATTTTGACTTAATTTGAATTTTTGTTCAGTCTTCATAACTTTGCAAGGCTTTGCCATGCAACGTTTGTTTAGTCTTTTAGCGGATTCACTGTAGCCTCCTTGTCTGGCACAGAATGTGTTTTGTAGCAAAACCTTGTTACATTCATTTTCTATTTTAATAATTTCTAATAGGTTCTGGTTGTATATTAAAGGAGACCAAAACTCTCTGTCACAGTAGTATGTATCAGACTATGCCTGACTTGCAAAAGTTTACAAACCAAAAAAGTAAACCTTTGGGCATGCGGGAAAATTTTCATGAACACAAAGCGCATGGGAGTTTAAAATTACCTACAGGCCAAAATCTAAACTTGTTCTGTTTTTAAAGCAGCGAGGCTGCGGGTAAAATCCCAACTTGTGGTTTTGCAGTCATCCTAACTCCTTCAGTGTGCAATGTTTGTCTTTTTCACACTATGGTGTTCAGTAAAATATAGTTAATTCCTGTCCTATGGTTTTTAGTTTGACCTTTCTCAAACCTAAATTTAGCATGCAAACTTTGTTGATTTGTGCTTATTTGTGACAAACACATATTGTGTTTTAAAAATTTGTGACAAAATACAAGCCAACAATGTCAAGTTAATCTTCAGGCTTTTTTAGCTGATTTATAGGCATCAGTAGTATCACCATGTAGGCAAAGTAAAGCATTGTGATGTGATTATTTTGTGGAGAATTGTTAAAGCTGCTAGAGACAATAGAAATTTAACCAAGGCAAAAGTTTGATTTACCCTGTGATCAGGCAGGGTTTATGTTGGTAACCAAGGTCAACATTACAGATACATCCACATAGTATCTCGCATCCTGTGGTGTCCAGATTGCATCAATCTCATTCAGTCACCTTTTTGATGTTTGCTTTCGATCTAAATACAAATCATAGCAAAAGAGTAAGCCATATCCAGACCAGCCACTCCGACAATATATTCGAATGTACATCATCCTGGAGTTCTCTTAACACCATTTTTAAATAAGCAGCTGAAACATGCTGACTCAACTCTCTCATTCTGTTATTCTTTATGTACTACCGGTTTTTTTCATTTTGTTATTATTATTGTTAGTATAATTATTTCCACAACATTTTGTATCACAATCAATGCAATTATTTCTACGATTTACAATTTTCTTCCTTGTAGTGAGTGTAGTGCTCGCGCAAGTGCTATTCCATATCTCGCGCCTCTTAAAATGGTATGATAATATTTTCGGAATTTAGAATTGTATCGCGTTTTAACTTGTACGCCATTGCTGGTATTAATTCAAATGAACTTGCAAATGAATTTACAACTGAAGATGATTGTTGAACGATCGAGACAAGTTTTGTTTTAAACTTAAAGTTGTTGTCCATTTTTTTAAGAAATAGACTTCTTCTTTTAAAGTAAAAATGACTTGCCTGTGTTGATACCAGAAATCAAAAAAATCTGTGTTGTAATTCAACTATTTCTACACCTTTACCTTTCCAGTGACTGCCTCCTCCCTTGTAGCAATTCAACTCCCAGATATTTACATTTAAAAACAATCTCCAACCAAATGGAATAAAAATAACCATAAGCCCACAAGCACTCACTGCAGAACTCTTTTTAATTAAAAGAATCAACAAGATACCCATGGACAATTTAAGAGTGCATGTTTACAAAACAGTTAACCGTTTAAGCAATGTTACACCAGATGAAATCAAACAAAGAACAGGAAGCATGGTTTTTTGACACAGGAAAACATCCTGAACCAGAACAGAATGATCATTTCTTAATGCTAAGAAATATACTCAGACAATGCCTTGGTAGCGCACAAGCAGATATACAAGGAACAAGCCATCTATGTACATCACATGTCCAGAACCAATATTGCAGATGTCTATGATGCCAAAAAATTATGAGTGGAATGTACACACTGCTGTGCAGGATACACAAGTGGCAGATGGGCACTTAGCGAAAAAGATTACAATCTGAAGGACAGGGCACTTCAGTTCACTGAAGAAAACATTAAATTTTACAAAGCCAAGAGCCACTTGGTTACACTATACCTATGGATCACACATGTGGCTGATCTCCTACACAACTAAGACCTGCATTTAGGATGATCCGTTAATATTTTTTTCAAATTATTTACTAATTTTGATTACAATAATCCTATGCACATTTCTATGCACACTTTATTTTTAGTAGCTTTCTTTTCATTCATGCAAATATCTAATTTAGTGCCCTACAAGATGTGCGACATCGGAGACCCTCAGGCTTGATACATAACGCCTTCTAGGGTGACTTTTACCACACGGGGCCTTACTGCACATCACGCATACCAAAACTGTACAATTTGGAAAATGAGTATTAAAAATTCCATTCCCCCATATCCCCAGCTCACCTCTTTGCTCTGTAACAGCCCTGGAAGAGTATTTAGCCAGGGTGCAGCTACCTCCTCAATCCCCTTTATTTGTTTGTAATACATGGAAGTAACCAGGCCTAATCTGGTCCACCAGTATAACGCATTTATTAAGGCTTCACTTTTGGCTATTGGTTTCAATCCTGCTCACTACTCCTTGCACAGTTTTCGTAGAGGTGCAACATGTGCTTTCTCCCACAAAGCTCCTACTGCATTTATCAAAGCACAAGGCGATTGGAAGAGTGATGCCTATTTAGTTCTCACTTTGTCTAATGCACATAAATTTGAAACTCTCCATTCCATCACAAACAGACTCTCTCCGTCCCCTTAATCTTCTTCACCTACAAATTTTTCCTTTAGGTTTGGGGTGTTTCAGGTGCTACAGGTTTGTGGCTTTGTAGTAAATGATTTTAACCCCATCTCTGAGTTCTTGTGTTTGCCATAGCAATTTGTGGAAGAGACTATGCAGCACATCAACTTTGCAGAACCCAAAGTGGCAATTTTTGCCTTAACGCCATTACTGGGGGAGGGATTACAGTTACCACTTCATGGTTTGGGCTAACATCCTCAGTATCATATTCTTCTGTAGATGGACAACACCATTTCAGTTACATATGTGAAGGGGCACTCGACCACCTACCCTCACAGTTGGCAGACGTTTATTCAACATTGCTCTTCATGTGTGTGGCTGGTCACCATATTGTAGAATGTCCTTAAGTTGAAGACTGGGCAAGAACTAATCAAAGCATTATGATGACGTCTTTCAGTCCTTCCCAGAAGGCCCTGTGGGGATGAATGCCAAGCTATCTTTGCAGAATGATTCATGAGCTTTCGTTACGTACTGAACATGTGTAGGTACCTTTGTTTTTGTAGACACCACAGCTTGGTTAATTCAGCCGCTTTTTGTCCTGATACCTCTGATTTAAAAGTGTCTTTTTCCCTCATTCATTTTCTGGTTCCTATTAAAATCTGTCATTTTCGCTTTCACAGAGTTCACAGTTGGTCAGTGTTGATCGTATGTTATTTGAGGTTTGTATGAAAGAAGCATATGGCCGACTTGAGTGGTTGAACAGACCAACTGTACTAAGATGGCCATGAGTTTTCTCATGTCACTACAAGGAAAACTGCTAGGTAAAAGTGACTGACATGAATATAGAATGTGCAGACTTGGTGTTAAAGTACTTTTTTTGCAATTTAACCAGTTTTTTTTTATCATGTAACCTTACGTTTTTTTATGCTTAGGAGTATTAAAAAACTGTTTTTAGCTTAATTGAATATTGTAGCACAATTCCACAACAAAACATGGCATTAAAACTTTTTGGAATTACAAGATATACAGTTCATCAACTCAACAGAACACATGCAGCGCTCCAAGCGAGTGGAAAAAACGTTTGGCGACCAAACTTCTGGCGAAAGTCAGGTGATGGTGACCATTTTACAGTTAAAGGTCGCCAAAAGGTGACTTTTTGAAAAAGTGAACTTGGAGAGCTGATTTTCATGGTTATTGCACCATACGTCATGTGAATTACAAACTACACACTTATCTTTTATAGATATTTCTTTCAGCCAGTTAGCCATTACCTTAAATATAAGGGAACATACTAGTTGCTTATTACCTCTTTGTTAGCTCTGGTTACAAATGTGCATCTCTGAAAGGACAGGGAATTGCTGCCTGCTACACCCAGTTTGACCAGAATGACCCAGACCATGACAGGCTTTACAAAGTAAAGCCACTTGTGGATTCCCTAGGTTACAAGTTCAAGTCCACTTCCATTCCACAGAAGGAAATGTCAGTGAATGAGGAGTGGTTTCTCTGGAATGGGTTCCTTCCCTGGACTTGTGTTCAAATAGTACAGCCTCCCAGTACCGGAAATAATTCTTTAACGGGACATATGTCCTTTCAAATACTCATTTTGGTTGAACATCTTATCAATTGACCAGACATAAATTATTATAATTACTCAGCATAAAGATATTTAATATAAATTGTTCAAAACTGCATTTAAATTAAATTTACTTATCATTTATGATTAACTAGATGACTTTATCTACATGTAGCTAAATAACAGCATCAATCTCTCACCTATTATATGTTGTTGAAGCAAACCTAGTTTTATGTTAAATGCTACTTAAGTTCTTTGTAGGGTGCACACATAAAGTACCACCAGCATATCACAATGTATGCAATGCATAATAGGACAATTCCTGAAGAGTAGTTTATTTGGGAAGTACCGGAACGATGAACACTTCTGCTTTATAAGTACGGCTCAAACAGGGCTGAAAATTAAAAACAATTCTTGAGTCATCACTTGGTGACTAAGTGATAAAAATCAAGTAGGAATTTTATTCAGAAAAGCATTTGGGAAGTACAAGAATGATGAACACTTCTGCTTTGTGAGTATGGCTCAAATAAGGCTCATGACTAAGTGATAAAATAAAGTAGGAATTTTATTCAGGAAAGCATTCAACGCCAACAAAAGAAAAAAAAATAGTACAGAAAAAAAGTACAGAGAAAACTTCTCAAAATAAGGATAAAATTTCCAAGACTTTTTTAGCCGCTAATTGTGTATAGGTAGAATGAAGGATTTGCGCACAACAGGAGACACAATCCATAGGTACACATGACGTACTCAATGCTCTAGAATTTGTGATGCATTATAGTGCAAATTCAAACATGGTCAGCTATTTCAAAGTTTTCCAACAGCATTCCAAGCTGCGACCATTTTGGTCGCCATGGCGAGTGGAAAAAATATTTGGCAACCAAATTTCTGGCGGAAGTCGCCAATTGGCAACCAACAGATTAAAAAAACTTACTTCAAAAATTATCAATAATAGGACGAATTTAATGAATAGTACAAGCGGCGGGATCACCTGTCTAAGGTCTTTCTCTTTACCCCTCTCGTTGTTCAGAAACTCAACATGAATGCGTAAACTTACTGTGGCAAAGTAAAGTGATGAAACGTGGCGTTTGGCGCATTAGCCCTTTGTGTACTATCACCATGAAGTGTCCCCTTTTTAGCCACATGTAATATGTCATGAAGTGTCCTCCCCTTCACATTCGATAGCTCACAGAAATTAACGATTGACTGTACGAAAGGATTTTGCATCCCTGTATTTTTTTTCTGGTATTAATTTGACAGGCATGAAGAACAAAAGCATGGTGAGAAGCCTGCAGATGCTGTTATTCCACAAGAACAAAGTCACGTTGACTTCAAATTCAACTATCACAGTGCCAAACTTACTTTTGGACTTCTGTTGTTTGAATTCAATGATTTCATCAAAAAAGGTGATGGTGACAGGCTATTTGAACTTTACAAAACCCATGGCCACTACAAGTATGCCTATGCAGTCCTACTGTATTTGGTCAAGTGTATTGCAATCCTAGGCCCTAAGATTAAAGTGGAACAGGACCTTCCGTGTCAGTGGTCTGCCTGGGCGTAACATCCCTCTGTATCTACAAAAAGGAAATGACAACAAAGACATCAAGTGTTTGTGGAGAAACTCGGGAGCAAACCTCAATGAGCAAAATGCTGAAAAAAACAGCTGGAACTCTGCAATCCAGACAACATGTCTATCATTCAGTTGACAGAGACTGTACGTTCAATGAGAAGCACTCTGCTCGGAGAACTCCTGGAGAGTTAGAGGCTGTTCACCAAATTGTTCTTGACCTAGTGAGTAACGAGGTTTTCACCAAGAATCCAGGTCGTGAAGGCTATGTCTCATTCCCACAATTTGACAGGAACCTCCTGCACGGCCTCGACTACAGAGATCTTCACAAGTGGTTTAGGGAGCACATTGATCTGTGGGGATCAATTTACCAACAAGGATGATAAATTAGAGGTGGATGTATAAATTACATGCACTGTTGGAAATTTGAAACCTTCTCCAATTGTTTTATTATTTTTGTGAAGGCTGTGTAGCCACTGAACAGAGCAAGCAGTATTCATTGTTCAAATGTCTAGCTGTTATATATGGAGTCTCACTCCCACTGGCTAGGTAATATTTTTCCCTTGCCTCAATTCTCCACTGTTTTTCCTGAACATTTGATTCAGGAAATCCACCTACACTGCAGGCTGAAGCCTGTGCTTACCACATAAAATTAGATTATTTGTGATTTCTGGAAAAGTTTGAAAGCAGATCCCCTTTAATGCATGTGGAGGTGGTGGATATACTAGATATTTGTTTACGTTATAAAATTTATGAAAATTAATACATTTGCAGACGGATAATTTATCTAACGAATAAAAAATTTATTTCCCTTGGATAAACATTCACCTCAGAGAAACACTATATACGATGAAATGTGCATGCGAATTTTGCCTGAGCAAACCCTATCTTGAAATGTTCCTGTTTGTTTAACATGTTCCAGACTTGTGAAAAAAAATTATGTACAGATCTGTTTATATTTTCACATACTCATGATACCTCAATTCATTTGTCTAAAACGGAATGTTCAAAACAGAAGCAACAAATTAGCAAAAGTAAATACAGAACACCGTTGGACACATCAAAAAGACATTCTCTCCAGTCCTCCGACTATCATATCGACAGACCTAACAGCTGCGGCAGCGTTAACACTTATATTTAAGCAAACCGAGTTTTCGTACTCAGTGAGTATTTCTTTGCAAAATCTAGCCTTTTCCATGGCCTGGGGCAATGTTTTTGGTGGAGGAGATTGTCATTTCTTATACACTAAGAAAGCATCATGAAGGTTTCCAAAAGCCTTTAAAAATACACAAC
>CM042752.1:14725638-14748138 GCA_022496165.2 Catalaphyllia jardinei
TTCTGCACAAAATGAAAAAGAAACAGCAACCAGATTGTCCGTTTTGCCATGGCATTGATCAAACCCCACTCCATTTATTCGTGGAATGTTTTATAGCTAAATTGTTTTGGAATAAATTTTCAAACTGGTACAACGCTACATGTGGAGAAAAAATTGCTTTGAAGCAAAATGAAATTATATATGGTGTTTTAAGACACACATCGTCTTGTTTAACT
Source organism: Catalaphyllia jardinei (assembly GCA_022496165.2). Taxonomy (NCBI): domain Eukaryota; kingdom Metazoa; phylum Cnidaria; class Anthozoa; order Scleractinia; family Caryophylliidae; genus Catalaphyllia; species Catalaphyllia jardinei. The sequence goes on from CM042752.1 coordinate 14,725,854, forward strand.
CTAAATCACCTAATCATAATTGGTAAATATTTTCTTTACATTAACGGAGTACACGATGAAAAACGACCCCAGTTCACAGATTTTGTAACCCTTGTTAAAGAAAAAATTGAATTAGAAAAATATATTGCGATTACGACAAACAAACTACTTTCTTTTACTAATAAATGGTCCAACTTTACAAGCAATTAATCATTAATTATATCAATTTGTAAGTAATTGTATCTTTGCTGTATTAGTGTCGTTCTTAGTAGCATTAGTATCATATTGTAAGTATTTTTGTATTTCTTCAAGTCCTTTTTTTTTAGTATCGTATTGTAAAGTTAGTGCATGTATAGGTAGTGTAAGTATAAGTAGCATAATTAGCAAGTATATTGTAAGCGTAAAGGTTAGTGTAATATTTGTAGTGTAAATAGTGTAAGTGTTGAAATTGTAAATTAAGTTGCATAGTAAATAAATTAAAAAAAAAAAACTGATGATTTGTTACCTGAGTTGTTAAAGGCAAAGGTGTTCAGTGTAGTAGATGCCAAGAATGGATTTTGGCATGTCCAGTTGGACACTGACAGTAGCTTCCTCACAACCTTTGGAACCCCATGGGGCTGATACCGTTGGACCAGAATGCCATTCGGTATTTCCCCTGCACCTGAAGAGTTCCTCGGCAGGACTTCATGGAGTTATGCCTATCTTCGATGACATCTTGATCTATGGAGTTGGTGAAACTAAAGCAGAAGCCATTGAAAACCATGACCAGCGGCTCATCACCCTTTTTGAACGTTGTCAGAGCAAAGGCATTAAGCTAAACAAGGAGAAGTGCAAGTTCCGCCTCTCCGAAGTTTCCTCTATGGGCCATGTCATATCTGAAGAAGGCTTGAAGCCGGATCCAGCTAAGATCCAAGGGGTTCAGGAGATGCCCACCCCAGAAAGCAAGCAAGATGTGAAGAGACTACTTGGTATGGGTAACTACCTTCAGAAGTTTGCTCCTAATCTCTCAGAAGCCACTGCTCCAATGAGAGAGCTCCTCAAAGAAGAAAACCAGTTCTTGTGGGACAAGAAGTTCAAGGTCGAAGTTTTAAGTGGGTCAAGCAACTGATCGTAGAGTCTCCAGTACTTAAGTACTTTGATCCCAAAGCAGACACTGAACTCCAATGTGATGCATCCGACAAAGGTCTTGGTGCATGCCTCATGCAGGATGGGCAACCAGTGGGCTATGCTTCAAGGGCAATGATATCTGCAGAAATCAACTATGCACATATCGAAAAAGAACTTCTTGCCATTGTTTTTGGACTTGAACGGAAGACCAGTCAAGATAGAAACAGACCACAAGCCCCTTGAGAGTATCTTCAAGAAGAGCTTAATCAGTGCCCCAAAACGTCTACAACGCATGATGCTGCGACTCCAGAAGTACGACCTTAAAGTCACCTATAAGAAGGGATCTGAGATGTATTTGGCAGATACACTCAGTAGAGCATTTGTGACCCTCCACGGGAAAAGGGGTAAAAAGGTGATGACACGGGCACGTGTGCGATAACACGGCACGCTAAGCGTGACATTTGACACGGATATGTGCATATAAAATAGGTAAAACAATATGTGTCACGGTAGCATTGTTTGGCACGGTTTGGTACACTGAAGCTTTTGTTCAAGTGAGCGTGTTGGATGTCACGCTAAGAGTGCGATATAACACGGCAAAAGTGAGCAATATGACACGGTATTATTCTGAAAAGGAGTTATAGAAAGATCGGACATGACAGTCTTATTATCAGACCAAAAGCGCATTCACATCAGCTGAGTTAACCGAGAAGCTGTTGATGTGGAAAATAAAGGTATTTCATAAAACAACATATAGAAAATTGCTAACATTATTATCTTGCAGAGAATACTGTTCATTAAGCTAGTTAACTAGTATAAAACGGAAAGAAATATCGAAGTCATTACAGTTAACTTACTGGTGCGAAGCGGTGCGAAGCCGTAAACTACGTCCTTGAATCGCTCTCAAACTCGAGGCAAAACGTTGTTTACTTAAAGTACCCTTGACTATCAAAGTTTTTATTATTAAATCGAACAAATTTGATACGTAAATTACTTTTTGACTGTAAACAACACAAAAACCCGTATACGTGTTTCGCGGTTCAGCTTTGTGTGACGTTATTATGGGTTATGAATACCACTTTGTTACTATGGTTACAAAGAAACAAATCTCTTATTTCACCGAAACCGTCTCGGAAACCATCGCATAGCTCATCATGGAATACAACACAGGCGACTTACAATGTTTGAATTTAGACTCGATAGATTTAGATCGTTTGGCAAGCTTGGCTGATTCGTATTTCAGCAATCGTGAAGATGAAGAGGAATCATTTGACTCGGCTTCTGATAGCAGTTCTGCGACGAGGATGCAGACGAAGATGATAACTTTGACTTTTGAAGTGTTTCTACTCAGTAAAGTTATTTTCGATTCAGATACTCAGGAGAACAATATGTAGGCATACATGACGTAGATCAAGGGTTTGCAAGGCATTATAGGGCGATTTCAAACAAGGTCAGGCATTCGGAAGTTTTCCGATGAGACAGAATCAATACAGCAAAGCGAAAGGATGGATTGACTTCTTTTCTTATGTTGAATATTTTAGAAGCAAAGATCTTTCAATAAGATTTTCTAGATCGACATAATGCGTCACAAAATAACCACCATTGATCGTCAACACAAAGAAATGTAGTCGCCATAATGGCGTTGCGTTGGTCGCCAAGAATGAATTGTTAGCTGGACAGGTGACCTATCGGTAGCGATTTCGATCCCTGCAGATGGCTTTTAAATCACTATACCTGTGTTAAACCTGTAGTCTTAAAAAAAAGAATTGGCCCTTTTCTCGTTGTTCTGGGGCCTTCTCTTGGTTCTCTAATTGCGATGAGGGATGGTCCGACGAAACACTGGGTAGCATACGTATGGAACAGATTGGTGATAGATCAGCTAGACAAAAAGTTTCTGAAGGTGGATGCTTCATGGGACTGTTGGTGAGTTAAATAATTATTCGAGCAGCATCATGGACTATGTATTTTGACACGGCGTGTCATTTCGCTCACGTAAAATTGCGTCATTTCACCCGCTTGGTGTGTCATTTTACCAGCGGCTTTGTTTCTGTAATTTTGTCACGCTTTTTTGTTAGAATGAACACGTTCCTTTGTTTTTACCGTGCGATATCAAATAAAAGAAAATTTTAATGAGCCGTGCATTGTGACACGCTGTTAGCGTGTTAAAGAAATTTTCTTTTGTCTACCGTGCTAAAATAGCGTGCCCGTGTCATCACCTTTTTACCTGTTTTCCCGTGGAGGGTCACATTTGTTCCATCGTCTACTGACACAAGAGGAGATGCAGAGAAGGATACAGAGAGTATAAACATGGTCCAGTACCTCCCAGTGTCCGAGACGACACAGAATATCATTCGTACTGCTACTGAATCAGACCCAGTCATGAAAGAACTCAAGACTACCATAAGAGAAGGTTGGCCAGAGAACAAAGAACTCCTCCCAGCAAGAATTAGAGATTACTTTCCTTTTCGTGAAGAGTTGACATTACTAAATGGACTGGTGTTCAAAGGTGAATGGTTGGTTGTACCTGAAAGTGCAAGAGAAGAAATGAAGGCTAGAATCCATGCAAGTCACATAGGCATTCAGGGCTGCTTACGTAGAGCCAGAGAGGTGTTGTATTGGCCAGGAATGAACAGAGACATCGAGAACTGCATCACTCAATGCCAAGTCTGTAACAGTCAACCAAGAGAACAAACCAAAGAGCCAATGATCTGTCACGAGATACCAACCCGACCATGGGAAAAGATAGCCGTGGACCTGTTCCAACTGAATGGAAGAGATTACATGGTCACTGTCTATTATTACTCAAACTTCTTTGAAGTGGACAGCCTGACCACAAAAACAGCTGTAGAAGTTATCAGGAAGTTGAAAGCCCATCTAGCCAGGCATGGTATACCAGATCAGGTCATATCAGACAATGAACAGCCATTTGCATCTGATAGCTTTCACGAGTTTGCCAGCACCTATGGTTTTGAACATGTGACCAGTTCCCCCCTGTACGCTCAGTCAAATGGAAAAGCGGAGAATGCCGTTAAGACAGCCGAATCCCTCCTAGCAAAGGCAACCAAGTCCAAGCGGGACCCATATCTGTCACTGTTAGATTGGAGGAACACTCCAACAGAAGGCCTTAACTCTTCACCTGCTCAGCGGCTATTTGGTCAACGAACGAAAACTCTCCTTCCCACCTCTAACCATCTAGCGAAGCCCAAGATTCCGAAGGAAGTCGAGGACAAGTTGACCCTCAAGAAGGCAAAGCAGGCCATGTATTATGACAGAGGCACTAAAGAAATAGAAGAGTTACTTCCTGGGGACTTAGTTCGAATTCAGCCGCAACAGTCCAAACTACGAAAGAGAAAGGACTGGACTCTTGCTAGAGTAGAAGGAAAAGTCGACATTAGATCTTACCAAGTCCGAACGGAAGATGGACGGGTATATCGAAGAAACAGGCGTCATCTTGGGGGAAACAAGAAACAACAGGTGATAGCAGGTCCGAGATGGTGCTGCCTCCGAGACCTAAACCAAGCTGTCGTGATCCAGCTGTTAAGTTACCAGTGCCAACTGCCACCCCTGGTACTAGTGAGAATCATGACTCACCACCTGCAGCACCAGTGCGGAAGCCTCCAGCTAAACCATCTGTGCCTTCTGCACAAAACATGCAAAACAAGCAGGATACTTCTCCACCAGTTACTACGACACAAAGTGGACAAGTCGTTAGACCCCCTGCACGCTTTGCGGACCACTAGTTAATGAGACATTGCTAAGAATAAATGGACAACTAGTGCGAGACATTATCAAGAGAAAATGGACAAGACAAAGCATTTCTTTATTTTTTTTATTTTATTGTTGATTTGCATAGGACTGTGACTTGGAGATAGTTATTTGTTTGCGCTCTTATTTTTCTTTTATTTTTCATTTTTTTTTGTAAGAAGGGAAGATGTAACGATATCTGTTTTAGTTATTCACTTCCGGTCTAGTTGCATGACTGACACATCCATGGTAACAGTTCAGACCATGCTTTCCGGTTTTTGACTTGTAAGCTGTAGTCGAGTGTGTAGATTAAAACACAGCAGTTAAATCTCCAGTTCTGGCTGATTCTTCTCGGTTCTACATACGAACAACGATACATGGTGTCAGAATCGGCGAATCCTTAACTCTACTTGCATTTCTTCCCAAGAAATCGAGAGTTGTTAGCCGTAAACACGAACCTCGCAAATATTCCTGATCACGAAGGTGCACCGCCCGCACAACAACCTCAAGTCATCCATGTCGGATCGAATGTTCTGGCTGATTCTACATACGAACAACGATACAATCACCATCATTCAAAAGGCATACACTGAATGACTACTCGTTTAAGGGACCTGGCCTGCTAAACAACCTGTTTGGTGTAGTGCTATGATTCCGAGAGAATGCAGTTGCTCACTTTTGGAGATTGCCCAGCGCCAACTTTGGCCATTACAGCAATGCGCAAGACAGCCAAACGGAAGCAAGATGTTAAACCAAAAGCTGCCAAGGGCATCATTAACAATGCCTATGTAGACGATATATGCGACGCCACTCCTAGTTCAAGCAAAGCCAAATCCCCGATTTTGGATGTTGATGAAGTACTTGCCGCCGGTGGATTTCAAGTCAAAAAATGGATATTGAATGTAACATTGAATTCTAATGAAAGACCAGAAGAAGTCACACTTGGAGGTGAAATCCATACGGAAAAGGGTTTAGGAACTGTCTGGCTTCCCCACGAATTCAAGTGTTCATTTTAGATCAAAACTGAATTGACCAGTGTCAAGGATCCTTCAACCTTCATCCCTGTGTAGCTAACAAAATGTCAAATTCTTCACAAAGTGGCAGGAATCTTTGATCCAATTGGAGCTGGCAGAGCTCTCTTCATCAAAGCAAAAATTGCCATGCAAGAGCTCTGGCAGCTTGGCCTTGGCTGGGACAACGAAGTGCCCCCAGAAGTAAGATGCAAATGGATGGCTCTTTTTGAAGAAAACATTGCCTTTAACAATGTGAAGTTTGGGTGTTGTCTCATTCTACCCAATGCAACTGGTAACCTCACCTTCCAAGGTTGTCTTCTGTGATGCTTCATGACTAGCATTTGGCACACATGCTTACATGAAATGGAAGCTGAATGACGGCAGTTTAGTGTGCGGTTTGTTGCTGTGAAAGCAAGAGCTGCTCCCCTGAAGGAACTAACCATTCCACAGGGGGCAACAGATAAGTTCTGCAACTTCATAGGTCGAGCTACAGTACCAGTCAAATGTAAGTTGACAGTCACTCAAAACTCAAAGACTCGACTCGATCCTTGATCAATCAAGTCGTTCCAGTTTCGAGTCAAGTAGTTCGAAATTCGAGTCAAGGTGAAAAAGAATTTATCACTCCATTAATTTTCCAAACACATGTGCATGTAAATCTTGCTGGTTTACTTTTGGAGACAGAAATTTTAGAGTCGCGACTCTAGAGGCGGTAAGCGACGTTACATTTGTAAATCGGTTGGCTTATTGAAATCGATTGTTTTGTTCCTCAGTTGAACTTCTTTCAATTCGGAGTTAGTTATGATTCATTTGAGAGTAACAGCTCTGAACAAAACGCTGAGTTTTGTTTAAATCAACTATAGCGGAACGCTTTCGAAATAAACATCTCGAAAGTGACGTGACTTGCCTATGCGTGCATAACAAAACATTCCTTGAAGTAAAAAACACCTAAATGCGAGCAGTGCACCATAGAAACTTTGATAAACAAATATTTGGTTAAGGAAAAAGCATTTTACTGTTTGAATGAACCATGTGTGTCAAATTTAACTGGTGATATAATTTTTTCAACAAGGTCTTTGGAACGCTTTAGAAGTAAACATCTCGCAAGCGACTGGCCAATGCATGCAAAACACAGAACTTTTCTTTGAAGTAAAAAATACCTTTCGAAACATGAGCGGCGCACCATAGAAACTTTTGTAAACAATTTTTTTGTCACGCATAGAGCATTAAATACCATTTGAATTAATGATCTGGGTCAAGTATAACTGGAGACTTTTGACTGAACGCTAAATTCAGACAATAAACATTTTTGTAAATGACTTGCAGACACATGCCAAAACACAGAAACATAAAGTTTGTGCTAAAATAGGAACTTCAAATGACTGTTTCAATTTTCTTCCCATTTTGGGTAGCTTAATATCAAGCAAGTGTCAAAGACACTGTAGTTTGTCGGTGAATTTGCGAAGTGATCGAAAACTCGAAATATGGGCAAGACGTTTTGACGTTTTAACAATGTATGCAAATTCTATTTTGTCATTGGTCTACATCGCTAGTGAGTCACGTGAGATAGAGCGCAGGAACCTGAGCATTCAGTTTGAGCGTTGACCTTTGAGCGGTCAGTCGAATGATTGAATCCTCCTTCGAAAATTCTTCACAAAATGGACAAAAACGACCCTTCTTCAATGCATGAGGAAGCATTGCTGAGTGAGGAATCTGACGGCTTTTCTGGAGAGACTTTTAGTGCCAACGATGCCATACTTGCGGTCCTCCAGTCGTTGAATAAGAACATGACCGAAATGGGCGCATCGCTTAGGTCATTGAAAGAGAAAGGGGAAACTCAGACCCCCACACCGGCAGAATCTGCCACAAAACGAAAATCCCCATCAACAGGGATAACTCGGACACAGACGAATCAGATGCAGACGCACTCTTGGCTGCAAACAAACAACCTAAAGTGGTCGCCGACAAGAGCACCGGCTCCACATGCAAAACCAGTGCAGATGACGAGAGCGATTCTTTACTCGATGACATCATGCAGTCTCTCACCAACACGGAGAAAACTGCCCCGAAAGTGTCTGAGAAACTTGCTAAGATCGTAAACTTGAGGTGGCTTACTAAGCTTGACGAGACAAACCTCAAGGAAAGATCAGATAAATACCTTCGGCCGATAAACTGTGATCGGCTAATCATTCCGAAGGTAAACCCTGAAATCTGGGGGCGCCTCGATTGGCAAACAAGGGGCAAGGACCTGAAGTAATCGAACTTGCAAACCACACTTACGAAGGTCGGTAATATAACCGTACAAATGACTGATATGTTGTTGAAGGCTCATGCCGAGGACGGAAAAGTTGATGTTGACAACATGGTCCGAATGAATGCCGATGCATTAGCACTTCTTGGGCATATCAGCTTCGAAATATCCCAAAGGAGGCACGAGGCCATTCGCCCAACACTGCACAAAGATTATGCCACGCTGTGTTTTTGGGGTTTTTTTTTACATACATACATACTTTATTTGAACAGCTCCCTATCTAAGGCTCTTCCGCCGTCAATGCTAACAACTAATTTTTTTTTCCGCAAAGTTTTTATTATTTATTTTTAACCTATTTGAATGTTACAATACTGACATTGCTTACAATAACAATTTGGGTAATACAGCCCTTACTTACAACCTTACTAAAACAAAACAAAACAAAACAAACAATAATGTCTTAGATACTTATGATAACACTACATCATACAAAAGCCACGAATTATGAATTAAGAGTGCTCTAGAAAGTAACAAGGCGTTGAATCTTCTTTTTGTCCGTCCCAAGCTTGTTTTTTAAAAAAGTGAGGTAGGAATTAAAACAGAAGCGGCCTGAGTACAATCAGGGTGACAAAGTTTAAAGACTACTTGTTATGCTTAAAAATAGCTATGTACGAGATATTTTATTGTAATATTTTTAATATTTCTTATAAATAACTACATGTATCTAGCTCTTAAACAAAAAAGTAGCATGATGAAGATTTTTAAGCCTATTAAAGGGTGTAAAAATAGTCAAATTTTAGTGTTATACTGGGCCATCTGAAATGGACTGGTTACATTTGATCAAATTTGTTTGGAATGTGCTGTGATTTCCCAAGGATATTGCGTTATTTGAACTCTTTAGGGTGTATATAAAATGTAATAAAACAAGATGCAGCTCAAAACATAGTTTATCGATTTGTAGAGCACAAAGTATTGAAAGGTGTCATTGTTATGAAAAATGAAAAATTCAAACTTCAAAAAAATCAGCTTTTTGCAACACTATATCCATAATGTCCTTGACTATGCATTTTTGGATACCATTTGGAATATAAAATAAGTTAAACTTTGTTTTGCCAGTCTATCTTTGGAATGTGTGTTCACAAAAAATTCCAAAGATAAACAATCAGATGTGGCAAAAAATCTGTAGTGTCCGTACCCCATTCATTTCACAGGAACTACTTAGGAAAATATGTATTAGTTAAGCATACTTTTGGTAGTTGGCACACACTCAAAAGTGGTGAGACTATAATAATTGGATTCTGTCTTTTAGCCAATTAAAAATCAGCACTTACAGATGACATGTAGTGTCTGTACCCCCCCTGTAGTGTCCGTACCCCCTATATGAAATTACAGTAATAAATAAATAATATTGTAAGCAATAGTCGCAAACAGAAATAATATTGTCTTAATATATCAAAGTTTATCACTAAATATGCCTTGTTTGACCTCCGTATTGCTTATTTGCTATTATGTGATTTCAACTGTCAATTTGTACCTAAAATATCAAAAAATTGTAAAATAAAAGGTTTTTTCCCCAACATTTATTGGTTTCTTGCACTAATTAATGTTTTCATAACAAGGTTTTCAATATAGCAGTTTTTGGGGAGACTTATATTACTGGCCCACAGTTGATGATATATCATGGGAAAGTTTCTGTCAAATCCTTGTTGTTTTAGATGAGCCAGTCCTTTGTTACCCTTTAAGTCCCAACAGGTGTCAACTATTCAGCTTTTCTACAAAGCTCCTACAAGAGCCTTCAAACATTGGCAAGTTTTTGTAAATGTATCACTAACAGTTAGACCTCAAGGATGAGTGGACTATGAATTTATAGCCCATGCGGTCATACTCGGTTGAGCTTAGATTAGAGTAGAGTAGCCAATTTCAGAGTGAGTGTCTCGTGTTAGACCGTCAGTAGGTATATACTAATAGTGTATAAACACACTTATTATAAAGTTACTTTTGCAATAATTAAATAGAATAATAGTTTATCCTAAAGAGTGCCCTTAAAAAGGTGACATTATGCAAAAACATGCAATCCTGTAGTGTCCGTACCCCTCCCCTCACAATTAGATTTTGGATGATTTTAAAATAAATAAAAAGGTGAAAAGCAGAAATAATACTTCATAGTTGGTCCAGACAGACTTAAAAACATTTTTGAATGAGTAATTAAGAGTGGAAAATGTTGCAAACCAAAACAATGTAAAACGTTTCCTACAACAGTTTGTGTTACTTTGATACCAAATGTTATGAATTGATAGAAAGGATATAATTGAACATTTTTTATCAAGTTGTTACAGTTATGATTACTTTATTTAACTCAGTGGATATAGATCTCAGGGTTGTCATAAGAAAATGTAATAGGTGTCTGATCTGAACTGAGCAGGCGGCTGAAGTGAATTGTGCTTGCTTAGCAAGCACTGACGGCGTGTTGCGGAGCTACACTCTCCTCTAGGGAGGTCCGGAAAAACTTAAAATTTGAAACTCTCTGAAACGTGTTTTCCAGCATTCTGGGGCATATTTAAGTAGCAATTTTTAGCCATGTTATATTCAATTTCCCCTGAACTCAGACTCCACGTTTTTATTTAAAATAAGCGTGTGTTTCATTCCTGTCCTCTCTAAACTGATAAACATCTGGAAATTACCCGCCAAATGGCACAAGGTTTGCAAAATCACGGAACATTTCGCCTTTATTTTTTTAATTAGGATTGTCTAAGGGGTTTTTCATGACAAGCACTTCAAAAGGTCCATAAATTTTAGGAAAGTTAAATGGCAGGTATTTTAATTCAACAGTATTTGGTGAACAATTGTAACGCTACAAAGTCCTAAAAAAAAAAAAACAATCTGGCGGCAACTTTGACGGCCTCGTGTATGGTTGGAACAACATTTTCAATCGCAGAACTTTGTTTGCATGTCTCTGTCGAAATCGTAAACAAAAGAACGAAATTTTCCTTCGAAACTGCTGTCATGTCTCTGCCGGATAACGTAAATTATATGCTATTCTACGATTCGGCGATTCTGAGTGTTTACGGCAAAGGAGAATCTTCCTGCCTTTGAAATCCTAACAGTGGAATGGGCACAACAGTTTCAGCAAGGTGAAATAGATCTTTGTAGACACTTCAAGTCCTTCCCCATCCCTCTGAAAGCTCTTTTGAAAGCGTGTAGTGGATCAGCGATAGTTTGTCATTGTATTTCGATAAATGAGGCCGGTTTATCTGTAGTTACGGTATTAAATGCTTCGGTGAGTTTCGTAATTATACCGTGATCAAAGCTACCTCTTGCCTTTGTGGCTCTCTTTTTCGCTAGATTTCGTCTTCTTCGATTGACTTGACAAGTAATTGTGAAGAGATCGCTTTCTTCGCTGGCCATCATTTTCGACCTCCGTATTGCTTATTTGCTATTGAGAATTGCGATGGCATTTATAGTACTCAAGTTAACCGTGGACACCACTGATAGTTTTTGCACGGTACTTCCTGTGCAGGTGTTTAGTTTTTTTCTTCTTCCATAACATCAGATGTATACAAGAGAATGATCACTAAACTAAGCCTCAGATTCCCCCCAAAAAAGATTTCTTGGGAAGACAAATCTCAATATTACAAAATTTCTGGTGCACACTGAAAGTAGCCGGCGCAAAATGGCCAGACAGCCGGCGGGTTTCCGCCGCCTACAGGCTCCTAATGACAACCCTGGATCTTTGAAATAAAACACTATTTCATGTTGCATAGTTCAATAAATGCTTAAATTTTGAAGTTATTCAGAAGCTTATTCACTGTATGTAGTGTCCATACCCCCTAATAAGCCAATACATCAATGGTGCTATATCTTAAAAACGAGAAGTTCTTGTGCAAAGATATTTCAGGTCATTAACCCTTAGATACTAGTCTATTTAAGTATACAAATAATTATAAGAATAATGAAACTTTATTTTGGCCCTTGAGTGGACCCAACTTTGTCACCCTGATTGTGCTCTGGCCGAAGGGGTCTTCATTTTTTGCCAAAATATAAATGTAATTTCTGACCGCGAGCAAACAGTAGTTGATACCTAAAAAGGATTGTTTTCCGGGATCAAAAGCATAGTGTTATTTTAGCATAAAATAAAGGTTAATGTTGGCAAGCAACCTTTTCTGAGATGAGCCCACACTCGTCTCTCTGCGGTAATTTACAACACATGCCCATATTTGGCAACTGCTATTTAAGCATAGCATGTCACGCAAGTAATCAGTTTGTCTCTTCTCTGAGACCTGCAAGTTTGTACTTTGCTCCAATTGTAACCCCTCCCTCCCACCCTCTTATCTCGTAACAATTTGCATGTACTAGTTCTTCGAAACTCTCTTTCTCTCCTTGTCATTAGGGCTTCAAGCCCCCAGTTATTATGGTTAAGGTTTGTGATAATCATACATCTAAAAGATTTTAATAAATGTTTCCGGGCGGGGAATTGCTGCCTGCGGCACCCCTTCAGCCCTGTGCTGGAGCCCCGTTAGGGAGGGGACATCTGTTCTCTGGCTGGGTTAACTTGGCCCCATGTAATTTTTTCCAGCAACAATGTCCTCCTTGCAGTACAGGCATGGGGCACCCCCTCGGCATGGCGCCATGTGCCGAGGCCCCCCATCTGGTGGGTTTCATCCGGTCGGTGGGTTATCCGAGCCTTGCCAGTATATTCCCTGCCCACTATTGCCGACTATATCATCTCGTGTCTTTTCTGCGCGCCATAACATTAATAGAATATCACGCTGTTGGAGCCTGATTTGCATGTTGTTTTTACAATTCCACCAAGAAGTAAAATCAGTCCAAAATGTTTTACTAAACTCGCAATCGACAAAGAGATGCGCCAGTGTTTGACTTCCACTGCAAAGGTAACATTTGTCATTTTCTGTTATCTTATCCCTAAAAAGCCTACTTTTTGCGTACAGAATATTGTGGTTAATCTTAAATTGAAAAACTGACAATCTGACATCAAGAGTTAGTTTGAAAGGTAGCTCGTAAATATGCGAAATTTCATCCGCAGTAAAACCTGCTTTTTCAGGCTTTGCCACTAAGGTGGGCTTCTCAAAAAGCTTTTTTGTCAGTATGTTTCTAAACATCTTACTTGAAATATTTTGTAGATCAATGATTTTATTTTCGCAGCCGTAAGCTTCATTCTCGTCGTAGTTGTTCTTTAGTTTCTTTTTCCAGCTCGTAGGAATAGCATTTAAGAGCCCTAAATACTGCAAAAAGTGGGTTTTAATACTGAAAGTATGTTGGAAAGCATTAAGAGTCATTGAATTACCATCCTCAGTCATCAGATCTTTTATGTACTTAACACCGGCTTCATACCAAGATCGATAGAATACTGATTTTCCCACTATTGTAACAAATTTATTATTCCAAATAATCTCGTTTTCCACCTCATTTTTGCTTCCCGGAGTGTAACCTGCAATCCTCTGCCATGCATTAAGCACGTCTTTGTAAAATAGCGGTAAACCAGAAAGATGCGTAAGAGTTTCTAGTGAGAAATTGCAATGAAAAATAAATTCCCCTCCAACGTCTCTAAAGTACTCAAGTGGCAGTGATTTCCACATGGCACAATGAGGAACGGATAGTCTTTTGGCCCAAGCTGCTTTTAGCGATTTGTTAATTATATCAAAATCAGGCATTCCTAACCCCCCTCCTTTTTTTCACCAATCATTGTTGTCTTTTTAATCTTTGGGTTTTTTTCGACTCCAAATGAACTACACAATCTGTTTATTGACACTTTTTATAAAATCGTCGGGAATTGGAAGAACAGACACGACAAAAGTCAATTTAGAGAGTGCTAGTGACTTTACGATGTTGATTTTCCCATACAGAGTCAAGTCTCTGGAAGACGACACGTTAAGACATTTTTCTACGGAAAGCAATCTTGATTCTAAGTTTTTACTATAAGAAATATTCTGGTCTGTTGTAAAGCATATGCCAAGTGCATTGACATAATCTTTGGGCCAACGAATACAGAAGGGAGTGTCAGCTCTGTTCTCGTTTGAACCTAACCATAGTGCCCCTGTTTTGGACCTATTGACCTCGAACATAGTCTAAACAAATCAAGCTTTTCAAATAGATTACTAGCCGATGAAGTATCTCCAACCACACAAGTAGTGTCGTCAGCATACTACGATAGTTTGAATTCTTTGGAGTCAAGCGATAGACCTTTTATTGACTTGTCACTTCTAATAGCGCTTGCTAGGAGCTCTACACCAATAACAAAAAGGATTCCAGAAAGGGGGCACCCCTGTCTAACTCCACGTTCTAGAGGGAAAAAAGGAGTGACGAAGCCATTGTTAGTAACACAACTTTGTGGATTTGCGTAAAAGGTTTTGATCCAAGGTTTTGATCCAGGGCTGTCATAAGGGCCGTAACCCGTAACACCTGTTACGGCTGAGTTCACTCGATGTTACGGGTGATGGTTGCTGTGTACATAATCGTTAATGAATATTCACGGAACAATGATACAATAAATATAATAAAAAACAATATTGTTGCCTTGTGTTGTCTGTGTTCTTGATTATCAGATGAGTTTTAGATAAAAGAAAAACCTTTTCTGCTAAAAAACCTTGCGAGAACATCCACAATTGACACGTTCGTTCCGAACTGAATTCTGACGCCATTTTCAGCGGCAAAACTTGTTATGCAATGCACGGTGCCTACTATAAATGGGATTCCGCTGACCTTTTCTTATCATGTGTAGATTCCACGTGCGAGCGTGCGAGTTCTCAAGTTCATCTTTATTCATATCTATTCATAGTGGAACCGGCGAAAGTTTATCTTTATTCATGAGCAAAAGGAAGGCCCCTGAATCAAGGCAACCTGGAATCGAGAGTTTTTTGTCCAAGTCCAAACGGACCGAAGGAATTGGAGGATCTGATAAAGCAACCAGCGAGCAAAGACCTGCAAACCTTGCTTCAGTTTCGTCAGCTGCTCGCATCCAGCCAGTCACATCCACATTTGCATTACTTTTTTGAAAGAAAATAAAAAATTCTTACCCCAAAGTTCAGGAAAATGCATTTCCGAGGGTCTAATTTCAAAAATTTTCTGGGGACGCATGCCCCCAGACCCCCCTAGAAGATCAGGCTCTTCAAGCCTTCGCTTACAATTCATGTTACGGGTGACATTTAGTAAGTTACGCCTGCTTCAAAACTTAATGACAGCCCTGTGATCCACGCTGTGTGCTGCACACGTGCCTATTACAAATTTTTTGTTTGGCGATGAACTGCAAACACAGCTTAATCACATCCGTACCTCAAACAAGATCAGTAGTACGGCAAGCCCCTCTAACTCCGTTAATAGGCAATCCTATGGCAAATCGTACACGCCAGGTAATAACCAGCATTGGAAGCCTTTTTTAAGCAAAACGCCTCTGGGCAACCGGTCGTACAAGAAGTCGACTACATATCAACACAACTGAAAGAAACAGACCGGCCAAATGGTCCGGAAGTAACCAGTAACATTATTGCGACTCTTAACACCACCCCGGTAAGCGATTATAAAACTATTTTACCATCACTTTTAACATATTTTCATGGGAAAACACATGGGAAATGTAACTCACTATCATTTTAAAATGGACAACATCTGGTCTGCCATCAGGCTAATGAAGCCAGGGTGCTACATGGCATCTGTAGATTTGAAAGATGCCTATTAGTCAGTGCCAATATGTAAGGACCATCAAAAATTTCTTAACTTTGAATGGAAAGGAGTCTTGTACCAATTTGTGTGCTTTCCTAATGGATTAGCACTTTGCCCTAGGAAATTTACAAAACTGCTAAAGCCGGTTTTTTCAATTTTGAGACAACAAGGGCACATTTTAGTTGCATATATAAATGATTCATGGTTGACAGCAGATACTCTCAGCCAATGCACCAGAAATGTCATTGATACAACCAGTTTGCTTGACAAAGTAGGGTTTGTAATTCACCCTGAAAAGTCTGTCCTACTTCCAACACAGATTATAACTTTCCTTGGGTTTTTTCTTAACTCTGTTTTGATGCAGGTTTCACTGACTCCAGAAAGAGCCCTAAAATTAAAGATGCATGTGAAAATCTGCTTGCTGTTGCCTCCCCTTCTATAAGGGATGTGGCTCAAGTACTTGGGCTTATGACATCTAGTTCTCCAGGGGCGATGTACCACCCATTACACCAAAGTTTCTTGAAATGGACAAAACACGAGCTTTTATCTAAAACTACACAAAGGGAATTTTGATAAGAACATGACCTTATCTCAGGAAGCCATAACTGACCTTAAATGGTGGGTCACTGCACTGCCCACAACCTATAACCTTATCAACCATGGGGACCCCCAGGTTACTATGACAACAGACGCTTCTCTGATTGGATGGGGGTGCTGTATTGATACAGTTACCTCTAGAGGGAATTGGTCTCCAAAAGAAGCACAGCGTGACATTAACCCATTGACTCCTGTGCCGCCCGTAACCGCCCATGCTAAAACCCACCCCAATTTCCTGTGCTGCCTGTAACCGCCCGAAAAAAAGGACATGGGACAATT
This sequence comes from Catalaphyllia jardinei, assembly GCA_022496165.2. Taxonomy (NCBI): domain Eukaryota; kingdom Metazoa; phylum Cnidaria; class Anthozoa; order Scleractinia; family Caryophylliidae; genus Catalaphyllia; species Catalaphyllia jardinei. The sequence continues at coordinate 14,742,495 of CM042752.1, forward strand.
GCCTTTCCTACCCTCCCTGAAGACTCTTTGGTTCTCCTATTGTTCTATTGTTGTTAGGGACAAATAAACCAACGAGAATTGACTTTCTGAGCATATTTTTAGAGAACTTTAGGGGTCCTAGAAAGATGGTTTTTCGTCTTAAAATCATGCACTCGATAATGGCAGTAATCATGGTGTGTTGCGGGCCAAGTCTACAAACTTCCAGGGTCTTGTTTTCATTCCTAAAATGGAGAAATTACTTCTTTGGCACTGAAAACGGAACGAAAAAACATAAATCGATGTTTAGGTGGTCTCAGAATGGAAGATCAAGGCGTACAGAGTTCTCAAACCTTTTTGGTGAGGAATTTTTCCTTCCTTCAACCGCCACGACAACATGACGATCGGTGCGCTTTCAAGTGAGTTTTGAATACAGATCGCGGATTTAAAGCAGCTTCCCAGACTTTAGAAAACAAAAATGGTAATGTACAATATAATACTTCAAAGTTGAATTCAACTTTTAGAAGGATAGGCAAAGCTATGGCCGATAAAATAACTGCAAAACTCGTCAGCAAAAACTCAAGCTTTCGCTTTAGCATGAATAATTAATTCGAACATGCGGTCATGCAGCCGAGCATGTCTGCGAAATTTTGAACATTTTTTGCTTTTATTTAAGTTTTTTGCCTCATGTTGAATGAAAATTTATTGTTATTGGGCTTTCTGTCATGTTTCTTCCATTTGGTTGCCTTTATTGGAGATTTTAGGTTTTGAAAGTCACAGTATTTTTGCATGCTCGATTTCTGCATATTTAATTTACGGCAATCCGCACGGTTTGTTTGTTTAGTTATTCGCTTCGCTCAAATATATTTTTTTTGAGTCTTATTCAGCTACTACAGAACTCCTGAGAAAAGAACTAAGTCAGGCACTAAATTAACACAGTTGAAATACGATTTATCTCAAAATAATTGGCCTTTTTTGGCGTCTTTTTGACGTACAACTTTCATTTTTCTCGCGCTGCTTTGTATTATTTTGTCACGCGGCGAAGAAATTATCTGATTTCTTCTTTTTAAATTGCTTTTTACATTGTGTCTTTCACCTTCATTTTCTGGTGTTTTCTCAAATGTTTTCAGTGATAGTAAAAGAATGGATATTCTGTGGTATCCGGTCTTGTTTTGTCCTCTGAAGTAAAAAATTAACTCATTTTTGCGTATTCAATTTTCTCGGCTTTTGTGGCGCGGCAAAGAAAAAATATAACTTCTTGTTTTCTTAGGAATTCTACACATCAAATTGAGTGCTTTTTGTTGGTATTTTTAAATATTTTGGCCCTTCATATATTAAACTTTAAATAAACGAAGTCTTGAAACCTGATCTTGTGTCTGTGGTTACTGCGCATATGGTTTATTTTTAGCGCTTGCGCTGGCTCTGGAATGTCAAAATTTCGCCTGGGAAAGGGGTGGGTCACGTGCAATTTCATTCGGGAGTCAATGGGTTAATTATTTGGAAATGCTTGCTGTTTCCCTTGCCTTGAAACCTTTCTCAAGTGTAGTCCAGGGTAAACATGTGAAACCCCTGGTTGACAACACTACTGCAGTAACTACCATTAACCAAATGGGCACATGCCATTCTCGAGTAAACAATCAACTTTTACACCAAATCTGGTTGTGGTGCATAGACCATAGTGTGTGGCTATCAATTGCACATATTCCTGGAAAACAAAATACTGAGGCAGATAGAGAGTCCCGGCTTCCCCGGAAAGAAACAGAATGTACTTTACGGAAGCCATTATTTGATGCTGCTACTAAAAAACTAGGTGTGACTCCTAATGTGGATTTGTTTGCCTCTAGATTGAATTTCCTATGTTGCATACCAGCCTGACCCAGACGCCCATGCCATCAATGCCTTTCACATATTTACCTGGAAGAAGTATACCTTTTATGCATTTCCCCCATTCAGTGTCATACAGCGGGTGTTGCTGCCGCTTTTCAATTCCTTTGTTTATTTTCGTTTGCACGCACATTTTTCCCTGTCATTTTCGCATTCTTTTCGTTTAGCTTGCTTTCATGCAATTAATATTCTGTTAAGTTCTTTTCGCATAATTTTGATTTGTTTAGTCGCTTTTTGTATGCGTGTATCTAGTGAATTCAGACATTTTCCATCTCTATGTTTATGGTTCAAGGTTTAGTTGTCTATCGTCTTCATCACGTTTTCCTTCTTCCTAGTCATACAATGTTTGTAAGTATCGTTTATCTTCGGCTCGGCATTTCTGTTTCTATTGTTGTTTTCGTTCTTAACTTGTAATTTTATTTTATTTGTAGCAACCGCTCTCCTTCATTGTCTTACTGCTTAAATGTACATTTCGATTCGTTTGACTTCAATAGCGGGTATTACAAAAGATTTCCGATGAGGAAGTCACAGGCTTACTAGTAGTTCCGCACTGGCAAACTCAGACTTGGTGGCCATATTTAATGCATATGCTCATTGATTTTCCTCTCATGCTACCTAGGAACGAAGACACACTGTACTTACCAGCACATCCCCACCTGCTGCACCCACTACACAAGAAACTTCAACTACTGGTCTGCCACTTGTCAGGGATCTCCTTACAAGCAGAGGAATTTCGACAGGGGCTGCAAAGATCATCCTGTAATCCTGGCGAACGGGTACACAAAAGTAGTACCAGGCCTACCACCAGCAATGGCAAGAGTTCTGTTGTTCAAGGGGTATTAATCCCATTTCAGCTTCTATAGAGGATGGTCTGGAATTTCTTTACCAGCAGTATGAAAATGGCCTATCGTATAGTGGTATTAACACAGCCAGAAGTGCTTTATCCACAGTTATCTTCCTTCCAGATGGTGGCTCCTTTGGAAATCACTCTTTGGTTTCCTGTTTCCTTAAAGGTGTCTTTGAGTCAAGGCCTTCCCTTCCACGTTACAAGGACATATGGAATGTTTCTGTTGTTTTAGACTATTTAAAGACATTGCCTCCACTTGAGGAATTAAACCGTAAAGACACCACACATAAAACTGTTGTGTTAGTTGCATTGTTATCTGGCCAGCGTTGCCAAACTGTTCATGCACTTACAGTTAGTGGCATGAGGATTACAAATGATACTGTTCACTTTGAGATTGCTAAACTCTTGAAGACATCCAAACCTGGCAAGAGTCAAGGACACTTGGAGTTTAAATCGTACCCAGTAGACAAACGTCTATGTGGTGTGACTTGCCTTAAGCAATATGTAAAACTTACAGAACCACTCAGAGCTGGTCATGACCCTCTGTGGTTAAGTTATAGTAAGCCCTTTAAACCAGTGAATCCTGACACTATTAGTCGCTGGATTAAGAATGTTTTAGAAAAGGCTGGAGTAAACACAAAGATTTTTTTCTGCTCATAGTACCTGGGCCGCTGCCACTTCAGCTGCTTGCTCAAATAATGTTCCTATTAATACTATCATGGATGCAGCTGGTTGGTCCAGAGAAGGCACTTTCAGGAAGTTCTATGATAAGCCAGTTCAAGCTGTTGTCAATTTTGGGGACCAACTTGTCTCCACGCATGACTGCACCAGTAACCAATAAAACGGTTTTCTGTTTACCTGTTCATGGCCACACTGCTTTAAAGTCTCATGTGACTCACTAGCGACTTAGACCAATGACAAAATAGAATTTAAAAATTAAACGAGACTTACCTGTAAGGCGAAGTTTGATTGGAATTCTATGAGTCATTGGTCAGGAGCCCACCCTATTCTTCCTCAATATTGGGTATATGTTTTTCAGCCCACCCTAAACTAGTGAGAAACTGTGTCCACTCACACGATTTAAAGACTGAATGCTCAGGTTCCCGCGCTCTATCTCACGTGACTCCCTAGCTCCTGACCAATGACTCATAGAATTCCAATCAAACTTCACCTTACAGGTAAATCTCAGTAAATTTTTAAATTTTTGCCATTCTCGTTCCCCGTAAAAATATATACGGTTCATAATTACTTCCGCTTCAGAGTAGTTTTGACGATCAGTTCGAAATTTAAAACTAGGTTGGCCAGTTTTACATGGCTTGAAATCCTTTGTATGTTATTTGACATTTTCTAATTCGTACAACAGCAATAACACATGGTAAATTTGCATATGGCGAGCAAGTTGAAATTTGAGCTCGCTGGAATCGGAAAGAGCTAGAAATATCATTTCACGCTGGCGGACATTCTAATTCGGTTGACTCGTACGCTTGTTGTTTTTCTACGCAACGAATGCTTTTATTATGATTGTGATTCAAGACTTCAACTCCAGACTAACGATTCCATTTCCATTTCCATTTCCATTTTATTAGTTTGAAAAAGGAAAATACAATGATAATCCTGCGCAACCCGCAGATAGCAGAGCTAATCGAGGCAGGTTGCGCTTTTAAATCAAACGTCATTATCAGTAAAAATGAAACAAAAGAAATAGAAAATAAATAAGTGAACAATTACAATAAAATAATCAATCAGTAAAAATGAAAACAAAAGAAATAAAAGAAATAGAAAAGAAATTAGTTAATTTATTACTTTACATATTTTGTCATTTTTAAGAGGAGTGTTGGTGCTTCAACATAAGTGTCCTCGGCATGAAAAATAGCAAATAGAATTTCTCGAACTTTTTTTTAAAATTGCTTTTTTGGCAGTTGGCATATTTGGAGTGGCAAACAATTCCAAACTCTGGCATCGAAATGTGTAGTTGAATTACGTTGTTGGTTAAGACGCGAATATTGAATGTAAAAATTACCAGAAAAAGAAAACCTAGTTTTATAAGGATGAATCGGATGTTAATATGAAATACATACATACGTACCCTTGCATGAATAAAGTAAGTCGCACGATGCTCGGTATTGATTTATTTTATTGTTACGTATTCGAGAGAGGAATCATTTTCTCGAAAAATTCTTCGAGCATCTCGAAACTCGAAACTCTATACTCGAAACTCGAGCCTCGAAACTAAATTCTCAAAAGCATCAAGTATCGAGGATCGAGTTTCGACTCGAGACTGTCAACTTACATTTGAACGGTACGGTATTGTGGGTTGTGTGTGAGTTTTTTTGATTCACCTTTTGGCCAGCTTCTGTATACTAGCTGGAACTAGAAATTTGACTGTAACACTACATTATTATATCCTAGAACAAAATAATTTTTTTTGGAGCCAAATGATGTGGCAGTAAGTTTTCTAGCTTTTTGTGGAACTTAGACTGTTGCTGACAAATAGTTATGCCTTTTCGTATTTCCTTTCTAGCCTTTAGAAGTTTCTTTGCTTTGTCATTTTGCATGTTTTTTGTGGTTAGTCCAAGGATTTGTTTACCCACGTAAGATGTTAAGAACAAAGAAAGCTATTATCCTTTGTATTACTTAGAAGTTCTTCTAGCATGTTCAGGAAAACTCTCAGTTTGGGTTAGCCTTTCAACATGTCAACATCAAGTTTCTTAAAGCTTCTACATTACAACTCATGAAATTCCTCAAGTGAACACAGAAGTAAGTTCTTGCATCTTTTTGTGTTTTATAGTTCGTTCTACTCTCGGAACAATTGTTTCTTAAGTTTCATAGTTCCTTCTAGTCAGTCTAATTACAGTTTTTGTTATATTTACTTCTTAGTTTTTCGAGACCGCTTTGCTTATCGCTTTGTTACACCACTTTGTTATATCGCTTTGCTAG
>CM042752.1:14751830-14771723 GCA_022496165.2 Catalaphyllia jardinei
TGCATTGTATCATACTGACAATGCTAGAATGCATGTGTCTTCTACAACGAAAAGCACTTAACATTTGTGTATAACTGTGTATGAAATGTATTGTTTACCTAACATATAGTTAACACTAATGCTAATCGATCTGTGCATGCACTTTGAGCTAATTATTTGTTCTTAAGAGAATAGTACCACTATGATAACAAGAGAATATTGGAACCATATATACAGTGAAACCTCTATTAAGCAGACACATTCGGGACCTTCCCAAGTCTCCGCTTAACAGAGGGTGTCCACTTAATAGAGGTTTGTAAAAATTGCACAATGTTTGTTAATGATTAACATTCATTGGCTACTCTGTACTGTGATAAAGTTCCAAGTACAGTATAGTAAAGTTCTGTAATGTGATAAAGTTCTGCACCTGGAAGTGAAGTTTCATTTCTGCCTGAGGTCTTACATTTGGCGTGACGTTGTCTAGGCTCGGCGTCGACGTCAAAAGGCTTGTTTTCATGGTGTGTAGAAAACGTGAGTAGATACAAGCCTTTTGTCCGCTTATACTCGTTTTTTCCTGGCGTTTTAGTTTTCGTAACTTAAGAAAATATCTTCTCGTAATTTACTTGAACAGCTTTTGGCATAAAACTTATTTTATTCATCATATTTTAAAAGGACAGCTGTAGACTGAATATGGCGCCATCTGATGATCAAGTGCAAAAATCCAAGTGAGTAAATTAAGCTACTTAGCCAAATCTGGTTTTAGCTTCTTTGATTCTTCATTCTCATCAAAATTATACACTATGTTTACCTCTCGTTTCACATTGTTTCACTCTAGGCTGATGGAGTGGAGCAAAGAGCATATTGTGCTTTTTCTGAGCGAAATGCTTGCAAGAAATATTTTGGAGCAAAGAAAGAAGTCCCGCTTGTGACTGACTGGCTTGGGAAGCGATAGTCAACAGTCTGAGTGAAATCCACTCTCCAAAATTCCAACTGAAGGATAAAAATGCTGAACAGAGCGGTGGAACCTTCTCCGAAAAGTTTTGCAAAAAGATGAGCAAGGAAGAGAAAGCAAGTGGGATATCTGGGGAAGAGTTAACAGAGAAAGAATCACTGATCGTGGAATTAGTTGAGAGAGAAGATACCATACAAGCAAAGGCTCAATCAGCATCAAAACAGCAATTTCAAGGACAACCAGAATGCTGAAAGATATCAGGAAAAAAGCAATGGAGCGCCTTAATTAAAGAGACCAAGAAACGCAATTGAGACAAAGGTGGAGCTTCTCCAAAATGTCGTAAATTGGGATGTGCAGAACCACTGGCCAACTTTTTGCGAGAGAAAGCAGCGGCTGACCGCAAAATTAGACAGCAGGAGTCATGTGCAAAACAACAGGAACAGGAAGGTCAACAGCAATTGATGAAAGCTATGATCCTTCAGTAGCAACAAATGATTACTGCATTTTTGAATGTTGTGGAAAAGCTACCAAATAAGTGATCAGCTATTAATTAAAAGTGTTTTTATTCGAAACATGTTGTTGCCAAATAAGATTAAAGCTTAATATTTAAATCTATTTCAGAATTTTTAAAGATTGCATCTTGGACTAAATTGGAAGCCCAATGTTCATAAGTATACATAGAAGAATAAATGTTTTCAATGTTTATTTTGTTTGCTTTTAAATTGATTACTGGAAATATGCCTCTAGATCTCAAGTTGGCGGCTCCATGTCGAAAAACTCAGACATCTGATTACCATTTAAACAAGTTAGGGCATTTCACAAATGCTTCTGTTTGCAATGGAACACTGCAGGAATATGCAAGGCATCTGCAAGGCGAGGAAGGTCTGTCTTTTAAACTCGAAATTCGGCTTTGCAGTCAGCTGAATTCATCTTTGCTAGATGGAAACATGGTACGATTGATAGCTGAAATCCGGCTTTTTACGATAACAGTCGTATAATGGAACAAATTCTTTGTCTGAAATATTGTTGTCTGCATAGCTAAGCTAAAGCATCTCTCGACAAGTCTTAAATTTGTTCATTTTCAAAGAACTCGGCAAGTTGCCTTCGCAAAATGAAGGGTGCTAAAGGTTTATAATTTGGCACAAACAATGCTGTCTCCCATTGCTATGAAAACTGTCAGTGCAAAAGGTCCCTACTATCTAAGGAATTAATGTAAGTGTAATATCTTTTATATATCAATCAAAGATACCTACCACACCCCCTCAAAACAAGGCTAATTAATTTCGAATTAATTAACTAATTAATTAATTAATTAACTAATTAATTAAACAAACATTAAAGTTTACTCTTTATGGCGTTTTAGTCTTGTGCCTTAGGGAACAGCAACCTCCTAAACCATCCCAAGTGCACTCTGCACAAAAAGGACACAAGTCCTCCTAGAAAACTATATACCATATAATAACATATAATAAAACACCAAATTATATCAAACTAGGTGAGAAAAAAACTTAAAGAAAAATGGAAAGCAACATCACAAAAATCCTCATTAAAAAAACCTGGAAAAGGTGTGCGACCCTTCTTTTTTAGTGTTCACTTCCACTGATGACCCTCTCCTCTAAGGCCCTAGCCCTCAGCCCCAATTAAATATGTAGCTTCCCTTGTTTTTTAAGTGTTGACAGAATCTGATGGCTTTGACCATTTCAATACGGACACCAGGGAAGAGTTAAAAAAAGGTTACAACAAAATTTGTCCCCTGACAGTTGACATTTTGTCTGTGGATAGGCCCATACTCTCATGTGAAACTCACCAGTGCAATTTTTACATACTGGTACAAGAAGACATCCTCCATCCAGTTTACGACTAAATTCTGCAACAAAATATCAAAAATATTAGTCACATGCTGATAAGTGACACCTAAACTACATGCAACTGGCCACTGACATGAAGTCTTCCCTTCCTCCTATTGTGCAGTGCAGCTCAGAAATAAGCAAACGAAAAGCAAATAGGCAAGTTTCAGTTTCTTCGTGTCTTTTTGTGAATCTGTGAAGAAACGTCTTGATAGGTCAAGAAACTACAAGGAGCTACGACCTTGATTCAGTATTTTCTAGCTTCTCTGCGAACCTGGGGGGTACTCCCCTATATGGGCTATATAGGTACGTGCCGCAGAATAGGGTATGGTTTTTGGAGGTTCTCAATCCTTAAATACGGTATCCTTTTCGCCTATGTTGGCATAGTGTCCCGGTGTGATCCTTAGATAGGGTGCCTAAATTTGTATCAGTAAAAATAGAAGGATCACAGATAAATCAGCTGCTCTGCTTGATGTAATTTTAACAAATTGTCCTGCGAGGGTAGTCTGCTCCGGAGTTGCCCATATCAGTATTAGTGATCACAGTCTTGTTTATGCGTTTCATAAACTTTCGATTAACTTCCGAAAGGGTCACACTCAGCAATGTACAGAAACTTTAAAACCTTCTATCGTGGCAAATTGCGCAACGATATCTACAACGAGAACTGGGAATTTTTGGATTCAGGTCTTGACCCTAGCCAAATGTGGACAGACTGGAAAACCAAATTTTTGAAAATTGTTCACAAACATGCTCCGATCCATACTAAACGCGTTAGATCTAAAAGTTGTCAGTGGATCACTGCTTGTTTGAAAGAACGCATGCATAATCGTGACACATTAAAGATCAAAGCAATCAAGTCAAATGATCCACACGATTGGGCCAACTTCAAAAGAATGCGTAACAAAGTTAATACTGAAATTAAAGCTGCTAAACAATTATTCTACAATAACAAGTTTATCGAAACCAATGGCGATCCGCGTAAAACATGGCAAACCATCAACGATCTTACTTCTCGTAAGGCTGTTCATTCAGCGATTAGAGAAATAAATTTAAATGGTACTATTACATCTGAATCATCCGATTTGTCTAATGCTTTCAACGATCATTCCTCATCAATTGGACTTAAACTCGCTAATGACATTCCAGTATCTAATAACAATGACCGCTCTCATCGGGAATATGTCAAAGGCATCAACAATAGATTCAAATTCCGCCCTACTGATAGTGGAGAGGTTTTAAAGCTACTGAGTGTAAAGGGGCTGGTCTCGATAAGCTACATGTATCAAGTCGGCTTATTCGTGAATGTGCTGACCTCATTTCGCCATATATTTCAAACTGGCGTATTCCCTGATGATTGGAAATTGGCCAAAGTTACGCCTGTATTTAAGCAAGGCAATAGAAGTGATATGAACAATTATCGCCCAATTTCTGTGATCTCAGCAATTGCAAAAGTCTTTGAGAGAATAATTTTTAATCAGCTTTCTTCCTATTTATCTGAAAACAATGTCTTGTCACAATATCAGTCTGGCTTCCGATCCTTTCACTTAACTATGACTGCTTTGCTCAAAGCCACCGATAATTGGGCCTTCAACATAGATCGTGGCTATGTTAACGCTGTTGTCTTTTTAGATCTCAAAAAGGGATTTGACCCTGTCAATCACCCTATTTTATTATCTAAACTATATTTATATGGAGTCAAAGGAACTGCCTACGAATTGCTTTCTTCTTACTTAGACAATTGTACACAAAGATGTGCTGTCAATGGTGTCATTTCTAAAACCTGTACTTTAACCTGTGGGATCTCCCAGGGGACAATACTGGGGCCTTTGCTGTTTCTCTTATATATTAATGACTTACCTAATTGTTTGTCAAACTCCCAACCCGGAACATATGCGGATGATACTCACCTAACATATGCCAACAATGACATCTGCTCCATTGAGGCTTCTTTAAATCAGGACTTGTCAAATATAAACCGTTGGCTTATTGCTAATAAATTGACTCTTAACATGACAAAAACTGAATTTATGTTAATTGGATCAAGACAAAAATTGAATAGTCTATCTTCTCTTCCTGCATTAGGAATTAATGGAACACAATTAAACAGAGTAAATTTTACCAAGTCGCTTGGTGTATTAATTGATGAAAATTTAACGTGGAGCAATCATATCAACACTATAACCAAAAAAATCTCTTCTGGTATTGGATCTATTAAACAAATAAGTCGCTGCGTTCGTCCTGCAACTCTACATACTATCTATCACGGATTAGTTCAATCGCATTTTGATTACTGTAGTGTTGTTTGGGGTACCTGTGCCAAAACATTATCTGATAAACTACAGAGACTTCAAAATCGAGCTGTCCGCGTCCTTACTCATTCTAGTTATGATGCTGACACCAACCAACTACTTGAAGAATTAGGCTGGGATAATTTAGAAACTCGTTGTCAAAAACTAAAGGCTGAGATGGTCTATAAGTCCTTAAACGGCCTTCCAAATTCATTCAGAGGAATGATGTGAATACTTCTTACAATTTGCACCATTCTGATGGTAAGCTTGCTATTCCCTTACCACGTACCAACTATTACAAAAATAGCTTTGGCTATAGTGGTGCAGTTCTCTGGAACAGTCTACCCTCAGCTGCTAGGCAAGCAACTTCTCTGACTAATTTCCGACGATTGATAATTAATTCTGACACGGCATTCATGTAGAACAGGCTTTAATTTGTTTACTTTTTTTAATAGCTAGTAGCATTTTTAAATTATTAAAGATTAATCTGTATAGGTAGTTTTTTTGTAATAAGTTGTAGTTTTTTATTACACTATTAATGCCTGATGCATTTTACCGTGTTTAAATAAATGATGATGATGGTGTAAACACCCAGTTAAGCGAAAACAAATGATCTGTCAAAGTTAAAGTATTGCCAAAGCGATTTTAAAAAGATTGTGTTTTTGCGTGGCGGTTAGTCGTTGTTTGGATCGTCACGCAACGTTTCTTCCCCCTCCCCCATTAGCCTGCAAACACTGACAGTTTTCCGGCTTTTGTTTCACGGCGGCTCTTTTCGGCAGCATGTGTTCACACGCGACTCCATTAAATGTGGCTTTGTCCTGAAATAACAAAGTCTGTGAGAAACAGACCAATACGTGCTGCACAAAGATGCCATGATTATTTTAATTGTTTCAGTTCGAAAACAAAGTAATAGCAGGGAACAAAAACGTTCTGAAATTAATTAATCTACCATAACATGCTTGATGTTGACTTCCAGGTATCTTACGGAAAGGAAATAAAGTTGACCTGTTCAAGCTATTTTGAGTTTTTGTTCTTCCCTTGCATAGGGTGTCATTTTTCGGGTTTGGACCTTAAATGGGGTATCAATTTTCGTTGGATTGTTCCTTAAATAGGGTCAGGGTTTAAGACCCTTCGCGGCACACACCTATCCGGACTCTATGGGAATTCCCCCCCCCCCCGGGTCTGCGAATTAATTGTTTTGTCGCTGAAACTCGCTTAGTTGTGAGCGTGCTGCTGCCATAGGCCATGGCACAAACAGTAAGCTGCTTCGTTTAATCTAACTGAAGTTGGCTTGTTGATGCAAACCAGTAAAACCACCAAAAACACGGAGGTCTGAAATACAACAACGGGATTAAACTACAGGCTTTTTACAGGTTAATAAACTGTAACAGGCATTCGAAACAATCATAATGCACTGGAAAACTAAAAATTAAAACTAAAATTTGGTTTGTTGATTCTTACCATGGTAAATATTTCCTGTTTCCAGCCAGGCTGTGTTCGTTCAGCTGGTCGTTCAGCTGTGTTTTACTCTGCACAGTCTCGTGGGCTAGGTTGGGCAGCATGCTTCGCGCGCGATTCCACGCAACCATGAAAAGGCTCTTGGGAAAAGAATTTTGGCGGGATCGATGATTTTCAAACAAGAAGAGCGCCAGTAGAAAGGTGAGTTTTGGAAATTTGTTATTTTTTAACCAGTCTCTAGCGGTTGGCAGAGTAAAGGTCTATCTTACATTCGATTTCAACTGATCAGAGCACTTAAAATGAAATCGATGAGACTTTCTTTTAATCTGGAAGCATTTCAGGCACGCTTTTCATTGTAAAGGCAGCAAAGCGATGTTTAGCACTGTGTTATAGTGAATGGAAGATTCCATCGTGGAGACATTTGCATGGCTGCGATGCGTCGAATCGCCACGTTGGTACAATGCTGTTCTTTCCGTTTTCCCAGCAGATATCAGTGGTTCAAATTTTCCCTGTCAAGCTCAGTTGTAAACACTACAATGATTGGGTCTAAGTCAACTGGACAAAATACATCGACGTCTCCACAACTTATTATTGTGGAAGGAAACATTGGGGTTGGTAAATCAACTTTAGCATACCAGCTGGCAAGACAGTTAAACTATCGTGTGTTTTTGGAACCCACAACAAAGAATCCTTACCTGGCTAAGTTTTACCGAGAACCAAAGAAGTACGCCTTGAAACTACAACTGTGGATCTTCAGTCAGCGATTCAGAACTTACATCAATGCCACGAAACATATTCTTCAAACTGGTCAGTAGAACTAAAAATACTACAAGGGCAATTATTATGAAAAATTTTCATTTTTGTGAAAGATTGTTAATAATATTTAGGTTAAAACTAATTCAGGGTCTTGGTAATGTAGTGTACTCCTTTAATAGGAATAGGAAAAGCAATCTTACACATAATTAATGATCAATTAATAAAAATTAATACCCAGCCATTTTAGTGATCAAGTGTTTTTTTTATTGGTTGAATTAATCAAATGTTAATCAATAAATAATTATTGATTGCTATTGAGCAAGCAGATGATGTTTACTGTAGGTAGTGTTGGTTGACATTGTTGATCAAAGTATCAACTGACAGTTGGTCAAGTGTTGGTTGACAATAGATTGTTCTCATGTGATGTCATCGCTTTCTAAAATTTAAAACTAAGGATCCACCAAAGTTTTTATCCTCATCAGGTATAACAGGCAGCGTATTTTATATCCGTTTACAATTTTACAGCTCAATAGCGTGCTTCGTTTGGAAACCAGAGCATTTTGAATTTCCGAGTTGTGGAGGTGCGTGACACAAGGCTGTGATCGAATTTACTTATCTGATGATTTTGAGCCCTTTTAGAAGATAGAGCATTAGTGCTCGGACCTTCAACACCCTACCGAGAATCATTAGACAAGTAGATACCCTCAGTGAATTCAAAATTAAGCTAAAGCACCACTTTAAACAGTAACACCTGTGTTACATGTTGTCTTAACTTAATTACTTAATTAATTGTCAAATTTTAATGTTCAATGTTTTTGTTTTTGTGTTTTGTCAGGGCTCCATTTAAACTAGCTCTGCTAAATTGGATGCCCCTGGATAAATAAAAAATTTTTTTTAAAAAGTGTTTATGTAAATACTTGTTTTTTCAGTACTGATAATCAGTCGCCTAGAAAGCCAAAAGAAGCTCCAGATGTTTACACTATTTTCCGGCTGCCATATTGGTGTACCACGCACACCAATATGGCGTTTTCATACTGGGCTCTGTAAATTTCTGCAAAACATTTCGAAAAATATCTGAACTTTGGGTAAACGCACAAGCCTTAAAGTGTTTTATTTTTTATCTTCTATAACATCACAATTTCTTAGCTTTCTCCACTGGATAGTTTTCGATTTATTTTTTTATTGCATGACAGTGAAAACGATCTATTGGTGGAGTGTCAGTTGGGTATTGGTTGATATGTTGGCTGAAATGTCTGTCAACTGATATTTGATAGACACTCAACCAACACTACCTACAGTAAACATGATCAAGCCAACCACAAAAATTATATCTAACTCAGGTGAAGATATTACTTTGACGCCAACACACAGAACAGCTCTGAATTCATTCGGCTACAAAAATAGTTTTCAGCCTTGTGATAAAGTAATTCTGAACCCAACTGAGTGCGTGTATGACTAGTATCTATTTAAAGGGCCTAGGTTGACATTGTTGCACTGTATTATGATTATCACCATGTAAATGGAATATAATTTGTTATGGTGCTTTTGGGTTAACATTATTTGAAACTTTTTTACAGGTCAAGGAGTACTATTAGATAGATCAGTTTTCAGTGATGCAGTATTTGCTGAAGTGAATTATCAGCAAGGGACCATATCTCCAGAAGGTACATGTACTAACACACAAGTAACAGATTCATATTAAAAATAGTAATTTTGTCACAGAACTTATTTTCTATAAATATTGGGAAAATAAAGTGATACATACTGTGCATTTCAAGACATACATGTTCAACCACATTTGGTTTAATAAACAGCACTGAACATCTGTGATCCTATTTGCAGTTTGTCTGGGTTAAAAAATATAAGCAGTAAAATTCCTGATTGGTTTTCATTGGGTTGATGATCAATATGATCTTCCTGTCTTCTAAACGTTATTTCAAAACTGGTCGAGATCGTTTTCCTATTGATATACATTCAAACAAACAAACCAGTGGTCTCCATAGCAGGCATTTCACACAAAGAGCTGATTCTGCATTGGACTGAGAGCAAACAAACTCAGCGAAGCAAGGAGTGGTGGAACAACCCTGCACCTGAGCGATCAAGTTTTTTTGTTCTTGCCCTGTTTTTGTGCGACCAGACTTTGCTTTCACAAAACTCGTGCTATAGAGACTAGCAAACAAGGAATAAAGATAATGTCTAACCACCAATACAAATATACTAGTGTAGCCTGGGCTATGAAAGTGGTGCGGAAATTGGGATGTTGTTAGCAAATTGAAGTGGGGATTGTATAGAGCTTGTGTAAAAATGGTTGTCCTCAAGTTATTTTGTTTGGTTAGGGACATCCCTGAAATTGTTGAATAAGTTTACGGATATGGATGAATACTTACCATGTAAATCTTGCTGAACCAGGAACTAAAATCAAAGCAGAATCCCGAGCTTATCTTGTTATTGGAAGGAACTACAGGTGTAGTGTTCCTACATGTTTTAAGAGGGAAAGTATGAACTTGCTTTCTATGTTCCATGCGACACGTAGTACGAATATTTGCACAAATACTTTAACAACAAAGGTTTATACAGGGTTCATCGTGAGCTCGCACACGAAAAGAAGGACACTCCACTGCTTTACAATCTAATGAATCTACGTTATTGCTTGAATCAAGCTTCTTATACACACAACGGTAGCTAACTTATACATGTTACACAATACAGAGGGTAATAAGGGTTTCCTTTGGCATAAACAACTTAATTACGACATGTCTACAATTTTACAGATATGGGTGAACACTTACGTAAATCCTGCCAAAATAGGAACTAATTAGAACAGAATCCGGTGCTTATCTTGTTGCTGGAAGGAACTAGTGTTCCTACGTGTTCCTACAAGTTTTAAGACCAAAAGCACAAAGTAGATTTCTATATTCCACGTGACACGTAGCACGGTTGTTTGCAGGGATACTTAAAAGGTTTATACATATATCATATTTCTGGCTGCAATTATGTAATTAAAGCTTATCCCACAATTTTTTGTCACACCTGAAGAATCTTTGCTTGTGGCAAGAGCGAGGACTGGATGCTGCTTCACTAAACATTAAGTTCTTGCAGTGCATTCTGGTTTGCTGAAAGCGAGGCTCTTCCCCAGCGCAGAGCATTGTGGTCCACTGAAAGCAAGGCTAAAAACCACAGCAAAATCTCAAATTTTTGTACCTTTCTTTTATATCTAGATTATGGACTGCTGCTACGTTCGCTATGCTCGCTCCGCAGCAACAATGTAGTACATGTTTTGAACTTGGGCTGAGATAGTTGGATAAAAGAACTTTCATCTGATAATAATTTGCTCTGAAATGAATTCCTTCAGGTTATGAGTACTACAAAGACATTAAGAAGCAAGCTTTAAAAGTAGTACTGGTTCCCCACACGACCTTATATCTTGATGTTCCTCCTGAGACATGCAATCAACGTATACGTGGGCGAGGAAGAGTATGTCTTAGTAATGTATTTATTTGTCATAAATGATCAATGGGGTTTGTGGTAGAATCTTCATAGTTATGAACTTGAGTTTTAATTTTGATTTCAATTTGGAATTTTGGGTTAGCTTTACAATTTCAAGGGAGGCGCGGTGGCCTCATGGTTAGTGCGCTCAACTCCAGAGCGAGCAGTCTGGATTTGAGCCCTGGCCGGGTACATTGTGTTGTGTTCTTGGGCAAGACACTTTACTCTCACAGTGCCTCTCTCCACCCAGATGTATAAATGGGTACGGCGAATTATTGAGGAAACCTAACAAAATTGCAGGGGACCTGCAATGGACTAGCACCCCATCCAGGGGAAGTAGAAATACTTCTAGCCGCTTCATGCTACAGACACCGGGATAAGCTCCGCCCGCTATGAGCCAGCTTTGGCTCCAAGGTTTCACTCACTTACAATTTCAAGTTAGAGTCAAAATTTTGATCTTTTTATTTTACTTGGGAATATGAAAAGGAAGCTTACAAAAACCATTCATATGCATCTTATTGGTATTTTGCCTTATGGGCCTGGTTGTTGAAAACAACTGGATAATTATGACAATCCACAGGTAACCCAAGCTGACTGTGTGTGTCATGTAACATAACATGGGTAAATATAGATAGCATATGAGGCGAAGTTTAGGTCTGAGAATTTGCTAGAAAATGGAAATAAAAACTCACCACGTGGTAAGTCTCATCAATTTTTATTTCTCTTTTCTAGCAAATTTTCAGACCTAAACTTTGCCTCATATGTTCTCTATATTTACACACACAGTGAGCTTTGGTTACCTGTCGACTACCCAGGGTATAGTGGATAAGGTGCAAAACTATAATGTGCTAGCCCAAGGGACATTTTCACTGGTCTCCAAAAAGGTGTAACTGGTATCAGGTCTTTCAGTAGGGCGCAATGGCCAGGGATGCTCCCCGTCAACTAAATTTCTCTGGGCACTTTTCTCTCCAAATCAAATAATTGAATTCTGTAGTAAACTTCTTGTTAGTATAACATACAGGTCAGGCAGACTTACGTCCCTTAAATTTACTACCAGCCAATCAATACCCAGTCATAGTCATGACCAGAGTGTAAAGAAATACTGCGAAAGATGTTTAGGATGCACACTGATTCTTATCAAGCTTTAGACCACTTCTAGCAGAGGTACAATTTCAAAGTGATCTCTCTCCTGAATCATTTTCACTAACATACTGTATATAATTTTTTAAGGACTATGAGAGTGGGATTCCCGTAGAATACCTTAAAGGACTTGCTGCATCTTATAAAACATTTTTAAATGAAATGAGGTAGGAAATTATCTCAAAAATTTTGCCATGTAGTATTTTAATTCTTAAAGGGGCACAGTCACGTTTGAATGGTTTGAAAAGTTTAGGCTAAATTTTTCAGTTTCTTTGTTTGTGATCTGTGGCAATCTTTTTTTCTTTGTAAAGTATTATTTTCAGGTTTCCTTCGATTTAACAGTAATTTTGTCCATGGTTAAAATAACTCAATATTACATCAATATATAAATCAAATAAACTATTGTAATGTGTTTTTTTTTCAAGAAATCGTGGTTCTAGGGTTATTGAGTACAACTGGACAGACTTTGGTTATAAGTTTGAGGTGAGTCCAAAGATGAATTAAGTTTGGGCACTGAGTTAATACCTTTGTCTTTGTTAGATTTGTTTATTTATTGTAAAGCTCCCATGTCTGTAACCTTTCATTCTTACTTGCCCATTGAGTGATGGCCTGGGATGTTGTCTGCAAACTAAGACTTGCCCAGGTCAAGCAAAGTTTGAGATCTCCTTGTCCAAAGGGCAAGCTTGATTTAAGTTTTATTTGAACCCTGTCAAATGGTTTTACAATAGTAAGGAAAAAGGAGAAACAAAAGTAGTCAAGTCACTTTGTGGAAAATGACAATGTACAATGTTTACCAGTAAAGATAACTGTTGGTCATACTTAAATAGCTTTTAACGCCTGTAACAAGTAAGTTCCAACATTGGTTTGGGGAAAGATTATAATGATAGTTAAAGGCAAACAATTTACATGTCAAATAAACTTAATAGTCTTTTGTTACCTACAGTGAGTAGGTTTCATGAAAGTTTTAAAGTAGGGGACACCAGTAAGAGAGTAGGTGACAGGAAAAGAACATACATGTATGAAGTGATCGAGTTTTACATTATTTATAATTTGAAATCTTAAGTTCTGAGGGGCTAGTTGGCCCATCAAAACTGACAGCTCATCACAACTTTTGGAAAATAAAGTGACTTAGAATCCCCATCCCTTCCACATTTGGGATGCCACTTGGTAAATGTAAAAATGAAGGGAACCAGAAAAAGGTGGATGGCGCTTTACTATGTCTAAGTATAGAACATTTATATGACTAGTAGTTTTCCTACAACTCCTGGATGACAAACATCTTTTACAAGTTACTGCTCACAATTTGCTAGCAGTCATTGAGTTGAGCTGTGGGAGTGTCATCTCCAAGCAACTATTTCTTAAGGACGGTGCCTACTAAGTGCAAAGGCTTTTGTGCCAGGTTAGGACCACATGGAAAAAGTAGATCTTTGCAAGGGCTACTGGAATTCACAAAGAAAAATGTGGGTAGCCACCCATTTTTTCAAGATACTTAGCCTTAAATCTCAACAAAAATGCTGACATCAGCGTTTTTCTAAGAAAAAGAAGGAAAGGGTATTTCCTCACAGATTTTCTTAGAATTCACTCTTACATACAGAAAGGCAAATACGCTTTAAAATATCTTTAAACTACATGACAAATGGTAACATAAAAAGCATTTTTGGTACGTTTTTAATGGCAAAATCATTGCAAAAGCGCTTTTAGCGTTTCTGACAGCCTTCCTCTGGTTTAGCTAAAACACAGTGGAAATACCCTTTGCCCACAAACAGAAACTAATCACATGTTGAAGAGGCTTGCCACTTCCATTTCGCAACATAGACTTTAGGGGTAACCACATGTTTTTTAAAGTTATTTTAATTATCTTTTTTGACAAGTTTTACATTGCCCGTCACTTTTTTCCTGTCACCTCCCCATTAAGACATTTGCGTTTTTGCACGCACACTACGCCATCTGCAGGTACATGTTTACAGTTGGATTTCAGTGCAGAATTCGAAAGATATCAGCTAGGTTTTCAGCTGGAAGAAATTGGTTAGCGATATGCTGCTATTCTGGTGTCACTGGTTTAAGTACAGGTTCATTAAAATTGATTTGGTCACGGTAGAAATTTTGCTTTAATTTAGTCGTGCACTTGGTGGTGTAGTTGATTGCATAACCCCAGCGCGCGCACGCTTAAACCATGGCTTGCGTGATGCGCAGAACGTGTGTTAACTAACAAAAGTAGGCACCGTCCTTAACATATTTACAGACCAGGAAATCTTTTTGAACAAATATCTTTAAATGAAAAACTCCCCTCAATGATCCTCTCACTCTAAAATCAGTAAACTAGCCATAAGACTATATATCCTTCAGTTAATCATGTGGTGTCAGTTTGCTGCATATCCTGACCCATGTTTAAAATCCTATGTTTAATTGTATTTTTTTTATAATATTTCCTTCATGTAGGTTGCAGAGGACATCAAAAGAGGTCACTTCTCCAGATGGAGTCAGGAGGACTTAAGTCTCTTTAACAAGCTGTAAGTTTTGTTGAATGTAGCAGAGAGAGGGTAGCAATAAAACTTTAGTGAGGGAGTGACTTAAGCGTTAGTTTTAAAAACCTTGAAGCTCCCTGAACTCTGCACCTATGAGAAAGAAACTTACCTTGTAGAACATTTAGACCTGATTGTACATCATACCAGTGTCCTGAAACTCAAGTTGGCTCCTCAAATCAGAAGCCAATTGAAAGTCTTATTCTTTGAAAAACTATTAATAGCAATTGATAAGAGACAATGTTATAACATTGTACAGTTCTTTGGCAATCTTTTCAGCATTGAACTCCCTGTCTGCCTCCCAGCATCGTAACATTAAGAGCATATTTCCATCCTAAGGACTGGGGTATTCAGACATCTTACCAACATGTACAGCTTCACCCTTTAGTTCATTGCAGGTCACCCTCCAGAATGTTTCACCAAACAATTTAATTACTTCCATTTGTCCTCTTAATCCTCCTGGCTGAAAAGTGCCTCCTTTTTGTTTTCTTTCAATGTAACAGTTACAGGTTCCAAAAGAGAGGTTGTGCTTTTTGGCTAAAAAGGCTCAAATGAGTCTTTCTTTACTTTAAATGACACAAGTTGATAATTCAGCTAATCAATTTTTCTAATAGAGTATCAGATGAGTCACTAGTAAAGGAAGTGTTGACGTTAGATCGCTGTGTTCCAGAAGCAGTTATCAGTGAGGATGAAGAGGTTTGTTCCATACCCATGTTAGCAGTAGTAGAGTGAACACTGGTTTTCAAGTTCAATAGGTTTCAAGTATATATGTTGCAGTTAATTTTTGGTCTCAGTTAATTTTATAATTTTATTTCTAACTAGTTAGTTTCTTCTAACTAGGTGATTTTTCCGTTTTTTTGTTTTTTGGGGGGGGAGGAGCGTTGCTTCCCAAAAAGAGTAACACGCTCACCACCAGCCCTAACCTTATCCCAATTCCTACCTTATTGACCCCCCCTGACCCTATCCCTTACCCTACTGACCCCCTATCCCTAGATCTAGCCCCAGTTTTTTTATTATCTTGCACTTGCCTGGATTTGAACTCCAAACCTCTGACTTTGAAGTCCATCTTCATCTCCACTATGCTACACAAGCAATCGCTGCAAATTTGCTTATATTTGTTGGTCTTATAAGTTATTGGTCCCAGACTCACCCTTCCCCTTTGACATAAATTAACCTGGTTAGAAAAAAACTAACTAGCTAAAAATAAAATCACCTAGTTAGAAAAACTAACTGGTTAAATTATAAAATTAACTGAAACCAAAAATTAACTGCAACATATACAAAGAGATGTTTCCTGTTGGTGTTTCTAACCTCAATGCAAGCAACATGGCATCCCAGAGATTTATAAGTGCTCCCCATTTTATCAAGGTAAAGCCCACCTTTGTGTAAGGTGAGAGGCAATTTGAGAGTGGGGTGTCTTCTTCATCACTGTAATACAATGGCATTTTAACATCAACTTTGGTGATCAAACCATCACACTCAGCCTTAGGAATGAGTTTCAAACAAAGCTTCCACACCTGCTGGTTAAAGATTACCTTGCTTTGAGATTTGGTTGCTTTGTGTCTGCTTTGAGAAACCCAGTTCATATTCTTGTCATTTTAAGTAGTATACTTTTTGTAGTTCGGCTAAACTTTCTGCCAATAATTAATGATACCTCTGCCTGAATTTTTTTCAAACAGGAAGAACCTTGAGCAGAAGCTCAGCTCCAGATTAAACCAAAACAATGTACCATGGACAAGAAATTAACAAATTTAACCCAACACTCAGTGCCCTCTGTAGAGGGAAATAAATTGTAGTAGTTGTGTTAATGTCGCCTTCATGTGCAGAACAATGGAATGTTAGAATAGTTTTTACCTTCAAAGGGTGCCTGGCCACGAAACAAAAGTTATTATCACCAGTTTTTGTTGGACAAAAATCTTGTAACAGAATAAAGTTAAGTATATTAAAATCCTTTTTGCATTTTCTAAAATCTAAACCTAACTGACTTTTTCAGGTGAATTTTTTCCTTCAAAAGTGCCTAACTTTTTGTATGTGCTTTTCAATAAAGTAGTGAAATATTCCCCTGTATGTTGTTTTGGCTGGTTTGCACTTTTTTTCTGAGAAAAACAAGGACAAAATATTGAAGCATGCACAATAAGCGGAACAAGAGCATTCTCATTTGTGGTATTTTGCATCATTGTGTTTGGAACAAGAGCAAATGTTTTTCTTGGTTTGCTCTTTTTAAAAAATTTAGGGACCCAAAAAAGTCACTTAGGTCAGTCTTGTTTTTCTCAAAAACAAAATGCAAGCTAGCCAAAAAAATACAGGGGAATGTTTTACTACTTAACTGAAAAGCACATGCCAAAATTCAAGCACTTTTGGAGGAAAAAAATTCAGTCTTGCACTAAGCCATTCAATTATTGACTATTTTGGGCTTTCATTTTTTTATTGCTGCCATTATATTTTATGACATAGTATGTTTGCCCAAAAAATGTAACCAAAATGGCATTGCTTTGAACATTCAAAATGAAGCACAGCCTATATTTGTGTCCAATTTTCTTTTTTTATTTGAAAGTGCCAATTTTGTTCTTACTTTGAGTGTGAGTTTACCTTTAGTATGTAAGATAGTTTTTTCCTGATTACAACTTGTTCCAAAAAATTGTCATTGATTAAAAAAATTATTTATTAATAGACAATTCTACTCAAAACTGCTGATGACCAGCAGAACTTATTATATAATTTCACACAAAACTGCTTCCTGTGATGAAAATGTTTTTGGCATCCCCTGCATTACTGGCAATTTAACAGGTAATGTTATTTGATAACACTGGAATATAATTAACAATTAGACTAGGAGCCCGAGTTTTTTCTATGAGCAGATAGTCAACGAGGCACAGCCAAGTTGACTATCGCTCTTAGATAATGAGGGTGAGTAGTCTAATTGTTTTACTATAAATTTACCATAGTCTCATTGCATAAAAAGGAAAAAATGTCAAGTAACACGCAGAAAAGAACTGTTTTATTACATTACATCAGGTTCAAACATGATGTGCGTTGTGCACTGATGCATAACTGTTGACTATCAGCAGATGGAAAATGGTAATTTAGCCAATCAAATTCACGGATTCACAATAGACTACGGTAAATTTATACTAATTCTAAGTTATTTTATACTGAAAGAGAAACATGAATACCAGTATTACCAGCAGCAATGTCATATGTCAGTGTATTTAACTACTATTAGATTTCAAAATTAATTCCAGTTTTTTACAATATTATAATGTTATCATGCAACACATCAAAATATTCATTTGGTATTTTGTGGCATACAAGGAAGTCCTTTCCATCAACAAGAGAAAGTAGCCACATAAAGTTGCCACTTGCACATATGATGAAGGACATTTATTGTAATGTTTGCAGCGACTGGCGAGTTCCAAACGAACAAAACAAACGAGCTCTAGGTGTGTCGCGACAAACTAGTGTGGGTGGGACTACTTTACAGGTCGTCTCCAAAGGTAGACAAGCAAACCACGGAAAACCAAAGTTGGCGATTATCGGTGATTTATTGCTTCGAATGGTAACGATCGTAAACTGAAATAACAATGTAACGAATTTCCAATCAATGTACTTGAAATGCCGCGTAACAAAGGATCAAGGGGCATGTAACAATGTACGTGTCTACGTCGATAACGCGACAAAATAACAACGATCAATGTAAAATGACATAAACAAATCATAATAGACTACGTTAAAACTACTCGAGATTGTATAATAAATCGAAAGATGAACATTAGCGGTTGATCAACAGCCCAGAATAGCCTAGTCTTAAAAAGTGGGCGTTCACTAAATAAGGCTCTAACACACTCTTTAGAACTGAGGACAATTAAAATTATGTTATGTACGATTCTGTACATAAATCTGCTTACGCCCAAAAATAGAACAAACTAAATCTAAACAAACTAAATAAAACTACAAAAATCACTTACATATCAGTCCCGCTTGTGCCAAGGTTAAGAAACAAACGAACAGCAAAGGTACTTCTAATCAAGGTGAAGTCTTGCAAAACTCCCCTAAAAGGACGCTAGCTAAGCTTTTATATACGCGTGTGACTAAAAGATCCGATTACAAAACCAATAGGAAAGATAGAAAAACATACGTAAGCATTGTAACTAAGTTCGTTATTAAGACCTAGGCACGCAATCAAGCTAATCGATGATTGATGTAATAAAAGAAAAAACTGAGACTTTGTCCGGTATTCTCAACATTTATGCTGATAAGTGAATTAAGATGGTGATTTTTTACTTACACTGTTTTACATCGAATATTCCAATTGCATCTTTTGTATTTGGTTGTTTTACCTGTAAAATATAGTTAACTAATGGGAGCTTATCACAACCTTGGTCCTTAGTGCATATCAGTGTCACTACAACATCTATTACACTCATCTCGCACAAAAGGGACCTTGCGTGACATTACCTAGTATATAGCTGCCTTGTTCTGCAGAGCAGAACATAAACTGACCTTTGTTTCTTTGAACAGTACTTTATTACAACTGGACATTGTTAGTAAATGTAATTGATACCAAGGTATGCTTATATCCATTAGGTCCGAATTGCATGCCTCATTGTTTGCGTTGCGAGTACACATTGCACAATAAGTTTGATCAAGTTTACTTCACCTTAGTGCTGTATTTTTGTCTTTGCGATTATGCCTCCTTGACCAGCCAAACGCCGTAACCGCCCGGTTTGCCTTAACCCGAAAACTATGTCTCTGGTGGAGCTAAACACTTTACCTAGGAATTCTTTAATTTGATTCTTCTTGCATTGGCTCGTAATCTCGTGACAACTGGCACAAAGACCCGCTTGGCCCAGCGGGTTTTCGAACACGAACAGGCAGGCACGCATACCAAGACCAAATATGTAAATACAGCAGGAAGTTTAAGTCTGCCGCTTGGCTTATGTACGATACTGCCTTCCGTTTCATGGCTGCCACAAACACAAACATGCCCTGGGCGAAAGGTAACGGGCAGCTGTACAATGACATCCTAAAGGAGGAGACCCTCCCTTACTGTATCCACTGCCACATGTACAGTCACCGCACCCTGGCATGCCCTCTTAGACCGAAATCTGCCCAGTCCTTTCGTCCCTACCCCACCGCCTTGACCGCCACTGCTGCCAACCTGCCTCAAACCCCCAGCCCAGCCTATGCCCAGCCAGCAGCTCCAACTGCCAGCCATCTGTCGCGACTTCAACCACCGTTTCTGTCGCCGCCCCAACTGTCAATTCCAGCACATTTGCAACAAACCTAATTGCGGAGGCAGCAACCCTGGTTCCCAGTGCCCTAAAGCGCCTCAAGTGTAACTCTACAGCTACTTCTTTAGACCCTCCTTCAACGCCTGTAAACATTGTTTCCCTATCTGCTGAACTTAAACATCACCCAGACAAACAATTCATTCCAAGCCTCATTCATGATCTGCAATGGGGGTG